>CM057970.1:33186048-34423457 GCA_030142095.1 Rubus idaeus
GAAGAAAAGGCAAACCCAAACCTATTGTTTATAATATTTAGGTTTGGGTTATGCGTCACATATATATATATATATATTTTGAACCCAAACCTAAATATTATAAATAAAATAAATTAAAATATTAACTAAATTTTACGTCATCACATAGAATTTAGAAAAAAAAAATTTATTTAATTCTCTTTAAAAAAAAGTTTATATACATATATAAATTAAGAAATTAAAAAAATTAAAATTTTAAATTTTAAATTTTAAATTTTAAATTTTAAATTTTAAATTTTAAATTTTAAAATAAAAATACTAATAAAAAAATAAAAAAAAGTAATGATTGGACATGCCATGTCAACATCGGAGCTGACTGAACATGCCACATCATCACTTAAAGGTCAAATCGTTAATTTTGACCGACGGAGAAACTAAACTGATGAAATTGAAAAGTATAGGGCTGTTGTTGATCAAATTGAAAGTGCAGGGACTAACATGATTTTTGATGTAAAATTCAGAGGAATAAACTGAATTTAATCATTTTAAAAATTACCACCAATAGGATTGAGCATTAATCTTTCAGCATCATTCTTTTGGTGTCAAGAATTAGAATACAGAAAACACATCACACACATCTTTTATTTAAGTTGTGAACACTTAAGTACATAGATGGTATATCAAACTTAAATTTATTCAATCTGAATCATAATTAAGTCTGCAAAATGATCATTTGCTTATGAAACAAATAAGAAATCCACATTTAGTCTAAACTTCAAATAGCTCTTTCAGATTAAACGAAGTCCCTGTAGTGCTACTGAGAGTTTGGTTCCACCAAAATTTGGAAACTTGCTGGTTAGTCCTTTCGGTTGGATGGACAGAGTCAAAAAAGACATATTCAGTAACATTGTCACATAGCTGATAATCTGTCACACCTGTCTTTCCTCCGCAGCTCGTGATTCCTCTGTATGGACCAGAACCACAACATGCCTCCTTTCCTTCCTTGAAACCTATAGAATATAACAGACAAAAAAAAAATGAAAACTAACAGAAACAAGAATTTAAGAAACTAAAAGGAGGCCATTATAGCTATATGTACCATATTTTGATGGATTATTAATTCTTCCACTTAGGAAAGTGTAGAAATTTGGATTTGAATATCTGAATCCTTGGAGCTGTCCTTTCAGCTTTAGAAGGATTTTATCAAGTACTCTAGTGTGTAGCAGCATTAGTGCTGTAATTTCTTCCAGACAGGTGCCTGTGTTTCCTGGTTTAAGTGCTCTCATGCCTGGTACACAACCCAGAGGGAGCCCATTTGCAAAGGCAAATTTCCTTCCTCCTTTCTTGTATATTTCCTGAACATTGTATATGATGTAAGATTGTAAGTAGTAAATCATCCTTATTTTCAGATTTATAAGCATGAAAACCAAATTATATGTAGACTGGAACAGAACATAGGAAAAGAACTAGTACAAAAATGTTTCGTCTTAGATTGAAATTAAATAAAGAAGGTATATATTAGTTTGATCACATTTGTGAGGTTACCAATCACCATGCCAACATATTCTTCGTGTGAGTGGGACTCGAACAAACTGGAATTTGTTATGAATGGCACAAAATAATCATTGGCTCCAATGTTGATTAAGTAGACAGCATTGGACAGCAATGTGTGGGCTTCTTCATCGCCTAGTCTGTGCCTCAACTGCTTCTCCACTTTCTTGAAATAACCTAGTTGAGTTTCAAGGTCTATAACCTGAAATGAAAACAAAGAATCACGCGATCAAATCATGCTACAAAAAACAGAAGGGTTACTTTTAACTGCAGCAAACAAAGGCAGAGGGAGAAGATCCCCCGTCCGTAGAATACAAATTTATAAAACACATCACATACAAATCCTTGATGAGTTTCAGCTAGAGCACCAGCTCCAGCAGATGCAAAGTTGACCCCATAATTATAGTTGTTGAACCCAGGTTGTAAATATGGGGGTATAAATGGCAAATTTCCGTACTCAGCTGCAACATTTATTCAAATGTAACAATATATCAGTTGTTTCATAAATATCGATACTGTTACAAAAAAAAATGTTAAACATTTTATTGAAGGATACTTACCAATGAAATCCGGGATTAGACGTCCATCGGAAAATCTACCAGTAGGGTAGCTGAAGAAGGTTTCACCATATGGCCACCAATTTGCCTGATAATTAGTGGTGGTATTTATGTAATTATTATTTCCAGCATCAAACAGTGAATCACCAAAGATGAACAAGGCTGCCTGCTTTTTCTGAATCTCCGAATAGCCATAGCAGCTGCTTTGAAGAAAAAGGCTTGCACAAAAAGCCAAGGTATAAATTTGAGACCTTAGAGTTGCCATTGTGAATTTCTAGTTCTCTGGTTTCCTTTACATAATCTTATCCTCCGTTTCAAATCGTTATATAGGTGTTTATCATATTTCTGGTGGAAAACGAAAAAGTCAATGCGACGGTCTAGTCCAATATAGTTGTTTTGACCTTCTTTGCAAGTTGGTCATATTTTCGTCATCAAAGTTGTTGAGCTAATCACATACGTCAAATGTTTTATATGAATCACATTTTTCTTCTTAATGCATTTTGTTTCCCAATTTTGCTTGTACTTCTGAAAAGTGAAAACTAGTAGTCTAGTATACAAGTAAATTACAGGATTGAAGGGAAATTAAACACACAAGCACAACTCCATACTTTCTCTTCATTTCTTTTGGGATCAAGAATCAAACACAACATCAATCACATAAAATTTATAAGGGGAATACAATGATGATGTATCAAAACTTGAAATTTAATTTCAGAAAAGACTGTATCCTCAAAATGCTGAGTTTGTTATGAAACAAATAAATCCCCACTTGGCTAGCTAAACTTCAAATAGCTCTTTTAGATTACTGTAAGGCTCTCCTGCATTAGGAGTTTCGTTCCACCATAGCTCGGAAACTTGCTGGTAAACCCTCTCGGTTGGATGGAAAGAGTCGAAAAAGACATACTCACTAACATTGGCACATAATCGATACTCAGTCACGCCTCTCTTCCCTCCACAGCTATAAATTCCTCCATACGGACCAGACCCGCAGCATGCACTCTTTCCTTCCTTGAAACCTTTGCAACACAATAATAACAAAAGGAACATTACATAACTTAGCTTATGACAAAAAGCAAATAATATGAACACTAATATATGAGAAGGTGCATGGCTATGCATACATACCATATTTAGATGGGTTATTGATTCTTTCAGAAAGGTAAGTGTCTAATTTTGCAATTGAATATTTGAATCCTTGCAGCTTGCTCTTCAGCTTTTCGAGGTGTTTAGGAAGTTCTGTATTGTGTACATTCACTATCGATGTAACTTCTTTGACGCAGGTGCCTGTGTTTCCTGGTCTCTGGGTTGGTACAAGACCCAGAGGTGGCAATCTTGTAAACCCAAATTTCCTTCCTCCTTTCTTGTATATTGTCTGACAAAAAGCATATGAAATAAGCAATAACTCGAACCAAAATTTGTAACAAAATGAACTGTAGCAAAATGCTTGAAAAGAAGAAGTTTAGTACTTTGATCACATTTGTGAGGTTTCCAATCACCATGCCAACATATTCTTCTGGTGAGTGAGTCTCAAAGAAACTGCAATTGGTTGCAAATGGGGCAAAATAGTCATTGCCTCCAATGCTGATTAAGTAAACAGCATTGGACAGCACTGTATAGGCTTCTGCATCACCCAGATTGTGCCTCAAGTGCTTCTCCATATTCTTGAAATTATGCAGTTGATAATTAAGGGGTATGACCTAACAACAAGAATTCACACAATCAAATCATGCTAATTTCCAATAACCCTTATTTCTTTCAAGCCCAAAATACCAATTCAAGTCTTCAAGGCAGAGCACATACAAATCCTTTATGTGTTTCATTTAGAGCACCAGCTCCACCAGAAGCAAAGTTGACCCCATAAGTATAGTCCACGATCCTGGGATAAAATGCCGGTACAATTGGCAACTTTGCATACTGAGCTGCAGCATTAATGGAAATTTAACAATCAGTTGTGTCATTTTGAAAGTTAGAATTGGGAACCTTGGGCTTTGCACACCAGGTGTTCTACGAAATGACTGAACCAAAGTTCGTGAATGAATAACATCTTACCAATGAAATCTGGGATTAGACGTCCGTCACAAAATCTGCCAGTTGGGTACTTGAAGAAAGTTTCACCATAGGGCGACCAATCTGCCTTGTAATCAGTGGTAGTATCTATGTAGTTATTGTTTCCAGGATCGAATAATGAATCACCAAAAACGTAGAGGGCTGCATGTTTTTTCTTAACCGCAGAATCGCCATGGCAGCTGCTTGGAATTAGAAGGCTTGCCCAGAAGGCCATGATACAAATATGAAACTTCAAAGCTTTCATTCCTTCCAGTAAGTGCTGTGTTTTACTTCTGTATATTATTGCATCATGCCATCTTCTCCCCTGTTTCAGTTCTATATAGGTATGAGTCGTGAATGGCTCCTATTCTCCTAATGAAATAATGTAACTTCCTGATACGTACAACACCGACAAAAATTCAAACAAAGTGACAAAAATTCAAACAAAGTGACAAAAATGACAGAGATTTTTTTGAGCTCCTTATCCAAGAAGAATCACAAAAGTCTTTGAATTGAAATAATGCGTTGGCGTTCAGCTGCAACATTATCCGCAGCCTTCCTCACTATAAAATACAAGTCTACTTCTAGAAATCACAGTCATAGTCAATGTTATTCAGCTTACTATGGTTGAGTTAGCTTACTCTATGGTTGCTGCTTCTTGCAAGGAAGGAACACTAAAATACTTGAAAGAAGACTTTTACAGTTTTACACTAGGTTCAGTTTGCCTTTGAAATTGTGTTTCCTGTTCGCCTTCCATTGTATATAATGTGTCAGCATCAGTTCTCCCTTAGTGTTGAAAAATAAATACAGAGAACATCAAACACGTATATTGAAGTTGTGAATACTAGTTCAAAGATGATATAAACAAGTTCAACTTATTGTGAAGGATAAATTGTGTCTGAAAAATGCTAAATTCCTTAGGGAACTAATAAGTTTCCCTTTGTCTAATTTTCAAATAGCTTTTTCAGATTTATGTAATGGCGCCACTGTGACGTTGGGCGTATGGCTCCACCATAACTTGGAGACTTGATGGGTAACCCTTTCGGTTGGATGGACAAAGTCGAAGAAGATATATCCATTAACATTGTTACATACTTCATAGTCAGTCACACCCCTAGCCTCTTCCCTCCACAGCTCCCAATTCCTCTGTATGGACCAGAGCCACAGCATGCTGGCTTTCCTTCCTTGAAACCTAGCAAACATAATAAATACAAATAAAAGAAACTAAAACTAAAACTGGAAGAAGCATGTGTTATGGCTAAGTATACCATGTTTTGTTGGATTGTGGATTCTTTCATTTAGGAAAGTGAAGAAGTTTGGATTTGAATATTTGAATCCTTGGTGGCGTCTCTTCAGCTTTCGGAGGGATTCAGCAAGTCCTCTATTGTGTAGTTTTGCCAGTTCTATAACTTCTTCCACACATGTGCCTAGCTGTGTTTCCTGGTTTATGTGCTCTTGAGCTTGGTACACAACCAAGAGGCGCGAAGCTTGAAATCCCAAAAGCTTCGGACAGCAACTTGTGGGCTTCTGCGTCACCCAGTTTGTTCTGTAACTCTTTCCTCACCTTCTTGAAATAACTTAGTTGAGTTTTTAGGTCTATCACCTGAAAACAAAAATTATGCTAGTCATTGCATGACTGCATGTATAGCATCTTAAGATATATTTTAGTTCCTTTTACCCCTACCAAAGAAGAACAATTCTCAGCAGAAGGCCCTTACAGTCCCTTTGAAATTGCATGTACAGTCTAGGCTTGAGATAACAAGTTATCACTTTAACCAAGCTAATAATAAAATTTCACAAAAAGTAACCAAGTCTTAAGGAGATAAGTAGGTAAGGTAGGTCGCATACAAATCCTTGATGAGTTTCAGCTAAAGCACCAGCCCCAGCAGATGCAAAGTTGACCCCTTGAGTGTAATTGTCGAAACAAGGTTGTAAATATGGTGGTATAAGTGGCAGCTTTGCATATGCAGATGCAGCGGAAATTGAATTTTTCTATGAGTTGTGTAATAATCTCTAGTGTTGAATAAAGTAAAAATAAAGAATCTTACCAATGATATCCGGGATTAGGACACCATCCGAAAATCTACCAGTGGGGTTCTTGAAGAAGGATTTTCCTTATGGCCAGAAATTTGCCTGGTAATCAGTGGTAGTTATTGTTCCCAACATCGAACAATGAATCACCAAAGATAAACAAGGCTGACTTTTTTTTGTGATACCGAGAATGGCCATGGCAACTGCTTGGAATGAGAAGACTTGCATAAAAAGCCAAGATATAAATTTTAAACCTTATAACTGCCATTCAAGTTCTGGTTTACTGTGTTCTTATTATCCTCTCTGCTTCAGTGTGTATATATATATATAGGCATATGTAGTTTTCATGTGAAACACAAAAACCAGATAAAAAGACTAAGAAGCAAAGCAACAACCTTCTCCTCTGTTATAGTTTTGTATTCTTGAAATCTCACAACTTTTCTCCCTTTTTAAAAAAAAAAAGATTGAGAGAAGAGTTGGTCTCTGCATTTAAAATACTAGCATTTATCAACATTAAAAAATATTTTCACCCTTTCAGTTAACCGAAGTCTCTACTGACTTCAAGAACTACTTTTATATCCACCGTTTCACAATTACTTAACTCTTCTTATGGCTCTTACCTTTTATTGTTTCCCAAATTCTTCATTCTTGATTGTGTTGTATAATATGCTATATATGATAGATCTTACTAGGGTCAATGGTCATTATCTGTAGCATATTATACAAACCAGTTAAAGGAGTATTAATATTTCGACTGTAGATCACATGTTAAACAAACCCAGTAGTCCCCTATATCATTTGGTTAATGTCTATTTGGCCTTTTTAATTGAACACTTCGTTCTTGGAAGTAGTATTGGCCTAAAAAATGTTCTTGGAACTGTTGGGGAACACATTTCCACTCTTATCTTTCCAAGAAACCATGAGGACAGTAATTCTTTTGAGTTCTTTCAACTACTTGACTACTTGAGAAAGTAATATGTAGAGGACCTACACAGGATTGATCACAGTTTCTTCTTTCAGTTCTTTTGGTGTAAAGAATTTGAATACAGAAAGTATCAAACACATCAATTAAGTAATGAATAACTATATACTAATATGCTGTGTCAAATTAAATTGAAAATTTGAGTCCATTTCTGGAACATAAGATGTGTCCAAATTATTCTTCTATACTTCAAATAGCTCTTTCAGATTAATGTAACGTGCTGTGACATCGGGAGTATGGCTCCACCACAACTTGGAAACTTGCTGGTAAACCCTTTCCGTTGCATGGCCGGAATCAAAAAAGACATAGTCAGTAACATTATCACATAACTGATACTCGGTCACACCTCGCTTCCCTCCACAGCTCATAGTTCCTCTGTACGGACCAGAACCACAGCATGCCGTCTTTCCTTCCTTGAAACCTTTACAATATAATAACATAAGTCACATTAGATAACAGAGATCAATTAGATTTTGATACAAACACAGGCAAACTAAATCTTAAAGGACAAGTTTTGATGACTATGTATGTACCATGTTTTGATGGCTTATTGATCATTTCATATAGGTAAGAGTACAAATTTGGATTTGAGTATGTGAATCCTTGGAGCTGCCCTTTCAGCTTCTGAAGGACTTTAGAAAATACTCGATTGTGGAGTTTTGAAAGTGCATTTGCTTCTTCTTGACAGGTGCTTATTGTGTTTCCTGGTTGAAGTGTTCTCATGCCCGGTAAACATCCCAGAGGCTCCATGCTTGCAAACCCAAATTTCCTTCCTCCTTTCTTGTATATTTCCTGGACAAATGCATACGAGATAAGTGACTCATCCAAAATTTATTTTCAGATTCAGAAACATATTCAGAAGCAGACATTATATATTACTTTGATCACATTTGTCAGGTTTCCAGTCACCATGTCTACATATTCTCTGTGTGAGTGGGACTCGAACAAACTTGAATTCGTTATGAATGGGGCAGTATAATCATTGCTTCCGATGCTAATCAAGTAAACGGCTTCAGACAACAATGTGTGAGCTTCTGTTTCACCTAGTCTGTGTCTCAATTGCTTCTCCACATTCTTGAAAAAACCCAGTTGAGTGTCAAGGTTTAACACCTGAGAAAAGGAAATCAGTCAATCATGCTAGTGAAAAATGATATATAGTTATCGAACTGATGTATTATGTATACATGTTTTTCAAGTCTATGCTTGAAGGCAGAGTCAACCAAAATGATTGTTCATGTGCAATATATGGATGAAACAATATCTACAAGTCAGCAGCCAACAATAACTAAATGGTGGCCTTGACTTTGGTTTTATGACTACATTAATGGACTTTCTGTTGTGCACAGTTTCAGCTATGATCGAAGGCAAAAACACAAGGCGGATGACATACAAATCCTTGAAACGTTTCGGCTAGAGCACCAGCCCCAGCAGATGCAAAGTTCACCCCATAAGTAAAGTTGTCGAAGCCCGGTTGCAAATATGGTGGAATCTTTGGCAAGTTTGCATATTCAGCTGCAGAGTTAATTGGAATTGACAATTAATCAGTAAGTAGTGTAATAATCTCATGTGTTGAAGAAAATATTTACATTATTTGCAACATCTTACCAATGATATCTGGGATTAGACGACCATTGGAAACCCTACCAGTCGGGTGGCCGAAGAAGGTTTCCCCATACGGGAAGAAATTTGCCTGAAAGTTGGTTGAAGTATTTAAGTAGTTATTATTTCCAACATCAAATAGTGAATCCCCAAAGATGAACAAGGCTGCATGTTTTCTCTGATGCTCAGAAAAGCCATTACAGCCGCTTTGAATAAGAAGGGTTGCACAAAAAGCCAGGACAAGTGTTGGAAATCTCGAGAAAGTTGCCATTTGGGTATGGACGTATTATCTTCTCCTCTGTTTAAGAAGCATATATAGGGTTGATTTCTGGTTCAGTTTGGGAAAGTCGACTATATCAACATATAGAGTTTCTCGAAGCTTTTCAGAGTCAACACCGTTGTGAATTACAGATATAATACACACAAAAAACAACGTTATATCTGATTGTCGAATTGAACTGGTCATTGCTGTGCTAATATCACACGTAAAATGATTGAAAGCAATAAGAAAGAGGAACAAGTAAGCTAACCGTTTTCTTTTCATTTTTCTCATTATAAGCTTTAAATGTAGAAGAGTTGGTGTTTCCCGTGTTTGGATCCTTCTTCTCTGCATTTAAAAAGGATTTGATCAGTTGGACATAATTTTGGTCCTACAGTATTTGGTGAATGTTATTTGAATACATTTCTCCTCTTCCAAAATCCAAACGAAATGATCTAATGAGGGAATTATTAAATATTATAAACTGTTTAGTTTTAATTGCAAACTATTCTTGGTTTGTGTCTGCTCCCAAAACTGTTCGGGATGTCATTCTAAACGATTGTAATCGTTAATGATTTATTAAACTTTATTTCAAAAAAATATAATTTATTTTTAATTCAAAAAATTATGCCTTATTTAGTTATTTTGATTGCAATCCAAACAAATATCTTTTTATAATTGCGATTCAGTGACTCACATCGCACATAATTAAACAACCAAACCGAAGTTAATATTCTAAAAAGATGTTGTAAGTTGGTAATTACTAATTTTCCTGTCAGTCTTGTGCTGGGCTTCTTCTTAGAAGAAGACGGCTCGACCAGAGATAGTGTGAATATACACTTTGAAAACATGACACGCATGAAACACCCAATGGCAGCAATTTCAACCAATATCGAGGACATATATATCTCAAGCGCCGCCAGAAACTAATAAAGGACTCCAGAAAAAGCCTTAAAGTTGTGCTTTGCTATGTGTTATTTTCTCCTCTGTTCCAACTTTATAAAGGTTGGTGTGATCAACGTGTGCAAAAACAAAAGAAAGATAAACAGCTACAATCAGATTTAAACTGTGCATTTGAACTTTGTTTGTGCAACTGAACTTGTCATAAATTATGAGTGTGTTATGTTCTCTGCCTCAAGGTTGATGCTCTAACCAAAAGGCCTTCTCTAATGGAGAGGCTAAAGTTAAATTTTAGCCTACTATTTGCAAATTATGATCTCTAATGGAGGGGATAGGCCAAACCAAAAAACTCAATGGAAGGCTAAAAGGGCCAAGGGCTGTCCCAAAAGTGGGGAGTGGAGCCCACTAATTTATTGTGAATGTTAAAGGGTTGAAAATGGTAAGAATAATGACTCTTACTATTTATATGAAGTAATTTTTGGGGTCTAAAAGAATAGCCTGGAATCTATTTTAGCCCCTCAGCATTGAAGATGACCTAACAAGAACAATCTTTTCCTCCTCTTTTGTGGTTCTGTTTCTTTGATATTTACCTATAAGCTGTAAGCGGAAAGCAGACTAGTCTCTGGCTCTCTGCATTACAAAAGATTTTGACTCTTCAATTTACACATTGTTTTAACATGATAACGATGTATCCATGTATAATGAAAAAAAAAATTGTTAACTAGTCTTCCTCAATTTCATTTTCGTTAACTAGTCTTTTGTCTTCTACTCTTTTCTGCGAAAGAAAAAAAAATTAAATAAATAAATAATGCTGTGTTTAGAATTTTTAGTTTTATAATGTCCGATGTACCCCACCATATTAAAAAGCTAATCAAAGTATTAGGAACCATTTATTATAATAAACAGTGACTTCACAGAATAAGTCCTGATTGACAGTAGATGTTATTCCCTCACAAAATGTTACTGATCTGAAACTAGGACATTGTATCTGTCTATCTGTATCTGAAGTTTTATACAACGCTAGAAATTCATAGATATTGAAAAACAGAGAGATTAGATTCAAAAATTGTAATACTCCAAGCACTTGGAGATTATTTACATCAGTGCTCCTCCTATCTAAAAAAATCCAAATATGCACCACATTCTTCTCATGTTACTAAAATAAGATCATGTCAAATTACAGCACAACATCTAGACAGAAACTCATATCTAAACATATTATAGCGTAGCAGTAATCTTACTAGGCTCTACTCAGCTCCTGACCAGTAATGTCATTCAGGAAATTCACAATACATTCATCAAAAGGCAATATTGTTATAGAACAATAGGTTTCTCGGCATCGTCACCGTTTTCCTTCTCTAGAAGTTCAGCTGGGATGTCACCTCGGAGGATTTGGACTCTTAATACTAGTTTTTTACTGCTGCACTCCATGACTTCGAACACACATCCATCTCCAGCCTTCAAATTGTTGTCGTCAACAAATGCTTTCCATGACTCTTTATCCAAGCCTTTATGCCTTTTGTTTGATCCATCACATGTCATCTCCCAATTCTTTCCCGCAAAGGTGAGAATAGTAGGGATTGAACATGATGGTAATATTGGATGAAGTTTGGCTGGGATCCCCTGTATCAGACCAAATGATTATTTCAATGAACTAGACTATAGCCAACAAAACAATTAATCAATCCTAAATTAAGCAAAAGTCCCTACTAGCCAGTCTTGTTTCTCTGATTCGCTCAAACAACTTGAATATCAGCTTATAATTTCAGAGGCAAATATGGCATATCTCAATCTGATATATTCCTAAGCAGAGAGCAGAACATTATTACATGCAGTACTTACCAAACATTGAATTTATCTGAAAAATCTAATTGAACTTGTAGATGAGCAATCAAAATCACCTTCAAAGTCTCTAGGAACAAATACACATGTGATTCAAAGACAAAAATTAGTTTCCCAAATGGCAAATTGTCTTCAGCTTATTTTAAACTAAGTATATATATATATATAATTTTTTTTTTCAAATTGACCAAACAGTGCACTCATTGAACAAACTGTCAATTCACTGACAATGACTATGTGGTACTCTCAATATCGAACGGTCTAGATATGCCATTAAGGGTTTTTCAATGGAATAAAATCACCAACTATGATCACATGGACAGTCATCAACAGTAGAGAAAATGATCTACTAGAAACAATTTATATAAGAACTTTTAGGGCATAATTACCAGTCTGTAAATCGGTTTGACATGCGATTTTGCGAGTATTATATCAAAGAAAGGTTTTCCTGAAAGAGGCCAAAATTCTTCGCCATGCAATTGAATTGTTGTATCTGATGAGGATTGGGCTGAGTCTGCCATTTCAGGATCTTCTGCTTCGCCAACTGGGACTTAACAAAGAACTTATCTGCAACAAAAACTAACAGTACATTTCAGGAACTTCCTTTTTTGTGTTTCTTTATATAAAAACATGAAGTTCACCAGAAATGAAGAACCAAGATTTTCCTACAAATTAGTTAAAATGCACCAACAGAGGCATAATAATTAAAAATATAAAAGAGAAATATCTATTGGTGCTTTAAGAAAGTACCTCTGAAGATGATCTCTGGTGAGAGTTGCCTGAAGAGTGGAGAAGTGCAAAGGTAGTAGTAGATACTTAAAGAGTGGGATAAGAGTTGAATGAAATCAAAGAAATGAGTTAGGTGGTCTCAGTATACTGTATACCATAATAGATAGTTTCATTAATGGAATAATAGCTGCACATACAAAGGCATTCTGCTATTTTCAAGAAAGTTACACTAGCAACAAGACAAACTTCTGACAACTTGGAGACCAACTTCAGCACAGAGAATCAAGAAATAAAGATTCTCGTGGACTGATCTTCAAAACCCACATGGCTCCAATAATGGAGGATAAGGCTCTTCTTTTGCAGTGTACTATGGTGATGTGAGTTAATTTCACTCACAAAAGATAATGGTAATGTGAGAAGGATGATGACTACTCCCCCTCATTAACAATATAGACAATGGTAGAATTTTCCGACAGCATGTGTACATTTGAATTTAATTTTTTGTCGATGGAATTATTTGGAGGCTGGGAGAATAGGAATGATGAATGGCAGGCCACTCTATTTTGATCACATTTGTTTTGAAAAATTCAAGAATGATAATCGAATTTCCTGATACTTCAAAGGAAAAGATCTAGACAAGCTTGTATTCAGGATCAGTGAAGTATTATTTGGACAGAATAAGTTACTTCTTTCCCAGATGCAATCTTTCGCGACTTCAAATTGACTATTAAACAAAATGTTTTGCTCCAAATTAACAGTAGATGTTATTCCCTCACAATATGCAACTGTCATGAAACACTCTCAGTAAGAGCTTACTTCTACACTCCCTCCACAAGTTTCTCCATACTTTCTAGCTGATTTGCTTACAATCCAAGAAATTCATAAATATTGAAAACAAGGAAATATGTATTAGGACCCGGCCATCTACTCTGATATGTGAAGTTAAAAACCAATCTCTCTGGTGATAATCAAGAACATAAGCAAATTTCATTTTCTCAGGTTTGCACACATAAATGCTCATGTAACTAAAATAGTATCATGTCAACTTACACCACAAGAGCTAGACAGAAACACATAGATCTAAACATATTAAAATCTAGCAGTACTCTCAATAGGTCTACGGAGTTCAATATAATATTAGCTCCTGACCGGTAATGTGATTCAGGATAATGACAAAGCATCCATGGAAAGGCAGTATCATTCTATAACAATGGGTTTCTCTGACTCACGGACAGCCATCTCTAGAAGTTCATCAGGGATGTCACCTCTCAGGATTTGGACTCTGAATATTATTTGTGTTCTGTTGCACTCCTTGAGTTCAAACACCAATCCATCTCCAGCCTTCAAATTGTTTTCATCAACGAATGCTCCCCATGACTGTCGATCGAGTAATTTATGGCGTTTTTCTCCATTATAGGTCATCTCCCAACTCTTATCCCCGAATGTCAGAACCATAGGGATTGAACCAGACGGTAGTATTGGATCGAGTTTGGGTGGGATACCCTGTATCAAGCAAAGGATTATTATAAGTATTTCAATATACTAGACTAAAGCTAATATTTTGATGATCCCAAAATAGAGTCAGAGTCCCTATAAGCCAATCTTGTTTTTCTCAATTACACAGCTTGATTATAAACTTACAACACACTATTTCATAAGAAAATATGGCCTATTTGAATTTAAGATAAAGAGCAGGACAGTGGGCCAAAGGGCCAAAGAGCAGGACATTATCATATGGAGTTCATATATACCTACAAACTGCAATGCCGTATCTGGTAATACCACAAGAAGATCATGTAAAGCACTAAAATGAGTAAATGACATTATCTATTACTATAACCAAAGATATCAACTATATAGTTTAGACAAAATCAAAGTGTTTATAAACTTCCTCAGTTGCAAATATCCTAGATGTTCAATTACTTCTTGATAAAACTGGGCCTTCTGGATTATTCTGACAGCTTACAAGAATTTCCATTTTCTCTTCATAGTCTCTGCTGTTATAAAACACAATGGAAGACATGCATTTGAAGAATTTTCAAATTCAACTTATAAAATAAGGAAAATTCAAAATTTAACTTGAAACTTAGCAATCATATGACGTTCTCCACATGTCTAACAAAAAGTTAGGTCTCTAGGCTCAAACAAACATTTAGTGTGAACACAGAAAAGTTATTTTTAGCTTGAACAAGGGCAACCACTTGACAAATCATTTAGTGAGAATAACAAATCTATATGTTCAAACTTCAAATTGACCAAGCACTATGCTCATTGAACAAATTGTTACATCTTTCACAATGATGATGAGATGGAGATCAAATGGCCTTATGAAATATGATCATATCATCATATGGTCACTGGTCAGGCATCAATAGTAAATAAACCGATCCAAACAGAAGGAAAATTTTGCCATCTATTAAACATAGGAACTTGTAGGGATAGTTACCAGTTGGTAAAGGGGTTTCACATGTGATTTTGTGAGTATGATATCGAAGTATGGTTTCCCAGAAAGTGGCCAGAATTCCTCTCCATTCAATTCAATTGAGGGATATGATGACGATTGGGTTGAGTTTTCCATTTCACGGTCTTCTAGTTCTCCAACTAGGACTTCACAAACAAATTATCTGCAACAAAGATGCTTACTAAGATGCTTTAATTTCAATGAAAACATACCCAACAGTACAAAAATACAAAACAAAACTCCTAGATGGACATATAATTTCTGATTTTAGTGATTATTACGAATTTATGAGCAAAGATCCCAAACAGAATCTGAATCTCAAAATATCCCAAGGCTTTAAAAACCTACCTTTCAAGCCTTAAACAATTCCAACATTGTCTTCAAACACCTGGTATGCCATCACTCACATTGCAATTCTTTATATGAAAACAAAAAAAAGCTAAGACTACCCTTTACACATGAGTTCACTAAGATTAGAGAACACAAAGTTTCTCACAAATTGGTTCCAGAATTGACAAACAAATGCATGAAGAAAGAAAAGCCTACAAGTGATTTGAGTAAAGACAATACCTATGGAGATCCTCTGGTGAAAGTTACTGAAGAGTGGAGAAGTCTAAAGGGTAATGGTAATGTAGCCATGTAGGTGGTCTGGGTACACCATAAAAAGAAGGCTTTATTTAATTGAGTAGTGGCTGCACAAACAAATACATTTTGCCACTTTCAAGAAAGTTACTCTAATGAGGACAAACTTCTGAACTTCTGAGTTCTGATACCTATCAGATTTCTTTTTTCTTTTCTTCCGGACGTAATGCTCTCATTTGAGTCATTTCACCCTATGCTCTCATTTTCTTATTTTCTTGTGAAAACTTAATTACCCAAAAGAATTTTTGGAACTTTGGTAAATAAATTCTGATATAGGCTTCTTTCAATAGACAGGCGTCACTCATTTGGGAAAGCAAAAGTAATTTACTTTCCAGTGTCTTGTCTCATCAAACTGTTTTCTTGAACAATGGGTGTGACAAAATAAATGCCTATGCATGTTATGATTGGCCCATAAAAATCTATTTTATATGTGAGGTTTTTATTATCTAAGAGGGTTTAAAATTTGATGCACCGAATAAAAAGATATTTATCTTTTAAAAATAATTAATAAGGTATTCAGATATTTCCGTTCATTTTCCGTTATGTATCCGTTAATTATGAGAGCATAGCAGTCATTTGACATATCTTAACTTTCAAAAATGATCATTAAGGGCATACACAAACTTTTAAAAACATATTATCGGGATACCTCAGTCCATTATTATCATATATGAGTTAAATGAAATATGTTGAAGCATATGTCTCTTCTCTTCTCTCAACTTACATTTTTCCTCCAAAATTAATAATACAATTAATTATTCTCCTTCCAGATTTTCCCTTTAAAACTTCATCATTATCCTCTTCCTATAATCAATAATTAAGTAGACTTTGATTATTTATTTTGGAGGTATGTGTTATTTTTTTGGAGGGTATTATTTTGATTACTTTAGTAAATATCAATTTAAAAACTGACTAATTGAAAAGCTAGATCATCCCCACATTATATTTCAAACGCACTTTATGTGCATCATCCATACATAAGAAAATACATCGGTGACATTAGATTCAATCTCTCATCTCGGTGGGGAGTCGAAGAGAAAAATGGAGAAAAGAATAAAATATAAGCAAAACAAAAAAGTGAGAAAATACCATAAAATCCATAAAAAAAATATCTCACATGATCCAAAATAAAAATTTCTAAAAACTTCACCATTAGTAAAATATGTTTTTTAAAAGGTGTTCCAATTGACATAACTCAAAAATCATGAATCGTCTATTATTTATGAATTTTAGTTTTCCGACTTTGAAAAATCGCATGGGCATCCTTAGCATGGATATAGATATTGTTAGTCTCACTAGGATGAACATCGTTAGAAGTGTCGAGGGCACTTTGGGATGTCTCCTTTTGAACTGCACTTTTTTCTTCAACTTTACCAGTGTTAAAATTTCACCATTGATAAAAACATGATTTTTAAAAGGTGTGCCAACTGACTTTGTTCGAAAAACCCGACTCGTTTGTGAGTTATAATTTTTAAGTTTTTACTCGAGTTGTTTAAGAAAAGTTAGTTGCAAAAGATTTAAAAATTAATTTTAACATAGGAGAAGTTTTGTCACGAAGAAAGTTGAAGGAAAAATAAGGTTAGCGTGGTTTGGCACGTTTGAGGCAGTGGCGTAGACAAAAAAAATATATCAAAAAGGGCAACATAGAAGCTTAGGCAATGTAAAGAAAAATTTAATGTCTTGCCTGAATTAGTACAATAAGATTTTCATTGTAATATACATAATTAGTGTAGAAATTTTATATACTGCTATTTATAAGAAATTTCTAAATCTAGAATGCTATTCTTGTGTTATTTGTAGTTTAGCTAAAATATAGGGTGTTGTTCCTGCCGTTTCCCAACTGCCCGGTAATGTCGTATGCAGGTACCTGAAAGCACAAGATTGGTCAGGGGAGGTCGGCGTGTACCGACCGAAGGCCCTCCGACGCTCAAGTTAGTACCGGTAGGTTCTAAGAGCAGTGTATTTGGGATTCGGAGAGAACGTACCTGAATAAGGAGTGAGGACTCCTTATATATGAGGTGAGGTCGGAGACAAGCTTCCCTGGCGTGGGGGACATCCCCTGACACGAGGAATATTCCCTGGTCCACTACCTTGACGTGCACATCGAGGGATGGCGGCGCCTAGTGCAGCATGGCTATGCGACTTAGTGTGATCTGTGAGGTAGTGGACAAGCACGTGTGCCAGGTGGCCGTGCCGGACCCGTGGGGCCGGCCGCTCTCGGCACTGGTCGGGAGATGTCCATGCGCAGCCGGGGGAAAGCTTGTTGTCGGTACACCCGACCTGGTCTTACCGGTACCGCTGGGGTACTGCCCGGGCTTTGACTGCGGCCCGCGGCTTACTCTGCCGTCAGGGCATTGCCGAGGCAGTATACTCGGTAGGGAATCCCTACCGAGTCAGCAGACCGATTCTGTGCTGTGGGTTCGGAGACAGGCTGCTCCCGGTGATGGTGAGCTACTTCGGGCCCTGCACGGAGGTTGTCCCGGTGCAGATATGAAATGGTAGCAACATGTGTTAATTGCAGATCTTACACACTCTGCTAGGATATAATCTAAAGCTTGTACAAATATATACATATTCAATGAAATCTGAGGGGGGTTAGTTGCCTACTCTCGACCCCCTAGCTACACCCCTGGTTTGAGGTGTCATGGCATGCTCTAGCATGCCAAACATTGTCAACCTCATTTTTTCCCTTTAACTATAACTATGCTAAAACGTTGTCATTGGTGAGACATAATTTTTAAAGGGTTAATAGTTAATACCCATAATGGTACCTGAAGTATCACCGTCTGGACCAATTGGTACCTGAAGTATGAAAATGGACAATTTGGTACCTATAGTTTTCCTCTGTTACCCAATTTGGTACTTTTGTCAAAAATTCTGTTAAGTTGGTCCAATTATAGGGGTAATTTCATCTTTTTACTATTATATATTTCTAAAATCCATCTATTAAAGGTATAATTTTTTATGTTATTATTAACACACCTTTTTGTATTTTTATTTTTATTTTTTTTTATTATACAAATAATTCATAAATCTCTTATATTCTTTAGAAAAATTATATTAAAATACAAAGGTCTGTTAATGATAATTTAAGGTGTGTTAATAATAATTCTTTTTTAGGATAATATTATGTCTTTTGGGGGAAAAGTGCGCAATTACCCTTGCAATTTGACTAACTTAACAGAAATTTTGATGGAAGTACCAAATTGAGTGACGGAGGAAAACTATAGGTACCAAATTATCCATTTTGATACTTCAGGTACCAATTACTCCAAACTATGATACTTCCGGTACTATTATGGGTATTAACCATTTTTTAAAAGTGTTTCAATCTACTTTGCTAGAATATCTCGAATCGTTTTTTTATATGAATTTTCTAGTTTTCTGACTTTGAAAAATCATAAAAAATAAACAAGTTAATATTTTTGCATTATGTCAACTCGAGAAATCCTTAAAAATCATGATTTGGGTGTGAAATGATTTTGGTATGGAAATAAAAACACATGATTTTGACCCAAAAATCGTGTGTTATAACTCACAGTTTTTGGTGAAAATTCATGGTTTCGGCAACAAAAAAATTCTCAAAAATTCATAGGTTTAAACCCATAACCAATAGCCAAGCAAGCTAGCAAATTAATAACACCGCTCATTAATACATGGTAGCTCATTTATTTCAACGAGCCTACGAAAGATAACATGTTTCAAGAACACCTAAATTGCACTAGTGAATCATCAACAACATGAGGTCACGCAATTGTGGCTCAATTGGAAATCCATAGATTAATTGATCAGTGAAATATGTTCGCAATTGTAGGCTAAAAACAAAACATTAAGCACGACATGAGGGTGGCAAAACACCCTTAGAACCCAAACCATCCTAGTAACCCCCTCCATATCAAACCCAAAAGCCTCACTCCAAGCTCGATAGAAGCAAGTCCACCTGAATGGCCCAACTTAAATTACCTAAAATGTGCATGTTATAGTTGATGAACAAAAAATCGCATCTTTTCATTACATTAACAAAAATGACTATTTTGCCATATGAATTGTCCTAAATACTTTTCATTTACGAAACACTGCTAAAATTTACGAAATGTTGCGAAACACTACGAAAGTTTAAGAAATGTTGTGAAACATTATGAAAATCTATGTTAAGGAATGAAATTCCATTACGAAAACGTTGTGACATCCAGCAATAAATTCCTAAATAAAGAGTAACATGAAAAATAGCCATTTTTGTTTTCCAACTATGTAACATGCTCATTTTTTGTGAATTCTCCTTTTTCTTTTGATAGAAATCTAATTACGGAGCTGTAGGAAGAGGTTGGCGGGGATGCCTGATGCCACCCCATTATTATCTGATGGCAATGAGTTGGCGGTGATCCGTTTAACCTGATTTGGGCTAAGAAAACCAAAATAATGTGCTGTTTCGGTTCCCAAATTTGGGCCCAATGTATTATGTTTTACTATTGCCCTTTGTAGGCTTGTTGTAGTTGCTTACTTGCTTAGTTTGGAGCTGGCCCATTTAAAGTCGTTCTTAGTTTGTGTTTCCTTCCTCCTAAGACAAATTAAGTGTAATTGAAGTAGCTAACAACATAAACAAAATTGTAAAATAGGGTAGCTGTAACAGATCATTGGGAAAAGATCCAAGACGGTGTATAGCAGTACTTTGATCACATTTGTGAGGTTTCCGATCACCATTTCAAAGTATTCTTCGTGAGAGTGGGACTTGAACAAGGTGGAATTTGTTGTGAAGGGCCCAAAATAATCATTGGCAACGATGCTGATATAGTAAACAGCTTTCGACAGCAATGTGTAGGCTTTTCCATCACCAAGTTTGTTCCTCAACTTCTTCTTGGGTTTGAAGGTCTGTCACCTGAAATATATGCATTCAGAACAAAGAGAGGTTATATATTTGGAAATACAAGTGCGTCAATGCAACTCCATATATTTTCTCCATATATGGACAATGCAACTTCATTCAAGCCTTAAGAGGCCAAATTAAGGTGTTGAGGATTGGAAGATCCCATATCAAAAAAGTGACAAAAGAAAAGATAACTTACTCCCAATTGTACAGAGACCTTTTGTGATAAAACCAAACACCTAATGAGTGGTTAAGTTGGGACAAGAAGTTGACCTTATACTTATAGTTGTTGAAGCTGGGGTGTAAATATGGCGACATCAGTGGCAACTTGGCATACTCAGCTGCCGGAAATGGTTACACTGCTGTTTAGAGAATCTTACCAATGATATCCGGGATTAGACGTCCATTTGAAAATGAGAAAATCTACCAGTGGGACTCCTGAAGAAGGCTTCCCCATATGGGGAGAAATTTGCTTGAAAGTTGGTGGAAGTATTTATGTAATCATTGTTTCCAACATCTAAAAGGGAATCACCACAGATGAACAAGGCTGCATTTTTTTTATCAAGCCCAGAATGGCCATCACAGCTGGTTGGAAGGCAAAAGCTTGCACAAAAAGCCATGCAGGACATATATTAGAAACCTTGAAGTTATTACCATTCCAGTATTCCTCTGTTTCAAATATATACACCAAAGTTGATACCCTAGGCATATGTGTAAAAGGATTGAAAATTAATGTTGGAAAGTGTGGACACATTAATTACAGATTCAGCAGTAACCTAGGATTTAATTAACCTTTAACTAAATTATAAGCCAAGACTTTATTATTCGATTGTGCAGACTAGTTTATCCTATATGAAGTCCCAGATTGGTAAACCTAAATGTACAAAAAACAATTAAGTTCAACATGGCTCATACATGTGCTATGATTAAGTATGTGTTAATGATCCAGAATGCAAGTCATTGAGAATTAAATTCCTTAATTTCTGGGAGACATTTTGGTGTACTATTTTCTGGCCATGCATGATGCTAGGTTGACAATTTGCAATATCGTATAAACAGAAAAGACTATTATTTTGCCAAATGAACTTAAGCTGACATCTTGTATTATCAGCCAATAAGTTGGAGTTAATTAGATGCCAATGTAAAAAGAAGCCTAGATATTGTATGGTCAATTGGGAGTATTAAATACAGTAGAACCTCTTTAAATTAATACTCGATAAATTAATATTCTCTTTTAAATAATAAAATTGTTCGGTCCCGACTCGGGACTAACGTGCTAAATTAATAATCTCGATAAAACTATAAGATAATACATTTTAAATATTTCCTTTGTATATTATAGGTCCCAAATATTTTATAAATTAATAATTGGCTAAAAAGTACATAATAAATAAATTATGAAGGTTTCTCAAAATATGAATAAATAGTAGTTTTTTTTTTAACTTCAAATATAATTGAATCATCTTTAATTATTCGCAATGCGCCCAAAAGTCTTGGGGTTGCTTTCTCATATTGCAACAAGAAGTTTTAGAGTGTCATTGATGCTTGAAGTGCTTCTTTGCGTGACATCGGTACCAAAGGTTGTGTGTCATCATCAACTTTCGCTTCATCTTTAGAATGTTCTGCCATGTTGCCAACGATCTCATATACGCTCAAAACCTTTGTAGAAGATAAATGTTTGCATCCAAAATATATATTTATCTTCTTTGTAGTACTTTGAATTTTAACTTGTCATATGATGTGATAAATCGAATTCATTGAACCTAATAAGTGAATAAATATAACATGTTTACTATTAAGCAAAAAACTAAAAATATCTTTGTATATTAATAATTATTAATTTATCGATAAATTGATATCTCGCTAAATTAATAGAATTTAGGTGGTCCCAAGGCTATTAATTTAAAGATGTTCTACTGTAGTTCATATAAGTATATAATATGAGAAACTCTCTGTAGCTTATTTTTGAATGATAAAGAGTCTATTCTTTTTTGTTTACATTGGCGGCATATTTTTGTTGCAATTATTGGTCCACTGGAAATACTTAAAGCTCATGTACTACTGTACTAGCATTTTAGGTTAATTTTTGTCAATTGGGAGTATTTTGTGCTTCCGTTTATGACATCGATCCATACGAAAAAAATTAAGAAGAAGCAAAAACAAAAAGTTTCCTTTAACTAGCTACCAAGACATCCTAGTCTTAGTCAGACCTCTACTTGCCTAATATAGAGCACTAAGCAGATCAACTAAAATTTATATAATTCAGAAAGAGTATATATATATTTACCAAACTCATTACTCAGGGAAGCTCAGTCCGGAAATTTGCTGATTAAGCTCAAACAGTTCTTGAACATTGTAAGACCACCAAGATGAACTTATATTATTGAAGACAGGAAACGTCAAACACAAAGGTGATACTCAAGCACAAAGGTGATATATCCAAACTTATACGTATCACGAACATAAAATGCAGCAGCAAAGTGCTTAATGTTTGTGACTGTGTGACCTAATGATCAAATTCACATTTAGCTAAACTTCAAATAGCTCTTTCAGATAAACATGAGGCACTTTGACATTGGGAGTTGTATGGCTCCACCAATACTTGGAAACTAGCTCGTTAACCCTGTCGGTTGGATGGGCAGAGTCGAAAAAGACATAATCGTTAACATTGTCACATAATTGATACTCAGTCTCACCCCTCTTTCCTCCACAGCTCATAGTTCCTCTGTATGGACCAGAGCCACAACATGCCACCTCTCCTTCCTTGAAGCCTTCAGACACAACAATGACAAAGGCAGAATTAGAAAAAAGAGATTAATCATACCTTATGAAAGACGCAAAAGAAAATGTGAAGGTGTGAAGACTATTTGTACCATATTTTGATGGATTTTTAATTATTCCATCTAGGTAAGAGTAGACATTTGGATCTGAATATTTGAATCCTTGGAGCTGTCCTTTAAGCTTGAGGAGGACTTTAGCAAGTACGCTATTGTGTAGTTTAAGTATCGCACTAATTTCATCCACACAGGTGCCTGTGTTTCCCGGTTTTGTTGCCCTCATCATTGGAACACAACCAAGAGGGATTCCATTTGCAAATCCAAATTTCCTTCCTCCTTTCTTGTATATTCCCTGACACATCGAAATGTATTATGAGCACATCATTGAAAGTAATGCTCTCAAAGTCTCAATTAAGTACATAATTACAAGAATAAAAGAGCAAGGTTCAGAATATATTACTTTGATCACATTTGTTAGGTTGCCAATCACCATGCCAACAAATTGTTCTGGAGACTGGGTCTCATAAAAACTGGAATTTTTTACGTAGGGTGCAAAATAATCATTGCCTCCGATGCTAATTAAGTATACGGCTCTGGACAGCAATGTGTGAGCTTCTGCATCACCTAATTTGTGCCTCAAGTGCTTCTCCACATTCTTGAAATAACTTAGTTGAGTTTTAAGGTCTATCACCTGAAAGTAACCAACCATGCTAGACAATGTAACTTACTTTCAAGCATTAAAACACAAGTTTTAAGAGAAATTTATATCAAGGAAACAACTTACAAATCCTGGATGAGTTTCGGCCAGAGCACCAGCAGCGGAAGATGCAAAGTTGACCCCGTAAGTATAGTCTTTGAACCCGGGTTGTAAATATGGTGGTATAAGTGGCAACTTAGCATACTCAGCTGCAGCATCAAAAGGAAATTTTAACTATCAATTGTGTCATAATCCCTACTTCTGAGCTAAAATAACAGAGATATTTAAGTCCTTACCGATGATATCAGAGATTACACGTCCATCCGAAAATCTACCAGTTGAGTAGTTGAAGAAGGTTTCCCCATAGGGCCAGAAATTTGACTGATATTTAGTGGTAGTGTTTAAGTAGTTATTGTTTCCAACATCAAACAGTGAATCACCAAAGATGAACAAGGCTGCATGTTTTCTCTGATGCACAGAATGGCCAAGGCAGCTGCATTTTAGAATAAGAAGGCTTGCACAAATGGCCAGGATATATATTTGAAACCTTGAAGTTGCCATTATAGTTCTGGTTAACTTTGCACTATCTTCTCCTCCATTTCAAATTTATAGAGAAAATTTATAATGCACTCCTCCGTGACTCTTTAATTTACAAAAGCCTAATAATGTCAATAGTCAACAATGAACTGTTGAACACAAGAAATTATAATGCTGTTAATTGAATGCATATGCATGCGAAGGTCTTTTTATTTAGTTATTAGGTGGATTCAATTTTTTTATTTGGTTATTAGGTAGAGTCATTTTTTTTCTTTTTTGTATTTGCTTCTTAGGTAGTCTTTCTTAATTTGGTTTAATTTGGTTATTAGGTAGAGTCAAATACATATTTTCTGTCATAGGTGATGATTATCCTTGTAATAGAGCCCTCTTCTCTTATTAAATGTCTTCATGTTCAGCTCTGTATCAATTAGATGAAAGGCTTTTGTCCTCTCCCATCAATCTTCCAGAATGACAATGTTTGTAATGGCTTCTTATGAACAACATATTGTTTACCAACTTCCCGGTGTATATTTGAACCTACTTTGTGTTCCAATATTCATTTTCTTGTCATATTTCCTGCTTCAACTCTTACAATATTTCCAATCCTGTGTTCAACCAATAGATTGAACATAACAGCAGCTGACGCGACTTATGTTTTCTCCTCCTTAGAATTCAACACACATTGAGCTAAAGGCATTCCTGAGTTTCAGCTAGAGCGCCAGCCCCGACGGTTGCAAAATCATTTATTTAAACTCATTTGCTTAAAAGGCATTCATGTGTCTGTAAAACTGCACTACTAGTCAAGTCCTATTAATTTGCTTCAGCTGAAGCAGTTACGAAGATAATCAAAATTTGCTACATAATTTCAAATATAGTGCTTAAACATTTCAAGGCCAGTGACATTGGAATTTCCTATCCACAATAGGTTGGAAACTTGGAATATTGCTGCTTAGCTCTTTCAGTAGGATGACTGACATCCGGAAATAGACTAATTAAGTTCAGTTACCTAACTTCATTTTGTCTGGTTTCTAATGATAAGGATTAAATTAACCGTGCATTTGCTTCAGTCTTTTATTTTATTTTATTTTATTGGTTTTTAAGTAGGTACTCAAAATGAACATATTTAGATCAAATTAAGTTGACATCTTTCAAAATAACAATACTAATAAAGTAATAATCCACATTTAGTTAGCTAAACTTTGAAAAGCTCTTTCAGATTAGTGTAAGGCCTTCTGACATTGGGACTATGGCTCCACCATGACTTGGACACTTTCTGGTAAACCCTTTCCGTTGGATGGCCATAGTCGAAAAATACATAGTCAGCAACATTGTCACATAGTTCATACTCTGTCACACCTCGCTTTCCTCCACAACTATCAATTTCTCTATATGGTCCAGAGCCGCAACATGCCACCTTACCTTCCTGGAAACCTTTAGAACATAATAAAAACAAAAGCAGCAAGAGATATGAATTACCTAATGACAGAAACAAAAGACAAACTGAAACTAAAAGAAGGTGGTCTCATATTACCATGTTTTGATGGATTATTGGTTATATCATATAGGTTAGAGTAGACATTTGGATTAATTTGAATATTTGAATCCGTTGAGCTCTCCTTTCAGCTTCAAGAGAACTTTGGCAAGTACTCTGTTATGTAGTTTCACTATGGTATTAATTTCTTCCACGCAGGTGCCTTGGTTTCCTAGGTTTAATGCTCTCATCTTCGGCAAACAACCTAGAGGGACTGAATTTGCAAACCCAAATTTTCTTCCTCCTTTCTTGTATATTTCCTGAAACATTGAAATGCATCATATGAACACATTGATCATTCAAAACTTCCCTATCAATAAAGAATCATAAGAAAAAGACTAAAAAGAGAGTACATTACTTCGATGACATTTGTCAGGTTACCAATCACCATGCCAACAAATTCTTTAGGTGAGTGAGACTCAAAAAAAGTGGAATTCTTTAGGAATGGTACAAAATAATCATTGTTTCCAATGCTAAATAAGTAAACAGCTTTCAACAGAAATGTGTAAGCTTCTGCATCTCCTAGTTTGTGCCTCAACTGCTTCTCCACCTTGTTGAAGTAACTTAGTTGAGTTTTAAGGTCTATCCCCTGAAGTACACGAAATCAATTAGCTAATACATATTTATTTGGAAGCATATTTCTTCCTCCTATATAGCCAATGCAGCTTGATTTCAATCCTAATTCCTAAATACTAGTTTTAAGAACAAAAGTATATATAAAGCAGCATAAGACATACAAATCCTGGATGAGTTTCAGCTAGAGCACCAGCAGCAGTAGATGCAAAGTTGACCCCATAAGTATAGTTTTTGAAACCGGGTTGTAAATATGGTGGTATAAGTGGCAGCTTTGCATACTCAGCTGCATCATTAACAGAAAATTAGCAATGAGTTGTGTCATGATCCCTAATGTTCAACTGAATGACAAGAGAACCTACCAATTATATCTGGGATTAGACGTCCATTCGAATATCTACCAGTTGAATAGTTGAAGAATGTTTCCCCATATGGCCAGAAATTTGCCTGAAATTTAGTGGTCGTATTTATGTAGTTATCATTTCCAGCACCAAATAGTGAATCACCAAAGATGAACAAGGCTGCATGTGTCTTCTGATGCTGAGAATGACCATGGCAGCTACTCTTTCGAATAAGAAGGCTTGCACAAAAAGCTAGGATATATATTCGAAATCTTAAAGTTGCCATTCTGGTTAAACTTTGTATTACCTTCTCCCTCATTTCAAATTTATAGAGACAAAATTAGGATGCAACTGCCATAAAGTTGTTTACTAAGGAAGCAAGCAATAAAGCTGACAATTGGCTCCCTATGGGAAGGTCTTTTTTTATGTAGTTCTTAGGTGGACTCAATTATTTTATTTGGTCATTGAGAAGAGTCAGTTTTGTTTATGGTTCTGAGCTAGAGTTTTTTTTTTTCCTTTTTATTTGGTTATTAGGCCGAGTCAAATCCATGGCTTCCGCCCTAGTTGATGATTATCTTATTAACAAAGGACCCTCTTCCTAATATGTCTTCCTGTTTAGCTCTGCATCAATTACATGAAAGTTTCTTGTTACTTTTCCATCAAACTTCCAGAATGACAATGTTTGCCGATGCAGAAGGTCTTGTTATGAACAAGTTGCATGCCTAGTTCAGATTCGAATATTCTTTCTTTGCTTACTTCAACTCTTGTGTTCAAATCAACTCATTTATTCAGTATGTATGAAAACAAAGATGATGTACCAAGCACTGTTATATTTTGCAACAGTATTAGTGTCTGTAAAATGCTCAACTGCTGATGAAACAATTACATCCACATTTTTAATAAACTTCAATTACATCCACTCTTTCAGACTTATGTAATAAGTCCCTGTGACTTTTGGAGTATGGCTCCACCATAACTTGGAAACTTTCTGGTAAAGCCTCTCGGTGGGGTGGTTGGAATCGAAAAAGACATATTCAGTAACATTGTCACATAATTCATATTCTGTCACTCCTTGTTTCCTTCCACAACTCCCAATTCCTCTATATGGACCAGAGCCGCAACATGCTGTCTTTCCCTCCTTGAAACCTTTACCCACATAATTATAGCAAAAAAAACAAGATTTAACTTATGACACAAGAAAAAGAGAAATTGAAACTTTAGTAGATGTAACTTTACCATATTTTGATGGATTATTAAATATTTCGTTTATGTGATGGTAAAAATTTGGATATGAGTATTTGAATCCTGTAAGATGTCCTTTCAGCTTTAGGAGTACTTTATCAAGTACTCTGTTGTGTAGTTTCAATAGTGTATTAAATTCTTCCACACATGTGCCTGTGTCTCCAGGTTTCATTGCTCTCATGCTTGGTAGACAACCCAGAGGTGCCATGCCAATAAACCCAAATTTCCTTCCTCCCTTCTTGTATATTTCCTGACAAAATGATATAAGAGGTAAGCGAATTCTACGCCTGTTCATAGTCATGAAAAATAACTGTATAGGTCATGGAGAAAAATGAGACAGTACGTATATTGTACTTTGATCACATTTGTCAGGTTTCCTATCACCAGGCCAACATATTCTTCAGGTGAGGACTCAAACAAGCTGGAATTGTATCGAATGCGTATATATAGTCATTGGATCCAATACCGATTAAGTAAACAGCTTCTGACAGCAATGTGAGGGCTTCTGCATTACCATGTTTGTGCCTCAGCTGCTTCTCTATCTTCTTGAAATAACCTAGTTGAGTTTTAAGGTCTATAACCTGCAAACAATTCATATGTTTGTAACCAGAAGTCTTAAGAAGGCAAGTATATATTTTTAGATATCTATAAGAGAGATGACATACAAATCCTTGAAAAGTTTCAGTTAGAGCACCAGCTCCAGAAGATGCGAAGTTAACCCCATAAGTATAGTTGTAAATATGGTGGTATAAGAGGCAATTTTGCATACTCAGCTGCACCAAATGGAAATGTGACAACCAGTTTCTTTGTAATCTCTATTGTTAAACAGAATAACAGTATTGCATATGGAATCTTACCAATGATATCAGGGATCAGACGTCCATCCGAAAATCTACCAGTGGGGTGCTTGAAGAATGTTTCCCCATATGGCCAGAAATTTGCCTGAAGTTCAATGGAAGTATTCAGGTAGTTATTGTTTCCGACATCAAATAGCGAATCACCAAAGACAAACAAGGCTGTGTGTTTCTTGTGAAGCCTAGAGTGGTCATGGCAGCTGCTTGGAGTAAGAAGATGTGCACAGAAAGCAAAGATCATACATATTTGAAACACTAAAGTTGACATTTTATTTAGCTCTTGTTTACTCTCTATTATCTTCTCCTTCGTTCCAAATTTATAAACAGGTCTTTGTGACTTAATGTGGACACGAAACAAACCCAAATTTCAAAGATCAGACTTCATTTATACATTAACTATACCCTTATAATTGTGGAATTGAATAAGTATTCAGTCCAATATATGGTATATGCTCTGCACCAAAGTATTCATAAAATTATTGAAAACAATATATATTGAATGAGGACCAATCAAAATCATCTATCTTCTGCTCTGTTTCAGCTGTGTATCTTTTAAAATTTATAACCTTTTAAATTGATGGAGGAGCTGGTCTCTGCATTTAGCAGGCATGTTCTCTGCATTAAAAAATAATTTGACCCTGCACTATAGGCCTGTTTATTGCATATGTTTGTGGAGGACTTTCAGCTTGCACTATTGTGCAGGGTCATATTGAAGCGTATGGAGGACTTTTTGTGCAATTCTAGTAACGTAATCACTTGTGCAATTTCTGTGAGTTCTTCTAGGCAAGATCCTATCTTTCCTGGCTAAAATACTTGCAAGGCTGGATGCCAACCCACAGGTCCCAAGCTTAGAAACCCAAATATCCATCCTTCTTTCTTGTATATTTCACAATTCAAAACACAAAAATGATAAACACAACCAACTTAGAAATTAAAAAAATACTGACCACATGTGCTATAAACATTCAGAAAAGAGAATTGGGTAATGGAAGCTACTTTAACCTCATGCCAATCACCATCTATACGACTTATTTTTGTGAGTACGACCCAAAGAATTGCTTGCTTATGTTAAATTGAAGAGGGGCTATGTATAATTGTATATTCGTTTCCTGATCGGCGTTTCTTAATATGCTATGCAACTCAATCATGCTTGTCTCGTTTCTAATGATGCAGAGTGAACAGTGCATTTGCTTCAGCTATATACATCAAGTCCTTTATCTTGAATACACCAATATAGGACAATCTTTACTCTCATTTGTTTTGTGTATCAAGAAAGTACTGTGTTATTCAAGAATCATCAGACACATTTAAGTCGTAAATACTTAAGTACAAAGATGATATATCAAACCCTCAAATTTATAGGGAAGAGGAAATGCATGAGCTAAATGCTCATTGCTTATGAAACTACTAAATCAGTAAATCTACATTTAGCTAAACTTCAAATAGCTCTTTCAGATTGATGTAAGACCCTGTGACATTGGGAGAATGGCTCCACCATAACTCCGACACTTTCTGGTAAACCCTTTCGGTTGGATGGATAGAGTCGAAAAAGACATACTCAGTAACATTGTCACATAATTGGTAATCTGTCACGCCTCTCTTTCCTCCGCAGCTCAAAATTCCTCTGTATGGACCAGAACCACAACATGCTGTCTTTCCTTCCTTGAAACCTATACAACATAATAATAACAAATAAATTGGAACATTAAGAAAGAGACATAACATTGCTTGTGACATATATAGGAAAATCAAGATGTGCCCAAGTTAACAGGAGTGATAGATATAAATACCATAATTTGAAGGATTGTTAAATACTCCATTTAGGTAAGTGTAGATATCTGGATATGAGTATTTCAATCCTTGGAGCTTTCCTTTCCGCTTTAGGAGGGCTTCAGAAAGTACTGTGTTGTGTAGTTCCGCTAGCGCATTCATTTCTTCCACACAGGTGCCTGTGTTTCCTGGTTTAGTTGCCCTGGCAGATGGTACACAACCAAGAGGTGGCAGACTTGTAATCCCAAATTTCCTTCCCCCTTTCTTGTATATTTCCTGACAAAAAGTATATGAAATATGTAATCAAAAATTTATTTTCATGATGAAAAAATTGTATATAGACTGGTAAAACACTTGAAACAAGAAGAAATTGGTATTTATATCATTATGTCATGTTGAGATCGTATGTATTACTTTGATAACTTTTGTCAGGTTGCCAACAACCATTCCAACATATTGTTCAGGTGAGTGGGACTCAAAGAAACTGGAATTTCTTTGGAATTGGTCTAGATAATCATTGCCTCCAATGCTGAATAAGTAAACAGCTTCAGACAGAAATGTGTAGGCTTCTGCATGACCTAGTTTGTGCCTCAATTGCTTCACCACGTTCTTGTAATAACTTAGTTGAGTTTTAAGGTCTATCACCTGAAAACAAAAAATCAACCAATTATTTATAAGTATATATTCTTCTTCTCCATAACAAAAATCAGATATCAACAATCACATACAAATCCTTGATGAGTTTCAGCTAGAACACCAGCCCCGGCAGATGCAAAGTTGACCCCATAAGTATAGTTGTGCAAACCAGGTTGTAAATATGGTGGTATAAGTGGCAACTCTGCATACTCAGCTGCAGAAATGATTGAAATTTAAGTAGTTGTATAACAATCTCTAGTATTGAATAAAATGGCAACAGTAATTAAATAATCTTACCAATGATATCCGGGATTAAACGTCCATTTGAAAATCTACCGGTGGAGTACCCGAAGAAGGTTTCCCCATATGGAGAGAAATTTGCCTGGAAGTCTGTTGAAGTATTTATGTAGTCATTATTTCCAACATCGAAAAGTGAATCCCCAAAAATGAACAAACACTACTAGAAAAATGACCTGAGGGGACAGACATCTGTCCCTACTGCAAGTGTTCCTATTGCTTATACTATTCATCATATCTGTCCCTATTGCTAGTTTTTAAGGACAGATACATTATCTGTCCCATTTTTGCTTTAGGAACACTTACAATAGGGACATATATCTGTCCCTATTGCAAAAAAAATAGGACAGATATCTGTCCCCTTAGGACCCTTTTCTAGTAGTGAAAGCTGCATGCTCTTTATGAAGCCCAGGATGGCCATGAGCGCTGGTTGGAATGAAAAGGCTTGCACAAAAAGCCAGGACAAGTATTTGAAACCTTAAAGCAATTGCCATTTTAGTTATGGTTTTCTCTGGATAATCTGCTCCTCTCTTTCATATTATATATAGGTCTGTGAGTTTAACTTGTGGAAGAAGCAACCAATATAAAGTGTTACCACCAGATCACAATGTACATTAATTTGACCTTTCTGGTTGAATTGGAATGGTCATCAATCTGATATGTGGTAGCATATTCTCTCCATCTTAGTTTCTAATGCGCTGATGACATACAAAAAGTAATTGAAAACAAACAATCAAATCAACGTAATTCTTGCAATATTAGTAGATAATAAAGTTTATATCTTGCAAGATCAGCCAAGTTGACTTAAAAATAAAAACTAAAAATAGTCTATAAACGTGGTGGATATTGAATGAATGAGTGGTATACCTGTTTTGATAATTTAAAAGTAAACCCACAGAAGAGTATAGTGAAAGCTCTTAGCTACAGTTATATATATATATATTCATAGAACAGTACTTGATTTCTCCGATCTCCTTGGTTAGTTTCTTGGCAGTTTCATGTGTTATAGAAAAATTATATTCACCGAATTTCGATGATGAATTTTCGCTCATCACATATATTTCAAGAAGGAAATCAAATTGTTGATGCTTCTGCCTGCTTTGGGCTCTCTTCTCCTGGTATGACTTGATGAGATTCTCCCCCAGAATTTGTTAATTCATATTTTCATAGAGAAGTTATAGGGTTTTCCAACTTTCGATTTCGTTGACAGGTAGTTTTAATTTTCTACTGTATCGATGGTATTCTTGTTTGAGAGGTTTTGGTTTATATCCCCCTCTCTCATTTATCTTTTTCTTTTACATTGAATTTGCCTCAATTTTATCAAAAAAAAAAGTATATATATATATATTCATAGAACAGTAAACATACTTAATTTTTTTTAAATGAAAGAGGGGGTCTTTGTCATATATCAAGTTACTGAAATCAACCAAATTCTGAACCAAGATAACTTCTACAGTAAACATACTTATTTAAATTCAACACATTTCAGAATTTTCCCAGAAAGATTAGGTAAACAAACTTGTTTATTCAGGACACATAAATAATTACTGGTCAAGTAGTCCTAGCAATTTTCGATTCTTCAGTAGGGTACATATATATTTGCCTAAAGATAGAGTTCCAAATAGTTCTTGAATATTGCAAGGCCACGTGAAATTTGAATTTCCACTCCACATTAGCTTGGAAAATTGCTGGTTAGTTCTTTCAGTAGGATGACCACCATCAAAGAACACAGTCACTAGGATTGTCACATAGTTCGATCATACGTACTCTTTTTCTGACCCTTTTCCTCCACAGTTGTTAATGGCTCTGTATGGACCTCTTCCACAACATACCTTCTTCCCTTCCTTGAAACCTTCAAAGTTTTAAGTCACAAAAAAGAGTTAGTATATGTAACAGCTTATTTTAGTCTGAGACAAAATACTAGATAATTAACCACTAATGCTTATACCGTATTTTGTTGGGTAATTCAATCTTTCACTCATGGAAGTATAGAAATCGAAGTACGAATATCTGAATCCTTTCAGCTTGATCTGTAGTGTATGGAGGACTTTCAAAATTGCCTTATTGTGTATTTGTGCCATTTCTGTGAGTTCATCCAGGCAAGATCCTATCTTTCCTGGCTGAAATACTAGCGAAGCTGGATGGCAACCAATTGGTCCCAAGCTTAGAAACCCAAATTTCCTTCCTCCTTTCTTGTATATTTCCTGACAATAGAAAACACAAAAATGATAAACATAACCAACTTTGAAATAAAATAAAAAATAGAATTAGTTTTTAATTAACCACATGTTCTATATTAATCCAAGAAAGAGAAATGGGCAATGGAAATTACTTTGACCACATGTTCTATCTTAGTTTCTAATGCGCCGATGACATACAAAAAGTAATTGAAAACAAACAATCAAATCAACATAATTCTTGCAATTATAGCAGATAATAAAGTTTATATCTTCAAGATCAGCCACGTTGACTTAAAAATAAAAATAAAAATAGTCTATAAACGTGGTGGATATTGAATGAATGAGTGGTATACCTGTTTTGATAATTATTTTAAGTAAACCCATAGCGGAGCCTAGTGAAAGCTCTTAGCTTTAGTTTATATATATATATAAGTTTATATATATAAGTTTATATATATATATATTCATAGAAAAGTAAACATACTTATTTAAATTCAACATATTTCAGAATTTTTCCAGAAAGATTAGGTAAACCAAACTTGTTTATTCAGGACACATAAATAATTACTAGTCAAGTCCTAGCAATTTTATTCTCAAAAAAAAAAAAGTCCTAGCAATTTTCTTCAGCCCAAGAACTTGGTGTCAAATACAATTTGCCTAAAGAGTTCCGAATAGTTCTTGAATATTGCAAGGCCATGTCAAATTTGAATTTCCACTCCACATTAGCTTGGAAAATTGCTGGTTAGCTCTTTCCGTAGGATGATTGCCATCGAAGAACAGATAATCACTAGGATTGTCACATAGTTCATACTCTTTCTCTGGCTCTTTTCCTCCACAGTTGTTAATGCCTCTGTATGGACCACTTCCACAACATGCCTTCTTCCCTTCCTTGAAACCTTCAAAGTTTTAAGTCACAAAAAAGTCAGTATATGTAACTTAGTCTGAGACAAAATACTAGAAAACCAGCTGATGCTTATACCGTATTTTGTTGGGTTATTCAATCTTTCACTCATGGAAGTATAGAAATCGAAGTACGAATATCTGAATCCTTTCAGCTTGATCTGTAGTGTATGGAGGACTTTCAAAATTGCCTTATTGTGTATTTGTGCCATTTCAGTGAGTTCATCCCGGCAAGATCCTATCTTTCCTGGCTGTAATACTATCAAAGCTGGAATGCAACCAATTGGTCCTACGTTTACAAACCCAAATTTCCTTCCTCCTTTCTTGTATATTTCCTGACAATACAAAACACATAAATGATAAACATACCAACTTTGAAATTAAAAAAAAAATAGAATTAGTTTGACCACATGTGCAATATTATTCCAAGAACAGAGATTGGGCAATGGAAATTACTTTGACCACAAGTGTTATGTTGCCAATCACCATCCCTATGTATTCTTCTTGTGAGGAAGACTCCAGCAATTCCTTGCTGAGGTTAAATGTGAGAGGGGCTCCGTAATCGTTGCTTCCGACGCTGAAAAGGTAGACAGCACTAGAAAGCAATGTCTTCGCTTGTGCATAGCCTAGTTGTTGCCTGAGTTGCTTTTCTACATTCTTGAAATAACTAAGCTGAGTTTGAAGGTCTATCACCTGGGATAAAAGAAAGAAAAAAATTAATATGACCATGTTCACTTGGGGATAAGTAACTGAAAGTATTGGATGGAAACAGGGGTTAAATTTAATTACAAGTATGCCATTTAAGTAAATTAAAGCAATGTAACTTATAGTTGAAGCACCAATATCAGCTTAATTAGCTAGTGTTAAGACTCCTACTAAATGGTTAAGGCACATACCAAGCCTTGAAAAGTTTCATTTAGAGCACCACCTCCCCCAGATGCAAAGTTCACTCCATAAACATAGTTATTTAAACCGGGTTGTAGATATGGTGGAATCAATGGCAACTTTGCATACTCAGCTGCAGTGAAAATGAACCGGCGGTCACATTAATTACAATTATCAACATGATAAAAGAAAACAACACATTTCAGTTATACGTTACCAATGAAATCTGGCATTTGACGCCCATCTGTGTATCTCCCGGTTGGGTACCCGAAATAGGTTTCTCCATATGGCCAGAAGTTGGCCTGTTCAGCCTTGGGAGTGTTGATGTAGTTATTGTTTCCAGCATCAAATAGTGAATCCCCAAACACAAACAAAGGCTTGTGCTCCTTTTGAAGAAAGGAGTGGCCAAGGCAATTGCTAGGAATAGCAAGGCTAGCAGCATAAAAGGCCAACAATACAAAGATACAACAAAACCTCAAAGGAGTTGCCATATGGTGATTTACTTTGTGCATGCATATCTTCGATCTCCTTGGTTTGGTAACTATTTATTGATCTTCTGTGCATACTGTTATACACGTGGTAAATAAATGCAACGAAAATTCAATATTATTGACCAAGACTATAGTACAATACAATTCAAACAAGCAAATCATAATAATATGTGTCACTTCTTATTCAACATTTTCGGAGCAAAGTAAAATTAAACTTGGAAAAAGCTGTTCATTGAGCAGAAACTAAAACGGAATGGTACGGGACCTTTAATTTGTTTTCAAGCTTGGGCATCAAGTTGTTCATCGATCTCGATCTGTACACCATACATTTGGATTAAAGATTACACAACGACGTACAGATCATGTACTCAAACTGCATATATACTGTTCTAGATTTTTTTTTTCCTTAGATATATAGTGCTCTAGAGTAACTATATATGATTTATGCAGCTTTTCATATTCAACATATATTTTTGGAATAATATAAGCTTAAGTTTGGAAAAACTAGTGAGTAACTAAAAAAATTCAAACAGAAGCTTCTTCTTCTTTATACATAGGATTTTTTAGTAGAGAATTAACCTGACATTGACGTGCAAGAAAAATGCATATAGTTGATGGATCAAAAATGTCAAAAAATGTGATTCTTGACTGCTCAAAAAGCCTAAAGAGTAGCAATGTCATAAAAAGGGTATATATTTTTAATAGATTAAAACCGTCAACTAAAGTTTTCGTGATGGTTTAAATAAGAAAATAGAATCAAGAATTTCTTTCTTCAACAACCATCCAACAACAAACTACTTTATTCACATATAATTAAGAACATTATATAGATACATATAAAGAGTGATACATATATAAAACTGAAATATACCAATTACCAATTTTACAATTTTCATAACATCAAGCAAACACTATATCTGAATCAAAATCCCATATTGAAATGTCATTGTATTAGCCTAGGAAGCACCGATACCGACATAGACACAACCATATATACGTCAAATCTCAAAAAATTAAGACTCAGACACATTGTCAACAAAATAATTAAAATAATATATAATATTTCCTCCTAAGCAAAATTGAACGTGTAGAAGTCTTTTCCCATGGGAATAATTTTCCATAAATCAATATTGCCCAAAAGAAGACCAAGCTTCCGCTGCATATCAGTGATATAATAAGGCTTGTTGTGGGAGGCCAGTTGGAGCCGTCCTAAAAACATATGTTTGCATTTATCCAAACATATATGCTTGATAACCTTCCTCAGAAATCATGACTGATGTTTGTCCCTATAATAAAGAATTTTTTTTCAATTTCGTATCATTCACCCAAATTAAGCGAAAACTCGATTTCGATGGCCAATGTGTTGCCAAAACTCTTTGGCACTGTTTAATCTAGAGTCCAAAAGCCCTAGTGAAATACAGGGGACTGAGCACAATCTTTACTTCATTTGTTTTGTGTATGAAGAAATAATTAGGATACAAGAATCATCAGACACATCTCTAAATACTTAAGTACAAAGATGATATATCAAACCCTCAACTTTATTGGGAAGAGGAAATGCATGAAACTACTAAACAGTAAATCTACATTTATCTAAACCTGAAATAGCTCGTTCATATTGATGTAAGATCCTGTGACATTGGGAGTATGGCTCCACCATAACTCGGACACTTTCTGGTAAACCCTTTCGGTTGGATGGACAGAGTCGAAAAAGACATACTCAGTAACACCGTCACATAATTCGTAATCTGTCACACCTCTCTTTGCTCCGCAGCTCAAAATTCCTCCGTATGGACCAGAGCCACAACATGCTGTCTTTCCTTCCTTGAAACCTATACAGCATGATAATAACAAATAAATTGGAACATTAAGAAAGAGACATAACATTGCTTGTCACGCAGAAAAATCAACATTGCTAAAAGGAGCAATAGCTATACATACCATAATTTGAAGGATTGTTAGATACTCCATTTAGGTAGGTGTAGAACTGTAGATATCTAGATTTGAATATTTGAATCCTTGGAGCTTTCCTTTCCACTTTAGGAGGGCTTCAGCAAGTACTGTGTTGTACGTGTAGTTCCGCTCGCGTATTCATTTCCTCTTGAATATATTCCCATAATCTAAAGTTGAAGAATATCAATTTTGATTGAACTCATATTGAAATTTTCATGGTAGCTTAACCATCCATTAATTAGCTAGTTATCACTTAGCCAAATAGAAGAAGTCTGCGCTTCCGGAAGAGATGTACATCATTACAATGAAAATGCAAGTGTCTACTGGCGAAAGTTTATATATTCTCGAAACACAATGTTACAAACCATCCAGTTTCTATTCATTTATATTCATATTAAAAGTCAAAAGAATAGTTAAATGTATGGCCATTTAAACATCCATGCCATTAACAAGTTAATGAATATGTAATACAAAAGATGAAAGCTCATATATATACATGTTTGATTGATTTTGTTGCAATTGCCCCAATGCATGCTGAGCATTGGAACCAACGAGTATATGAGCCCTTTCCTGACCGACTCCCCCATTTTCAAGTCCCACACTCATTCACAATACGAATGGTCATTGGCAACTTAACAAGTTCTATCCAAGTATGCATCGAGACTGGCACAACATAACATTTCAAATTATTTGATATATAAGAAAATATTTCTGAACATTCTACATGTTACTTCAACTGACTAAAATTACTTTGTGGCAGGAGATTTATGCGGGAGGAGGTCAAAAATTTGGGTTCGTAAACTTGCCGACATTGGGTTATTTTCCGGGCATGAGAATAATCTAAGCAGAAAATAACGGAAGCTGCTTAGAAGAGGATACATCACTTGCCAAATTACATAACCAAGCTCTCTCCAAAGTTCTCAAGAAACTAGGAAACCATTGGAAGGGTTTCAAATGTTCACTCTACGACTTGAACTACAACCTTAGACAGAGAACCAAACATCCTTCTAAATATTGTACGTACTCGATGCAGAATACCTATCAATTAATCATCAAATTATTAGGACATATTAATAATTGTCAATTCTATTATGGATGAAATAATTAATAGGGCCTAGCTGGCCGGCATGGTCATGTCTGTAAACTTCTAACGACCACAATGCATGCCATTAGCTTTACCAAGCATGAAGCATGCATGCATTCTTTCAAAAGCTAGGTAGTCATCTTTACCAAACCAAAATCGTGCATATGCATGTGCCAGCCTTTGTACTAGTGTTAATTAGATTTCTGCTTAATTGACATTGGAAAGTTCTTCATATAGGGACAGTCGCTTGTATATATAATGCATGTTGATGGACTTCTCTATTTTATGGTGTGCAAATCTATTTGCTAAACATAGATTCTAGCTAGTAAGCTAATTGTCTCCATATATAGTGTTATATACATAAAAGAATACTATCGACATTTTCCTTCTACAGGCCATGCATGTCATATTGTATTTTCAACATTGGAATACTTTTTGAAATTCATCGATCTCTGCAAAAAATTAACCAAATTAAAAATTGTTTAATCATCTAACTTTTGCAACGATTTCAAATTTAGTTTTTTTTTTTTTAAATTATTATTATAAATGATGATTGATCATGATGTACAAAATAAACGATTTCAGTAATGAAAATAAAATTTGAGATGGCGGAAACGAAAATGAATAAAGTAGAAGGGAAGGTTAAAATTAAATAGAACTGATGTAGCTAGCATTCATAATACATACAAGTTACAAGTACGATATATGTTTGATTAATGGGTAATTCTTTAGAACAACCTTAAGTTCGTTGCTACAGGCCGGCCTGTGTTCCTTACTTTTTTTTATTGGACGAAATTAAAAAAAAAATACTTTTGTTGTTTATAAGGTCTCTCGTTAAGTTTCATTGAGTCCTCAAAATACTTTTGAACACTCATGCAAACTGAACTTAAAAATTTTAAAGATTTCATATAGCAGTTACTCTAGCTCCCGTCAAAAGTCTTTTAAATTTTTGACAATGCATGTCTGATTCTCCAAAACTTTGTGGGGTTTAATATGCGATTTGTTGCCCTGTTGGCATGAGTTCCAAAATGAACCTCTCACGCTTGCTAGAGTTAATTGACGACATACTGACGACATATTGATGATATAGTCTAGCTAAGAGCCCCAAAAGAGACTGAAGTTGTTTAGTTTACTCAATTTTCAAAAATTAAAAAAAGGATTTCATCCAAAAATTTCAATAGACTCGTAGAGCGTATACACTCGTAGATGATCGATCTCAATATCCAATCCAAAATTTCCAATGCGTTAAAAGATGGAAAGACCTAGCTAGTACATTAATGGAGAGTTTACATTGCCAATGGGCGCTATACTCTCCCATATATATATATATATATATATATATATATATATATATATATATATATATATATATATATATATGATATAGATCTTGTAACTACATATGCTTGATTAATAGTTAGTTAGTAGCTTCAATTTTCAAACAGTGCTTTGAGATTGTATGGCGCAGTGGAATTGGGAGTTCCACTCCAGAATAGCTTAGCAAATTGCTGATTGACCCTTTCTGTTGGATGACCAGAGTCAAAGAAGACATATTCACTTGCATTAGGGCATAAATGATAATCTTTGATACCTCTCTCGCCTCCACAGCTGAAAGTTCCTCTATACGGACCACTTCCACAACATGCCACCTTCCCCTCCTCAAAACCTTAATTATAGTACAAAAACAAGACCGATTAGTTAACCTCCTCAAACCAGAGCCAAGATACCATGGTAATTAGATAACCACTAGACCCCAATACCTGTCAGAGCTAATTAATTAATGTAACCAGTAGACCCCAATAACTGTCTTAGCTAAGTAACAAATATATGTAACCATGCAAGTAAATTGCGAAAATGTACCATATTTGGAAGGGTGATTTATTCGCTCTCTCAGAAACGCATTATAGTCGGAAAGCGAGTATCTGAATCCCTTGAGTTTAGTCTCCAGCTTCTGAAGGAGTTTGGGAAGTGCTTTGTTGTGGAGCTTTACATACGGTGTAATGTCTTCAAAGCATCGACCTTTTTGTCCAAATGCTCTTGAGAATGGTAAACAACCAAGAGGATCAAGTCTAAGAAACCCAAAGTTTCTTCCTCCTTTCTTATATATTTCCTGATACATTGAAATCAACTTCATTATTAGCAAGTACCATATGTAAAAAATGAGAAATTGAATTTTTTTTTTTGTTTTCTTGAATAGCTAAAAGTTTACTTTGATCACTGAAGTTATGTTGCCTAGCACTGTTCCTACAAATTCCCGGTGAGAGTAGGTTCGAAGCATGCTGGAGTTTGTCCCGAATAGGTATCCATAATCGTTGCCTCCGACGCTAAACAAGTAAACAGCTGTTGATATCAGAGTCTTGGCTTCTTCATCCCCTAATTTCTTCCTCAATGACTTGCGAACTCTCTCGAAATATGAAAGTTGAGAATGAAGGTCTATCACCTGAAAGAAGCAAGGTTCAGATGCCAATTAAATAAACATATATTAACTAGCTTAGTCAAGCATAGACAAGTCTTACGAAATTTTTATATTGCTTTTACAGCATGGCTTTCTTAATTGTATATGGCAATTAATTAAGGTTATTACATTATAGATAATTAGATAGATAATTAATATAGAAACAGTTAATTGGTGAACCACTTAATTATAAGTGCAAAAGCAGATGTCACATACCAAACCTTGGCTAGTTTCAACCAGAGCACCAGATCCGGCAGATGCAAAGTTTGCGCCATATGTAAAGTGATGATTGCCAGGTTGTAGATACGGTGGAATAATTGGTAGTTTTGCATACTCAGCTGTAATAGTAAAATATTAGGGTAACCTTCGCGCACGCTTATATATAATTAATTGTAATTAAAGTACGTCTATGTTACCTATAAAATCTGAAATTAGACGACCATCGGAAAATCTTCCTGTTGGGTACTTAAAAAAGGTTTCACCATATGGCCGGAAATTTGCCCGCAGACTGGTGTTGATGTAGTTATTATTTCCAGCATCGAATATTGAATCCCCGAAGATGAAAAGGGACGATGTATGTTCCTTCGGCAACCCAAGCTCGCCGTGGCTTAGGGTTGTGATGATGAGAAGGCTTGTGCAGAAAGCAAAGACGAAGTTATGGAAGCTAGTCCTCTTTGCCATTGTAGATGCAATGATCGATCTTCCCCAATTTTGGTTTCAGTTGCTATTTATAGAGGCATTTTGGAGCCGGCAGTTGCAACAAATTAAATCAATCAAACATGCATATGATCGAGTTTTCGGAAAGTCAAACAACCATTATCAATACAAAGTCCAAACCAAAACAATTGAAGGCGCGTAACCGGCCATCTTTTGTATTACATATTCATTAACTGTTAATGGCATGGATGTTTAAATGGCCATACATTTAACTATTCTTTTGACTTTTCATATGAATAAGATATATGAATAGAATCTGGATTGCTTGTAACATTGTGTTTCGAGAATAAACTTTCGCCAGTAGACACTTGCATTTTCATTAATGGTAATGATGTACATCTCTTCCAGAAGCGCAGACTTCTTCTTTTTGGTCAAGTGATAACTAGCTAATTAATGGATGGTTAAGCTACCATGAAAAGTTCAATATGCATGAGTTCAATCAAAAATGATATTCTTCGACTTTAGAATATGGGAATATATATATTCCGAAAAAGAAATAGAATATATAAGCGCTGGACCAGTTAATTTAAAAGGCTCATGAAAGAAAATGTGCAAGAGCATCTTCCTCTTTTATTTAAAGTGCATGGTAGAGAATTAATTTTGCCCTAGCCTCTCCGGCACACAGACAAGTATTTATACCCATTCAACAACTTAAAACTTGTTATTACACACAAATCCATTGACAAATTCCATTGTTGTTGAGAATTTTTGGCTAATTAGCTAGCGCATGACTGTATCAATCCCTCGATTAGCTGTGCTGATCCTCTTCTTCCTATATATTTACTTAATACTTGCTTTCAAACAGTGCTTTCAGATTGTAAGGCCTGGTGGAATTGGGAGGTCCTCTCCAGCTAGAATTGCTTAGCAAACTGGCCATAGAGCCTTTCGGTATTGCATGACTAGAGTCGAAGAAAACATACTCTGTAACATTGTCACATAATTCACTCTCGGTCACACCTCTCTTCCCTGCACAGCTTAAAATTCCGCGATACGGAGTTACGGACCACTTCCACAGCATGCCACCTTTCCTTCCTCAAAACCTTTGCCACAAAAGAATGTGTCAACACACATGTCAGTATCCAACTTGTTAAACATAGTCATGTAATCATATTTTTTAAACATAATTGTCGAAAGTTGGTATAAATTATCATATTTCACCATAAATATGTAATTGATGAAATGGACACCCTCCTTTCATTAATTTTCAACTTTTTCATCCATGTTTTCCATTAGTTCGTGATATGGCGTATTTGCGGAACCCTTTTTGTTACCGAAATAACTACCAAATAGGTTCCACATGACAAATTAAATAACAAAAATAAAAACAACAGTAACCTTCCAAATATTAAAAAAAAAACTGAAAATGAAAATTTTGATAAAATTCAGCAAAGAAAAATAAGGTTCTTTTTTGTTAAGAATTTTTTTTTGGTAAAATTTCATAATCATTTTTCATGGCTTGAAGCTTGCTGCAGATTGCAATATCAACAATCTTATTGTAGAATATGACTCTCAATCCTTCTTCCCCCCCTTTTAAAAATAAAAACTTTTCCTCCCTTTTGTTTTCTTTTTTTTCTTGTTGAAAAATTTGATAAAGTTTTTTTCTTTTTTTAAAAAAAAGGGGGGGGGGGGTTGGGGGTTGGGGGGGGTTTTTTTTTAACAAATGATAATAAACTGTAAATAAAATTTGTCCACTCTAAAATTCACATTGACAAGAAGTGGGCCCTATATCTATGTCACCATAGAATTGGATGAAAAATATTAATATTAATAGAGAAAATATAAATCAATAATTTATGTCAAGATTAAGGTGTCAATTTTATTAATTGCAAATTTAGAGTTGATATATTAACAATTTATATCAAATTTTGTAGGTGCTCCGACAATTAAGATTATTGTTTATGAACTAAAGAAGACATAGTGATGACCCTTTTCAAATTCACGAAGAACGAAAACCATATGATATGAAGATTGTCAAAGTATATGTACATACCATATTTAGAAGGGTGGTCCATTCTTTCTTTAAGAAAATCATGAAATTCTGAAAATGAGTATCTGAAACCGTCGAGTTCGTTATGTAGACTTTCCAGGACTTTGGAAAATGCTTTGTATTGTGTAGTGTGACATATGGTGTAATTTCATCAAAGCATGCACTAGTTTGTCTCCCTTCGAGTACTCTGGCGTAAGGTGCACAAGCAAGAGTCGGAAGGCTGAAAAACCCAAAATTTCTTCCTCCTTTCTTATATACTTCTTATATCTCATCAAAATTTACGAGAATTATTTGTTATCCATCGCATGAATAACTAAAAAATAGACAAATATTCTCTTAACAGTCTAACAACATCGCATGCATGCTTGATGTCTTACAATTAACTATTACATTTATACATATTATAGATATATGGTTTATATTTTTCAAGTACATACTAAGAACTTACTTTGATCACTGCCGTTATGTTGCCTATCACCACCCCTACAAATTCCTCGGGAGAGTAGGATCGAAGTGTGCTCGAGTTTGTCTCGAAGGGAAAAACATATATAATCGTTGCTCCCAACGCTAAATAAGTGCACAGCTCTTGATAGTAGAGCGTTCGCTTCTTCAACCCCTAGTTTCTGCCTCAACGTCTCCGTAGCACTCTCGAAATATGACAGTTGATTATGAAGGCCTATCAGGCTATCACCTTTAAAAAAGGTTCAATCGATCAGAACAATATATAGGGCCGGACAGGTTAGATGTATGGTATAAGTAAACAATTTTCATATAGTTTCCATTTTCCAGGAAATTACTTATATATATACATATATACATGTATGTATAACGTGCTATATATTAACTACTGAAGCACATTTCTCATACCATGCCTTGGCGAGTTTCGACTAAATTAAGCACCAGCTCCTCCAGATGCAAAGTTTACACCATATGCAAACTGATCGTGATTACCAGGCTGCAGATATGGTTGAATAAATGGCAACTTTTCATACTCAGCTGCAAAGAGTAAAATTAACAGTCAACTATTTTTAGTAGATGACTAATAATTAATTCAACTGTATATAAGCATATTACATACCAATAAATTCTGGAATTATGCGACCTTCCGAAAATCTACCCGTTGGGTACCTAAAGAAGGTTTCACCATATGGCCAATAATTTGCCTTCCCAGTTGTGTTGATGTAGTTATTATTTCCAGCGTCATATAATGAATCCCCAAATATGAAAAGGGGTACATGTTTTTTCGACAACTTCGATATGGCCTTGGCTTTGGGTTCTGATGATGAGAAGGGTTGTGCAGAGAGCAAAAACAAGGATTTGAAACCTAACATTCACCATATTAATAATCTGTCTACTAGATATGCAAACCTTATCTGGCTAGCTTAGTACCTGATCTAGTATTTTCATTGCTTTTTTGTAGGGGATGAACCGGAGGCAGTTCTAGATCGATGTACAAAAAAAAAATATCAAAGTCCACACGATGACGATTAGAAAGTATGATCTGGCTCTATATGACTATATATAAACATCGATCAAGCTCGCTTTCATATAACAATCATTATCTCTCTAAAATGTCTACATGTAAGCAATATTTTAGAAATAATTAATGAGTCATAACATAGAACATTCACAAACTGGGGAAAGTGACGAATAACTTAGAAAAGAAAAAGGAGAAACTTTGACTAGCTAGAGTCGTGTCTGTCTGTAATCCCCTCATTGACTAAAGTAATTAAGTATAAGAAGTCATATGCGATTATGTAAAAAAGAGAAGGGATAATAGTCACTTTAGTCATTGAACTTTGTCAAATTTGACATGCACTTTGGTCACTGAACTTTCGAAAATATCATTTTAGTCACTGAACTATTACACTGTCTATCACTTTAGTACTTCCGTTAGTTTTTTCCGTTAAAACGACATTTCTCCGTTAATTTCAGGTGTATTTTAGGGATATACGACCAAAAAATCAATTTTTTGACTCACTTTCTATCAACCCAAATTAATATCCCTCCATTTTTTACTAAATTTCCCTCGGATTTCATCCATTTTTGTGTACGCAATCAAAAATCTCAAAGAGGATTTCACTCATTTTTGTCTACCCACCCGTTTAGGGCATTTTGAGATCAACATTCATTATCTTGAATGCAAACAATTCTTAACAAATGTAAACAAAATCACTGCATATGAAGTTTAAAAAGATGTTTGCAATAATTGCAAGTTCAAAAATACATAATCAAGTCAGAGAAATGATTTTTTTGTCTTACATTCCTAAAATACCCCTGAATTTAATGGAAAAAGATCATTTTAACGGAAAAAAACTAACGGATGTACTAAAGTGATAGACGGTGTAATAGTTCAGTGACTAAAGTGATATTTTCGAAAGTTCAGTGACCAAAGTGTCAAATCTGGCAAAGTTCAGTGACCAAAGTGATCATTCTCCCAAAAGAGAAATCTAGGAGAAAAACATATTATATATATTTTTATCAAAAGGAGACTTCCATTATTAATAGAACATATAGTTAAACGAGAGAGCGAAAGGAGAAAAACGGTGCACGAATTGAGTATATTGAGGCCTAGCAAATAAGTATGACAATTGAAGTATGTAGAGGTCTAGCAAGTACATTAAGATACATTAGATATGTATAAGTACATCCGATCGCATGAATGTAAAAAATAAAAGTGCATTTCTCACTAACATGTGCACTGCTTGATAACCAAACGAAAGAAATGGAAAAAGAATTTTTTGGAGGAAGGCAATGTAAGGAATAACTCTCACCCTCAATTCAGAAGGAGAATAGCCTACCACACGCTTATTTCATTTTTATTAATAATAAGAGAGATAATACCTTATAAAACAAAGAGGAGAGGGGGGGGGACAAAGGAGAGGGGGGGACAAAGGAGAGGGGGGGCGGACAAATATCTTAGCCCAAGGTACAAGATTGAAGAAGTTAAAGTTGCATCACTTACACTATACAAGATAACTTGTACGTGTTAATTTTATCTTAATTTCTGCAAAGATTAAAATGTTCAAACATGTCATAATTGGTGATCACAAGTTTACATAAATGCAATAATCTTCAATTTGAAGCTCGATCTCTGATGTTTTACTTATACATCTCTGAAGAGATCCTTAAGATTGTATAGACCCGTGGCCTTGGAGGAAACCACTTCCCCACTCCACATTTGATGAGCCAATTGCTTGTAGACCTTTTCAGTCAGATGGAAAGAGTCCCAATACACGTATTCATTAGGGTTTTCACACAACTCAAACTCCTTCACGATCCTCTTCCCTCCACAGCTGAACACTCCTCGAAACTGACCTGTTCCACAGCATGCTGATTTTCCTTCTTTAAAACCTTCAACACACACAGAATTACCCATTAATTAAACAACTTTTAACTTGTATGTATTATGAATGCTAGATCCGTTCTCTTTTTAACCTTTCCTTCTACTTTCTTCATTTTCTTTTCCGCCATCTCAAATTGTATTTTCATGACCAAAATCGTTTATTTTGCGGATCATGATTAATCATCTTTTAAAATAACAAATATTTAAAAAAAAACACCAAATTTCAAATCGTTGAGAAAGTTAGATGATTAAATAAATTTTAATTTGGTTGATTTTTGCAGAGATCGATCGATGATTTTCAAAAAGTATTCCGATCATGAAAATACAGTATGACATGGAAGATGTAGAAGGAAAATGTGGATATATAGTATTCTTTTATGTATACACTATATGGAGAAAATTAGCTTACTAGCTAGAATCTATGTTTAGCAAATAGATTTGCACACCATAAAATTAATACAGAAGTCCAACATGCATTATATATAAAAGCGACTGTCCCTATATGAAGAACTCTCCAATGTCAAGCAGAAATCTAATTAACACTAGTACAAAGGCTGGCACATGCATGCACGATTTTGGTTTGGAAAAGATGACTACCTAGCTTTTGAAAGAATGCATGCATGCTTCATGCTTGGTAAAGCTAATGGCATTGTGGTCGTTAGAAGTTTACAGACATGACCATGCTGGCCAGCTAGGCCCTATTAATTATTTCATCAATAATAGAACTGACAATTATTAATATGGCCTAATTATTTGATGATTAATTGATAGGTATTCTGCATCGAGTGCGTACCATATTTGGAAGGATGTTTGGTTCTCTGTCTAAGGTTGTAGTTCAAGTCGTAGAGTGAATATTTGAAACCCTTCAACTGGTTTCCTAGTTTCTTGAGAACTTTGGAGAGAGCTTGGTTATGTAATTTGGCAAGTGATGAAACCTCCTCTAAGCAGCTTCCGTTATTTTCCGCTTTGATTATTCTCAAGCCCGGAAAACAACCCACTGTCGGCAAGTTGATGAACCCAAATTTTCGACCCCCTCCCGCATAAATCTCCTGCCAAAGTAATTTTAGTCGGTTGAAGACTTGAAGTAAGAATATTCGAAAATATTCTCTCATATATCAAATAGTTTGAAATGTTATGTTGTCCGACTATTAGTCTCGATGCATACTTGGATAGTAGTTGTTAAGTTGCCAATGACCATTCGAATGTATTGTGAATGAGAGTGGGACTTGAAAATGGGGGAGTCGGTCAAGAAAGGGCTCATATAATCGTTGGTTCCAATGCTAAACAAGTAGACGGCTCTTGACAGTCCCATTTTGGCTTCAACGTCGCCCAACTTGTGTCTGAACCAGGTCTCTACCTTCTTGTAATTTCTTAGTTGTGTTTTGAGATCAATGACCTGCAAAAGTAGAAAATGAAAGTGGTCCATGCATATACTATATATTCTTTTGCACTTTCCAAGTTAATTAAGAGTAGATATAATATTCGATCATTAGTCACCTAGAATTTCCAAATTTTTGGCTTCATACACTTTCACTTTATACAATTTAACTCTAGGTTCTTATCAGTTTTTCTATCGGAACTCAAAATTTGAAAACTAAATTTAAAATTATGAGTAATTCATAATAATATGTCAAATTATGTCATTTGCCATACAAGTTGGTATTAATAAATTAGTACAAATTGCTACTTGTCGCACAAATATAGACAAAATTAGCTAGCTAAGACCTTTATACCATTTATCATGTTAACACGATATAGAAACTTCAATAATGAAATACGATATAATCATTTAACATAATTTTATAATGATCTGTACGTTCAAAAATTCGCGTAAATGAAATAATGAACGAATATAGACTTGTCGTTAAATTTCTATACGGTTGACTTCTTTTAATCGAAAAATTCACCTAACCATATAATAACTCTTTAAAAGTGAGACCCATTAGTTATATAAATCTCAAAAGTTCTCAACCTACTATGTGTCATTTCTTCACTGGTCTATTATAGCATGAAATGTCACCCCCACTATATGTGTTATGTTTTTCTCAACGATCAATAGCACATTTACTATATATAGGCATACAAATCACAATTCACAGTCATTGTAAATTCATTCTCTCGCTCAAATGTGAAAACATATATGCGTACCGACCCTTGAAACGTCTCCACCAGAGCACCAGCTCCAGAAGACGCAAAATTTGCTCCCCCGGAATAGTGGCGAAACCCCGGTTGCAAAAACGGCGGAATCAATGGCAGGTGAGCATATTGAGCTGCAGTAGTAGTGATAATATTGTATATGAATATAATATGCTGAATCAGATAACATGATTAGTTATAATCCAAGCAGAAAAGATATAAGGTAGCTAACCAAAAGTAGATTTGTACAATCAATTAAGGACAACATAATATGAAAGATTTGGAAATCTAGCTAGCTCACCAATAAAGTCGGACATCAAGCGCCCGTCGGAGAATCTTCCAGTTGGGAACTTGAAGTAGGTCTCTCCATAAGGCCTGAAATTGGCCTGGTCAAGAGTCGAGGTGTTGATGTAGTTGTTGTTGCCTGCATCCAAGTAAGAGTCTCCGAAGATGAAGAAAGCAACTTCATGGTGTTTCTTTGAATGCTTGGATTTGCTTAATCCAAAACAACTACTTGATGGGAATACTAGCACTACATGAAGAAAGAAAACGAGGGAGACAAAGCTTGGTCTTGCCATATGTAATGTCAATTTTATATCTGACCCACAGAGGTACAGAAACTTTGTTTCTATTTACTTGGAATGGAATGAACAAACCTGTAGCTAGCAGAGGTGTTGGTCAAGTTAATTAGACTGCTCAAAAAGGGTTTAATTCTCAATCTAATTCTCAAATAATATGAAACCAATCTGATCCTATCAATTATATTCATAAGAAAGACTTTGCCAACCACATGATCGAGTTGCAAAAAGTCAAAATAATTTGAGAAACAGAAAAATGCCCATTTGTCAAGAAGAATTTGGCTGAAACTAATATTTTGGTGTTGAAATTTGAACCAAATATTGTTTTTTCTATTGGCCAGCAGAAATATTTTTTTTAGGACAAGCACTAAAAAACTCTGAGCAAGCAATGCGCCAATGCCAAATGAAAATACATGCAATGGGGTTTCTGCCTTGGCGGATTGCTGGGGGTGTGAACGTGTTGAGTTGTACTGTTGTCCCCCAGAGATTGTGAGAAGTCAATTTCTCCTTAATAACAATAATCAAACTTTGATCCTAAGCAATAGCTAGCACGGGTTGACCCTATTCACTCACATCTCATATGGTTGTCAATTTGTCATGGTGCAAGATCATTTGGCTATTTCTCACACTCCATAGCTATTTCACATCGCATATGGAAATGATGTTAGCACTAGGCATTACGCTTTTTCTTTTCATCACGAAAGTAGAGAGTTTTATTATTATCAACTCATTTTTTTATCAAATTAGCTAAATGAACGAATGTTTCTATCAAATTTGCAATAGTAGAGAGTTTTAACATATCGCAAAACTCATGTAACTAATTAAATAGTTCTGATTATCAAATTATCGACTCAATTCACGATATGATTATAAATATTTCTATCAAATTAGTTACTCAAGAATATTTATAATCATATCGCAAAACTCACGTAACTAAATAGTAATGTACAATAGTATTTCCTTATCTAAGCCCAAAAAACGAATGTTGAATTCTAAAAGTTTGAGTTGTCGAAAAATGAGCCAACAATGTTTATGAAGTTAATATTTAGGTAAATTTATCTTACACTTCAGAAACGCACGTATACAAACAATATATGTGTAACCCTGCCCTACAAGAAGTAAGCGAGCAAACTTAAAACGGGTGATAAATCTAGAAGTTTCGAGCCCAAGATCTCCTATAACCAGTGTTATCCCACTCAACCGAAAAATTAGGTCCACTAATTGGCTAATTGCTTAGCTAACACATGGCTATCAATTTTATAGGGACTTTTAGCTAGGCTTTTGAAATGTGAAATGACTCAATGAGTCTTGCATGTCATCATGAATGGTTGAACAAATGAAGGCCATAGGGTACTAACCAGCCCAAAATCTTCTTCTTTGCATCATGTGAAAGGTGGAAAGAACTCGTATATCAAAACAAGAAAGGGAAAAACAACTTAAAAGTCTAATTATGATTACAAATTTCCCCATTTGTGATAAAGAACTGTGTAATTGAGTATAATAGCAAAAGGATGTGTAACACATGGAGATTTGACTTAGAGTTAAAAGATCCAGAATCGTTCTAAGTGAAAGAATATATATAATTATCTGTAGAATACCCACATGCATGACCCTAATCTCATACCAGTTTGCTTAAAAGTCTGTTTAATATACAATGAGTTGTGACTTTAATTTCCCATATGTTCTAAACAGTAATTAAGCTAGTTAAGCTAGAGAGAATATTCAGTACACGGCGATATACACGTCGCGATCTGAGCCGTCCAAATATTTGAAAAAAAATATTAATTTATTTTCTAACTCAATTTCAACGGCTTAGATCACGACGTGTATATGCACGCCGTGTACTAAATAATTTTCCGTTAAGCTAGCCATCAACAATCATTTCATTTTATATAAAGATGTGATGTATCATGCATACATTTAAATACAAATATGGTTCCGCGGATGGGCACTATGTAGTTATTTTAAAGATTTTATACTTCTTTATCGTTCCAATTTTATTGGATGTACCCGAAGGGATAAGGCTTTATACTTCTTTACATTAGAGGTGTTGAAGGCTTGAAGCAGTTTAGGTTCTTAAGTTCTCAAATTAAAACCCTATTCAGACCAAAAACAAAAATTAAAACCCTATCCGTAAGTGGGTATAATTTTTTTTTACTCTTTTGGGTGAGTGGAATTCTGGTCGATTTACATCTACTTCATATCCGAATCTATTTTCAACACATGCTCTCCAATTGTCTCAATTTTGTATGGTCTTTATTTAATTACTTGGGCTACGAGTAATATTCTTTCATTTGTTTGAAGTTTTTTTTTTAAGAATGGCCGGTGCGGTTGTCATCAACCCTTGATTAATGAAACTGCATAATATAATGGGAGAACATTGTGCCTAAACCCCAAATCATAATAAGCATCAAGAGAACATCATGAAATAATAGCATGAGTCTCTACAAAAACTATGTATTCTAACATGAACCAACTAGCAAGAGTTGAAATACTAGTAATCTGGGCAACGCCATTTGTTTTACAACGGTGCACATCGGAAAGATAAAACTGATATCCATCCATAATAAACAAATTAAACCAGTTTTCTCAATATGATGCCGACTAGTACTAAATCTGTCAACATTTCGTTTCATCCTGCCACTAGGAGGTGCGTCCATTTGATCATTCGAACGGCTCGCCGCCTAGCTAGGTCAGACAAGGCACCCTGAGTGCATAGACTGGGACAAAGCCCACTTAGCCCTACCAAAAATAGATAGGGATTTATTGAAAACAAAAAACAACTAACAGTTAAACAAACAAGAAAAAATAAATAAAGGTTGCATGGGCCCAAACTGGGCCTAAAGGTTGACCCGCAACAAGAGATCCAGCCCAAACATCAAAGCCACACCAGCACTCAAACCAAAACTTGCACAGGTCTTGCGCCGCTACCCTTTCCAGACCACCCTCACCGTTGCTCCCCGCTTGACGCGCCTCCCCCTTCGTCGCTTCCCCATGACCAACACAACCCACTAGGTTTGGGTCGAAACCAACCCCACCACAATCAGGTATGGTTCGATCACCCAACGCGTCGACTTCCATCCACCCACCCACGTCAATCCATTCCATCGACATCATTTGTTTGAAGGTTTTCCTATTAGATTTTCTATGTTCAAGGTTTTAATGAGGCCACAATTTATTGTAATTCCCTTTTTAGACACTAGTTCAGTTTACAATTTTAATTTTTGATTTCTTTTGAGAAAAGTGATTTTTTTTTTCCATTTCTTCCTACTTTGTTATAAGTTTGTTCTTTTTAACGATTATTATAGGCAACAAATCTTGTTAGTTGAAATTTGTTTTTGTCCTACCAATCTCTTTAAACTTGGTGAGAGTCATTCTTTGGCCCTTTTGTATTTATATTCTCTGTACATATCTCTAAACTTAAGGAAGGTGCTACCCATCTTTGAGTTTAGTAAAAAATTTAAAATTACAAATGTCGTTATTTGTAGAATTGTATAGATGGAGAAGCGCCTAATTAACCCTTGCGTGTTGGCAAAGGCAAATTCAATTAGGGTGTTAGCTACTGATGTGACATGTGAGAGATGCATGATTAATTAGTTGAACATTACTTTCACAGACCAATCAACAACAACAAAAAAAAAGCAAAGTGAAGTATGAAATTCATAGAATGTAGGCATAACTTGAACCTTCCTACCTAAAAGTAACCGGGGTAAAATGTTTTGTGTTCACTTAATTTGATGTGATTGGGTGTTGTCCAGTACTCCAGTCACACCAAGAAAGCCAAGCACAAAAATACGAATCTTTACCTAATTGGTAAACAAACCCCATCAAACCAAACATTAATCTGGTACTTGATTGGTCTCCAAAATTCATAGTTGGTTAGGTATTATCTAGATTTGAACAATTAAGGATATTGATTGATTATGTTTGGGGCTTCCACTTCAAACCTTCAATTATAACATCTATGGAGAATTCATATCCAAGTAATTTGTCACCTCTATATGTACAAAGCCAATGTGCAATTCATAAACAAGGTCTTGGGGTAGCTAGGAAAAGATGCCTGAAAAGCTTCAATGGTGTTGTAAACTTCATATTTGTTGGTCAGCTCTCTGTAATCAATATTTATGTCACACTCCAGAGCAACCTACAAAGAATAGGAATTTCGATTAAAACATCAAACGGAAAGAAAAACTCCGTTGAGAATATTGATAGACAACATGTAATATCGTAGATCGTTGGGCCTAACCGGAAGCATAAAAAGTGACTGTTTATTGTGCCGGAATATGCTACAAACCTTGATCTTTAAGAGGATTATGTGAAATACCAGCAGATGAGCTCCAACATCACCTACTATTTTCATCTGAAACATGTTTTTCCTTGAATCATCTTGCAATGAAGCCTCTGCAACAATCTGGCTGGCATTCACACATGGAAATAAAACCCTTGTCTGCATACTCACATTACTGCTATGAGCAGGCTGAAGAAAACCGGGAATCCGAATTGTTCCGATAGGCAGTCCATCATAAAGAGCTTCAAGATGGGAAGGACTATACCAGATACCAACCTTGTTATGATTTTGAGCGTTCAGGGTCAACGTGATTACTGATGAAACAAAAAGGGTTGAACCGGAATAGGCATTGAGCTTATACGAGTCCACGCTTACATCTTCGAGGGAAAAAAGTGGCTTTTGGGGCTTCATGACGAAGATTATGATCAATGTAGCTACGCCCAGAAAAACAACTGGTAAAAGAAGGAAGAGGAGGAGAAAGAAACAGGATCTTTTGAAAGCATATGCATGGCAAAGCTTTTGGTAATATGAGTGTTCCGAATTTCGTGATGAAGCAACATCCATGGCAGACCAACATCTTAGGAGTTCAGGCTAATTAACCTTACTATTATGTGTCTTTTATGATTGTTAAATGGTACTACTTGAACAAGAAGCAGGAATGTGATGTCTTTCTTTAGACTGTAGCTTTGTGTTTTACTTTATTCCTTTCTAGAGTTATACCAGGGAGCTTTGTACAGAAAGAAGGCTCTAAGCTTTCTCAAACTTGCTTTACAAGAGACAACAGGCAGGACTTGGCTTCCCTTTCCCTCTACTTTCCTCAGCAAGCAACAGAAACTCCCTTTCAGTCCCTACACTACTTTCGTTTCTACCGAACATAATAGAGGGTAGAGAGAGATGCTCATTCTCCAACCCTGGACTGTGAATTGTTTGCCCATAGTATGATCAAGAGGTAATTATTTCATATGCGTATTTGACATGTGGTTGCGACTGTTCCACAACGCTCATTTGGGTAGGTGAAAGCCACCGAAACCTGGTGTGTTAGGTACATCTTCGCTTTCCCTTGTTATATTCTATGTAACTATTAGTAAATGGTCAAAAACCAAAACCTGCCCATAGTGAGAAGCCTCACTAATTCAAAAACCACATTCTTAATATGCTCAAATCACATGTTGACCACCCACACTTCTATGCACCCATGAAAAGACACTGGTCCCCTCCCTCACCTAATTAGTCCTCCTAGTCGTTCTGAGCTTTCTGCAAATAAACATGTGAATATAAAAAGGTCTAGTGGTTGCCACAATGATGCTGCTGCTGCTGTTCTCCTGCTCTCAGCAGCTAATTGAATTGTCTATTTCTTAGCTGCTGATGTATATACGAGGCAAGAGGGTCCAACTTCCAAGACATTGTGATCCCAAAAAGACTGTTGACCCCATCCCAAAAAGACTTGACCCCATCACACCTCAAATTTGGAGCTAGGGCTCAAGATGACATCAGAGCTCCACACCTCTACACCGCAAATATCCGCCGCATGGCAGTCGTAGACCTCACTCAAACCACATTCAAAGGCAACAAGTGGCAAACATGCACAAAGCTCTTCACATGGCTGAGGTATACTACTGTTACTGCTCTGTAATGTGATGCCAACAATCAAGTAAAACAGCATAAGCAAAGCAGCCTCTAGAAGCCAAACTATGCAAGCAAGAGCCCATTGACACCAATCTAAGTTAACTTCCAACTCAAAACTAAACTAGGAGATTATAGCTCCAGAAAAGATCCCATCAATGTATATTGTTTATGCAAAAATGAATGGCCTCTTGTATAAGAAAAGACCTCAATAATTTAAACAGACCAAAGTTCACAATCATCAGGTTTCAGTATTCATCACAGCTCACATCACATCAGTTGTACAAATATCAAGTTTAGCAAGCGAAAATAAGGATCACTTGAAGGTAGAAGTAAACCTAATACCTATATACTCTCCCAAATACACCAGCAGCTACAGCTTAAAATGCTCTCCCCATACAAGCCTTATGCATGTTCAACTGCTTGCACTCCAGCGAAACCCTTCCTGCAAGCACCAAGTATAAGAAACCAGGACCAGGTTCTCATGCCAAATAAATCGAGAGCGAACATGAAACAAAAAATTAGGACAAAGTAGAAGCTGACAGAGAATGAAACTCACTAACATGTAGCTTTATTTACATAAACTCGAAAAGCTGGTGCACTTAGAAAACTCCCATTGAGGGAAGATCATCAAAGCTCCAAAGGTCCACTGGGTTACAACCATCCTGAGTTGCATCACCATTGAGAAAGGTGTCGATCGAAGTATCCCAGCTCCCCTCGAGATATGGGGTCTGATAATACTTCTCAAAAGCTGACAGCTCCTCAGATAGTGTCTTTGGAGCAACATTATTCTCAACAGGCACAAGATCCTCAGGGTTGGCCTTCAGTTTCTTCGTTGGATTAGCATCCTCCAGAAAGAGGGAGTTCTCATTTTCTTCCAGAACAGATGAAAGAACAGATGAGATTTCAGGTGTCTTTGAACCTTGTTCTCCCCAGGCGAAGTCAGAACAATCAAAGGAATTACTTCCCTGATCAGAACTGAAATACAGGGCAGTAGGATCAGATAGAGTGGAGGATTTCAACCCAAAGTCTCCGTTGGCAGGGACAGTGTCCATGTACCCAAAATTATTAGTTTGTGGTTTCTCTTCCAGGAAACTCATAGTATTGTAGTAATCTTGATCCGAGGCATTCACAACATTGAAGTTCTGGTTCAGATTACAGTGGAGAGTGTCCATGTTTGTCTTGGGTAGCACTTTCTGAGGATTTGCCTTGACAGCACGCAATGCAGAAGCACGAGGGGCTTCATCGGGAAAATTCACCTTGGCTTTCTTCCCACGAATTCTACGTGCCTCAGCATCGTAAGCCCTTGCAGCTTCTTCTGCAGTGTTGAAAGTTCCAAGCCAAACCCGGACCCCTTTCCTTGGATCTCGGATCTCGGCAGCCCACTTACCCCATGGGCGCTGGCGAATTCCCCTATACTGATTCTTCCTTTTCCTTTTTGCAGATTTCTCAGCTTGACTATTGCACTCGACAGATTTCACAGTCTTAGAGCCTTCAACAATTGAAAAGAGAAATGTGTCAAGATATGTGCACAGTAGATTATGTAACATATTTAACAAAAGAAAAACCTAATGTATCAATCAAAAGGATTCAGAACATGTTTAGGCACAGCCTAAGAATCTTTAAAAACAACCTATTGACATATCTACACAGCAAAATTGCTGATGAGGTACATGAAATTAAGATATATGTAAAACCTAAGCAGGGGGATAAAACCATACAATATCATCAAGTGTAGTGGCATACTAGATTACCCAAAAAAAAAAAAACAGTGACCATTTCAAAGGAAACTCAAAATGTAAGGGTTAAATCATTTTATCCTGTATGTAATGTAAAAAGAAATAAAAACCATCATCCCATTGCATATGAAAAAACATTGAGAACATATGGATGCATCATAATATTACAAGATACGGTCCATAAAAATTAGAAAGGGGAACACCTTTGCCATGGACGGCATGGAGCATATGAAAAGAAAAAATTGAGAACCAGAAAATTTGAATTCTTCGTATTGTTACAATCGTGATCATAACATGATACAAAAGAAAATTAATTTGAAAGAAGATATTAGCATATAAACATGTATTAACTAAATCCATACAAAAAAAAAAGTATATTGAACTAGAAACATATTGATTGAAAAGAAAAATAATCCAACTTTAACTTGTCTGGAAATTTCAGTTCACCATGAACTTTATTACTTGCAAAACCGACCACAAACCTTAAATTACATCTAATCCATTATTCCATTCAGATAACTAAAAGACCTTACAAAATTTCAGTGAATATTGTCTTAGAGAACAAGAAGAAAAGCTACAGTGATGATTTCTTTAAAAAAAATTACTCATCAAAATCTTTCCATAGAAACCTAGAAAAATCCCTCATGAAGGTCAGAGAAAACAATTAAAACAGGTCAAATCTGAAGTGAACAGCCATTTCTATTGCATGTACGGGCAGAATCTTTTTCAAAGAAGACTGTTCCATAGAATGATCAGACAAATGAAATAATTGCACAAAAAACCAACTCTATTCACTTTAAGCCACAAAATTTCCAGAATAAATAGAGAAACAATTAACAATTTAAAAGGAAAAAAAATTGAAGAACTCTCAATCACATGAATCGGTAAAACCAAGAAATGATCACTAGAAACAATACTCTCAAATTCCATATCAACCAAAACATCCGAACAGATTTAATCACCAGAAAATCAGATGCAACACCTAAGCAAAATGCAAAAGCTCATGAACCAAGGACGATAAGAGGTGTTTTACCACGAGTAGAAGAGGATTTTCCAGCAGAGAAAGCGAAGGGCTTGGAATCGGCCATGTCCTCATCGTCGTCCACATCTGACTCGTCCTTGAATTCCTGGAAATCAGCCTCGAAATCGTCTTCCAAGCCGAAGATTTCAGACCTGAGAGGCCGGCCGGCGTAGAACCGCTTCCCGGAGCTGGATTTTTTTAGATCGGGCCAGAGGAGGTCGGCGGTGACTCGCTGAGACCGAGCCGCAGGGATGAAATCGGAAATAATAGCACCTCCACACATTATATTATGTCAGAGAGGACTTGCAGTTGAAAAGGTTTGAGAGATTTTGCAGAAAAAAGTAGGACTCGGTTTTGTGTTTTGGAAGTGAAGCGAAACAAGAGAGAGAGAAGCTTTTACTTTCTTTTTTTTTGCTGAATAAAATTGAGGGGTTTATGGCTGTATTATATATTTTGTAACCGGAAAAAAGGAGGAAGTGGGGGTTGGCGAGGGTAGGTGATTTTACGTTTATGCCCTTGGAAGATTCACGGAGTGTGTCTGCGTGTGCTCTCTAGAATGTCCTTATGTGGTGACGTGGTGTGCCTGAAGTTACCTGCTCTCTTTTTACCGCCGTGAAAATGGAAAGCACAAGAAATCTTTTTTATTTTTTGAAGGTAAAAAGCACAAGAAGTCAGGTAAATAGTTTGTTGTGATTTTTGATTTGATTTGTCAAGTAAATAGTTTGTTGTGATTTTTGATATGATTTGTATTCGGTCTAAATGTCTTGTTTTGTTTTTAAACAAGACATTTAGAATCACATTCACATGTACATGTTTGATGAATACATATTAATTCGATAAGACATGTTTTTGTTTTTATTGCTTAACACGTCGGCTCATATATTTAATCAAAGAACAATTTATTTGAGTTATACTTATGAGTCAAATTAATGAGAAATTTAAAACCTAATGAATCTACAACTTTGTCGAAAGTAGTAGGCTCGACGTGGGAAAGAGACAGCTAAAAGTAATTTTGTAATTAAAATGAGGTCTAATTAAGTAGAGTTGACGAGTTTTTGAATTTTTGTCAAGAATGTATATGTGTGTCTTAGTTAAAATTCCTAACCCTTAGGAAATTATAAATGTTGCAATTAGTGAAAGCTGGATTGCTCATTGAAGTACGTGGCCTTTATATCAATGATCAGTTATAGCAGAATTCAGATATTGATGGGTTGGAAATTGAGAGCCATTACGTTTATAAATTGATTAGCACTGGAGATTTGTTATTGAATTCTTTGCCTTTTGGGAGCTTTCATGGGCAAATTTGGCTGCAAAGGTCATTAAAATCTGCGATTTTATTACACATTTACACTTACCTGTGAATTCTTGAAGAATTTAGAGATTTCCCAAATTAATATTCATCCATCCTACAATTCTCCAAGTTTTTTTTTTCGAAAATATTTCACACCAACTAAAGTTCGAATGCGTCCTTCCTCGAGATTTATTTTTAAAAAAAATTATGACAAAAATAATAAGAACGTTACAATATAGAGTGCACAATCGCCGAGTTATTCTATGATTTGTAACATAAATTGTAATTCTTCTTCCCGACTTATTATTTCTGCTAGTCTCTTTTTAGTTTTTGTAACTAAGTAACACATGACTCACATTTGATATCTTTATCGGTCAATCTTTTCTTGACATCGCATACAGTCTTAATTTATCATTTTACATATAGACGAAAAACTTTAAAATCGATAGTGAAACGTTAGATAAACAATTTATTATTAAGAAATTAACATAAACAATAAGTAAATAAGTAAATGATAAAATTGACAATTTGTGCCATAATCGGGAATAAATCAACAATTATCCCTACACAGAAACATGTTGAAGGATTTATTACTTTGAATGGTGAATGGAAAATAACTCTAAGGCTGTAATTGTAATTTGTATCTTACCTAACTTTCATTGTCCTCTCCTTGACTGGTTTGCTTTTACTTTTACTTTTACTTTTACTTGTCCTCTTCTATTTAAAAATTTGGAATCACTTAACTTTTATAAAGTTCACGAGTTTCCCAAACTAGAAAAGTCCAAGTGTCCAACCCACATTTTTACTGTACCAGCCGCCGGTGATTTTTCTGGGGAGAGCAAAATGGCAATGAATTAAATTTGTAAAACAAAAGGGATAAAATGGGAAGCTAGAGAATATTCACTGTTTAGGAATCTTGCACAATATTTACCACCGAGAAGCTGCGTAAATGGTCAGGTCTGAACCGTCAGATCAAGTGGTTGGAATGGGTTAAAATTGTTAAGAGCAGTGATGTACGCTAATAGTATATGTATAATAAAATGAACGGTTAGATGGAGGTTCATTTGTGCCCAGAAAAAAAATGGAGGTTCATGAACCTAATAGTATATCATGCTGTCTTAATCTTAGAGTTTATACAGACAACTCTAAACGACAAAATCTAAAAAGTTTAAAATAGAGGTGGCCAGGTGGGGGATATACACGATAAGGGGTTCGAGATGGTTCATATTCCAAAAATGAAAAAGTTTTGGTAATAGTATGAATTTTATCTCAAAAAAGAAAAAGTTATGGTAATGAATATTGAATAATATGAATTAGAAAAGGGTTTTGAGTTTTGTCTCGTTAGTTTGGTGTTATGTTAGGCTTATTGTCTCTGTTTAATGAAGATTTGTTGTAAAAAAAAATAACTTTCTACTCATGATTTCAGAAAAAATAAATGGTTATGATCATTTTTTATACGATTAATGTTTTACAGAGAATTCATTTAATACCTATGACTTTAGAAAAAATAAATAATTATGATTGAAAGGCCTATCATTTTTGTTTGATTTTCAGTGTTTGATAGTAAAATTTCTTAACTCCATGTCCATAAATATTTTCTATGGGAGGAAGAAAATACAAGTCCCTAAGAACACTTGTTGATGATGAGGAGGATGAATGTCCTTCCAATCCATATGATCATGCCAATCCCTTGTTTGAAGCTGAAAATGTTGCTAGTGATGATGATGATAGTTTGGACGGTGATTTGCTACTTGATTATGAGGAATATGTGGAAGAATGAAGTACTTTTTCATTTTTATGTTTGTTCATCATTATAGTTGTGTGAGTTTGATTGTTTAAACTTAAAATTTCTTTAAAACTTGGATGATTTGATGAATTAGCTTAACTTTATTAATGAAATACAATTTTGTATTATAAAATTTTTATTACAAAAGGTTTACGCATTTTCAAAATAAGTCTCACAGAGTCGAAAACGCCTCGACTAAGCGTCAAGCATTTTAAAACCTTGGATCATAAGTATACATTACATGAGAAGGAAAATAATAAAAAAAACTAGAAGAAAGTTGTAACCAGGATTCATATTTGAAATGTACATGCTAAACTAATATCGGTCCGAATTAAGTCAATTAACTCAATCGTGGCCTCTTCGGTTAGTTGGAATTTGGGAGAAGTTTTGATTTCAACCTCGTTAATGGGTTTCAATACGATTAAAAAAACCCTTCCAAATCAATTGAATAGATTTTCGAATTGTTGACATTCAACAAACAATATAAACAAATTCATGGGATATATTTTGATTTCAATGTTAAACAATTCCAAACCATACTGAAGGGGCTTTGGTCGTTGGTCCATAAATCGATCACAATCTGATTGAGAATCAGTGTCTAGTACATATTTGTCAGCGATCTGTATTTAGTTAGTTTTCTGATTTGTAATTAATTGTATTTATGGGAGGAATCTTTTTTCTTGTCCAATACGGTTTGTAACACTTTATATACCTCCAATTGGAGAAGAATAAAATCATCTTATAATTCCTGAATAAAAACTCTGATACGGTATCAGAGCACGTTCGATCCTAGAGCGTGCTTCTTGAATTTCTCAAATCATGAATCCTGAAATTTGAAATTTGAAGCTCCGTCCAATCCCGAAGTTGCAAACCCTAAATTTACCACCACAAAAGAACTCTCACCACAGCCGCAAATCCCACCACCCAAAACCCTAATTTTTCAATGACACTCCCGAACTTCGCAAGAAATTCCTCCCGATCACTCATCCCCCCACTGGATCCTCGGCAAGCCCTACAATTTTGCCCAGCCAATTTGGGCCCATTCGGCTGGAAAATCACCTTACAAGTGGCAAAACTTAATTTGAATGTTTGTTTTTATCAAGACTGCCCCGCTTGGTGTCTCCCTACCGCCCATGCGTTTTGGCTAACTGCATAGTGACGTTGGAGCTTCCTCCTCCTTTCTCCGTCCCTTCGGTAGCTTTCCTCCTGCTCCTCTGGTCTCAATTCCAGCCCCGCCCCCCCCCCCCGTTTTTGATTTCCTCTTTTCTTAATATAACAACACAAAAATATTATAAATTTACCCCACAAAAAAAAAAAAAAAAAACAAAAGGTTTGGTTTAAGGATGATGTTGTTTTTGTGGGGTTGCTTTGAAATCGCGGGTAGGATTTCCATCTCTTTTGTTAGCTCTCGTCTCCCTCGTGTACCTCCCCGTTTGTCTATTGGGTCTCGACCGTTTCCTCGTTTCGGTTAGTTAATCCTCCGGGCTCTCTTGTCGGCTTTCGTCCTCGGTGCGGGTAGTAGTCGATTTACTCCCCACCCGCCCCCCACTCTGCTTCAAATCTCCGACGTCTCGAGACTTAGTGAACGGACTCACTTCCGATACCTTCAACACTCTCACCAAGGTATTCACTAGCTCATCCACCCCACTCTTTAATTTTTCATTTTTAAATTTAGGGGGGGGAGAATGTGTGGTCTTTTTTAAAAAAAGGGGGGGGTTTTGGGGCCGACTACGGCATCAAATGTGAGGAAAGATTAAGGGGGGGGGTCTTGTTTTTTTTTTTCGCACAATATTTTTTTTTTAAAATTGAAATTTTTATAATAATTAATTGATCTGTTTTGATATATGGATTGGGTATTTTAAAATTTTTTTAGTTTTGTTTTGGTGTGTTTTTTTATATATTATTCTCTGTGGTCATTGCTGTTTACTTTTTTTTGGGAATTTTTAAGGGGGAGATTAGATTTGTCCCCCGTTTTTTTAAAGAAAGAAAATTTTCTTTTGTGGGGGGGGGGGGGTTTTTTACCGAATTTTTTTTTTTTGTTTATTTTTTGGGGTTTGTTTTTTTGATTTTTAAATTTATTTAAAAGGTTATTTGGTTTTTTTTTTTTTTTTTTTTTTTTATGTTGGTTTGTTTTTGTTTGGTTTGTGGGGGGGTTTTTTTTTTTTTTTTTTTTTTATGATTTTTTTTTTTTTAATATTGAGTTTTTCTTAATGGAAGTTTTTGGTTGAAAAGGGTTTGTGGAGTATAGTGCTTTCGAGTATTATCATAATTACACTAGTTGAAAATGTAGTTAATTGTTAATAGATATCTTTCATTGTGGAAATATATAAGTAGGAATTAAAATGATGTGGGTGTTTAGTAATTATGTAGTGTAATTTTTTTTTTTAAGTGACGTTTTTTTTGTTTGAATTTGGGGAGATGGTGTTTTTGATGTTTAAATTTAGGTTGTTTAGTTTGTATTTGTTGTGCGATCTTAAAATTTTTTTTGTTATTGTATGATTTTTGTGTGGTTACATTGTATGATACTTTTAGAAGAGGTATAAAATACGTATTGTTCCACTTTTTTTTTTAATTATTCCTCCCACAGAGTCATTCATATTTTGATGTAGGCTTGCATTGGTTGAATATATGTCATTGAAATAGTTTTTGTGGTGTTCCAACCACCCAAGACAACCTTTAATAGAGCTACGTTCCATGGGGGGCTACAAAAATTAGTATCTAATGGGGAAAATTGTAGTAGTGAAGGGAGGTTCCACAACCACAAGTCATCAACCACCACCCAAGACAACTCTACGTTCCCCACTGGAACGACTCTGAATGAGTCCAACTATGCAAATTGGGCTCCTCTCATGCGAATGCGAATTGGAGCACGAGGAAAGGTTGGGTATCTTACTGTAGCAAAGACTTAACCTACCCTTACATCCGCTGAATATGAAGGTTGGGTAACATACAACGAAAAGGTGAAGAGCTGGCTCATTGACTATATGGAACCATCTCTTATGAACAACTACATTTGTCTTCCCACAACCAAAGATATATGGGATGCAGTTGCTAAGACCTTCTATGATGATTATGATGAAACTCGAATCTTTGAACTGAACAAGAAATGTTTTGGAGCAAAGCAAAATGACCGGTCTCTTCCGGTTTATTACAATGAATTGGTGTCCATGTTTTAAGAAATCGATCAACGCACCGCCTCTCAAGCTGACACGGTTGAAGAAGTGGTATTGATGATTTCTTCCATGGCTCGAATGAGGGTTCACATGTTCCTTCGTGGACTTGACTCAGAGTATGATCAAGTACGTGGAGAAATTCTGCGTAAAGAACTAAAGTATGATTTGGAGCAAAGCTATGCTTATGTACGTAAGGTGCAATCTGAGCAGCAAGTCATGGGACACTCGACTGAATCCTCTACCTTAGCTACTCAGCGAAAACAAGGCCCTCCTATGGGTTTCTCTAACCCCTCCAACAAAGCTGGTATGTAGTTCAAGTGTCCAAACGTCCTTTCAATAAAACTGGAAGTTCAACTACTTACTCATGTACTCATTGTGGAGAAACGGGTCATACTAAGAATCGGTGCTATAAAATTGTTGGATACCCGGAATGATGAGATTTCTCTAAGAAACCTAGCAAGAAGATTGGAAATGCTGCAGTTGCTACTACTGAGGACGAATGTAGATATCTTGATTCAACAGTATTTCTCATTTACAATGTTTATGAATTGGTTATTGACCTAGCTCGATCATAAAACTTATTGTTGTTGATCTCATAAAACACGTTTTTTTTTCTTTTTTGATTGGAAAAAAATGCTTGTTTATGACTTGGTTGACGTGCAGTTGTACGTGTTTTTCCAATTTAGAAGTCTTTTGCATGGTCCAGCTTGCTTTATATAATTAGTAAACAGCAAGTACCTGGACGGCTGGTCACTAGCAAGCTTTCCTTTCCTTTCTTTTCCTTTGCATTCCTATCCAGTGGGATCGATGCCCTCTTGTCTACGTACCCTCCGATGCCCTCTTCCACACGATTTCGGAATGGAAATTGAAATTGTATATGAATGATTTAGTTGCACTCAATTATATATGTACGTGATCTATATATGTGCAAACTTTGTCATCTTATCGTCACAGATCAATACCAGAGAACCCATGAATTAGGTTATAGTAGCTTAATCAGAATATCTTTCTTGGCATAGTTGGCACAAATTCATAATATATATATATATATTTATTGGATATAGAATGCCATGGCTACTTTCTCCTTCTATTTGGTAAAATATCCTACGTTGCTGCAAAATGAGGTTCTATCCAAGGAGGGTGTTATATCTATCAAGGAAGATTAATATGATATTCTTAGGGTTTCGCAAGTTGCAAATTTAGTAAGCAAGTTCCAATCATGGAATAGCTGGGGTAGCCAAACTTTCTTTTTCTTTTATCTTTTTTTTTCTTAAACTTTCACTCCTCACCTTCTGGCTTCTGCTATAAGCTAGCCAGCTAGGCTTCTGCTATAAGCTAGCCAGCTAGGCTTCTGCTATAAGCTAGCCAGCTAGGCTTCTGCCAGTGAAATGGAAACTACTGAAAAATATATATAATCGGGATTTGATCAAGGAAATATCTTCTTTAATTGCAATGTTCGTTCTTATCCATTGCTTTTTATTTTTTTTGGGGTAATTATATCCACATGATATGGATCACCGGCCATTGTTTAGCTGCTGGTAGCCCCCTCCGCATTTGCAGCTTTTTGTCTGAAATATTTCTGTCCTCATTATTCTATTTATTCCCTTCGATCAAATTAAGTAATATTGATTGTTAGGAGCAGAATATGGATCATCTTCTCCGGTTAATGCGCGGGAACTGTTAGTCGTCGTCATCATCATCATCAATCACGACCTCCACTAGTCAAGTTGTGTTGCAGATAACTTTCTGGAATAGAAAGCCTCAAAAGCTGAAAACAAACACGTCTATTTTTCTATAATCGTGCATACTATAACAGGTAGGATTAGGACCACCTCAGTGGGTTTAGGAATTAGGAGGATGAGGAGCTTGTGCTCCACACGCTTCACATGATATTGTTAAAATTTAACCTATGATTTTTAATGTGTTCGATAATTTCTACGCAGCAGACCGATATATACATAAAATAATCTAATCAAGTGGACAACTAGATGAAGTAGTGCTTAACTTCAGTCTCTTGATTGTATTGACCGACCTAAGTGGTCGACGGATGTAATAATCATTAAGAATATGAATGTACAGTTTTGTTCTAAATTGAAAAATTAAGACACTACAAAAGAGCTTATTAAGATTTGAGTCTCTCCGTGTAGGAAAATGACTGTTGGCTTCAATTAAGATCTAAGTTTTAAGCATGCTATGTCATTTTCATGTAGTTTGTCATTTGTCACCTCATGTTGGACAAAAGATTATCTTACCCGTTCTAAATTTATTTGCTCTAAATTAAGCATCTCTTATTGATCTTATTTTCAAATTTCAGAATAATTTTAATAAACTTTCCAAAAAGATAGACAATCCTCCAAATCTTCATCAAGAAATAAAGAGAAAAAATTTATGTTCATCATGTTCTCATGCAAATCTAGATCTCGAATTTGGCAATACCCATTGATGATGAGAATAATCAATCAAATTAGGTATTTATTTGAGTATATGGATGTATCAAAAAGATTGAGACTCTTATTTTTAGGATGTTCTCTTTATTGTTATCAGGTTCAGGTTTTATCTCCACCTTTTTTGTACTTGATATTTCAGTAATCAATTTGATAAAAAAGAACTAAATTGATAAATTGGTCAAAACTTCAAAAGATTAGATTCTATCAACATATTAAAAATTAATGAAGGATTAGATGGTTGCACCTTGTTTTTTGTCTCCCAAGATTGAAGGTACTATGTTGGGCATTAAATATTCACGTTCAAATTAAATATTCACGTCCCCGAAGTTTGAAATATATCACTTTAGTCCCCGAACAATCAATATCATTTTCGCCGAGGGTTTTCATCTTATAAGAACCGGGGCGAGTTCAACGCCACCACCGACTTCAAACAAATCGCCGATGACGGATAATTTTACAGATAATTCGGCCACCATAGTTTCGGGCTATACACTATGTAGTTTTTCCCAACTCGGCGTAGTCTTGACTCGTTTATAAACAAAATATACGCTTATTTTATAAAAAACCACCACGACTTGAAACAAATGATGACAAATTTTACAGATATACACTATGTAGTTTTTCCCAACTCGGCGTAGTCTTGACTCGTTTATTTGTTTCCCTTAATTTATTACATGGTGTATATGCACAAGTTGTAGACCTAGTTGCTATTATTAAATCTCACATTAATTATCTCATACAGAACAGTGTACGTATACAAATTATTTGGACCTTTTACTAGTAAAGACAATGAAAATCATGAAACCAACACAATTTGAAGCCTAGCAAATGGTCACCATATTAAAGTTTTTTTATAATTAAATGGCCACCATATTACGTACCCAACTACCCAAGTCACGTTAATTAATTACTCTTTTGGATCGATGTCATGCCTTACCGACTGAGAGCCTTGGAGGATATTTTTTTTGGCAATTAACCTTAGAGGAGCTTTAGATTTGACGATTGAAACCTTTTTATAATCCACTCATATGCATGCTAGCAAAAGTTGATGTAGTATTCTTATTTTTGTTTTTATCGTCTGGCATTTAGTAGTACGTAAGTCTAATATTTATTTTGTGTACACACTTGTACATATATCTAGCTTATCCAAGTTTGTAACAACCCGGAAAGATGTTAGGTCATCTTGATTCTTGAGATCACCTGCCAACTAAAATCCATAAACTGAAAGCTTTTTTTTTTTTTTTCTCAATGTATATCATGTTTTTCATGTGTATTTATTAGTTGAACATGCGTAGATAGAGAAATATGACAAAAAAATATGAGCATAAAGTGAACTATACGATGTAAATTATACGTTTGTTATAGATTTAAACGCCACATAGAAATGTATTTAACATATATATGAAAACTTGTGGTAATTAACTAATGTTATTCTCCTTGTTTTGTAGTATATAATTTCATGACCAAAATCGTTAAACAACTCAATAATGTCTGATTTGATAAATTGAGAATCTAAATGTACGTTGAAAAGCCCATCTAACGATAATTATGTAAATACAAAGTTAGTTGATTTATGTACGTAAAGATGATTACGATTGCAATATATTAGGAAAATATAAAAAATTGGTGCGGTTGGAAAGTTGTTACCACTATACCTACTGATTGCATTCATCTTCCTCTTTCGATCATGTGCATATACCTACTGATTAATGTCCATATATGGCTATAACTTAAAGCTAGATTTATGATTGATGAAAGAGTGAATGCATGAATAAGCTAGTCATCGATCAAATTTCGTCCATACCCGAGAAAAGATAGGCATAGATGGAGTTAAATTGTCCTTCGATCCGGCCCTCCATGCTTGCATGCCCTATAAAACCCTAGCAAGATATCCCATTATGTCACGGACCACATAATTTGATTCCTCTCACACATGCAAAAGAGATCGATCTTGTGGTTGAAGAAATGAGCATCCAGAATTCTTGTACGTCAACTATTCATGAAGCACGTTGGTCATTTTCCCCTTTGGCCTTTGGCAATGATACATCATCACCATGATCCCAAGAAATATACAGGTAGAGCTAGATGATGATGATGAAAGTTATGGTACACAAATTGTCATCTCCAAGGGGACAAATGCTTAGCTAGGATCGAGCTTTGGTAGTGACCCCAGATGACTAGGTGCATTTTGTGGAAGCGTACGGGTCAAGTCAATTAAGCTTTTGTGATTTTCATGATCAGAATCAAAGACGTATTTGTCAAATTGGATACGCAGAATTAGCTAGAACTTGTGAGAAGCTTTTGGAATTGAAATCTTTGTCTGGGTTGTGAAGTTAGGTAAATACAAAGAAAATCTGCAGCCTCAGATTTGACTCTAGTTACGTGGCTTAGTCAAATTTGGAACCACTACTATTACTATTACTATATCGGCTGGGAAAATCAACTAAACATATCATCCAAGACTACATCATGGGTTAGACTGTTAAGTACTTTGCCGATTGCTATATTAGTATTACAAAAAAAAGAGATGATTGTTCTTTAAAAACTTGATCGAAGTACCAATTAATTTTATCAATTATGAAATCTGAGTATCCATTAACATCTATGATGTGATCGTAATTCTAAAATCATCTATTTATTCGATACTTTTGTGCCTCGAACGGTAGGTACCCATTAATTAACATGCAAACTTTATAAGCTATGATTCCTTGCTAGCTTATATGGCTAGTAAATGATCAGTATTGTTTGTTTTCGTATACACGTACGTTTCTTTTAATTTCAGTCCATGCTTTGACAATAAGTGAACTTTAATGGTGCAAGGAATTTTCTTGCTCCCGGAGGTAGAGCCATTGTTTTGGCTTGCATAGGGTTGCTTTCTAGCCAGGTAATCATCGGCGTATGTTAGCCATCTTACATTCGACTCTTTTTTCCTTTAAGATAATTAAAGAAATGTGAAAAAAAAAATCACTCTCCAAATGTAACAATGCTCAACCTTGCAAGTACTAATGGGCCTAAAAGATGTTCGTTGTTTATGGATATTCTATTCACTAATCATTAGAGTTAGTGTTTGGTTAGTGGGCTTCAAACGATGAGCATGAGGGCTTACAATTGTCAAATAGGACATTTTCCATGACTATGGATGGTTTTCCGGTTTCAAACTTGTCACTTTGAGCTTAAAATTCTCTCTGTACAATGAGTATTTTGGAATAATTCTTATAAGGATAGGAACTAGACATAGAAAGCTCCACAACCATTATGAACGATTGTATTGAAATTATGAAACTATTGGTGAAAATTGAGATCTTAGAAAGAGAAATCTTATGAAATTCTCCAACCCCAATTGCCATCCCTAAGAGTCACACTAGTCCAGAAAAACAAAATAAGGTAATGGCCGGTTTCAAACATGCATGTGAACCTGACTCGATCCATGTCCTACCTTATTTAGGCTTATATGTCCACATGGAAAAATGCTCTGCAATTTTTTCATTTATTGACTAGATGTTTTGGAAAGCATTGATCCCTCCAATTGTTAACACAAACAAAACCCATGCAAGTCTAATTTTATATCCACTTGATTAGTGGACCAAGTAACCACAGTGTTTGCAAGGGAAGATAACAAAGCTGATGAACAGGTATTTCCTGCTTGTGATTTAAGCAAGATTTTGAATCGAGCTTTTGCTTCTGGTTTTTGCAGGTAAAAGAATGGGGACCAATATGGGACATCATGATTTTACGTAAAAACAAAATAGCCAGCTATAAAAACAGTGTAAAGTAACGCAATTTCCTTATAATTGGCCTTGTTTTTGTCCACCTAAGTTGCTTTGATCAAACGGATTAAGTACCTTTAGAAGAGAAAAGCATTGATTATGCTCCAGTTGCAGACAGAAATGGTGGCTTGAGATTTTGAATATAAACCAAAGAGGAAAAGATTTGATCATTAGGTGCTTTACTTTAAATTGGATCGATCAGGTCCATTGATTATGTAAAAAGCCCAGCAGACAACTGGTACGTGTGTTGGTTAGTCTCATTAGGCATGCATACAGGTCAATGTCAATTAAAGACGCAACAACTTGTTCTTGGAGTCTCTTTCTGTGCAGATTTCAAATTTGTTTATTTGAAGTCAAAAAGGAATTTGACCTTCTTTAAAGTCATATTGGATCACATTAGATTCTGATTTGAAATAATTTAACCCATCAAGAATTTAGTTTGTCTGGCATATAAACTTGAATATTACCAATGTGATCTGATTATCTGCCAAATGCTCTATGTTCTGTCTTGAAGATCAAAATACTTCCAATGATATTGCACCGAATTCGATTAGAACTCTCGAGTTAAGCTAGTTTGAGCGAGAGCGCGAGCATAGCAGTGGTGAGTGAGACTGCAGCTGCAATGATACAAATTCTGATGTGAAACTTTATTTAGGTGAAAGTGTGATCACAATAGCGATAATGCACCAGACCGCATTAGAACTCGGAAACAAATTTTGTAATTTGGACAAAGAGCACACCTCATCTTTTAAGACCAAACAAAAGCAGTTATAAACTATGAACTTGACAAATTTACAGCTTCAACTAACCCCACTTTTGATTCTTGTCCTCTAAACTATGAACATTATCTCAATGTTCATATCACATTACAGGAAACACAATCATCGGCATTTCAAACTAACTGGTAAACTAATCAGAGTTTTCAAGAAAGAGAACAATAACAACTTAACGAGTATAGATTACACAGAAAAAACCATCTTTTTCATGTCTTAATCTTACAAGGTACTACAACAACACAGATACTCATATGCCCACCTTGACTGTGCATTACAAAACCAACCCCACCCCACCAGTTTTCTGCATTGGAAAACTTTGAAAATACACTCTCATACATACATAGAGAGAGAGACCATAACTTATGAAGCTTCTGTAACAAGGACTAAAGGAGAGTAGTTGCAAAATTCCTAAAACCCAAAACCCTAAATCCTTCTTTCTGTCTCTCTCACACACACATCAACACAAACGCCATTGGACTAAACTAGCGGTTGTTGCATTGTCACAACCAAAGGACTAGTCACAGTGTGCTTCCCATCAGACCACATTATAGACCCACTCTCCATGCTACTACTTCCAGGCGAAAGCTTCACTTCCCTAGCTTGAACCCTCACAAGGAAGCTCAATTTCTGCCCCACCCTCCTAAACGCAAGCTTCTCCGGCTCCACCGTCACGGACATTCCCCCGGGCGGCCTCACCGTCACCTGATACACCGATTTCGGGTCCCCAACGTTGGTCACCGTCCGAATAAAATGCGTAGACATCTTCCGCTTTCCGTATTGCTGGAACACCACAGACAATGAGGGGTAATTCAGATTCCCCGAATGGCCTGCCCTCTTTGCCCCATTGCAATTTGCTACTTTCCTGGTGACCACCTGAACGTTCTTGATTGTGTAATTGGAATTGCACAAGAAATCGACATAATCGGATGAACTTATGTCGTAGACCAATCCAGGGTCCATTGCCTTTTGTGGATGGACATGACCAGCCCCAAAGTCCATAACTGTCGAAGTATTCCCACTAGACTCATCCAGCATTGTCTCGCCTCTATTGTCGACGGTGTAGGCCGTCGTCATCAGAGCCGATCTAATAGCGGCGGGGCTCCATTGCGGGTGGGCCGCCTTCAACAAGGCGGCCAAACCCGAAACGTGCGGGCAAGCCATGGATGTACCGGAAAGTATGTTGAACTCAGTTGTTCTCTTATCTGAAGGAATGCCTGAGGGCCCCACTCTATCAGGCCAAGCTGCAAGTATGTTCAATCCGGGTGCTATCACATCCGGCTTTAGTATTTCCGGAGCTTCGGGGTTCGGGCCACGGGCCGAAAACGAAGCCACCACGGGTGCGGGTTTGACCCGGACACGAGTACCCTTGAACAAAATGGTGGCTGTCGGTGGCGATTGGGACTTGGAAGCGGCGGTTATGTACTTCCTTATCTCGTCACCGGTGGAGGCGGCTACGGCAGTGGCGGGTAACACGTGGCAGTCGGCTACTAGTCCTTCACCATCGAAAACGCCATTTGCGAGAATCATGCCAACTCCTCCGGCTTTCTTCACCACCTCACCTTTTGCAGCTCTGGAATTGATTCCTCTGTCGCAAACAACTATCTTGTTTTTCACGAGGCTTTGGTCAAGAGAACCTTCTAGGCATAGAGAAGAGGAGTACCCATCACCGCCCTCGCTGCCTGCGTAAACTAGCGGGTACATCCGACCCGGAGGGAGACCCGGTCCGCCATAAACGCTCATTCCCGGGATGATTCTGCCGTTTCCGAGCTTAACATCAGCTGGGAAGTCTCTGTCGATTGTTCCGGCGCCGACGGTGGTCACCCACGGAGCCACATTGGTCACCGTGAGCCCTCCGGGGCCGCCATTTCCGGCGGAGGCAGAGACGAATACTCCGGCATCAGACGCTCCGAAAGCTCCGATGGCAATGGCGTCGAGGTAGTAGGGGACTACTACGCCGCCGACACTGAGGGAGACGACGTCGCATCCATCGGCCACTGCGGTGTCGAACGCGGCGAGAATGTCGGAGTCGTAGCAGCCGGCGTTCCAGCAGACCTTGTAGGCGGCGAGGCGGGCCTTGGGAGCCATGCCGGCGGCGACGCCTTTAGCGTACCCGAGAGTGGACGCCGGAAAGACGTAACGGCCGGCGGCGATGGAGGCGGTGTGGGTGCCGTGACCGTCGGTGTCTCTGGGAGATCGGAACTCCGTGGTCTGGTTCATTTTCCCGTTGGTGGACTCGTACCCGCCGCAGAAGTACCTAGCTCCGATGAGCTTCCGGTTACATGAACTCGCCGGAAATCTCTCTCCGGCCACGCACTGACCCTTCCACTTGGACGGAACCGGACCCAGGTCGTGGTCGTTGAAGCTCTGCCTCTCGGGCCAAACACCCGTATCAATAACTCCGATTACGAGGTCCGACCCGAAGTCGGATTCTTTGAGAAGCCCAGCCGTGTCGGTGGACCGGAGGCCGAGGAATTGCGGTGAGCGAGTGGTGTGGAGGCGGCGCACTTGCTCGGGAATGAGAGCCAGAACATGGGGCAAAGACTGGAGCTTTTGGGCTTGAGAAGAAGAGAGCTTTGCAGAGAAGCCATGGAAGACAGTGTTGTAAGTGTGGATCAACTGTGTGGGTTCAGAGGTCAGAGAAGAGAGTGAGGACTCATACCAGTGTCTGTGAGTTGGGAAAACTGAGGGCTTTGAATCAGGTTGTACTTGGACTATGAAGGTCTTGAAATCTGAAGAAGCTGAAGCTAAGAAGAAGAAGAAGGAGAGGAAGATACTAGGGATGGAGATAGAGAGAGACATTGGTGGTGATAGTTGAGAGTGAGTGTTGCCTGCAAATTTGTATGGGCTGAATAACTTTAATAAAGAAGGAAAGTGGTTGATGGATGTGGTGGTGGACTAATGGACTTGACTAATAGAGCTTTCTTCTCCATGGTTCAAATTCAAAGAGTGACTGTACTAGCTAGTACTACTGTAGATAGTGATGACTGATGAGTACAGACTACAGAGGGAGTTTGGATTTGAACTAAATTTGTTAGCTTATTTTCATTTCATCTCATCTCATCTCATCAGTAATATAATAAAAACTTACAGTGGTTTTTGTCTTTATAGTGTTGTTGGGAGGAATGTTGTTTTTTTATTTTGAATTGTACATTTTCTGTCAAGGGAATATTTTCTTTGAAAAAACCAGACCTGAGGAGTGAGGGCATATCATGCAACTGGCAAATTATAAACAAATCAGGTTTCACATAATCAGTGACAGTCTCTTTTTTTAATCAAGAAAAATGTTATTAGGTAGGAAAAAGAAAAAATCAGAAAATGTTTCAGACCAGTTAGATCTTGGAGTGAGGTAACCAACTGGGATTATGACATCAAATTTAAACTGGCCAAAGACAAAATGGAATCTTCAATCAATCAATCTATATGTTTCTGACTTTCTGCTGGTATATATGTTAATTTCTTATTTATTTCGTTGATAATAATTATAATAAAAATAGGAATAATAATAATAACCCATACAAAACTATGGGTTATATGATTTGGACAGTCCATATGAATTTATGGAATTGGGTCCGTGACAATGATTCTGGATGGTAGAGAGAAAGAGTTGGCATACGTGTTATTTTGTATTGGAAGTTGGGAAATTATTTGTTTTTAAGTTTTTATGCACTAAAAAATGTAAAAGGGTAAAAAAGTGATTCTGAAATATAAAAGGCTGAGGAGTGAGGAGGGGCACACGTGTTGGTGTCTTCACTCGCTTTGTAATTAACGATGGTGATTCATACTTTTCTTCTACACATGATTCTATGCAGAAAAATGGCGCCAAACCCCACACGTGTGATTGTCTATTCACACTTTTTTTTGTTCGGGCAAATGATTGTGTAATTCACCTTAATTGTACTGAATTTCTACACACGCATGGTGCGTGTAAAAAACTAAAAATGTTACATCCACAGATATGAGAAATGTTCTCGTTTATTTAATTTTTTTATTTACTTGTTTATCGATTTTATTATGATATTTTTAAAATTAAATAATAAATAAAATAATATATATATGTAAAAAGGAATAGCCAGCTTATATCACAAATTTTCCCGTGGAGTTATGCAAAAGATTAATGGAAAGTATAATTGTTTGTTGCATGTTCCTATTAATAACTGATAATTAATTAACTAGAATTGATTCAGCAGTTTGTACCCACTCAAATTAAAATTATTTATGTAATACAGTTTCGGATTCCAAAAGAGCTTGAATCCGGACCTGTTTGTATAAATGGCGAAATCAATACCTACATTATTAGAAAGGATAAGTAGATGGAAGAAATTAATTGAGCAACATGTACAGTAATTCATATACAGCATTTCTTCCCTTGAATCCTTGATGATCTTAAAATGCTTTAAAATATATACTTTGGGGATAATAATTTTTGTGTTCTTTCAAATTAACCTTGGGGCTCCACACAAGTTAAACGATTTTGAATTTTTGATATATGCAAAGGTATAGTTTACCAAATTAAAAGTTTAAGCATTCCAGTTTACCTAATTAAAGTTGCAACAAGACAAGTAATGCATGTTAATTATTGTTTTTGTTGGTTCGAATAATTGATTGCTTTGTTATTGTCTCAAATAATATGGGTGAATTACTGTTCATGATCATGGGGAAAAGGATTCTCAGCAAGACTTGCCCTGTCATAATGTGATTGAATATGGTTTTGGGTGTGTGAAAATAAATAATGGATGGCCTATATATAGTACGTGACAATTAACAATTCGATAAACTTAGCTAGACAATCAGCCAAAACCCTAGCTATATAGTTTAATTTATACCTACTGCATGCGCGTGACGATGAGACATAATTGGTAGTATTGTACAAAAAAAAAGACATAATTTGAGTAGTATCACAACCTACCAGTGCATTTTCTTCATTATAGATTTGGATGAATGTTGTATATATTCTTTGTGCATTTTGACTTTAACTCTAGAAAACAAACTTTCCCAACAATTCATATATGTTCATGGCTTAAAGATGACGTTAATATCTCTCAAATAATATTTTACATAATTAATGGCTCAAATTAATCAATATTAATGAAGCAAAAAATCTTTATGAGGTTAAATATTCGAAAAACCAGGATTTCGCCCTTCCTTAATTTTAAGAACAAAAATCTAATATATAGAGGATAGAAACGTGGGAACAGTTTTTTTTGGGTCAACAACATAATTGCAAATTTGCAATAATAGTTATCGATAAAAAAAAATCGACTGCATTAGTAATTGCGAAAGAAGACGTTATCTAAATTTTGAAATAGTGAAGATATAGTATAATTTGTGGGCTATGTGGGACAAGAAAAGGATGTTAAGTCCTTTTACCTAAATAAAGGGCCAATCAAGCGGACATAATTCTGCCATTAGCAAACTAACCAATGTGTTAATAAAAATTTGGCCTAATTAATTGAGATGTGGTGGAACCCGAATAATCAAAGATGCAATGCATAATGATTCAGATTTTGGAAAGAAAAACAAATTACTATGATGGTGTATATACATATATGAAGAATAATTACATTCAGACAAAAAAAAATAATTACACATTGCTAAGCCATAGGTTTACAGAGTTCCACCCCAAGACAGCAAGACACAAAGCAAGAAATTGAAAACGGACGAAAGAAATATCTTAAGAGCTATGTCATATCTAGCTTTGTATGGACGTTACTCTTCTAAAAATGAGTTTGTCTATGGTACATTAATGTACCAGTACATTACGTATAGTAGTTTGATATAAAAGTAGAATAGTTTGATATAGAAGTAAACAAGCTCGAACCAGTCTATATTTGTATCGAACTAATCTATTTTTGCATCGAGCTAGTCTACTTGATGTATCGTAAAACTTTCCTCTAAAAATAGAAGACATACCCTGAAACTTAATCTTTGGTTTAGATATCTAAACTTTTGTAGCTTGTTTTTTGAATTTCTTTCTATTGCAGTGGTTATTTCATTTTTTTTATTTGTCTATTTGTCAATATGTTTTTGCTTGACACAATGAGAGCCTCTCTCTCAAACCCTAGCCACCCTTGGGTGGAAATCCATCGACAACGTCTATTGTCAACAACATCTATTATCGGAAGTCTCTCTCTTCTTCGAGGAGTTAGTGATGCGGATCGGGTTCAATGGCGTTTTTTGTCGTTCTATTTCGTGGTTGCCTCCATGGATCTTCAATGGGACTCGTTGGTTATCCTTGACTTCGGATTTATTTAGGTTGTTTCAGATTTCCGAGGAGGGTGCCTTGACACCCTAATCCATGACTTAACTATTTGGGCCGGGTTTTGGGGTGAGAGGTACTTTGGGTGACTCTTATGCCCCGCCTACAAGTTTTGGTGAATTAGTTGAATGAGGATTTTCTTTGCGTATCACAATCGAGTGCTCAAGAAGATTGAAGATCGTTTAGTTTACCTAGGTGATTAGGAAGTTTGTCCTAATTTATAGGCTCGAATAAATATTGAGCTATATTGATTTTAATGAATTTAGTTTATCTTTTGTAGTGCTTGGCAAGAGATGTTTGCGCATGTATATAGATCTGATGTATATTTCATTCTGGTTTCAGTGAAATATGAATCTACTTTCTTCTAATATTTTCTTTAATAAATTATTCTCGTTAGTCAAGGTATAATTTCAAAAAAAAAATTGGGGGTTTAACTGTCACATTTTATGCTTCATTCACACCATGAATAAACTTGAAGTTCTATTTATTCTAAACCCTGAAAAAATACATTTAAGTTATTAAAATGGATTAAACAAAAAATTTCATAGTTCATATACACATGTACACATAAAATTGCCATATGTTATATCCCGCATACAAAACAACTTTCCTATGTATTAACAGTATTATACAATCACCTCAGATTGATCATTCTATTTGAGACTTTGAGTGCATGTGCATGCTAGTTACTGCTCATGATGACTCAACATCTCTTTCTTTTTTAGGTCAATGAGACAACATCTCTCTGGTTTCACATCTTCAAGATCCCAACCAAAATTAGCAAAGGTGGGACCTGTGGGGATTGGAAAACACTAAGCATTTGTGTGGTATTGGGATGGCTTTGAATTTGAAACTGACCCATATTTCAAGTTTTCAATATCTAGATATTGATCTCTCCTCTTTGCCACTAGACACCGAAAAGGAACACAAAATATGCTCTCGATCTTGACCTAGAACAAGCCGAGGTTTGTTTCAGATAGATTTTAATCATGTTATAATTAAAGTATTAGATCCTTTACAACTAAAATTGTCGGGGCACAAAATATGCCCTCATGCATATATCCATCAATCTCTATAGGTGCAGTCTTATTCTCACCCTAGCCTGCACCATTACAAACTAACAAAGAAGCGGAAAATGTGAATTTGGGAGCTACGAACCCAATATTTTGTATGTACTCCATGAAACTCGAGGCCAGCTTTAACATATATTGTGTTGGACAATCGTTAAACCTAAAGCATATCAAACCGTAGAAGAAAGAAGCAAAGTTGAGGTATGGGTTACATGCATCCCCGGCCGGCCGGTCCCATGAGCTAGGCAGTGAAACTGACATGCACATACAGTTTAATTAAAAGGGAAGCAGAGGAAGGTGAAGACTAGAGTCTAAGGCAAGGTAGGGTCTCGTCGACTATGGATACAGTTCTCATGGAATTATTGAGAGGGCTTCATTATTAGTGGGGTAGTGATCGTAAATAAAGATCAATGGAGATAGATCGAATAGAAGAAGCATCAAGACATGGACGACCTTCTTTCTAGGTTAAAGCTTTTCCTTTTTGCCCTGATATTATATATCTCTAAGCTTTTGCAGGGAAACGTTGTTTAGGACTTTGAAAAACCATGCACGTCTGTAAAGGAAAAGATGGGATTCATGATTTGTGAAGGTTCTATACGCCGTACTTTGTTATGTTTAAGCATCGGTGGAGATTAAATACTATACATGCACTTGGAATGGGAATCCATTTGTTTAGTCTATTTTGGTACATGAGCACCAATTATTAGCGTGTTCATTCTCTATATATTGACAGGAAATTCAAAAGGTGTATGTAGCATTGATATTTCCTGGGCCATAAGTACGTGGAGACAGTAGATGAACAAATTATGTGGTCAAATGCAAATTTTTTAGGGCCATGGGGTGACCCATCCTAACGACTGACATAGTTGTATCTGTAATGCTCCTCTCACCTTCGTAGGGTTTTGATGTCTCCCGAGTGGATCTAATTGCTTGCTTGGGTTGTTGGTTTTTGGCACAATAGGGTTACGAGGGTGCAAAATGACAGGTTGACCTATGCCTCATAAGGATGACACATAACTAACTAGTTACTAATTAGTAATTCCTCTCAAAACCCTAATCCAACTTGAAATATGAACCCGCAAATGGTTGGATTCAGGTTGGGGACTTCATGAATTAATTTTCCTTCATAAGCATCCACAAGAGAATAGATTGTATATACACAATTACTAAGAAGAAAAAAAATTAAACATTATGCGAGTTCGACATATTTAATACTTACAGTTGTAGGCAATGTGGCATCAAAGATCTCAGATATGGATCCAACACCACAGAAATTCTTAATGAATCATTAGAAATTAAACAAGCATTCAATCTTGCTGCTACATCACAGGACCAAGCCTAACGATTAAAGAGATGATGATGCTTATAAAAGCTTCTTTAATTATTTCATTAGCCTCTTAATTGTTCTTCAAAATTGGATGACCTCTCCATGATATTTTTTTTAGGATATGTTTTGATGTACTTAGCACCACTAAATGTATACAGAATCCACTAATCTTGTACATTAGTAAAGGACAAAGATGATAATTCAATGTCGCTCTCTCTCAATAAATGAGCTCGGCAGCCTATTTTTAAAGCAAAAAATTTAAGATTTGGAGCGGACATGGATCTAATGGCACATGTGCATGCAAATTAATGTCGAGCTAGCTGCTAGTAATAGGTAAGCCATCGCCTTCTTCACGTACGCTAAATTCCGGAGCGAAATCTGGTAGATTTTCAAACTCAACAGTAGATGGAATAGACCACGCGTCTCCATTCCAAGCCACTCCTCGAGGCATATGCTTCCCTCTGTCTCTTTTGGCAGACGTTAATGGCTTTAAACTTGATTTTGGCTACCACTTCGGTCTTCAGGATTCCACTCCCCCATAGCAGCATCACGTCTCCTGAAACAGATCAAATGATCAATGATATTCACATAATGCAGGCAAATTCTTCAGATTCCAGACCTTGACATAAGGTCTCAACAAACTCATTGCAATCTCCCTTTTCAATTTTCACCAATATCTCATGATATTCATGGACATATATGAGTATCCAGATTATTAAACCGAATATAAAAATTGAAGTTAAATTGTCTGCTTTCTTCTTTTTTCTCCGAATATAAATATTGTCTAATCATACATAAAAAGCTTGCGACTTCACATTTGTAGTCAACAATATATTTGTGACATTGTAGCTAAGCATCATCCACAAGGAATTTTCATCAATTTATCATGCACAAAAAGCTTATGGTAACTGACTAAGGGCTAGTTTGGTACATCTTCGCTTTTAAAAAAATCAGTTTTTTCGTACTATTTAAGGTCTTGTTTGGTAAATTAGTAAAAAGCTACTTTAATTAAAAATTATAGGTCAGTGGAAGCAGATTATAGAAGCAACTCAAAGGTTACTTCTAAAAGCTGCTTTAATTCACAGTTGATTTTTTTAAAAGCGACTTTTTTTTAAGTCACAGCAATCCCAAACTAGCCCTAACTTGACATTGTACCAATTTCTTTAGGCTAGGAATAATTGTTTTTTAATTAATTCGTATATGAGAAAAACATTCTCGCTTATTTAGTTTTTTTTTTCGCATTATTTGCTCTTCGATTTTGTAATTAAAAAAAGTAAAAAAAAAAAAAAAAAAAATATATATATATATATATAATAAATAAGCAAGTGGACATGCGTGTGCGGCCTTCATATATATGGTTTTAATTTTTTTATATTATGCTTTTTACTTTTTTTTTAGAAATAGATTATTCATATATTATTAAAGCCAGAAAGGCACATACATCAAACTCCTAGGCCTGTAACTAGATCTGTCGGTTAAGGACCTAAGGATTTTAACAAATAGAGCATTGTAAACCACTGAGTTTGTTGAAACAACGAGCCTACAAAGACAAAAACTCACTAATTATCTAAAACAACTAGCTAGCAAATCTCCTGCCGCCAATGCACGCAATTGTGGTACAACAAAAAGATTCATCGATAAAATGATTATACGAAATTTTTGTATCTGCAGGCTCAACACTCCGAAGAGTAATACCTGAAGGTGGAGAAAACACCCTCACTGGGGGTCCCAATTAAATCATCAAAGAAATCAATGATGATGGGAATTATTAGTAGCAAAAGCTACAGACTAGGGGAAAAAAACTAGTAAAAAACATGAAATTAAACTCAGGTTAACAGAGACCCAATGACATAACTCATGTTCGAATCCCCAACTGACGTAGCCCCGCTGCACCAAAGGTGATCTCCACCGTCATGCGCAACCTCCATCGGCGAAGCCCCCTGAGAATCCACCACCGATGCCACAGAACCAAACCAGCCCATAATGACCCATCGCCCATAGTCCCTGCTCACTGTAAACCTAAACGAAACAATGCCAGAGAGAATCACTGAAAACCATGGAGGACTGTCACACCCGTTCGACGACAATGCTATTTACTGTTTTGCTCTTAGTTTATTTAAGTTTATATATTGGTTAATATATTTTAAGAGGGGCAAATCTTGTATTTTTGAATGTTTTAACAAGAACTCAAGTTTTCTCATTATATATAGATGATCCGGCTTAATTAGTGAAATTTGTAACGTGTTTATTAAAAACTAGGAGCCCCATGCCAAACCATGGAAGATTAACCAAGCATGAGATCGAACTTAACTATATAGGTTAGAGTTCAAATATCCATTTCCCAAAAAAAGAAGAAAAAAAGAAGAAGAGAAAGACACAAGCTTAGGATCGAAATGTTTATGAGATCATTTGTGATTGCAGGGAGCACCTAGGACAGCATATCATCATGGGAGTTACTTTTTCTCTTCTCAGATTTTAACATAGAGATCGACTATTTAAAGAGCTTATTGGAGATTATTTTAACAATATGAATTTCTTGAAGTTCAAGAAAAAAAACGAATTCTAAAAAAAAAAGATGAAGAAAATAAAGGGGGAATCGTACCACAAATTTATTTCCTAATTTAAGGCAAACTAAAATCTATGACAAAAAATTCCAATATCTTTTTCTGGCAAATCAAATCTTTACCCAAAAATTTAGGAATCAAATAACTTCCTATTACATATACGCACAACTAAATATTACTTCCTTTACGGACTTTTAAGGTATACAATCCTTCCTTAATTTTATATATACACAACTTAATACTACTTCCTTTACAGAGTTTAGAGGTTTAATCTTAAGTGCTTGATTCATGGCTGAACCGAACAATAACAATCCACAGCCTTCCCCGGTGGTTGAACCAAACGATAACAATGTACTGCCTCCCCCGGTGAAGAAAACCAAAGGGAAAAGAAGGGTGGATATCAAGTGTGTGGAAGATACTAGCAAGCGCTACGTCACCTTCTCAAAGCGCAAGAAAGGCCTTTTCAACAAGGCAGCAGAACTCAGCATCTTGACCGGCGCAGAAACCTTAGCGATAGTATTCTCCGGCAAGGGCAAGATGTTCAGTTTCGGGGGGTCCAGTTGCGACGCCGTCATCCAACGTTACCTTGCGGAGACCAACCCTGAAGCAGCAGTAGAGCCGGTTCATCACAACAAAAACGACGCCGCTAACTCGGAGCGCTTGGTTAGTATGAGGCAGCAGTATTTTGAGGCCATGGGGTTGCTGGAGGAGGAGAAGAGGCGCGGGGAGATGATACAGAAAGGGAAAGAGGCGGTGGGAGTGGTGGGACCCGCCGAGTTTTTCCGGGAGGAGATAGATCGGGCGGTGATGAGTTGGGAGGACTTGGAGAGGCTGAAGGGTAAAGCGGAGAAGCGAGCTCAGGAGATGATTATGAATCGTCAGTGCAGCTTTACGTCGCTTATGGATGGTAGAGTTGTCATGGCTAATGAGAATTATAGTAACAATAACGATAATAATATCAGTATGAACAATATGTACTAATTGGATTATTGGTTAAACATAGTCCATTCTGACTTTGTTAATTAACTAGTACTAGTCTTTCGTCTTTCATATGAATATAAGTGTTAATTTTGTGCTCGATCATGATTTGTTTTTTTTCCTTCTTATATCGCCCGAGATAAGCAAGATAAGATAATGAATCTTGGGGTTGTTGCCCGTCAGGGTCTGCTCTTTTGTGGCTCTTTTCGATATGAATTTTGGTCATCTTTGCTAGACGATGCTACATTTGGGATGGCCTTTTAATTTGAGGACTGATCGATGTCTAGAACGGTGACTCTTCTGCGGCTATTAGCTGCAATGGCAGAGTAGCAATGGTGACAATAGTCATGACAACAACAATGGTGGTGGTCAGGATAGCAGCAGTGACGATAACTCTTTTTGTTTTTAACAAGCTATCAACGGAATGAATAGATGAAGTTGCTCAAGTAATGATCATTTCTGTCGTATTCTTGTAAAGAGTCGTTATGTATAACCTCGTTTTATGTAATAAATGAATATACCTTCTGCTAACAAAAATAAATAAATCAACAAATGGATCCAAGACAAACAAGTCTTTTTTTCTTTCTGTTTTTTCAACAAGACAAACAAGATAAATTGCTCCTTAAAAATCACTACTGGAATGGTTTCCACCGAAGCAAGAACATCATTGGCCTTTCAATTTGTCAATTAGCTCTTCATCCATGGCAATTACTCCAATTTGATCCACAGCCATAGCAAAATTCGAATCCACACCTATTAGAGGGAAAGAAATCAATATATAACATAAGAAACGTCATAGAAAGAGCAACATCAATCCAGTTCAACCATATATATATATCATTGGTAACCTGCAAGTAATGTGTAAGCAGCCAGCAGTCTTCTCCACATAGAACTTGCACCTGGGGCATCTCCTCCATTGCTTCTGCTTAGCAAGCTCCATCACCATGATATCTTCCCTCCCTCTTTCATCCTTACTCAACCTCTGAAACTCGCTACAATCAATCCCCCCATGCCACACCACCCTGCATTGAGCACAGAAGAGTCTCCGGCAATGGGGGCACTCCGAAGCAGTCACAACCTCCCCTCCATCATCCACAAGCATCGCCGAGCAGTCCTTAAAAGGGCAGTAAAATCTCTGTGAACCCAAAACCAAGGACTCACAAAGCGCACTTTCCCATCTTTCAAACACTTGCTGAGGAATAAATGACCTACATGACTGTGGCTCCAATACCCCTTTGCATTTCACATCAGGACACTTCACCATTGAAATGTTCTCCTGAATCTTACTCCCAACATACCTTCCCACACAATCGGTGCAAAACGAGTGGTTGCACCCATTGTTTATGAACATTTCTTCACTTGGTTTGACATCCATACAGATCATGCAGAAACTTCCAGAGCCAGAAGATTGTCCCTTTAGTATTGTAAAGGGTATTTCAACTTCAACTTGATCAGTACTAATTGAGGTTCTAGAAGAGATTGCAGAGGAAATGAGGGCCTCTTGAAGCTGCAACTCTTGGGCATATTTCTCATCTGAGATGGGAAATACTTCTTGGTCATCACAGAGAGCTGAGAAATAGAAATCATCAACCAAATGAAGATCAGTGGTGTTAGTATTAGAGCTGCTTGATGACGCCCCATCCATGTTTCTCAGACTCAGAATGACAATGGGTTAGACGTTAGAGTTTGGCGTTTTAATTTGACATCAACTAGCTTTATCTATTTGTATGCATGTAAGGGATTTGAAGAGTCATATTGGAAAGGCATTAGTCTAAAACGAATTAATGATAGTTTGGCTGTTGATGATCTTCCTCTCCCCAATTTCCCAAACGATTGGCAATTTGGCACCATTTTTATGCTCATTAAGTCATTTTGATAAATACATTACCATTATGTTTTTGTAATTTACTAAGAAAATGTGTTGACTGTTTGTATGTTCAACACAGTTTAACAAACTCGTTTCTCTATCCCGTTCGTCCTCTTCATTTCAATTTTCAATAACCAGCTTGTTGGAACTTACATACTGAGGCCGAATATGTAGTCATTGGTAGAATGTCTGCTCTACATCTCACAACTATGACTCCGCCCTCTAACCTGTTTTGTGTGTAATCAACTATTAACTTAAAAAAGCTTGTGTTTCATCACAAAAAGTTCAGGAACATGGCTAAAGGGGAGGAACAATTCAGAAAATGACTCGAGAGATGGAGGACCAGCGCATAAGAAACAATAGCATGGAAGCAGGGACGTAGCAGGGAAGTGCAAACCTGCCTTCCCGGAGACCCGGTTGTCTTCGTCTTCCTTAACCTTTACATATGGAAAACTCCTGTCCTTATCGAACAAGTTTGAACTAGGGAGACAGAGAGACTGGGGATTAGCTGGTATAATCATAATCGTTAATCTTTCATTAAACGCTACATCAGTCATATATGTTCACATAGAGATACCGGAATTATATTACAACGACCTTCTGATCATGGGATTTCTCGACTATCAACCACAAACTCCCTCCCCAAAGGGAAACAACAAAAACAAAAAAGGAGGACAGAAATATCCCACCCGTAATAAAATGCCTACGCTAACTAGTATGCTCTACTACACCTGCTGTTTTCTAACTTTGTTCTTCCCCCATCTTTTGTCTTCTATCTTTACCATCACTGCAATTGAGGCCTAATGAATGCACACTTAATCCCAACATCCGAACAAATTATCAATTTCTCATGCCGGATAGGGGAGGAAAGCAACCTCCAACTCAGAGAGCCAAATGGAAAAGAATATGTTATCATTATAATCGAGCAAAACTGAATTACAGTGGCCGCGATAACGTTGAGCCCTGGGGAAATCCATTTGTGACTTTCTGTGGTTTCTTCTTGAAGTTGCTAATACTGCAATGTGGACATATGTATTCCAGCCCATCTGTTTTTGCATAATCCTGCAAGTTTATATCAAAAGATTAACAATAATGGCATTCATACTTGTAGACAACCAAAGGAATTAGTTTCATGATCGCAATGTGCTTAAAGATAATACCTTAAAAGCACCAAGACCCTGCCTTCTGTCACAGCCAAAGTGAGCCCACTCACCACATATTCCGCAGTTTACCCAATCCCCTGCTGCACTACTGTATACCAGTTTCCAATCTCGGTGTTAGAAGACATTAGCTCATATGAATGATTTTCAATGCTGGAGCAGAAAAATAAGATGGGATGCTAACCTGTGACACAATAAGCAACACTCTCCATCTACATCATCATGAGCCAATTCATATTCAAGAAGGTAAGTTTCATAATGCCTTTTAAGTGTATTTCCAACACCCTGCGAAAACAAGAATCACAATATTTAGTATTGAGATCAACTGAACCATTCACATAAAGGAGTAAATATTTCTCTATTTCTGCACTTTTAAAAGTCTTTTGGATATTTGAACTAGGTTTTAAAATATAGATAGATATATCTTTGGTGATAATCTCCAGATATTATGGGAGTATGCACTCCTTTCCCTCAGCATCTAATTTTTTCACAACTCAGCTCCCTCCTTCTCATATTATATCCCTTTTCCTTCCCCAGCAGCCTCAGAGTCAATCTACAACCTCTTCGTGAATGTTACGCCATAGATTATTTTTAAAATGTGAAACAAGACAAATAGGAGTTATAAAGACATACAGTCATTCTATTGGTCATTGTGTAGTTACGCATCTTTGAGAATATCTGTCCTTTCCAGTTGATGCCATTGCCAACATGAAAGCCACCTCTAGTAACCACCTGGGAAACACCTTACTATTTTCATTAACAAATTCCACGAAGTTCCACTTATTACTTCTTTTAGTCAAAACTTCAGTAAGAAAAACCTAAATCCTGGCCAAGGAATTTGAATCACCTCTTTATACAAGTTGTAGAGGTCAAGACGTTTTCCATTGAGAATGGCATCTGGAAACTCGGTCAGTCCACCCTGTGGAATGAGTCGACTATGTCCTCGGAGGATCAGAAACTGCATTACATCCTTCAAAAACTCCTCCTGCACAAGGCGAATAACAAAGAAATAGAAGTGACTAAGTGATTAGAATTAAACAGACAGTAAAACCCAAAAGTTCAGTATTGTCATCGGAGTATGAGATGTGAAACTCAGAAGACGTTCTTTCTGTTATTTTCATGTCCACAGTTTTCTTTTTCCACATCATCCCTCTTATACCTAAGCAATTCTTATTTCTAAAGAGAAATTACATCATTTGACATAACTCTGAAAAAGAAAACTACCCACTACCAATTATTTTGATTTTACTACCCACTCTTTCATAGTGGTCATTTTATGTCGTCATCAACATAATTTTGTCTTTCTATTTTTTCAATTACATGTTACAAGTAACAACTCACATGGTCTAGGAGATGAACAATCTCATGAACGCGGAGAACACATAGGAGGCTAGTATGTTAATTATGATCTTAGCATTTATTATAGTTGTGCATACGTGTGTTAAATATTTAAAGAAAGAGCCCAATGTGGTTATCCTCTAGAACATGTTTAACAACTAGAAACTGATTTAATACTTTAAGCAGAACATAACTCACCTCTAAGCAAGAATGTATTGGGCCTCGACCACAACCATGTTTCTTTAAAGGCAGAGGATTCAAGGAAATAATCTGCTTAGCCTGTGATGAGCTGGAGTACGATTTTCGTTGCGTTGTAGGAGTCAATCCAACGATATTGAGCTTTGTGGGCGGAACAGGAGGCAGATTAGCCTTCATCACTTGGCCGCCATCATGCCCATTTACCTCGGAAATTCCAGAAAACGGTGTCATTTTAGGACGACGAACATGAGGAATGGGCCGCATGGCAGCTGCTTTTAATCTCTGCCTTGCTGGGAGTAATGATATGCCAATCCCATTTACTCCAATTCCTTTTTCATCTTTGTCTATTTTAGAACCAGCTACAGTTGGCAGTCTGGGGCCATCATGAGAGCCTGGGCTTGTCTCTTGGCATGTTCGAGATCTCTTCTTACTAGGAGCAGGTGGTCTCAGCCAAGTAGGAGGGCTGCTAAGAAAGAAATCATTTGATTTATTATCTTTCCCTTGACTTGAACAGAAGAAAAGAAGGCGGTCAGCATCATCTTTCTCAAAAGAAGCAACAGGTAATCCCTGAATGCTTGCGATTCCAAGTGCAACTAAACTATGATAAGAAACATCAGGTGCAAGCTGCCTCAAAACCTGAAATTACATCCAGAACAAAAGTAGAAGTTATATACATTTGAAAAGAACATTGTAAATTCTAGATAATGAACACTGAAGATCCAAAAGAGCAATGTAAATTTAATTTAATAATATAGTGTAACCCTCAGATTAAACTAGGCTATTGAGCATACAACTTTCCAAACACTAATGTGGTAAACACATTAGCAGTTTTCACAAAGGTTCCTATTTAGGCATAAGCATCAGAGAGGCAGGCTAATGTTAACCCGGAGAGTTGAAAGAATACATCGAGGGGCTGAAAATTTTGTGCCCAAACAATCCCTTCACATGGTAAAAATGTTTAAAACAGATCATGCAAGCAAAGACCAAGATAAAGAAGCAAGAAGTAGGCAAAAACCTGCGAAGCCCATACAGGAACCTTCATGGTAACTTCAAATACAGTAGCCCCACAAGCAATTGCAGCAGATTTCCGAGGTTCAGATAGAGGGACTTTGTTTCCCTCATTGGACAGTGCATGTACTAGTTGATTCATTTCAATGATTTCATGCTTTATATGATTCTCCAAGAGCTGAAATTAAACAGGTCACAAGGTGTAAGAGTCAAACAGACAAAAAAAAGAGGGCAAAAGTCAAACAGCTTCAATACCAGAATTTTGCCACAAAGATGCTCTAGGATTACCTGATCATCAAAGCAAGTTTGTGCACTACCCGACACAAGAAGTGATATGTGCGCAGAACTACAAGTTGAGATATCACATCGCATAGTCACAACACCGCGAGAAAATGTCCCAGCCTGAAGAGGTGGCGGAGGAGCACTGAACACATCAAAAAGGCATTCATTTTATTAATCTGTATTGAGTCAAGGCAATAACAAGTCCTCTTTGTGGAAGAAAAACGAAAAGTAAAAGATAGTTTAAGAGTTCTAAACATTATCTTTTGTTTGGTATACAATCTCAGTACATATTAAGGTGTTTGAAGTGCCCAAATGCATTGGCATTCAACATGTATTAACACCTACGTTTATAAATATAAAAAATTAATTAAAAAAGGGTTGTTCACTAATGTAGGTTTTGTTTCAAACAAAACCAACAGCATCTTTTCTCTGCATGTACATTAGCGCTCAAAGCAATAAGATGATGCAAGCTGGTATGCGTTAAAAAATTGCATATAACCTCAAATGAGCAACAATAAGAAAAACCATAATAAGGATCAATCACTTCCAGGATCCAACATACCTAAACTTGCCATGAAGCTGGTATGCGTTAAAAAATTGCATATAACCTCAAATGAGCAACAATAAGAAAAACCATAATAAGGATCAATCACTTCCAGGATCCAACATACCTAAACTTGCCATGAAGCTTGCTCTCACGCATCTGGAGCAAAATAAACAAAATGAAGAAAAATCAGAACTCCTTGCACCATGATGTGATGATATGAAGTGTAGTAGTTAAAACTAACCATGCTTATTTTTCAGATAGATATAAAATCAGCCATTTTATGGAAGGCAATATTAATACTCTTCGATTACTTATCTTACGACAATATTTAGCTCTGTAGGGAAAAACAAGCATTTTCCATCAGAGCAGGATGAAACGCTTTCGCAAATAGAGACATAAGAAATATAAATTACAGCAAAACCAAGTGAGAAATAAATTCCACTTACTTCGATGTTTAAGAGGGCATTGAGACCATCCTCCAATGGTTCTAAAATGCCTGCATCCTGAAAAGAAGTCATCCAATAAATAAGCTATCCAAGATGTCCAGGAACGAGGTTATCGGTGTGACCGTATAGTCTTTTCTGCTAGCATATATAAGCATGTGTTCCTAAGAAAAAGTAGATTGTTAATACTGGTAGAAAGAGGTACATCTGAGCTTACCAATGTGGAGGGCTCTCCACAAACAAGAAATCTCAAGCTCACATCATCATCATGTATCTTTATAGCAGGAAGGGTACCCAAGGCACCTTCTTCATCTTCCTCCATATCTGCTTCAGGAGGGTCAACACTGATTTTCAAATGGTCACCAAGAAGGCACGGGCCCAGCTCAGCACTGGGTTTATCTATGTTAGCAGGAACAACATTGTTTTGTACACAGTACAGCCTGAAGGAAGCATATGCAAGTTGGAAAGCATCCCATGTATGAGTGGATGAGCTGCAATCCACAAATAAGATCAACATCAACTGCAATTGTCAAGCCTCTTGAGTGCTAGTACAGAATATGTTAGCATAAAGAAGTCTCTGTTAAGGTTCATGCATAAGGGCATAGCAAATCCTTAGTGTTTACAAATTTATATACATAGATGTGCACACCACAAATTTCTGAAAATGGCATTTCTTTGCTTGTAACCAAAAGAATAGAAGATACCTTTGTATCACTGAAAGCAAAGCGTGTCGAAAGTGGCAAGCAGCATATCTAGAAAATGCATCTTTCCAATATATCACGTAAGGAATTCCCTGCAGATATAACAATATATTATGTCAGGTTTGCTCGAACTAAAAAAACAAAGGCTTGCAGTTCTGAAACGGAAAACTCCATAGCCTACAAGCAAGTTTGATTCCTGGTACCGAAGATCTGAAAGAATATATAATGAGCCCTGCTAAGATTACCTTAGATTGAAGTGCCACTGCCAATTTTTCACCATTTGGAACCTCTAAGTAAACCTGCATATTATAAAGAAACTTTAAGTATATTACAAATAACAGAACAAAAATCATCATCTAAAATTGGGGAACTGAACTGCAATACAAACTTTCCTCACACCTCACAAGAGATTTCCCGATTACCTAACAATAACTTGTCAAATGACTCATCCGGAGTTAAAAGAATCACATGGTCATATAACTACATATAAAGAAGAAAGCAATGAACCGAGTACACCCCAAATGAATTAATTTTCCTTCATAAGCATCCACAAGAGAATAGATTGTATATACACAATTACTAAAGAAGAAAAAAAATTAAACATTTTGCGAGTTCGACATATTTAATACTTACAGTTGTAGGCAATGTGGCATCAAAGATCTCAGATATGGATTCAGCAGTTGACAAGTCAACATCTCTCCAGGCAAGAGGACCAACTATATCATTCTCAAGCTGTTCTCCTTGCAAGTACACAAGATTCGGCTTATATGATTCAAGCAATTTACAAAATTCCTCTTTGCTTGGGTTAGTCAGAGTTTGAACCTACATTCAAAGAGTCACATAAATTGTAAATTTAGAAACTACATTAAACAAGCAATTTACCTAATAAGCTAAGAACAAAACATGCTGGTGATAACATTCCAGTAGACAATGCAAGAATGGTAATACATTCCACATTTAACATGGTAATAACCGATATTCACCTCCAAACGCCCGGAAGAGACTAACTCCGGAAACGGGTACCTCAGCTTATCCTCTGGGGTGTCCTTATCACGTTTATCTTCAGAAAATTCTCCACAAGTGACCACTAGAACACTACAAGTGTACTTAGAAGCTCCCTGAGCATGAAACATTGTTTCCCTGAAGGCGCCCAACAGAGAGTTGGCAAAGCAAAGAAGCTCAAGCTCCTCACAGAGAATCAAAACCCCAAAACCATCACATCCCCTAGTTTAGAGCACTGAGACAAGCCTCAATTTCCACCTCCCTGATCAAAATTTCCAACTTAATCCACCTTCAGGACTAACATTCAAGGAAGAACAACCAAATCTACTGAGAATGATCAACTCTCATAACCAACATCTTTGCAGAAACCCAGCATGCACTGGCAACAAGATCCAGGACCCAAGACAGAACAGACCCAAAAATGGAAAAATTAACCAACTTTTTCTTACTAATAGAAGCAATTGGGGAAAAAGCCCTCAAATTTCAATCCCAGAACACTTGAAATTGACAAAACAGGCGAGACCCAGATGAGAAAACGTGGTAAAATCAACGAACCAGGCAAGAAAACAAGGGAAAACTCACCGGCCCAGACGATTGAAGAACAGAAAAAAGTGAATGAGACCCAGATGAGGAAATTGAGGAAATTGAGGAAATTGAGGAACTTGAACAACCCAGAAGAAGAAATCAAGGAATGGCGACGACTCAAGTGAGTCCGTAGATTCTACAATCACAAAAAAGCACAAAATAGACGAGTTAAAGTATGAAAAGAGAACCCTAGGCCCGTAAAATCCAAATCCCAAAAAGAAATTCGTATAAAAAACCCAATTCTTCTAATAAGAATTAATTTATTTATCTGTTTCTGTCCATGTATCTAATTCACCACCAAAATATATCAAATGCTCACAGTCACCACCAAAATTTAATAAATCAAAAAGGTAATTAATATTCCCATTTGTTAAATAGGTGGGTGTGTCAGAAAGAAATATGCATTCTAACAATTCCGACCTCAAAAGGTCAAACACAAGAAAAACTCATTGAAACCAAAAAAAGAATAGTCCTTGAGTTTTGATTGACGAACTCATACGTGAGAGATAAAGTAACAAGCTTTGATTGGAACACAAGTTGTTTTGCATAGCACTAAACCACCAAAGGTGGTAACTTTCTATCAAATTCAACCAAAACCAAACAGGGGAGTAGTAAGTTTCAAAGTCCTCATTAAGATTTTTTTGGTCTTTTTTATTGTTACCCACAAGATTCGGTAACAACAACAACATTACTGTTTTTGTTCCCAAGGATAATCAGAGAAAAGCCCAGGATTTCTTTACTATATTTGTGTTTCCTTCTGTTTTTTGAATTAATCTAATTTGATTTTCATCGTAATTGTTTTTTGTTTAAAGGTTTTTATTCATAATTCAACGTTTTTTTTTTTGGGTTGTTTAGTGTTTGATTGGGTGCATGATCTTATTTGCTCGGGAGAGCTTGATCAAAGCTCATACAATTCCCAGTCTCCATCAACATCAGGCTTCACACGTGCGCGTCTACGCACACTGTTATTACTGAAGTGGTAAAAAAGTAATTTTATCTTGGTTAAAATAGTTGTCTTTAACAATTAACAAGCCAGTAGTACCATTTCTGTTGGTACTTCGTAACTTGTACAATGGAAAATGACACGAATCTATGGAAATTTAAGCCATGGGAGTAAATTCACCGGCCTAGATTAGATAGGCTCCATCTTTCTCTATCAAATATAAGTCAATCTTTACAATTTTGAATCACAGCTATAAATCAAAGAATTTAAAATTTTGAATCACAGCTAGAAATCAAAGAATTGAGACACATTACCTAAGTAACTGTATTGCTAGAGAAAGTTGTATCTTAGTTCTTTGATTTCTAGTTAGTATGTATCTCAGAAATTAAAATATAAATTAGTCTTTACATTTTTCTCTACAAATACGTCCTAGTTAGAAATCAAATAACTGAGATACATTACCTAAGTAAGGCTTAGTTTGGTATTGCAGTGAGAAAACTCAGCTATATAAAAACACAACTGTGAAAATAATTAGCTGTCAATTAAATCAGTTAAATGTTTGGTAAATTGTATTTACAAAACTATGGTAATTAATTAAAATGGTGCGAGTGTGTTTGGTAAATTACTGTAGTTGTTTACAATGACCAAGATGGACATGATGTTATTATAAATCTGTCGATTGCATACACTAATACCTTTTCTCATTCTTCCATGTTGTGGGATGAGATGGGGCACCAGATTAGGTACTGACCTTCAATCCCAAAACCATAACTGATATCCATACAACAGTAGAAAAAACAACCCAGACGTTCAATATCCATACAAGCATATATTGAACTCAATTTTAAAAATGGACTATTAACTTAGATAGCTAAACCTTAATCAGACAAAAACCCATTAGCAGATCAATTAAAACCAAAAACTACCCAGGAAAATCAACATCGACATCAGCAATAATTTTTTTTTTTAGGAACATCAGCACTAGAATAAGTGCAAAACAAAAACTTGCTGATGTTCTCTATGCAATCTATTAACACCATTGATTCAACCCTAAACAAGAATTGGTAAGACAAACTAGGCAATACAAATTGGGGAAATAAGAAATATCTAAAATTAAAGGAGGAAAAAGCACGATGAACAGAAGTGCTGGTTAATTGGGTTCATAGAGTTACAGATCACCGATGATATGAAGAAGAACCCAAATAGCTTGAGAAGAAAGAAGGATTGAATAATCGAACAAGTAACCAGTAACAACCAAAGAGAACACCAAATAAGAGTGGAAGAAGGAAGAGGAGTCGATGATGGCGAGGCTTGATTCCTTTCATAGAGGACAAAGACTGTACTTTTGAATAGAGAGTGAGGATATTGTTGGAATTCAAAAAAATTCATTAAACTTTGCACCGCTCCGCATGCGGTTGAAAAACTGAGTTTTAATAAAGCAGCCTTGTAGCTGCTTCTGGAAATCACAGATATAAGACCGCAACTTTTTTAAAACACAATTTTTATTTGTTTACCAAACGCGACTTTCATTAAATATGTTCAGGAAACGTGCTTTTTTACTCCAAACCGCAACCCCAAAATGGGCCTAACTTCAAATGGTCTCTAATGCAACCAATATAGGAAAGGTAGACCCTGTTGAACTCATAACCCAAGCTTTCTGTGTTGTTTCACCTATAAAAAAAATGACCAATAACCTAAAAACAAGACCAAGCTATGCCTCAAAGGAGATACAACTACATCTTCTTGCTATGGCATAAGGGCAGAAGACAGAGTACCCTAGGTATACTAGATATGCCAAATAGCCTAAGCTGATAGAACTCGAGAAAGAAACCCGCCCAAACCACCAAAAATAGAAGCATAACGGAATGAATAAGGATATATACAACATCATTGAGCCCAAGAAGATATATGACCCAAATTTACCCTTGTAGAGAAACTCACCAACCAAAGGTAACCCACACGCACGTACACTTGTAAATGACCATATTTTGGAGCAAATCGACGTAAATCTGGATCCATTTAATAATAAAGAAAACTCAACCCGATTTGATTTGATAATCTGGCAGATTATTTATAGCCAAATCTAAATTTGTATCCGACGAATTTACTATGTTCACTAATTCAATCCGTTTATTATATCAACTATTATTATTATTATTCAACTTTAAAATAAAAAATATTAATTTTTTTTTATCATAATACCTAATAAAAATTAAAATATAATAAATTATTGAAACAAAATTATTAATAATACAGTACCACCAAATATTGAATTACATTACTAATTACTTATTATTAATGCTGGTATTTATTAGTGATTACGAATTATAGATTTTTAGCCTTGTACACCTATATATAATTATTACTTTTATATTTTAAAAAAGTAATTATATATAATAGATATATTTAGGGCTTCTCCACTACGAAAGTTCTTATTTTTTAAGGTGTAGAGTTTTGATCTCAGCCGTCAGATCCGTTTAAATGATATGATATGACGACTAAGATCAAAACTAAATACCTTAAAAAATTAGGACCTCTGCACCTGATAATCATTTTAAATATATATATATATATGTATATATTATATTTTATTATTATAAAGATAGACCGGATTATAACATACTAGATCAACCTAAATCCCTATTTGATTCGCTAAGTTAACGGATTTTTTTTTGAGAGAAGAAACATAAATTTTATTAATCACTTTGGAATACAATCATTAACTTGGGCATCCTAACAAGGAGCAATAACCATAAAAATGGCTTGATCGCTAAGTTAACGGATTAATAGATCTGGATCGTTAACTAATTAATGTATCAAATTATTAAATTTAAATTCGTCCAATAATCCAGTCCATTGACATGTCAATATGTACGAGGTTAGGTCCAAGTAGGCCTAAATGGCCCATCGAAACCCTACCATAACCAGACGCCGCATCATGGAGACACGAAACCAAACCACCAAATCGTTGAGTTTGCCAGGGATGTTCCACTTACGTCACTGATACACACCATCAAAGGCCTCAAACTATATCTTGAAAGTGCCCCCGCCAACAAACAGAGAACAATCAGTCGAGGACACTAGATATCCTCCCTCATTGACTAATTGGCCCAAACAAAAGGAGAAAAACACAAAAATACCAAGGAAAAATTCGACAAGGCCAAGAAGTCGCCAAACTCACCTTGATCCGACAAGGACCGAAGGACCGAATCACCAAAGCAAGAGGGAGAGACCCAAGACCAGCAGAGATCCGAGGGAGAAATCAATGTGGCTACCGAAACCCTATAAAAAGTTTGCGAAACACATTTTCCATAAAAGTTTTATGTTTAAATAGTTAAAAAAAAAAGTATATATAGAGAGAGGACAAATTGTAGTGAGAACCTTACAATAAGGACCAAATAAGGACTTTCAAATGATCGGTTAGATGAATGCTTTAAATTTTAGTTTATTTTTTAAATTTTCAACATGCAAGTCATCTAACCGTTCATTTGAAAGTCCTCACTTAGTCCTTATTGTAATGTCTTCACTAGAGACTCTATTAAGAATTTGATTAATTAAACCCCTCAAAAATTATATATATATATATTTCTTTCAAATTTCAAACGATTATGAATATACATTGCATATTTTTACATAAAAAATTTGTCATATTAAATAAGGTTAGGCCAAATTCCGGCCTGTTTACAGATCCGGCATGAATCCAGCCTGAGGCTCGAATTGGGCCTAATGTTTTCTGAGATGGACTGGCCCAAACCACGAGAGAGCCTACTCTTTGCCACTTGATGGTGACTTATCCGGATGTTGTACATATATGAATCACTGGACAAGGTACGCACTAATACAAAATGCTTGTATACTTCCAATGATAAGGGACTGTATTGGCCGACAATACTTTTCCCTAGAGAACCTCAGTGAGTCAGCGGGGGTGAGCTACTGAGTTTTTTATATCTTTAAAATTGCATAATATGTTTACTTCATACATACGATTATTATTTTTAAAATTTAATTATTTAAATAATAACTTATTGACTCTAATGAAAACCTCATTTATCTTAACGATGACATTTTCATAGTTATTACATGAGTTATACGTCGAAATGGTAACATGTGTCATCAAATGGTAAAATATTATAATTATCATTTTTAGGACTTAATTACTCAAATTATTTATTTTAACGAGAACTTTTTCTCTTCATTATATACGTAGGAGAAATATTAACATATATACCATAGCCTTATAATAACTTCGTATGTTAGATTCATACACCATATAAAACAACGTATGATAGTATATTTGACGAATCAAACGAAAGTATTTATGGTAATTTACTGTAGATAGACCGATGGAGTTGTTAGAGCGGGAGATCAGGTTTAGCTTGCCGACTAAAATTTGAGAGGCAAGATCTATATAAACTTTGAGTAACGAAACAAATTTTGCATTCTCTATGCAGTATTGCAGTAAGCTACAATTAATACATTAGTGAACCTCACAACATTTCTAAACCATCAACGCTACTCATTAGTCATTAAGAAGAGGGGAAAGTAAAAGCCCTTAAAATATCTGAGTGAGACCACAGAGCAGAGACAATACAAGATTAATTGTACATTTCCATATATGACATATAATAGAAAAATAGCTGGCAAAATATCTGAGTGTTAATTTGGCCACCTAATAATTAAGGGTGTCATTGGCATTCCCCTTGCCTCCAATGAGTTCATTTTCCATTGATTACAACAGATAAGGAAAGAAAGCGATCGATGCACAAAGAAGGAGAAATAACTAAATAAGTGATATTTATCTCCAAATTAGTCCAAACTAACAGAAAAAAAAAAAAAAAAAGGATATTCTTTCCTTACAAATTAAGAAAGTACACTTATGCCTCAAAAACTCAAAACTCAAAAAGGATCTTCTTCCTTAATCTTGTAATGTCAACTTAATCAACTAATTAATTATCATTTTCGATATTAATCGCGTACTACTAGAATATCGATGAACTAATAAAGAGCAAAGAGTGTTCTCTGACGGTCGTGTTGCAGATGCACATCCTCTAAGACATTGCTGCTGCAAGAACGGCGCCTGTAAGCTGCTAATATTTGCTTAGTAGAAGCCTCTAATTCTCTCATTTCATCCAGAACAATCTGTCTGTCCCGGCACACTATGCTGCAAAATCCTATATCCCCTCTGCAATAATTAATATCATCAATGCATAATCAACATCAGAATTTTGTTACAGAAGAAGGGGTATGTTAATCAACAATTAATATTTTAGCTGTATATATAGCTAGTACTTCATTAATTGCAAAAATATATACCTGTACATATAGACCTCTTTATCAAGGCTTAATCCCTTGTTGCATAGATGGCATGCTTTAAGAAAACATGAGTGCTGCTGACCAAGCCGGGAGCCGCGGCCGGTAATTGTGGTTCTGCTCCTCAACCTTAATCCAGATTTGACAACGATATTCGACGACTTCTTCCCTTGTGAAATCTGCGTAAGGAGTAGTCCCAACCCTACAACAGCCACTGAACTCTTGGTCTTGTCATTCATGCTTTGCTTATCAACTAGGTTTTTAATGAATCTGAAGTGCCTCCTCATGAACTTGGAAATCATATTGTTCTGGGAAGACTACTCAAGCTAATTAACTAAGCTAGAGAGAACAAAGAACACAGGAGGAAAATGAAGAGGGTTGTGAAGTGGAAGCACCAGCAATGGATATTTATACAAATCTTACTTTGTTACTGTTAACTTTGTTGCCCTCATGTGCCACACGTGCTTGTTCCAAATTCAACATAATTTTTTATTACCGCTTTGGCATGTTAAACACAAGTTAAAATATGAAAACCAGATTTGAAGATGCGGAGCCAATTCACAGCCTCTGGTTTTGTTTTGGTCCTACCTGCAGAGATAAAGAGAGAACCTTTTTTCTGTTTGTTCTAGCATGAAAAACGTGATAATTGTGAGATCGATTAGTAAATATATAGTATATGAGAGAGCATGTGGAATGTCTTCTCTTTATTAATTAATTTTTCCACTTTCCTTGTCCCCCCTCATATAGTATATGAGATCAATGATTCCATAGAGATTAAATTGGCATTGGTTCAATAATCTTTGTAATATCTAGCTTCTTGAGAATCCTAACCGGCCAGGAGTACTAAATAGTGTCAAACCCTACAAGTGGATGTGTCAAAATTGGAGAATTGTGGACGTTTACCATCCTCGGTCATTCTCCAATATAGTTCGAAACTATTTATATATATATGCTTTAGGTTCCTATGGATACTATATAAGTTATAAAAACTATTTAGTCATTTAAAGTTACATATATGGACGAGTAAAGTTCATCAAATATAACTAAATGATAATGATGATATTCAAAACAAACTCTCATCAAGGTGTATATCTTTTTCTCTAAAAAAAGTTATGGTTTTGGAGTGTGGGATGAATATGGTTGGGTGTCTTGTAGACGATGGAGTTTGGTCATCTCTTAGCTACTGCGCATGGTGGCTGGGGCAGATCTCCCTGGTTTTGATGCACCAATCCCACTGAGGTTTTCCATGGTTTGTTGGCTGTGGAAGGCGGTTTGTGGAGGTTTAATTTTCTTATTGTTTTGTTTTGTTAAATTTATATATATTTTTTATCCAAGATGGTTGGTGTAGTGATTTGATACCAAAGTTGTCATTATTTCTAATGACTGTGAAGACTTATCGAGACTCTCAAAATTATTCTGGCCACTGTGAAGATTGATAATTGTTGTAGTTAGGATTTGAATCTTTTTGACTTATGGTATCTATAAGTGCTAAATTTCTTGAGATTTGGTTCTCATCCTTCTTATGTATTTCTAATTGGTTGAAATGAAAATTTCTATTATTCTATAAAAAAATTATGATAGCCAATAACTAAAAGATTTTGATTTAACTAATTAGCTTACTTTTGTCAAAGATTATAACCTTAAAAACAAAAAAGCAAACAAATTACAAGAAATGGACGTACAATTCCCTTGAATTGTATCGATTGAATGTGAACGATGGAGTACTTTTCAAAGTTGTAGATAGACTACTTTTCATTAATGGGTTTTAAAATGCGGAAATTCTGCCCTCCACTATGTGGAGTTCCACCTGATAGATTTGGACCGTTCATTGCAGGAAAACAAATTAAAGAAAAGTTAAAGGAAAATTATTGTTAAATCTGGGTCGTTCGTGGAACTCCACCTGGTGGACTAAAGACACTCTCTATTTTCTAAATTTTAATTGAAAATTTAGTGGATAATTCTTCTCGGACTTACATCAATTCAAATTTGCAAAATACCCACTTTATTGATCTATGCTTATCAGATACTTCATGTAACACCAAGTAATAGCTAGTATACTTAAACAAAATGTTGCTTGACATATATATGTAGAATGTTTATGGTCTTTTTATATTCATCACCTGAGATTTAGAGTTTAGTTTCTAGAAACCTAGCCAACAGCTAAACTATATAGAGAAAATGATTAAAAACCCCCTATTTTATAGTCTATAGTCCATTAAGCCCCCTTATTTTCCTGATTTCTTTTTAAGCCCTTTTTTAAAGTTTTGTTGCATGTTTTTACTGTTATACCCTCTCTCTATCATAAAGGATATGCAACAGTACGCGCCGCAGAGCTTCTCCATCTTGTGTTGGCACTGAACCACCGTCTTGGTGGGCGTGGCCGCCAGACATTGCCTCACCACGGCGTCGGCGACGTGCTACCAATGCGTTGAAGTCAGAATCTAAGCACCGTGTCCGGAATCTTGTCGAAAGTTAACGGTGGCCGGAACTTCAAGCCTTCGATTCTCCTTACTTGTTGTTCCCCTTGATGATCTACCACCACAGATCAATTGATGGAAAGGAGAGGAAAAAAACACCACCGGTCTCGTGCCTAGCCGTCATCGCCGGCAATCGGGTCAGATTTTGCAAAAATTGCAAGCTCCGATCTGCCTTGCACAATGTGATTCGATGGACACAACAACCTAGGATCGAAAGAGGAGAGAGAGGCGAACCCAAAGCCACCGGTCTCGTGCCTTGCCGTGATCAGAGTTTCCGTATGCAATCGGGTCAGATTTCGCAAAAATTGCGAGCTCCGATCCGCCTTGAACGGTGTGATTTGATGGAGACCACCACCTGGGGTCGGAAGAGGAGGAAGATGCGAACCCAAAGCCACCGGTCTTGTCGCTGGAGGTGGCCGGAGGAGGAAGATGGTTCCGGGTCGGGTCAGCGGGTTTCGCGGCGGGTCTGGAATAATTTGGAATTTTACTGATTTTTCAAAAAATAATAATTCCTTCCATTTATAGAAATTTTCCAAAAGAGTAACCCGAATAGCACCCGAACTTCCGTAGAACATAATTTCTTCATATGGTCTCCGATTTTGACGTGCGAACTCTCTACGGACTCATATCGAAGAGCTCCACAATTTTCGTGAATAAAGTTTCGTGAGAAACCCAACGAATAAAAAGTCAACATTGCGGGTGTCCAATTGAACTGCAAATTTTTAAGAAATTCATAAGAATTGAGCTAAGATATGCTATGTGTGGTGATTGATTACATGTGATACAACAGTGATACACTTGTAATACAACAATGATACATCTGTGATACACATGTGATACAGTTGTGATACACACGTGATACACTTGTGATATACATGTGATAAACTTGTGATACACAGGTGATACACTTGTGATACACAGGTGATACATTTGTGATACACAGGTGATACAGTTGTGATGCACAGGTGATACACTTATGATACACAAGTGATACACTTATGATACACATGTGATACCGTTTTTGATACACTTGTGATACACATATGATACACTTTTGATACATTTGTGATACATTTTTGATACACGTACATGTGATACACTTGTGATACAGTTTCTGATACACTTAATACACTTATGATACACTTTTGATACATTTGTGATACACTTTTGATACATTTGTGATACACTTTTGATACAGTTGTGATACAGTTTCTGATACACTTTTAATACACATGTGATTTCTGATACACTTGGGATACAATTCTGATACAAGGTGATACACATGTGATACAGTCTAACGTGGCGGGTCCGGGGTCCCGATGATGATTTTTGAAAAAAAAATAGAGTAAAAATATATTTTTATGATACTGTGATATATATGTGATACACGTGTGACGTGGCGGGCCCGTGGTCCCGATGATGATTTTTAGAAAAAGTAGAGTAGAAATGTGTTTTGGTGATGCGTGATACACATGTGATACGGTCGACGTGGCGGGCCGGGATCCCGTTGGTATTTTTGAAAAAAAAATAGAGTAAAAATGTGTTTTGATGATACCGTGATACATATGTGATACACATGTGACGTGGCGGGCCCGTGGTCCCGATGATGATTTTTAGAAAAAATAGAGTAGAAATGTGTTTTGGTGATATTGTGATACACATGTGATACACGTGTGACGTGGCGGACCTAGTGTTTAAGTGAATACAACAGTGATACACACGTGATACAACAGTGATACACTTGTAATACAACAATGATACATCTGTGATACACATGTGATACATCTGTGATACACATGTGATACAGTTGTGATACACAGGTGATACACTTGTGATATACAGGTGATACACTTGTGATACACAGGTGATACACTTGTGATACACATGTGATACACTTGTGATACACTTATGATACACATGTGATACAGTTTTTGATACACTTGTGATACACATATGATACACTTGTGATACACATGTGATACACTTATGATACACATGTGATACACTTATGATACACATGTGATACAGTTTTTGATACACTTGTAATACACACGTGATACACTTGTGATATACAGGTGATACACTTGTGATACACATGTGATACACTTGTGATACACATGTGATACACTTGTGATACACATGTGATACACATGTGATACACTTGTGATACACATGTGATACAGTTTTTGATACACTTGTGATACACATATGATACACTTTTGATACATTTGTGATACATTTTTGATACACGTACATGTGATACACGTGTGATACAGTTTCTGATACACTTGATACACTTATGATACACTTTTGATACACTTTTGATACATTTGTGATACACTTTTGATACATTTGTGATACACTTTTGATACAGTTGTGATACAGTTTCTGATACACATGTGATTTCTGATACACTTGGGATACAATTCTGATACAAGGTGATACACTTGTGATACACATGTGATACACATGTGATACAGTCTGACGTGGCGGGTCCGGGGTCCCAATGATGATTTTTGAAAAAAAAAAAGAGTAAAAATGTATTTTTATCATACCGTGATACATATGTGATACACATGTGACGTGGCGGGCCCGGGGTCCCGATGATGATTTTTAGAAAAAGTAGAGTAGAAATGTGTTTTGGTGATACCGTGATACACATGTGATACGGTCGACGTGGCGGGCCGGGATCCCGTTGGTATTTTTGAAAAAAAATAGAGTAAAAATGTGTTTTGATGATACTGTGATACATATGTGATACACATGTGACGTGGCGGGCCCGTGGTCTCGATGATGATTTTTAGAAAAAATAGAGTAGAAATGTGCTTTGGTGATATTGTGATACACATGTGATACACGTGTGACGTGGCGGACCTAGTGTTTAAGTGAGTAAACATGTTCCATAAAGGAAAAGGGTAATTTAGGTAAGTAAAATTTACATATAAGGAATAAAGGGCTTAAAAAGAAATGAAAAAAAAAAAGGGGTTTAAGAGGAACAATCTTATTCGAAAGGGGCCTTATAGGAAGTAGCCCAAATATATAAGCTACTCTAATAAGTTCATGCTTTGATAATTATGTTTCTATATCAATGAACCACTAGTTACTTGTTTAACACTAATGTAGGTACTAAGTTCGTCCTTTGGCCCACATTCATATATGTAGGTAACCTAATGACATATCAAACAATAATTCATCGCCTAGTGATATCAATCATATGTAGGGGCAGTGGTGGAGCTATATTTTTTTTTGAAATAAGGGCCAGAAATTAAGTCACTATTATGACAATACATGATTGCAGATCTACTATAATTAAGCTTATGGCCCCCTACCATACTGGATAATTTTTCAATGAGCCTTTTAACACCTTGTGGCATATGTGATGTTGGTCCACGTGGTTGTTGTATTTGAAATATAGCGCCGTCAACTTATCGACATAGCACCGTCAACTTATCGACATATTATACAGGAGAATTATAAAGTGTAAATCTGAGAGTTTATCCTCGATTCATAGCCATTTGCATCCGAGGATGTCGATTGCCTTTAATGAGGACCTTATTAACATTAACAATAACTTTTTTATAGTAATTACCACATGAATTGTCAAAGTTGTAATATGTGTCGTCAAGTTGTAACGTATTACAATTACTACCTTTAGGATTTAATTACACAAATTAACGAGGATTTGTTTTATTCAAATGAGAATCTTATTTATCTTAACGAAGACTTTCTTTCGTCATTATGTATGAGAAATATTAACATATCATAGCCTTACTCTTCAAGCTTCAATTACATGTATTGTTTAATTCATGACAATTTAATTACATGTATGAGACTATCAGTACACGCGCACCTTACCTTATATATGCATTGAATATATAGGATAGAAACTTGATATTTTCTATGAAATTTTTTCAATCAAGTTTAATTAGTACTTGAATCTTGTAGCACATATATACAAATTATCATTCATATCTTTGTTATAATCATGCAAAAATCAATCAATTATTTGCTCATATCATCTATTAATTGTATTTGAGGATGGACGCTTGACGCCCCAAATCGGCTGTCAATGAAGAGCTAATTAATATTGTATTATTGTCTGATCCTCTATTTATTATATTTAAAATTGAATAATTGTGTGTTATATCTCCCCCTAAACTCAACAAAATAAAAACAAAAATATGTAGTAAAGTCATTTGCACAACTATCATTATCATTTTAGTATCATCTAATAAATTATATCTATGCACAATTAATTGAGATGACAACAGATTTTATCTATTCCCAATTGAGATGACCAAACATGTTTGCCAATCTTTTTCCCACGATGATCATATCCTTGCACAATGGAAAGTCCACATTCTTATTTAGTTGGAATAATAGCCAAAGGCATTGCACAAACTTATTAATACTAGCAACTATATATACTTCTTTGGGTTGTTTGGTCTGAGCGTAATAATATTGTTTGGAATGGTAGCTTCTTTGACCCAATTCATATGGCTAGCTGGGCCACCAAAACTCTTGAAGAATATCAAAAATTTCATCCTCTTAGTTTAAAGAAGATGCAGCGCCCTCATTCTTTCTGGGAACTTCCCCCAAGCGGTCGACTAAAAATTAATATCGATGGCTCCTATCGGAGTGATGTGGATCAAGGTGGAATTGGTGTGGTTATTCGTGATGAAAATGGTCAATGTATTGCTGCTTTGTCCCGTTCCTTAGCACATGTCTCCTCTGCTATTCAGGCTGAAGCTGAGGCATGCAGAGATGGCCTTCTAATAGCTATCCAGTATCATTGGGAGAATTTAATTCTAGAAACTGACTGCTCTTTGTTAGTTACGGCGTTGGCAAGTGTTGGTGAGGATTTTTCTCATATTGGTCAAATTGTTGGTGATTGTAAGGAGCTTTTGCGCTCTTTTACTTCCATTGAAATTCGGCATATTTATCGCGAAGCAAATTATGTTGCCCATCGGTTGGCGCATATTGCTAGTTTTTCTAGTTCTAATTGTATTTGGCTCGAAGAGACACCTTCTATCATTGAAGATGTGCTCTTTGAAGATTGTTGTATTCGTACTCGAGGTACAGGTTTTATGTCCCCCTTGACGTTCTTTGGATCTCATATCTCTTAATATAAGTCTGTTTTCATCAAAAAAAAGCAACTATATATACTTCACCGAGATAATTAAAACAGCATAAAAGGCATGCACCCACTACTAACAATGACTAGACAGCATCAAAAACCCACTTGACATTTCAATGGCCGACGTAACCTTTCCCACATCATCTACATTTCATCATCAGGTGCACAAAGGAATCTTCCAAGATCTTCCTTGTTTTTGTAATTTTTGTTTGTTTTCTTTTCCAATTTGGTGGATGAGAAAATACTGATTTTTAAAATTGAAATATTCAGAAAAAAGTGTAATAATAAGTTAATTTAATAACTATATATATTTATATGTATGCAATCATCGAAGCTTATATCCTACTCAACTACTCCTGATCATCCAAAAAACACTTCTTCTAACAATAGAATCAACAAGGGTCTTTCATAGAAATACAGATATGTTATATGTACGTATTATATATGCGCGCACTCATGCATTATACGAATGCAGATATAGCTATCTTCTTCTAGAAGATGAGGATGTCCAATGCAGATATATATATATGCATCTTCCAATTCTCGATTGTTTCAGTTTTCTTCAATTATGTATGTTGCTTATTGCATTGAGAATCACTAGCTTTAATTTGCAATTGATTCCGAATAATTTGGCTGGAAAAGGTATGTTTATTTTGGTTCTGTTGTTCAGAATATATATCAGACCATGGCCGTTCCTGATCTGTCATCCAATTAACGAATAAACTAACCTGATCGAGGGCATGATTGATAAGTTTGAACATCAATTGCGATCTCTAATTAGAAGATAATCACAACAGAATCATCATGAAAATTAAATTAAAATTGATATATATGAAGCATTAATATGTATCATAAATTTATAAGAAAAATACTTGTAATCCAAGAAAGCATAATTTACTTGTTCAGTACTTGAATATGAATCTGCCAATATATAAATTACTTGTTCAGTAAGTCAATAATGCCAGGCTGCCAGCCGAAGGAATATATATACAAGATAGTGATGTTATAGAATATTATCTGCCGCTAATTAGTAATTTACGTGTTCAGCGAATACAAATTCTGTTATCGAATATTATTCTGATGAGGGGCTAATTAATCACTAATTAAATTGGTAACAAAAGGTAGAATATATATTATCAAAATTGGAAATTAACTAAAGTTTGATATCATCTGGATTTCAATTAGCAAAAATAATTGCACGTGATTCATAGAGGCACCAGGATTCCCAAACGTCCTAAAACTAGGAAAGAGCAGACTCACCTAAAAAACCCTAAGCCTCTATATATATATATACCACTTCAGCACTTCTTCTCTAATCATAGATATATAGACATCGATCCCTACTACTAAACCCTTCACATCTTTGAACTTCCCTAGATCTCTAATCATGGCTAAGGTTCCCGTAAACCCATTTGTCCTTCTCAGGTTGGTATCACGTACGTTATTTGTTTCTTTTACATAATTATGAGTATCATCTGAATATTAATATGTAAGTTTTTATTGGTTTAATATAAATGCAGCCGGAGATGGTATACGGTTGCTGCAGAGGGTCCTAGTACTGCAAGAGTACAGCCGGCAGTGGCGACAATGAGAAGGACGGCGACAACAGAGTCCTCAGGCAGCGGCAGCGGCGGTGGCACCATCGCAGATGATCAGCGGAAGAAGCAGGTGTTTTGGATGAGAGACCCAAAGACGGGGAACTGGGTTCCAGAGAATCACTTTGGAGAGATTGATGTTGCAGAGCTCAGGGAGAAGCTCCTCAATAAGCACAAGCTATGAAGTTCGATACAGTATTTGCAGTACTACCAGTTGTGGAACAATAATTCGACGACTTTACTTAGGAAAAGGAGACTATACCCTGCTTGATACTTATTCTATGCATCAATTAATTAATCTGGTGTTATTATTATTCGTATCTCTGTTTGTGCTCGCTTTCTTCTGCTAATTTCCCATCAAGTTAATGATTAAACATTATCTTATAACTTTTCTCTTGCTTTCAATATATTTCTGGACTCTAAATGCTTAAAATCCTAATCCAATGCGACTTAGAAAGTCCTTTCTTGTAACGTTTCTTTTATCCTTTCTTTTGTAGTTCACAAAAGATGAAATCAGAGGAAAAAATAAGGAGTAAATTTAAGTATAAGGTCATAAATAAAAACTAAAAACCATCTACAACAGTAGATTTTGAGTATCATTAAGAAACCTTCACCAGCTTTGTGGACCCAAGTTCGAAACTGAGGTCTCGTGCCGAACCCTACAATTTTTCGGAGACATAAAGTGATGAAACTCTAGCAAATTGCTAGGTAGGGGAGGCACAAATTCAAAGACAACTTCAACTGATGCAAGCAAATTAGGAATTGCTATGGAGAAACAGTGCTACTAACGTAGGTAGATGATAAGCAGTATAAAGCAAGAACCGAGCCAAAGTAATGCAACGGAATGATCCACTGATCTAAAGTCGATAGAACCATAACAGTTTGACAGAAACATCATGAAGACCAAGGGCCAATAGCAAAAGGCCAAAATGCATCACCAATAACTACCAAAGATTAACACAAATATCACATCAACCCTCGAATAAAAAATTCTTCCATTTGACAAAAATACGTTCATAACTTGGGGAAGGGGTTTACAAGAGTCATGTTACTATCTGCCAAAAAATCAATATCATGAATGGTTACAAGTACAGCTGAATCAGCTCATCACTGACTACCGATGGAGTGAGCACACCCAAGTCTGTGAAGAGTAAAGTAAGATATTGAGGAGGTGTATAATCACGGGCAGACCTTTCAACCTCAACCTTGGACGGGATGGGAACTCCAAAATCAATGGGGCGTAGTGCAGGGGCCATGTCTTTCTGATCCAATGGATAAAGGCGAGCGAACTGGAAAACCACAGAACAAATATGTAATGATTCGTGGAACTAACCCTTGGAACTACAAATGAAGAGAAATTTGCTATTCCTACTCCAAAATCATGCTACCAAATAGAAAGTCACGTGATGTGTCAGGTCATGGAACAAAAGAATTATGCGAAAATGATTTGCAGGTGTAGTAAAATTCAATAATATATTGACAAAAAAGTGCTAAATAGAAGAAGATGATTGCCCAGACTATAAGCATCTATGCAACACACAACTGATACTATAAAGTTTACTTCACCAAGAATAGAAGACAGTAGGGAATACCTTGTAGCTTTCAGCAGCTACATAAACTGGTTTGTTCATGCTGTGTGCCACCAATGCAATTTGATATGTTCCCATCATATTAATAATACCTCCACTTTCAACCACTCCATCCGCCCCAACAAACACCATGTCAACCTCATCCATGGTATATGCCACCGCAGAGTCTATTAGGAGCTTCACAGGAACATCAAGCTTGGCCAGCTCATTTGATAACCGCAAGCCGGTTCTGTCTGGTCTTCCCTCTGCAGTGTACAGAGTCCATATTTGAATATGGCAGACAATAAATAAAGCAGAACCAATCATAAGGAAAATAGTTCATACTATACTTGCAAATAATTTCAATGGCAAGAATATAATACACTGTATGCATTAAAGAGAACCTTACTAGTTTCTATTCGAGGGATCTCTGTTGTGATGTAAGTGAAACAAAATAAACATCCAAAATCTGTATATTTCATATACAAGATGCCAAGTAGAGATTTCCAGTTTAAAACATACACTAACATAATTGACAGCATAATAAAGAAGAAACCTGTGCAGAAAACGCGAAATAGTTTCTTGCTCTGTGCTGCAGTCTTCAGTACTTCTAAAACAACTCTAGAGAAACCATGAACCAAGATGGTACAACCATCAAATATAAAGTCTTGACTAAGGACAGCAATGATTCTGCGTGCCTGCAGTATAAGACAAGTGTGACTGAATAACCGGAAGCTACTACAGCAGTTAAAGTCTTGCCTCAGGTCATGACTCATGTACCTTTGTAGATATCTCCCCAAACTTCTCTGCACGTTCAATCAAACGAGACTTGGCCGAGTTGAAATCCTCATACTCTAAAGCCGAAGTTCGAGTTACATATCGCATAAACAGGTCACATCCAGCAGTCAAAGATATAGACGTCGTATCCCATGACTGAAGCAGATGAAGGGTAAATCAAATTAACTGAAGTCCTACTGGGAAAGGAAATGAAGTTTATAGCTTGACCTCTCATACAATTTGTAACTTGATTGCTAGGCTTATTCCCCAATTTAAGTTTAAACACTAATAAAGAATTGAGAATACATGGAACTAGAGTTTTTCTCAGCTAATATTCAAAACAATGCATTCTACCTGAACCCCCATTGGTTTTGAACTTTTGATGAAGATGTTTCCAAAGGGCAGGCTTTCAAAATCAATATTACTATGCATGGCTAATTTCCAGTATTCACAAACCCCCAAATTTTGATTACATTGATTCCCAAACTAAATAAACTTCGCCACAAATACAAATTGAACTAGTTGAGAAACAGAGCATGGCATAGGGCTGAGAAATTGACTCACTTTAAGGGAGTCGGAAGCCTTCTTGAGCTCAATTTCGAGCTCCATCATAGTGGTGGCCTCGCTGGACCTTATGACCGACGCCAAGGCCCGAATTGCGGCGACGGCCTCGGCCAAATCGGGCTGCTTCCGCCAGTTATTGAACTCCTCGATGACGCTGAAGGGCTTGCCGGAATCAGAAGCAGGCTTGGGCTCAGCCTCAGAGGCGGCGGTGATTGAGCCTTGGTCGTCGGGGTTTCTGCCCACGGCGGCCTGGGCCTGGGCCAGCCAGTCACTGGTCACGACGCCGTGGTGAGCCGCTCGGGTCTGGTAGTATGCCGAGTTGGCGTCGGCGTCGGCCATGGTGGAGGACTGCAACGGTGGGGAGAGAGCGAGAGACTCGGGTCTGGGGGCCGATGCGACGTCGTTTGGCGTTCGATTGTCGAGAATGAAGGAGGCTGATCTCCTCCACATGAATGCGTTACGTGGGTTATGCTGGGTCGTCGCTTTCGGTGGGGGAAAGATTCGATGCGGATTGAAAAGGCGAATTTGCCGGTAACTGTTTATGATTAAACAGATTCCGGTGAGTGTGTTTAGCGATTAGGGATTTAGGGGTGTTCTTGCCAAAACGACTAGGAATCTGCTTAAACGAGAGGCTGCTAAGTTTACAGCACACAAAGAAACGATGTCGTCTTGCACTAGTTGTAAACAATCGCCACTCTGCCACTTGCATTGCTAATAGAATTTTTTTTCTTCTTCTTTTCACTAATGGACTTCTTTCAGTATTTGCATCATTTTCTATTTTTCTTTCAAAATTTTGAAGTACCCTTTTATAAAAAAAAATTCTATGAGATTACACATAATAATCTACTAGCTTTCCTGTGGTGGAAAGTGGCGCGTATGTGTGAGAAACGTTTTTAGTTATTTAGTTTTTTTTTAAAACACTTGTTTCTCGTTTTCTTATAATATTTTTGAAATTAAATATAAAAAAATAAACAATGGATAAGTTGATGTGAGACCATTATATTATTTAATGTTTTAACTTTAATATATTTTTAATTTATTTATTAGCTAATATGGTTAAAAATAACTAATTTTGAGTTTTTAAAAATTTAACCACAATCCATGTTTTGATTTTATTAATTTAGATTTCTACTAAAGCAACAAAAAAAAAATTATACTTAAGCAAATTCATATCTGCTTTTAGTAATTAAAGTAGAACCAGAAGAGCACAAACATACTTTGACACTAAATAATAAAAGACTTGAAGCCTGGGTATTGGTCTGCTTTGTCTACTCTATGTTGAGGGAGAGTCCGAAGACTAGGAGCATTGCAGGCTTGCAGCTAATTCTTATTATTATTATTTTTTAATCTTAAGAAGCTTGACCTGTTGGAAACCATCTAGGCTCTTGGGTTTATTTCACCTTTTTTTTTAAACACATGGTGTGTGTAGAGATAAAAAAAATATTAAAAGTAGTGGATAGTTTCTTCATAGCAAAACCACTACAATTTCTATTTTAAAAAAATTATGAATTAACTTTATTGTTCTTATTAATTAATTTTGTTTCATAATTTTTTTAATATTTGAGGACTATATCCGTAAAAAAAAAAATCAGCTATTATGAGCAAACTATTTTTTTAATAATAGTATAAATTATTATGATCATTTTACAATATATTCACAAATTGCCTGCAATTTACAATTCACATAATATAAAGCGCCCTCTTCATTCCCTAGCTCTTATATTGATTTTCTGTTTTTGCACTTCTTTAAGCATCATATTTTTCACCAGGTTAGAAATAGCTCAGTTAACTTCCATGAATTTAACACAAATTAAGTTGGAAACCCAATTAAATTACGTACCGTTCAACTTCACCAACCAGTTTGATTGTTTGAACATCTCAGTTGAGTAATTTTATACATGATACAAGTTACAATCCTAATTAATATAGTCCGTACGTAGTTTTCAAGGAAAAAAAGGTAGTACTGCATGGAAAAGACAACCCTTATTACAGACCTCCAAAACTAGTTAAATAAAACTTGAATAATAATTCTTGTTGCTGATCGATTTGCTTTCGATCAGTCTAGCTATTACAATCTGCAGTTGATGAGACCATACACAACAAGAAGCCCTACAATAAGAGAGTGATCCATGAAGGGCTCTACCACCAGTGTCAAAACATCTTCCCCTAGTACCACTCCACATGTTGACTGCTTTCTCGTTACCTGTTTAGTCAAGCACCATCCATTATGGGCATGAAAATCGTCGGTGACCATACGCGCGTGGTCAGTAAATGAGGTACGAATAAGAACGGTCGAGAAAAATTTAATTACCTCTGCAACAAGTCTTCCAAACTTGTCTAGTATCTTGCAGGATAACTTTCCATTACTCCAGCTCTCTATTCTGTACTGCTGTGTTTGATCCTTGTCTAGTTCCACAATGACTTTACATGCCGACTTCCCTCTAAAGCTTCTCTTAACTTGAAAACCAGGCTTGTTTTTGGGGTTGATCTCTTTATCTAGACTGGATCTGTAGCCCTCCCAGAGACCAAGCAATTTGTATTTCTGCATAACAAAAGCACTTTAATCAATTTATCAACACATACATATTATATATATATATATATATATATATATATTAACACTTATAATTAAGTCTCGTCTAACTCCTCGATCAAAATCATGATGCTATATGGAGTTACCTTTCTTAGTATGGTGAATAGGATTTGGCCTCTCAAATCCATAAGATGAACTTTAGCTCTACATCTCGAGTCGTAGTTATCTACACGATACACGATTTGACCGTTGGAATCAAAGACAGTGCAGCCATGGCCATGTACTATGAGAGACTTCATCCATATTGTGAATGTTTCTTGCTTTGAAGTGAAGTAGCCAAGGGAAGAAGAGGAAAGTGGTGCTTGAGGATGAATCTTTGCCATTTTTCAAAGAAGTTGGGGGTAGATGTTCGATCTTTTTCAGCAACAAACTAAGAGATTATATATGCTTTAAAAACCTACAAAACCTAATTGAAAACTAATAAAAGATAATTAACATTATATGGTAATAATGTGGATTGTGACATGCATGGTTAGCTGGAATACAACAGTTGATAGTCTACCATTGGATCTGCTTGATTTTGAAGATATATATGCATGCATGAGAGAATGGAAAATTTCTAATATTATATTTCACTTTTCTAATATTTATGATCGGCCTTTTTCTTAAACACTACTTAAACGTACGTACACACTCAAAAAGGGTAGTTAAGAGCCATTCTTAATATCTAGTTGATCTAATAAAATGATATAACTACTTTGAAACTTATCACTTGTTGCTCTATGTCATATATATTGGGGGCTTTCACTGTAGCTATTTGAAGTTGAGCTCAGCTAACCTAACAAGTGCAATTGTCAAGGTTTGGATTGCACATTACATGCGTGAATTTAGTTCCTCATATGCTGGTCGGGTTTTTGGTTAGTCAATTAAGCATCGATTAATATACTAGATGGGTTGGCCAATTTAATTAGTAGATTATCATCCGTTGATTCAGAGATTATCCTACATTATCAAGCTAACAATTTCTAGCTTTCTCATCTGCAACCCCATCTCACACGTGGAGATCAACGAAGCAGACATATAGAGTAAATATTAATTGGTAGCAGCCTTATTCTTACAACCTTCCTCACCAGAATATTTTCTTCTTATCATTCCACAATGTTTTTCGTATTCTCTGTTTTATAGATTAACTGTCTATTTTGTTTATTACTATGTTGTTAGGGAAAATTCTACAATATGTTTTTATTTTAATAAAAGATAGGCTTATAGGCCCATTATTATTAAATAAAAATATTACATTGATCATTGAAGAACACATCTTTAATAATAGTAGGAGCCTCAAAATATAGTTTTCATAAATGAGATTTAGCAAAGTGAGCAAATCTATGCGCAACATTATTTATAAGCTCGACAATCCTCACCTATTCGCCCAATCTCCGACTAGTTTTCATCAGCCAATAACAAGGAGAAGAGCACAGTCAATTTCCACATCCACATCAATCCAATGTTGTTAAATGATCAAAACCATAGCAATTATTATTTTCATATACAATTATTATTTTCATGACTTAATTACTCAAAAAATAACGTATTTACTCTTATTTACTTTAACGAAGACTTTTTCAAAGTTACAACATGAGTTGTCAAATTTTAGTTAGAGAATTAGTCACCAAAAGATTTAACCGTTAAGACATATATATGACAAAACGATATATATATATATATATATTAAGTGATGTTCTAAAGATGACTCTGCTCCTAGGAGGAGGTGGAGCTTTTGGTTATCCAAATGGAAGCTTCCTCCTAGTGGCAAAATGAAATGTGTCGACGGATTTTCCGGTCGGCAACATAGGCGGAAGGTAATCTATTATCCCACTCCGGTGGATTTAGCCTTTTTGTATGTCGCCATTATATTCAGGCTATCGAGGATGCCATTTGTGCACTTCTAGCGATTTGGTGCTTGTTAGAGTACTTTGTTGTAATTGAGACTATTGAGATTATATCGATGTGTTCTCATTATAATATGGGGTTTAGGCTTTACGTCACCCCCTTGTATTCTGCAGTTTCATTAATGAATGACTTTTGAGGGCGGCCGGTACCCCTCCTACTAAAAAAAAAAAATGACTCCCTCAAATTTGAAATATAAGGATCCGCATATTTTCATTATGTAATTCAATTATTGAAGCCATGCAATCTCTAGCTAGTTTCATATTCCCATAAAAAAAAAGGCCAAATGAGGACGTTTAACCATTCGATTCCGATGATTCTCATTCCAATTTTATCTAACGGATCACATTTGTTTGCACATATTAGATTATCAAAGGGTTATGAAATTTGCTAATTTTTTACAAACATGATTATTGCATATAAATCTAAAGAATGATTGATTCTAATCGTTGAATTATATTTGCTAGTTTCGTTAGTTTCATATTTAATTATCATGTTCTTTTGGAAAGTTAGGTCCTCCTTTGCACTTTGCACGTACTTTACTTTTCTTTTTTAATATATTAGGATAGGAACCAAGTCTTTCATAAATAAAATGAAAAAACAATCGGAAATAGTAAAAGTCCATAAATTTTAAATTCGAGAGCTCCTCTCTAAAACAGGCCCTTATATATGTATATATTTATATATAGCCCCATTTGATGTCCTTTTTGTATTAAAATAAGAACGCCTTAATTAATAAAATGTGCATAGTTTCACACCAGATAAAGAACTTTAAACATATCTTTATTGGTTAGTGCTTCAAACTGATTTAGTAATAACTTTTTAATTGTTATTATAATCTGGTATGCTTGATGAACCATATGCTTGATGAGTCCTGTTACCAGTTGCAACTTGCAGATAAAAACATATATAAATGACAGTTGCCATAAGTAGTAGGTTGGAAATAATCACTATAATCTGGTAGCTAAGTGGTTAATTGTAAACTTAATCTGCATATAATATTTTGTATGTACTCCGGATTTTGTATGTACTCGACTGCCTGCAGGCTGCAGCTAGTTGACAAAGCCTGAATTTGTGCTTTGCCCTTAAGGAACCCACTGAAAGCATAAAGTTGTGCATAATTAACATATACAAATTAGAAAGCAGTTTATCCTATTAATTAATGGTTAGACCATTAATATAGAGGAGGTTATTATAATTTGTTACCTTCATTATCTTCATATATATAATAATTGTAGCTGTGCAATCTGCCCCTTTCTACTCTCTGCATGCGTCCCAGCTAAAAACTCAGGCGGCTAGATTATGGTGCATCTTAATCTAATACTAGAATTTATATGGATGTAAAAATGTAAACTGAGGTCCACGAATCTAAAGAAAATCGATCATATACCATTATACCTTAATATATTGTTCTTTCTGTACGTCCCAATTGACTTATTGACATTGATTTGCACTTTTGCTTTGTAAATTATGAAGGGTCACTACTAGAAAAATGACTTAAGGGGACAGACATTTGTCCCTACTGCAAGTGTTCCTATTGCTTATACTATTCATTATATCTGTCCATATTGCTAGTTTTTAGGGACATATACATTTTACTTTAGGAACACTTACAATATGGACATATATCTGTTCATATTGCAAAAAAAATGGGACAGATATCTGTCCCCTTAGGACCCTTTTCTAGTAGTGGGTGCATCTGCAGTGTTCGGGGCAGAGAAGTCCTCGGGCAGATGATGCACTTGCAAGGGGAAGGGTGAGGTAGAGGAGGTTGATTCAAGGGCTATGCAAGTGCATGCCCCGAAAACCATTGACGGACGCAGTACAGGACGAAGGGGGGCCTGCGCCCCCACTGGAACTTTGACTTCCATTGCTCAAGTATATATGATTCTATTATTTGGACCCCTCTCAGTATATAAAATTGTCATGGCTAGCTGTTGTGCTGCCTGCGCACATCATTCCTCCTATATTTATTAACGGAAATACCCACACCATATGTCCACATCTATTAAACAAAAATTAAACATTCTTCTTGAGTATAGCCTTGTGTAGTTTGGCCGCTGGTTAGTTCTTCATCTTCTCAGTTTGTTCTTTGTCTTTGTTGTTGTTGATTTTCTTCAGTTCAAATATTATTGATATTATTCAACGTTTTCAAAAAATGGCACCTCCCACAGAACAATAATAGATATATTGAGTAGTATTGTTTCTGATTTTTTGTAAAACTGTGGAAGTATTGAACTTTTTGTATTTATTTATTGTAATTTTATTTTGTATTTATTTAAAAAAAATATTATGCCCCCGGTCACATATATGTGTCCGCGGACACGTGGCATGCCCAGTTTATGATAGAATTTCCCTGTAAATTATTGGCAGGTTTGTACTTTTTAAAGGCCTGAGTATTTCCTTATGATTAGTTAATTAACTCTCTAGCTGGGCAATCGGAACCCTAAATTATTTTTAAGAAATAAATTCTTTTCCATATATGGGGGTTCTGGCCGGATAATATCAGTGGCTGAGTCAGAGACGTCGACCTAGAGATATATGAAATTGGGTTTTGCTGACTTAATTAGTTTATCTGATTAAATACCATATCTTAATTTGTTTGATTGTTTCTGCATGTTTAAGTTTAACTTCTAATGTGTAAACCTAAATTCTATATCAAAACATTCTAAGAGTGGCCGCCATTTGATTCTCTGCCATGTATATATTGATATTCTAAGGCACCTTAATTATCAATGTGTTTTACCAAACATGAAACATCTTACCCTCTCATTCTTAAACAAAATAGCAAAATAGATAGGACATATCAGACTTAACAAATGCATGTACATATATTTTGCCCTTATTGGTGTACACTACTTTAACTAATGCACGTACATATATTTGAATGCAATGGTTTCCTACGATGCTCATACATGAAGGTCCGGGTTCAACAGTACCCTTAAACCTATTGTAACCAATTAAGAAAAAGAGGAATTATCCTACCGGTAAAAAAAAAAAAAACACTAAAGTTATCATCTTGATCCTTGAAGCTTGTGTTGATACAAATTGTTTGTGGGTTAGAGCTATAGAAGGAAATTGTTTCAAAGGAACGTAATGATTTACACTTTTTTTACGATTTTATTTGACCCACAACAAGGGTGCAAAACAAAATAATCAAATAAGCCTTTAGGATACAATCAAAGCCTAAAAACCCGCTATTGTTGATCGATTTGCATCACTTATGTTAAGCATTTGATAATCATAAATGTTGTTTCCTTAACTTAATTAATTTGTGGTGGCTTTGTGACGATGAATATACGTTGAGATCGAAAGAAGGTTACCACACATTGATAGCGGAAAGTCATTATCTCAATTAGTTCTCAAGAGATGGTGATATTTCCCTAGGTATCCAAAGCATCGATCATAAGCCTCCGAAATTACATTGTGTGGTGGCTTGTTTTTATTCTGTATCCTTTGTTAAACACTTAATTTAGGGTGGTGATTTCTGTATCCCTATAGAATTTCTTGGGTGGTGAGTTTCAATTGAGTACTTTGTTCTCTAATTCTGCATGAATATCGATCATGAGATATTGGTGAAAATTGATAATCTGGCAGATGGAAGGAGCAAGAATAAATCAGATAGGCTACTGAGCCCATGTCTTGCAATCTTGCATATAGACTCCAATTGTGGAGGATTGCTGCAAGGGCGGCTTGCTAACCTCCATATTTCAACACCCAACAAGCATTGCTACATCCTTTAAGATTCTAGTAAGCAAGGCTAGGCGAAAGGGGAGAGTGTTCACCGGTGTGTTTTGTGTCTAAATGTGTTTTGTATAAGCATTGATAGTAAGCATGATTATTTGTGTCTAAATGTGTTTTGTGTAAAAATAGGCACAAATAATTTGTCTCTATTGCCCTATTTTCTAGTAGTGACCATATATACCAAAGAATTACACTATCATCACATTATGACTCTCAAAATAGGTCGATCTTGGTCTTCCTGGATAATTGCTTGCACATATGCCCCCAATAAGATTCCAGAAACACATTGTGTTGTTGCTATATCTTCTTTAACAGAAAGGCAGAAATCAGTGATGCATGCCTAAGTTAGGAACTAACTGTAGACCCTTTCTTTTATTTTTATTTTTGAAAAGAAACAAATTTTATCAGTGGACATGATGGAGTCAACTCATTTAATTTTCACCAATATCTCATTATATATATATGTGAATATGATATATATACACAATTACACATACATGCCTTGAGATTTAAGACTATATGAACTTAAACCAAGTCACTAAAATTAATGAGTATCAAGATTCAAGACCGAGGCAGTAGGGTGAAGGAAAATCATTGTGTACATATATATAGGCATACATGCCTAATGCCTTGGTGAAGAAAATCATTCTATCTTCTTTCCTGGTTGAGTAAAAGAATTGTGTGATCATACCAAACAAACACTTTCTTAGATTGACAATTTCTTTGTGATATTGAAGCATCATTCAAAATGTACGTATGCTATATATGTCAATCGAATTTTCATTGATCATGCACTTTCATCAAATCATACATACACTTTGTCACTTTGATATCAATGAATTTAATTATTATCGTAAAAAAATAAAAACTTATCTGCAACGGAACATAAGCATTAGTGTCATATACATAATTGATCGAGTTGCATGTATTGATAATTAATGTACCAATTTCTACACAAATCAGTGGCCTTAGGGTCATTAATTAATTTTATTCTCGCTCCATTTTGAAATTTTCACCTTCAGATAAACTTTTTCACGGTGGACAAAAAACTAAAAGTATGTTGAAAAATGATTATTGGCCGGCCTTATTAAGACTTGAGATGTGGAGGTCTTAATCATATGTGGGCATGTGGCAATACAATTCATGTCATATATACATCATTAACAATTTGCCATCTCAAAATTATTTAAATTCCACATCATTTACGTTAAATACTATATATACTACCCATTCCAATTTAACGGCACTAAATAATCGTCTTACTCGTCCAAAAAAAAGTAATCGTCTTACTTTTTTTTTTAGAAACATGTAATTCATATATTATCAAAGTCAGAAAGACACATACATCAAACTCCTAGCCCTATAACCAGATCTATCGGTCAGGCAACTAAGGACTTTAACAAATACCTCTCATTGTACACCACTGAACTCGTTGAAACGACGAGCCTATAAAGACAAAAACTCACTAATCATCTAAAACAACTAGTGAATCTCCTGTACAAATTTTTTGTATATGCAGGCTCAACACTATATATGAAGAGTACTACTTGAAGGTGGAGAAAACACCACTAGAGTTCCAAATCATCATAGAAACTAACGATGATAGGAAATTATTAGTAGCAAAAGCTACAGACTAGAAAAAAATACTAGTAAAAAAAACATGAAATTAAACTCAGGCTAGCAGAGACCCAATGACATAGCTCATGTTCAAATCCCCAACGCCAACAATGAAGCAGATCAATAACATTGCGGGACCACCATCTCTGACATAGCCCCGCCGCTCCAAAGGTGATATCTCCCGTCATGCGCAACCTCCACCAGCAAAGCCCCCCCTGAGAATCCACCATCGATGCCACATAACCAAGCCAGCCCACAACGACCCATCGCCTATCATCCCTTCTCATATGTGAACCTAAACGAAACCATGCCAGAGAGAATCACTGCAAACCATGGAGGACTGTCGCATCCGTCTGAAGGCAACGCCCCGAAGACGCGTCAGACGGAGAATAGCAAAACTTGGTAAAGAAAACCAAGCTTTCTAGGGTTTTTTTGCGGCTAGGGTTTGAGAGATTGTATGGAATATTAATTTTATTTCTTACTTATTTTATCTTTTAGAAAAATATTATAAACATAAATATTATTAAAATTATGTTTACAAATGTCGTCATCATCTTCCATTCTAGATGTTCACATGGTCATTGGTTTATCTTCCAACCAAATCATCTACATATACTATATCAACATTGCCATGAAACCATATATCGACATGCATGTCTAAGGTCATTAGGAAAAAATGATGAATTACCAAGATGAGCTCTTTCGAAAAAATGATGATCGAGTTACCAAGATGAGTTCTTTAGGGATCTCTTCAGTCCCTAGCTGCGCGAAGAAGAATAACTGTCACACTAGAACCCATATATAGCTCAAAGTGTCTAGCTATCTATGTGGGCCGGGTGAGTACTGTACGTATGAAGGACATCATATATACAGCATATGACTATAATGATAAGAGATATATAGATTTCCTTTCCCAAAAAAGGAAGGGAGGGGACCAGCTATATATACGTATGCAGGAAGCAGCCTCATCAAGCAGGAGCTGAGCGGCTGAGCCTTCTACCTCATCAACTTATCCTCTACAATCCGAAGACGCATGTTGGAACCATACCTACAGAATAACCCAACCCGTGCATTTTTTTTTGGTTACATGGGGGTCTAAAAACAAAACAATTAACAAAAACACAAAATAAACACAAAATGGCAACTAGCCAGATTGGTTGCAAGCAACCTTTCTGGTTCGTAAGGTTTCCCCAAAGTCTTCAAAGTAAGCTTGAGCAGCATAGCAGGGGGTGTTGTGCAGGAGGATCACACCGTACTCATTGTTGATATATAGCACTTTTCGCTAGGGCATCAGCAACCATGTTGCATTCCCTGTAGATGTGATGGATAGATAAGGACTGGAAGTGTTGCATCAGATTTTTGCAGCAAGAAATGAGAGAGCTAGCCAAGAGGATGCAAATCATTATTGCTAGTCAGGAGAGAGTTAACCAAGATAGCAGAATCCGATTCCACAACAAGGTCCAATCCATGCATTTATGTGTGAACGTACTACTCTGCATTAGCAATACTAACATTTTTGCAACGTACTACTGTCAAAAATATATAAGGACATACCTAAATGACTCTTAAACGTTTCTGCACGACTCTTCAAGTCTTTGTACGCATTACAAGAGAGAAACAGCTGTAGAACATGCATAGAGAAACTTCTGGTATAAGAACCAGCTAGACCAAAATAAACAAAACCGGCCTAGTGAGTAGTGAAGGCAAGGAAGGCCATCACTGGTCGAACCAATGTATTAAAAAACGCGCCTGAGGCGCGCCTTAAGGCGTAAAAAACCTGTTTTGCTAGTGAAAACGCCTGTGTTTTATTAGCTAGGCGCAAAAAACGCAAAAAAAGCGTAAAAAACGTTGAAAACGCGCTTAAGGCGTACGCCCAGGAATATATTTTTTTAGTTGTTAAGGTAAAACGACGTCGTTTTGGTTTGATTTACTTAATTAGAAAGGCATACGTCAGTATCTCTCTGTATCAGTCTCTCTCTTCTCTCCCGACCTGGCCTCACTCCTCTCCTCTGCGTTCTTCACAGGGAAAAAAAAAAGGCAGCCCTAGATTCCTAATCTCCAAATCTCTTTGTTCCCATATGTTTTCTTGAAGATTCGGATCTAAAGGAGGTTCCTAGAGGTGATGATGCATCACTGAGAGGAAGATATTATTGGCAGGATTGGAGGAATTGCAGAAAACGATTATTGAGAAATTGAGGTATGATTTTGGTTTTGCATGAATGATTAGTTGATTACTGAATATTTTGTTGATTAGTTGATCTTGTATGAATGATTAGTTGATTACTGAATGATTTTTGAATTGGTCGATTAGTTGATTTCGTATCAATGAATAGTTGATTACTGAGTAATGGGTAATTGGGTTAATTGGGTTATTGACCACAAAAAGAGGCATGCGGCATGGAATAGATTGCAGTATTAAACTATTAACTATGAAGTTATTAACTTTGATTGTTAAATGTTAGTAAAATCATGTTGATTTACAATTTTGCAAACAGAAAATAAATTGCAATATGAGTTCGGGTACGACCAGTAGTCACAAGAAGAGGGATGCTGCATGGAAGTGGACTAAAACAATTCCTGGTGATTCAAATTATTTACAAAAAGCTTACGCTTTTTATGCCTTAGGCTTACGCTTTTTTAAATACGCTTTTTAGAGCCGAAAACGCCTTAATACGCTTTTCGCCTTTTAAAACATTGGGTCGAACAGAGACTAAACAGGTTGGGGGTCCATTGACCCATACTTCAGTGCACAACCTTGATTTGGCTAGCTTTACTGCTGCATCGGCAGTACGGAAGCAACTTAATTTAGTCATTTGGACAATTAGAATGCTACGTCAATATATTAAGTTGCTCATGTAAGACTTAAATATAAGTTCGAGAAGAAGCTCGAGACTAGAAGACCTGCTAAGGAAAATGTTGAAAAATGGAGAAGTAAAATTACAGGAGAACGAACATATTATTAGGCAAGTCTAGTTCAAAATTAAGTAGAGCAGCAAATAAAGCAAAGCGTGTACCTCCATCATCACCCATCAAGTCCTCCTCATGTTTTGCAAAGTTTTAGTGAATAACGGACCGAATCAGCGCTACACAATTATCAACCTCCGTAACATTTAAAGACGACCTCCTCATACTAGGATACCAAAAGTTATGAAAAAAATAACTAATGTACTAAAAATAACCAAAAAACACTAAAATTATAGGGATATGAAATTTCATTTAACTCTACATTCAATTGTTTCAATGGATCAAATACAGGCAATGTAGGTTGAGGATGCACAATCTAAAGAATGCATTCCTGTACAACATAGCCAAGCAATATGTGGAAAAAAAAAAATACACGAGTAGGATTCCTTCCTCTAAACTACAGCTTCATTGGCCTAAAGTAAATCTATAACTCATGCGTCTTTAGTTGGTTATTCACCATTTAAGAGCATAAGTATTCTGTGAACACTAGTGTACGTTAAGTAGCCTGCCACTTGTGCAGGAAATGTGAAGTTCCTGGTAGAGCTTATGCTTTCTTGGAAGGCCCACTTTCATCTCAAAGGAGGATGTGATGCGACTGTTGTAAGGATTGACCAACGCATGGTAATGGCTTGGAGATCCTAAAACCTGAGCAATCTCCTTCAGTAGTTTTGGCTCTCCTAGTTCCAACCTAAGGACCAGCTAGCCTTAACACTTCAATGGGGTAATAAAATTGATGGTTGGTTATTGTAACTATAGCCTGCATTTGCTTTTCAATTTTCACCAATATCTTATTATATATATGTATATGAATATAAACACGAACACAATCATATACACACATAAATATGCCTTGACAGAGGGAAAAAAAAAAGCAAAAAAAAAAGGGGGGAAAGGGAAATGAGGTAGTAGGAAATGTAGGTTAATCATTATGTACATATATATATATACACATACATGCATGCCTTGATGAAAAAAAATCATTCTATCTTCTTTCGTGGCCGAGTAAAATAGTTGTGTAATATATCAGACCAAAAAAAACACATTTTTAGACCGAAGGGGAGCCTCAGACAAGGTGTGTATGTTTGTGAATTGTGATACTGAAGCCTCATTTAGAATGTATGGTGTGTATATATATATATCAATCGAATTTTCATTGATCATGCACTTTCATCAAATCATACATGCACTTTGATATCAAAGAATTTATTTATGAATAATTTTTATGTTCTATCCACCCCTTTAGTTAACATACTTGCGCTCCATAATTTTATAATTCAACCATTTTTTTATACATTATTTAAGGGTATTAAAGTAAACAAAATTGATCAACAATGCCATGGCCTGTTCTCTTAATTAATAATACTACGATACTTGGGTGCACACCCGTGTGCACTCCAAGATGCTTACCCCATAGAATAGCCAATAAATAGCCGCCACGTGTCCCTTTTAAATTAAAAAATTGATTTTTTTTTTCTGTTTCTTTCTTCCTTCATCTCTCTTCGTCTTCTTTCTTCCTCTTCTTCTCTCTAGCCTTCTTCATGATTTGTAGAACCGCCCCCAAGCCCGATTTGGGCACCCATCCGACACCCAAAGCCCACCGCCATGACCATCCCTATATCCACCTCGTCCATCCCCAAGTCGTGTTTTCACCAACCACTTCCACTTTCCAGCTTCACAAACAATCATCATCGATGACCCAATCTCCACCAGCGATTCCCTACCCACGCTCAAACTGCACCTCCAAAACCTTGACTTCCATCACCAGATGCTTTCCGAACTCTCTAAGTTTCTCTTTGTAATGAAGAAGGTAGAGAAGAAGGAAGAGAGTGAAGAGAGATGAAGGAAGAAATAAAGAAAAAAAAAATTTAAAAGGACAATGGTTATTTTTGTAATGGGGTAATATAATTCTTAATAATAATATAAATAAAGGTAGAAAAATTTAGAGCATGTTATACTATGGAGTATCATATATAAAATTATCGTAAAAATTTAGTGTTATACTATGGAGTATCATATATAGAATTATCGTAAAAACTTAGTCGGAAGCATAATACATTTTTCTGCTGATGCGTGAGATTAGTCTAACCAGGATTGGTACATTGAATGTATTGCTTACAATTTTCATTTTTCATTTAACCAAATCTTATGAGTTCGATCATATTCCATGTTTTAGGTAGATATTGTTATTACGAAACAACTAATTGTAATAAGATTGGTAGACTATATGCATCCTCTAAAAGGGTGAGTACTGAGTAGTGTATGAGCTGTGTGGATTAGGGATCTAAACCCCGAAAATCAAAATTTTCAAAGAGGGAAAGAATTCTGGTCAAATAGATTATTATATATGATGACTACATGTTTCCAGCTAATAAGAAATGGGTAAACATCACTATTTGAACAAATTAGCAAGTAACCCAATAATAAATTCAAAAATAAGAAAGAATTAAGTTGAAAATAATTAATTAATTAAAAAAAAATGAAATTAGCATGAGGATAGATACCGCCTACCGGTTCGGCTCGCTCGAGTAGTATCAATGTCAATGGGTTTGGGATTGATTGGCGCAGAGCCGCTGACAGTGACTTGAATTTACCAAATTGCACTGTTGGCAGTCAAAGTCAAAACTTACCACGTACGTAAAATCAGAAAATCTATGTTCCTCCTCGAACATAACGGAGGGGCAGTATCGGAATTTGAAACCTGAAAGTTGGGTTTGACTTGCGGGTCAGTCGTTCATTGCTCCATGATGTGACGTCGTTTTGCCGGAATAGAAAGAAAGAAAAAATTGTATGCAACCACTTTAATAGGAGGTCTCCATCCCCCAAAAAGAAAAAGGAATAAAAAAGAAATTCAAAAATATAATAATAAAATAATCAAGATCACTCCATCAATCAATCTGGTGATGTTGAGGTTTTTCATATACAACAAATTCGCCTTCTGATTCCTGCTGTTGTTCGTCAATGTGTTCGTTCTTTAACGTCTGTATATATACGGAATCAATCAATTAATTGCAGAGTGAAAAAAAAATCGACGGAGATGATGATGGTAGCCGTTACATTATGAATAGCGCGAGTTCTTGATCGAGAATTTGAAGCGCTTGTCCGGCATTGAATTGAGGGCCAATCGGTTTTCTGAGTCAGGGGTGGGGTTTTCGCAGGTTTTGGTTTTCTCTACCCGACCCGACCCGTCTCTTTCTTTCTCGTGGTTTTTGTCACGTGGCGGCAACCCTTTTGATCCGATTACGGCTTCGTCTTCGTTTAGCTGGTGTTGTGAGGTAAGATTTTATTCGAATTGTGCAAAAATACAAAGCTTCTTTGTTTCTTAGTAGCAGAGTCTGATTGTGTATAGACAAGGACGCATCTTTTTTTTTTTGTTGTTGAATTTGGTTTTACTTGGGGAAGGGGGGAGGTTTGTTTTTGAACGTTTGGTATTTTTTGCGTGGAGAAAGTTGATGAATTACGCGTGGGAATGATTGTAGACAGATGGGTTTGAGTTGGGTCATGCAAAGAACGGTGCTTTATTTTCATTAACAGTGGTTGAGGGTGAACTTGTTGGGTTCTGAGCTTCTGGGTCTTTAAACCCAGTGTCTTCTTTGTGTGTATTTAATTTCGGGATATTGGAGCTGTACCCTTTGCTCAATAATATCATTGAAGTATTTCCCAGAATTCAAGAGGGTTTATAATTGGTAGGGTGAGGGGGTAAATCAGAAGTGGAATTGTAGAGGAAGTAGGATCTTGGTGTATGAATTGGAATTTAAGATTACCTAGGGGTATAACTTGGTTACTCTATTCATTTCAGGTTCTGTTAAAGAATTTATCTCTTGAATTCAAATTGAGCGCCAGGAGCTGCCCTTGATGCTTTCAGGAACTTCTGCTGTTGGGTGATTGATAAGCAAAAGATACATGTGCTGAAGTGGTTCAGTGTTTCAGTGAATTGTTTGTTTTTTTGGTTGGGGTAGTCTACTTTCCCTGTGGTCAATTTGTGGAGGTTTCCATCTAGAGTTTAACTTGTAACTTGTACGCTGGCAAATGATCAAGGCAGCAGAATTTCTTGTTTGTCGATGGCTGCCCCCAACAAGGTGTTCTCTCAGTTTATATCCATGGTGAAATCATGGATTCCTTGGCGATCTGAGCCGGCTAATGTTTCTAGGGATTTTTGGATGCCTGATGATAGCTGCAGGGTATGCTACGAGTGTGATGCACAGTTCACTGTATTTAACCGTAAACATCACTGTCGACTTTGTGGACGAGTTTTCTGTGCCAAGTGTACAGAAAACTCGATTCCTGCCCCCTCAGGTGACCCAAGGATAGATCGGGAAGAGAGGGAAAGGATTCGTGTCTGCAATTTTTGTTACAAGCAACATGAGCAAGGCATAGCTGCTACTCTTGATAATGGAATACAGACTGCTAATATAGATCTTAGTACCTCACCATCAGAAACAAGCTTTGTTAGCTTTAAGTCATGCGGCACTGGTAACAGTAGTAGCTTCACTCTTAACTCAATCCCATACTCAACTGGGCCATACCAACGACTTCAAAACAGTTCTGGTCTTAGCCCCTGTCAATCTTCTCTCATGGACACAAGCACAGAAAAGCACAGCAAATACGCATCATGGAGGACCAATGATTTTGTGGCAGATACAGAGGATCCATGTCCAAACCATTATGAAATTTCAACAACCAGGTTGGTATCTCTTTTGTGCTTCATGTTGGATTCACTAGGACATTATGCATGTTTAAAGCCTTTGTTTCATATTCTTCCACTTTCTGTTTGATATAATATCTGCACTTAGGAATTGCATTCAAGCTAATGATAATCCCCCATTCTATCCCCAAAACACGTATAAGAAGATAACAATTAAATAAATGGTTATCTGTCCTCTAAGCATAGAAATTGCATATACTATGTAGCAGTATTAGCAGCTACTGACTGCTTGTCTGTTCTTTGGCATCAGGAGTGATGACGATGATGTTGATTACGGGTCATATCAGTCAGATTCTAAGAATTATCCTCAAGTCAATGATTACTATGGTCACGTTGAGTTTTATGAAATGAACAATGATGATGAATCACATAAGGTGCATCTTGATGGTGAAAACATTGATGCAAAGCATTTAAGCAGCTCCCCAGGACTTCACAGTTTTGACTCGCAGGGTTTGGATGAAATTCCACCTCTTGAAAAGAAAGAAGATGAACATGATATGGGTGATGAATGTGCTTCCTCTTTATATTCTGCTGGGGATGTTGATGTAGAACCAGTGGATTTTGAGAACAATGCACTTCTCTGGCTCCCACCTGAACCCGAAGATGAAGAAGATGAAAGGGAAACTGTTCTTCTTGATGATGACGACGATGGCGATGCTATAGGAGAGTGGGGAAATTTACGTGCATCAAGCAGTTTTGGAAGCGGGGAGTATCGCAATAGGGATCGATCAGGTGAGGAGCAAAAAAAGGCCATGAAGAATGTGGTTGATGGGCACTTTAGGGCTTTGGTAGCTCAGCTATTGCAGGTTGAGAACCTTCCTGTAGGCCAGGAAGGTGAAAATGAAAGTTGGTTGGAGATCATTACTTACCTTTCTTGGGAGGCTGCTACACTATTAAAGCCAGATATGAGCCAAGGTGGAGGGATGGATCCTGGTGGTTATGTAAAAGTGAAATGCTTAGCTTCTGGACGTCCCTCTGAGAGGTAAATGGAGCACTATAATTTATTGGATAGGTCATGCATAATCAGTCCTTTCGTTGTACACTTTTGTTACACAATACTGTATAGTTTTTGACTTTGCAAAAACATACATAGAGAACTCTCTATTTAAATCTAAAAGGGATCGGTAGCTTTACCATGAACACCTGACCAATCAATCTCTACTTCTTCCTTCTAACTTACTGAAAAAAGTTTAGTGTTTTTTAGTGAACTTTGTTCTTATTAATCATGGCATGCATTTCCAACAATGATTACAATGCTAGTAATGTTCTTGGAAATGATACCTTGTTATAGACCTGTAATGTTTCTGTTTCAGATTATGCCTACTTAGATTGTCTTGATGAATTTAACGTTTTATCTTTAATCTTCAGAGGAACAAAAGGAAAAATATTCGCTTTATGTTATGTTTGTGTATGAATGTATGTATTAATTTTTATTTTTATTTATTTTTTATGTTGATGTTTGAGAACTTATATCTTCAGTGGTATTAGTTCGACTGTTACCATTCCCCTACCTTGAATCAAAGAAGAAGAAATATTGTTGCTGTAGGATCCTTCATAAAAGTGTTTTGTTTACTAAGATTTTGATTGCTTTGCTTCTAGTATGGTGGTTAAAGGAGTTGTCTGTAAGAAAAATGTGGCTCATAGACGAATGGCATCCAAAATGGAGAAACCTCGGTTCCTGATTCTTGGTGGCGCTCTTGAGTACCAGCGAGTATCTAATCTATTGTCAAGTTTTGATACTCTGTTACAGCAGGTTGTGATTATCTACTAATCTCTTCTCTGATTTGTTACTTGATGGTTTCTAGCATATTGGTAGATATTTTTATTTCCTTACTCAGGAAAAAAAAAATCATTCTTATACGCTTATATTTTTATCCAGGAGATGGACCATTTAAAGATGGCAGTAGCAAAGATTGAAGCACACCACCCTGATGTCCTTCTGGTGGAGAAATCAGTTTCTCGATATGCTCAGGAATATCTTCTTGCAAAAGACATATCACTTGTTCTTAATATCAAGAGGCCACTTTTGGAGCGCATAGCTCGCTGCACAGGTGCTCAAATAGTCTCCTCCATTGATCATCTCTCTTCACAAAAGTTGGGCTACTGTGAGACATTTCATGTGGAGAGGTTTCTGGAAGATCTTGGTTCTGCTGGCCAGGGTGGGAAGAAACTGGTGAAGACATTGATGTATTTTGAAGGCTGTCCAAAACCATTGGGTTGTACTGTAAGTCTTCAAAACTAACTATGATGGGGATAATGGATAATATATGAAATTGAGTGAGGTAGAAGGTCAAAAAGCTAATGGCATGGTTGTAGGCATCCGCAAATATTTTGGCTATGAGTTGCTTTGGTTCTTTGTGGGGAGTGGTTGTTTTGCAGATCAGTTTATTATCATCCACATAATTGTGACCCTAGGTTAACTTCCAGGCTGGACCTATTCATTAAGATTGTGTTAACAGATATCCTGGACAATTTAATCATTTGATTATTCAATTCTGGTATTTCTGCGTGAAGTATTCATTTTCGCTATCTTGTCTCTGTCATTACAGATATTACTCAGAGGTGCCAATGGGGATGAGTTGAAAAAAGTGAAGCATGTGGTTCAGTATGGGGTTTTCGCAGCATATCACTTGGCTTTGGAGACATCCTTCCTTGCTGATGAAGGAGCCTCTCTGCCCGAACTCCCATTCCACTCTCCAATTACTGTGGCACTTCCAGATAAACCATCGAGTATTGAGAGGTCCATCTCAACAGTACCTGGTTTTAGTATTGGTGCCACTGGAAAGTCTCTGGGAGCTCAACCTCACAATGAAACACGAAGAGCCAACAGTGTCCCAATTTCAGATTTGGACTCAGCAATTAAGAGTAGACAACCATGTATACTAACTGGTCGTAGCTCTCTACCTGTTCATTCCACTTCAAGTTCTACCAATTCTACTGGGTTACACTCTGCTTCACCTGGGAATGGTGTTTCTTTTCATATCTTTGATGATCAAAATGAAATGGTTTCTAAAGATTCTTGGGTGGTGGATACTTCTGCAACCAAACCCGGCGCTGATATTATGTCTAATCATCTCACTGCAAATAGCATGGGGTCTTTAGAGGCCCTGGGACAAGGTATCTTGTCCAATACCCAAAATGATCCAAGTGTAATTATTGGAAATCAACTAGGTAGTTCAGACAATCTAATGCTGCATCAAGATGGTCAAACCCATGCTACAGATCCAGGAACTATGAATGAAGAGTTCCCTCCATCACCTGCTGACCATCAGAGCATTTTAGTTTCCTTGTCATCTCGGTGCGTGTGGAAGGGGACTGTCTGTGAGAGATCACATCTGTTTCGAATTAAATACTATGGAAGTTTTGATAAACCTTTAGGACGGTTTTTGCGAGACCATTTATTTGATCAGGTGAATATTTGTTCAAATTTTTGTTCTCTATTTTTACTGAACATTCCAGTACAACTTGAAACTAAAATGACTTATTATATGCCAGAGCTATCAATGCGATTCTTGCGAGATGCCATCAGAGGCACATGTTCATTGTTATACTCATCGTCAGGGTACGCTCACTATATCTGTTAAGAAGCTGCCAGAAATTCTCTTACCAGGTGAAAGGGAAGGAAAGATCTGGATGTGGCACAGATGTTTGAGGTGTCCAAGGATCAACGGATTTCCTCCGGCTACTCGGAGAATAGTGATGTCTGATGCTGCATGGGGTTTGTCATTTGGGAAGTTTTTGGAGCTCAGTTTTTCAAACCACGCAGCTGCAAGCAGGGTAGCGAGCTGTGGCCATTCTTTACATAGAGATTGTCTTCGTTTCTATGGGTAATTTCTTCCCCTCCCAGAATTTGCGTTTGTTGTAACATACAATTTGATGGATGAATTTCTTGGATGCTGTTAGTGGCCCACTTTTATCACCTCTCTTTAAATAAACAACCTCCATGTGGCCATTCAAGTAGTCACACAACCTCTCTCTCACTCACATTATGCATGCATCATGCAGATTTGGGAAAATGGTTGCTTGCTTTCGGTATGCATCAATTGATGTTCATTCTGTCTACCTTCCACCCTCCAAACTGGATTTCATTTCCGAGAAGCAGGAGTGGATACAAAAAGAAACAGATGAGGTACCATGGTCACATATCCGGATATGTTAGGATCATTTTCACTATTGACTAGATATTTGATGTGTTTGTCTGGTTATAATAGGTTGTTGACCGAGCAGAGCTTCTTTTTTCTGAAGTACTTCATGCTCTTCGTCAAATAGCGGAGAAAAGATCTGGTTCAGGGTCAATTACTAGTGGCATGGTAACAGCTGAATCCAGACACCAAATAGTGGAACTAGAAGGAATGTTACAAAAGGAGAAGGTGGAATTTGAGGTGAGGCCTTTCATTCATGTGCAACTTTCCAGCCTTAGTTACAGAATTTCATATTATAGATTCTAAACTTCATGCATGGCTGATTGATGGATGTAGATGTTTTCTTTTGGTACCCTGTAATTATGAACCAGAGATAATACTGTATCTATATAGTTCCTTTGTAACCCTGCTGATTCATCTACTAGCTTGGGTTACAAGCGACAAAAGTATCTTTGGTTCTCACAGAATTTTCTTGTCACTTTAATGAATTAGCGTCTTGGTTTTATGTTTACATTTACATCAATATAGCCTTGGCCATGAACATGAGATGCTAAAAGCAGTGAATGTACTGGATTGTACCAAGTGTTTTGTAATTCAAATCAGTCTATATATGGACCCCCCCCCAAAAAAAAAGACAGTCTTCACATGTGTAAATAAGTTTTCTATTTTGATATTTGGTTTCTCATGTTTCTCTTTGACTTACTTTTAGGAATTACTCCAGAAAACTTTGAAGAGAGAACCTAAAAAGGGCCAACCTGTTATCGACATTCTGGAGATCAATCGTTTGCGGAGGCAGTTACTTTTCCAATCTTATATGTGGGACCACCGCTTGGTTTATGCAGCCAGTTTAGATAACAACAACTTCCAGGATAGTTTGAGCAGCTCAATTCCAGCTGAGAAGAAACCGGTGGCTAATAATGAAAAGCTTGCTGAGATGGATGTGGAAATAAAGCCAGGAAAAGGCTATAATAGTTGTGATTCCTTTCTTGTGGATGCAATTCTTAGTAACGGCTTTGACCATGAGGGAGGCTTTACTAGCACTGCTATCGATGCTGACATGGTTCATGAAGAGAGAGATATCAGCACTGATTCAAATAAGGAAAAAGAAGGTCAAGCTAATCTTCCTGCTAGCACAAGTGTTGGTGCTCAATCTGAACCTTTGACACCAAGGACAGGTCTTCGTAGGGTCCTATCTGATGGCCAGTTTCCTCTCATGCTGAATTTATCAGACACTCTCGACACTGCATGGACCGGTGAAAATCACATTGGATTTGGAATAGCAAAGGAGAATACCTGTCCAGTTCCTGATTTAGCCATAGAAAGTTCTTTAACTGCTTCTCTGGTGGAGGGATTAAATTTAGACCATGCAGAAGCCCAAAATGGGACCAAGGTTGCCCATTATGTGTCACCTGCATTATCAACCAAAGGGTCTGAGAATATGGAAGACTCAGTAAGCTGGTTAAAAATGCCCTTTTTAAACTTCTACCGTTCACTAAATAAGAATTTTTTATCTGCTGCTCAGAAGCTTGATACACTTGGCGAGTACAATCCAGTCTACGTTTCATCCTTTCGGAAGTTGGAACTGGAAGGTGGGGCTAGGCTACTCTTGCCTGTGGGTGATAACGATACTGTTGTCCCTGTATACGATGATGAGCCCACAAGTCTTATAGCCTATGCCCTTGTTTCATCAGATTATTACTTACAAACCAGTGATGAGGGGGAAAGAGCAAAAGACAGCGGGGATGTTATGGCTTCACTCTCTTTTTCTGATTCAGTCATTATGCAGTCACACCATCCTGATGATGACACCGTGTCTGAAACTCATAGAAGTCTTGGGTCTACTGAGGAGAGTATATTATCAATGTCTGGATCTCGTAACTCCCTGGGTTTGGATCCGCTTTCATATACAAAGGCTTTGCATGCAAGAGTTTCTTTCGGAGATGATGGCCCACTTGCTAAGGTTAAATTCTCTGTCACATGTTATTATGCAAGGCGTTTTGAAGCCTTAAGGAAGATGTGTTGTCCCTCTGAGCTTGACTTTGTAAGATCCCTTAGTCGTTGTAAAAAGTGGGGAGCCCAAGGTGGTAAGAGCAATGTCTTTTTTGCAAAAACCTTGGATGACCGGTTTATCATTAAACAAGTAACCAAGACAGAGCTGGAATCTTTCATTAAATTTGCTCCTGCATATTTCAAATACCTTTCTGAATCAATTGGCACAGGAAGTCCAACCTGCCTGGCAAAAATTCTGGGGATATATCAGGTACTTATTTTAGATTAAGCCCAAAGCTTCTGAGCTATTCTAGTCAGATTAACCTGACAACTAGCAGTAAGTCAGTAACAACTATTTTCTATTACTGCTAATAAATAATGTTACATACAGAAATAGAAGTAGCTACATTATATTTTGTTGATACGCTCTCTGTTGGATTTATTGGAAGGTTACGTCAAAGCATGTTAAGGGAGGGAAAGAAACAAAGATGGATGTTTTGGTTATGGAAAATCTTCTGTTTGGAAGGACTGTAACTCGGCTCTACGATCTCAAAGGATCTTCGCGGTCACGGTATAATCCTGATTCTAGTGGGAGCAATAAAGTTCTGCTGGATCAAAACTTGATTGAAGCAATGCCAACATCTCCAATCTTTGTGGGAAACAAGGCAAAGCGGCTTTTGGAGAGAGCTGTCTGGAATGATACCGCTTTCCTTGCCGTAAGTTCTGAAACTCTCTTCTTTGTCTGTTGTGTATGTTTGTGTGCTGGCACCATGCATGATCATTTTCTGATTAGAGGATCTTGTATTTCCTTGTCAGTGTGTATTGAAAATACATTAATTCCTTATCCATTAATTAATCTATTTATATGTTATTACTTCTGCTGATGCAGTCAATTGATGTAATGGATTATTCATTACTGGTTGGGGTGGATGAAGAGAAGCATGAGTTAGTACTTGGGATCATTGATTTCATGAGGCAATATACATGGGATAAGCACCTTGAAACGTGGGTTAAAGCTTCAGGGATCCTTGGTGGGCCAAAGAACGCATCTCCGACTGTAATTTCACCAAAGCAGTACAAGAAAAGGTTCAGGAAAGCAATGACAACCTATTTTCTGATGGTTCCAGATCAGTGGTCTCCTCTATCTATTGTTCCAAGTAGATCCCAGTCTGATTTCGGTGAAGAGAATGCACACGGTGGTGCCTCGGTGGAATGATACTGTGAGTTAGTCCACTTGTACATTTTTTTTTTAAGGAAGTTCACTTGTACATTCAAGCATGTGGTTCAGCAATGGACCCTGCCACATGATTTGTTTGTCATTCCTTTTCCTTTTTCATATACCAATTCTTTTGTATAGTTTTGTATTTTCTCATTACAAGAGAAATTCATGATTATTTGTTAGAAGACGCAGAAGAAGGCTGTTGAAGCCATGGATTTTTCTGTTGGGGGGTATAGTATTGGATGACCTCTCTACGAAAAATCCTTTTAGGAATACGTTTTGATGTATTTAGCACCACAAAATTTATACAGTGAATCCTTTAGTAGAGTATATCTGTAAATGAGATTGATGTTAATTTTCAGTGTCTATCTCTCTGGACTATGACTACGAATCTAAAACTAAATAGCATGTGGTCTGGAAAATCCTGCAAAAGTTGACCTGCTGTTCTAGTCCTACAGGATTGTTCATATCTTGGCATAAAGCCATAAATACAAGAGACAAGTTCTAGTCAAAGTCCTTAAAACCTAAGCATAGGACTTGGTCAAAGAACCCCAAAAAGAAAAATGAAAATATCATTTAACTTGCTAAATATGTAAAAGCTCTATGAATTGAGTGCATTATGTTGCACTGAGCAATCAATTAGCACACCAAAGTTGGTTCTGTTTTGCCCAATATTAGTGAACCCATTTTTCCTAAAGACCTTTGTTCTTCTAAAATGGATGAGCAATTCGACAAAAATAAATGTTTTTTCGAATATGAAAATGTATTGCCATGAGTGCAATTGATCCAAGGAAAGGTAAAGCAGAGCGCAGAAGCATTGGAAATTTGATCCTGTACATATTGTGGTAAAAGAATGCGCTTCAAAGACAGTGCATTCATTCATGACATTCAATTCTATGATTGAAGGAAGGATGTCTTTATATATATGTTACATACTATACATATATATAGATTGACAAGCTGATTAGTGGAGAGTGTTGAAGCCATTGCAGTTGATGCCCGCTTGCAGAACAACACCTTTCTCGGCCTTGTTCAATTCTGTGTCTGTCATGAAATTAAACCACCTTTGTTGAAGAAGATCAAAGATCTCAGCGTCTCTGAAAATACCAGCAAAATTAATCACATGTGTCTACCAAACTATGCTGAATTTAATATCTTAATGCTTTCTTTTTGTTTTTTGTTTTTGGATTATGATCATCGATCTACCTTGATTGATTAACTATTCTTTGATTCTGGTGGTGATAACGAGGACCTTCATCGTATCCTTCGCAAATGATCTCCCCTCTATCATCCTTGTAGCAGATTATTCCATTGGAGCGATCCTCGAAAACCTGTACAGAAATCCAATCAAACATCATCAAGAAATGTATGTTGAACAATCTCCATTTTTGCTTTCAGAAAAAAGTTGGTCATCTTCATCTGCTGAAAAGTTTTGTGCAGGTAAAATTCAAGCCTCAGTGATTGGAACCATGAACAATATAGACAAAGGTGAGGAGAAGAAGAATATTAACTAACCTCTTCTCTCAAGCAGGATCTGATCTTGATAACTGTAGAATTTCTTTTCTCGAGTACTGTAAGTTGAGAAGTGTGTTTGAGCCTCAAAACTGTGCTGAAAGGCTTTAGTGCAGGACCAGATTTTTGGATTGAGAAACAAGGAAGAAAACAACAAGCAACAGCCATTGATGTTATTCAGAAACAAGGAAAAAGATGAAGAACAAGTAGTGGAATTGGAGGTGGGGGCTATTGGATCAAGTGCTTAACCAGAAATAGAATGATGCTCTAGTGACTCATTATTTGTTACTTGTAAGTCATCATTTGTTTATTTTATGGGTGGGACTTGGAAGCCTGCAGTTTCGCAGGATTTTAAGTGCAGAGATTAATTATAAAATGTTCAATTATTGATGGTTCTGTCTTATCATATAGTGCAATTATATTGGTAATTTCCCACCTCTGGGGCCCACTTTGCTTATCTCCTACCTGTTGCTGCTGGTGAAACCCAAGTCAGATTGTTGGTTGATGCTGCCTTTCTTCCCCATCATGGTTGGTGGGTCATTTCATGACTTCATGTCAATGCATTCAAGGAATTTAATCGCTCTATCTTAGGCTAAAGTTAGCCTAAGATACAATAGTGTATGACTGTATATCGATACATTAATAGTAGACAAGTTTCTTTTAAGTAAACCACTTCATATAGTGGCAGACAAGTTCAAAGTGATTTACTGATGCATGAAGTAATTCAGCCACGTACGTACTCACGTAAGAAGCTGGTTTACCAGTAACATATTCTCATTTTCTAAGCTATTGTCAAACTTTGATTAGTTTTCTATTTTGCTTGTTAACTAAACATGTTTTCATTAAGTTTCAAGCGTCAGGTTACTGTTAACGGGCTTAAATACCTTAATTTTACTCATTTTAACCAAACACTTTTTTTTTTCTATTTTTTTGTTAACGGTTAAAAAGACCCACGATAATAATTCATGATGATAATTTATAGAATTAGTTGATACTTGATAGATTTGACAACGTTAGAAAAACTTGGTACGTACTTAGAAAAGCTAAAATGAAATGTTTAATCAGTGGGGCATAATAACAAACCAGTCAAAGATTAGAGCCACTAAATTTTAGCCTTAAAATCTTCATCTGTGTTTGAAACCCAGAAAGAAAACACAAAAGCCTTGTTATTTTCTGATTGTTTAGTGACTATAACCTTTTTCAGATTTTGATTAGAGAAACTGAACCACATAATAATCTTGATTTTAAAATTGAAATCGGTGCAATTGCTTACAATTATATAACTAGCTCTAGGATTCAGGATTGGCTTATGGCCTTATGCATCAGCAAGACTTGCTGTACCAACAATATTTTAGAATTATCTATCAATCAGTATCAAGTAATTTATAGAATATAATCTCTTTCTTTAATTAATAATTAATACTATTGTGTGAGGCAATGTTATCCAACTAGACTTACCACCAGACTGAGAGTTGAGTCAGCAAGCTAGAATTCGAATATCATATATATCTTCCATAATTGACAGAATATATGTGACCTTTCAAGCAAAGAATTCTGGCTTTAGGTTTCAATGATGTGGATTACTAATGGCTACAATTAATGGGCAAGGATGGAGCATGTGTATTAACCAAAAAAAAAAAAGGGGGGGGGGGGGGGGCCCTTTTTATTACCTCCCTCACTCTTCATTTTTGATAAAAAGGGTTTTTGTTTTTTTTTTTTTATGTCACAAAATTAAACTATATTGTTTTATTTACAAAAATATACAATATATACAAAAGTGATCTTTTGGGTTTTTGAAATTTGAAAAAATAAATAAATAAAGGAAAATGTTTTGGATTTTTAATATTTTGAAAATAAAATAAAAAAGAATAATATAAATTAAATAACAATTTAAACTAACACAAAATTAATCAAATAATATTTTGGGTTTTTAATATAATTAAATCAAAAATTAAATCAATCAAATATAAATAAATTAATCAAATAAAAAGAAATAATAAATCCAACAAAAAAAAAAAAAAAAAAAAGAGCCCTGTCAAAGCCCAAGAGCATGGTGTGTTGAGTTTTTCAACCAACTGCCCGGGGAGCCCAAGGGGAAGGGGGGGGGGGGGGGGGGTGGGGGCCCGGCGGTCCGGAGACAGGAATGACCTATCCAAAGGAATGGGGATGAGCTTTGAAACGACGCCGTGAGAGAAGGAGATCACGATGCGCACTCGATTTTGAAGAGGCGTGACCGGCACGTGTGCAACGACGCGCTTGTAGAGAAGACCGGAGAATGGCACGCTGGCTTGGCGGCGAAGCAATGAGGCACGCGAGTCTGGCTTTGCGAGCAGAGAGACGAATTTAACCGCAATTAAAACACACTTTTGTTAATTGGTTGTGAATTTGAAATGGTTAATTTCAGATTAATTATATGGAGTGAAAGTGATGGTGTTTGGGATGCTTGGGGGAGGGAAGGGAAGTAGTTAATTAGAACTTTTATAAATCTCTCTCTTGCAAGAGTCAACCAGAGAGTAAATTAGTGATGGTGACAGAAGCACGGCTTGTGAGCCGTGCTTGAGTAATGGTGGAGGGGGGAAAAAAAAAAGAATTTCTGGGAAAGCCCCAAGGAAGAATAAAAGATGGTATTTATGGATAGTGATTGGAAAGGAACGGAGGAAGAAATAGTGGATTGATGAACTGAGAAAATCAATTTGAATTCAAATTGAAGTGGAGGGGAACTACTGGTGGGATTTGAACTGCGAAGGAAGTAAGGGAAAAAAAAAAAAAAAATAAATAAGGAAAATAAAATAGAGAAATTATAAAATTCATGTACATATGCAACCTAAATAGTGATTGGGGACAATAGCAGTACAAGTATTTGAGACTTGATAGAAGTATTTTACGTTCAAACTGGGAGTCATACATAGGTGGCATTTCTGGGGGGGGGCATTACTATCACCCTCCATCTTACTTAAAACTATTTTTTTATAAATTCTCTCTTGAAATTCATCTTCAAATAAATGATTCCTTACTGATAAAAAAAAAAAAAAAAAAAAATTATTCTATTTTTTATAAAAAAAGAAAAGGGGGTTTCTTCTTTTTTTAAAAAAAAAAAAAAATTTATAAAAAAAAAAAAAAAAGGGAAAAAAAAAAAAAAAAAAAAAAAAAGATAGAGAATAAAAAAGATACATATGCAGCCTAAATATGGCGCCACGTGCTATGATTAGAGGGCTTTTATCTATAAGTTTGAGACAATATTAGTGCAACTAGGGTAGTGATCTCACTCGCCCCTAACCTCCAAGGTGAGGATATTTTGATTTTCGGATCGTGTATAAAACACCATTTTGCTCTAGCATGTTGAGCGGGTAACAGTGAAACTATGAACATTGTTAATACTAGGTATATATGAGTGTTTAAAGCTTAGGTCACCCACTCAAAATTAATGAGTGGTTACAAGTGGCTTTAACCACGTAACGTACTCATGTTGAAAAGGGATTATTTTGAACTAGGTTCATCATTAGTACATGGTTAATTCCCAACTTTGAACTATGGCCTTTAGTGAAAATGGTGGAGTGAATTAAGTAACTATTATAATTAATTTTCTCTGAAAGAAAATTTGGGGGTCCATGAGTTGGAATAGTAGTGGTTAAAAGTAATAATAAGGTCAATCACTCTTTGTTTTCGATCTACATTGGGTTTAACTTTAACCTAAATATATATATATATATATATATATATTCGTTAATACAGAATCATGCATCCTGGTATTATATATATATATATCATGGCATCAGATTCAAATTAAGGTCAATAAGCTAGGCTGTAAGTAGTTGATATGCTATAATATTATACTTAGAAAGCTTGTTAGCTCTTATTACGGTTACTACATGCATCTGGTTTAATGACTAATTAAGCTGAATCATATGTTAGGCAACCCAGTAGAACTGAAGAAATTTGTTTAATTATTCCTGTATAACGAAAGTTTATATATATTCACCGAAAGTGGGATTATATATATATATATTTTCACCGAAAGTTTAACGGATCACGTTAGCAACGACCCCGTTTCTAGGTGAAGGTCAACGGATGGAGCTAGCTAGTTTTCCTGTCGTGCAAGTTTCTGCTAGCTCCATCGATCTTTCTTTTCTCTGTGTAATGAATTGAAACGCATAGCTTGGAAGATATCAGACATTCATCGATCACCAGCTAGCTAGCCATTTATTTTCATCATGATATTGATATATATCTACTTTCCAATCATATAATCCAAAGAAGACAACATCTAAAATATCCTACTCGACAATACATTTTTCATTGGGCGTCATATCACAAGTTTTTTTATCCCTAACTATTTACTCATTTAGAACCAAAATGTTGTTTAGGATTTAGTATATATGAACGTTTGGGGTTTACGTCTGTTTATTAGGGTGATTAGGATTTAGAGTACGTTGATAACTTTAGAATTATAGCTTATGATTTAGCTAGGCAAGGGTAAAGCGAGGAAATAATTTTTAGAGGAGCCAAGGATCCGAATTCATATTCCCAACTTTGAACTATGGCCTTTAGTGAAAATGGTGGAGTGAATTAAGTAACTATTATAATTAATTTTCTCTGAAAGAAAATTTGGGGGTCCATGAGTTGGAATAGTAGTGGTTAAAAGTAATAATAAAGTCTAAAACGAATTAATGATAGTTTGGCTGTTGATGAGCTTCCCCTCCCCATATCCCAAACGATTGGCAATTTGGCACCATTTTTATGCTTATTAAGCCATTATGATATGCATTTCCATTATGTTTTTGTAATTGACTAAGAAAATATGTTCGACTGTGTGTTCAACCTGTTTTTAACAAACTCGTTTCTCTATTCCCGTTCGTCCTCTCCATTTCAATTTTCCATAACGAGCTTTAAACTTTTTCAAAATATTGAAACTTACATACTGAGGCTGCTCTACATCTCACAACTATGACTCCGCCCTCTAACCTGTTTTATGTGAGTAGTCAACTGTTAACTTAAAAAAGCTTGTGTTTCATCACAATAATTTCAGAAAACTGGCTAAAGGGGTGGAACAATTCAGAAAAAGACTTCAATTCAGAGATGGAGGACCGCCACATAAGAAACAGTTTCAGGAAAGTGCAAACCTGCCTTCCCGGAGACCCGGTTGTCATCCCTAGCCTTTATATGGAAAACTCCATCAAACAAGTTTGAACTATGGGACAACCGATGAAGCATATATAAATAGGGAGACAGACTGGTGATTAGCTGATATAATCAGAATCAGTAATCTTTCAATAAACGCTACATCAGTCATATATGTTCACATAGAGACACCGGAATTATATTACAACGACACTTCTGATCACGGGATTTCTCGACTATCAACCACAAACTCCCTCCCCAAAGGGAAACAACAAAAACAAAAATGAAAGGAGAACATAAATATCCCACCCATAATAAATGCCACGCTAACTAGCATGCTCGACTACACCTGCTGTTTTCTAACTTTGTCCTTCCTCCATCTTTCGTTTCTATCTGTCCTTTCCAGTTGATGCCATTGCCAACATGAAAGCGACCTCTGGTAACCACCTGGGAAACACTTACTATTTTCATTAACAAATTCCACGAAGTTCCATTTATTACTTCTTTTAGTCAGAACTTCGGTAAGAAAAACCTAAATCCTGGCCAAGGAATTTGAATCACCTCTTTATACAAGTTGTAGAGGTCAAGACGTTTTCCATTGAGAATGGCATCTGGAAACTCGGTCAGTCCACCCTGTGGAATGAGTCGACTATGTCCTCGGAGGATCAGAAACTGCATTACATCCTTCAAAAACTCCTCCTGCACAAGGCGGCGAATAAGAAAGAAATAATCTGCTTAGCCTGTGATGAGCTGGAGTACGATTTTCGTTGTGTTGTAGGAGTCAATCCAACAATATTGAGCTTTGTGGGCGGAACAGGAGTCAGATTAGCCTTCATCACTTGGCTGCCATTTACCTCAGAAATTCCAGAAAATGGTGTCATTTTAGGACGACGAACATGAGGAATGGGCCGCATGGCAGCTGCTTTTAATCTCTGCCTTGCTGGGAGTAATGGTGTGCCAATTCCATTTACTCAAATTCCTTTTTCATCTTTTTCTAGTTTAGAAGCAGCTACAGTTGGCAGTCTGGGGCCATCATGAGAGCCTGGTCTTGTCTCTTGGCATGCTCGAGATCTCTTCTTACTAGGAGCAGGTGGTCTCAGCTGAGTAGGAGGGCTGCCAAGAAAGAAATCATTTGATTTATTATCTTTCCCTCGACTTGAACAGAAGAAAAGAAGGCGTTCAGCATCATCTTTCTCAAACGAAGCAACAGGAAACCCCTGAATGCTTGCGATTCCAAGTGCAACTAAACTATGATAAGAAACATCAGGCGCAAGATGCCTCAAAACCTGAAATTACACCCAGAACAAAAGTAGAAGTTGTATACATTTGAAAAGAACAATGTAAATTATAGATAATGAACAATGAATTAAGATCCAAAAGAACAATGTAAATTGACTTTAATAATATAATGTAACCCTCAGAATAAACTCGGTTAGGGAGCTTGTAACTTTCCAAACACTAATGTTGTAAACACATTAGCAGAATCTTCATTTTCACAAAGGTTCCATTTTGGGCATAAGCATCAGAGAGGCAGGCTAATGCTAACCAGGAGAGTTAAAAACAAATACATCGAGGGGCTGAAATTTGTGTGCCAAAACAATCCCTTCACATGGTAAAAATGTTTTACCGCAGATCATGCAAGCAAAGACCAAGAAAAAGAAGCAAGAAGCGGGCAAAAAACCTGTGAAGCCCATACAGGAACCTTCATGGAATCATGGTAACTTCAAATACGGTAGCCCCACAAGCAATTGCAGCAGATTTCCAAGGTTCAGATAGAGGGACTTTGGTTCCCTCATTGGGCAGTGCATGTACCTGTTGATTCATTTCAATGATTTCATGCCTTATATGATTCTCCAAGAGCTGAAATTAAACAGGTGAAAAGGTGTAAGAGTCAAATACACAAAAAAAGAAGGGTAAAAGTCAAACAGCTTCAACACCAGAATTTTGCCACAAAGATGCTCTAGGATTACCTGATCATCGCAGTCACAAACTCACAACACCGCAAGAAAATATCCCAGCCTGAAGGAGGTGGCGGAAGAGCACAGAACACATCAAAAAGGCATTCATTTTATTAATCTGTATTGAGTCACAGCCACAACAAGTCCTCTTTGTGGAAGAAAAACGAAAAAGTAAAAGATAGTTTAAGAGTTCTAAACATTGTCTATTGTTTGGTATATAATCTCAGTACATATTACGGCATCTCCAAACATTGGGTGCTATACCAAGTCCCAAAACTATTTTGCTTGTAACCAAAAGAATACAGGGTACCAATGTATAACTGAAAGCAAAGCATGTCGAAAGTGGCACGCAGGATATCTAGAAAATGAACCTTCCAAAAATCTCACGAATCCACAAGAATAGATTGTATACAAAGAGATTATGCTTATACAAGCTACATGTATACAGAATCAGCTACTCAGGTAGCTCAGTAAACGAAGAAGACGATAACTTGGTGTCCCTCTCTCTCAACAACTGCGCTCGGCAGCCTAGTTTTAAGGAAAAGAGTTTCAGGTTCGGCGTGCAGATGCATTTGATGACACAGGTGAACGCAAAAGTTGAGCTGTCCGCAATGAAAAGATAAGCAATCCCCTTCCTTAAGCTCAATTTAGGAGTGGAGTCAGGCAGATTTTCAATCCGATCAGTAGATGGAATCGAACAGGCATCTCCAATCCAAGCCACTCCTCTAGGCATATGCTCTGGTCTGTGGGACATGCATTATGGCTTGAACTTTATTTTTCCTACTTATGTGGTCTTCAGGATGCCACTCCCCCACAGTAGCAGCACGTCTCCTGAAATAGATTCATTATTTTCACATATGCAGGCAATTCTACTCAGGATAGCTCCACAGACAAATGCATAAAATAAGGTATAAAGGAATTGTAAAGACAAGACATAAAATTCCCATTCAAAGTAAAAGAACACACATTTGTGCACATTGCAGTACGTACATAGCAATTGAAGACAGGACAACAACAAAAATGGACACCGGAGAAGGAAGGTAAAAAACAGTTCACCCAAAACCAAAAAGTAAAAAGAACTTAATATGACAAAATAACTACTTCAATAGACAACAGTAAAGTAGGTGATAAATAAAAATAACCTGTGAGCACAAGTACAACAAGCCAATCACAAGCCCAACAAACAAATAAATCAAACATAAAATAAAAAATACAATGTAAGCTTACTAGAGATCTTAGAGTCAAGGCCCTCCACAGTAGTCAAGTTGTTAACGTAACCATGCCTTATGTAAAGGTTCCAATTGGCATACGTCCGCATCCCATGGTTAATAACCTTGACAATGACCTATCAAACCTCTTCTTTTTGATAAACCATGAGATTTGGATGGGACAAGACACTTGTGGTTGGCTGCGACCATAACGTAAATGACAGACCTTTTACCTTAAGCATACAGAATTGGTTTCTGTTTTCCTTTTTGTAAGTATAAAAATGTTGGCAATCCTCTTTTGAACAAAACACTGCTTTGATTAAGAAGTCGAATATGTTCAAAGTAAAGTCTGAAGGCTCGAGTTCAAGTGAAGGCCCAACATGATCTCATGGTACTCAGGTAAATCATGCATATGCATCTTGAAATTCCGGTTGCACGGAATTGTCCCAATAAATGGTAGTCGTTATAAACACTAATCGGAGAGTATACATAACTTTGAACAAATTAAAAGTTAATATCTCCACAACCTTAGGTTCAAACAATTGCACAAACAATTCACAATTGACAACAAATATATATGCAACAAGCACAATCAATTGTACAACTTAGAATCTCAAAGTGAGCATCATCAATAGCTCCACCACGGACTATATCTATCAATGTATGATCAAGCATGCAACATGTTAATCAATTAAGCATAATAGCATATAGATAACCAATCACACAATATGCTAATTAATTAAGCACAATACAATAGATAAGCAATCACACAAACAACACAACGATATGGTCACCCGGAAACCTCTACCTCTATAGGGAAAACCGGAGGGGAGCCGTACCCCACGCTCTTGTGTAACACTATGAAAAACGCCAATTGCCAAACACATACAAGGGGGAAACACAATCCCAAACTCTACATTATCAACCCTATGACTAGTGGCAGCACTAACCTTGTGTAGTCTCCAAATGCTTCTTCAAGTGCTCCCACCTCAAGCCGCTCCAATTAGACGAACTCTACCACGTGAATCCTCCAACCGCAAGCAACACGATTATGCAATGAAGTGTGTGTGTGAATGAATATAATGAATTCAATTCGTTTGACACAAGCAAGTAAACAAGGAACACTTGCTAGAATCAAACAAACCGAATTGACAAACCTTGAATATGATTAAAGGGTTGATTTAGTTATTCACAAGGAACAATAACTAAATCAACAACATCAAAGATGTGAGGAGCCAATAACATGGATCTAGGGTCACTCAACAATACCAGAAAACTCTCTCAAGACGTTTTAGACAATATCAAAGAGTAGAAAAAGTTCACACAAATGAAAACCAAAGGATTCTATTTATAGAAAACAAAACAGACGCTTGGGCGATCGATCGCACTGTTCATGCGATCAATCGCACTATTCATGAACAGTGGTACTGTAGCAACGGTCACATTTTCGAGTCGCAACGGCAGATTCTCCAAAGACACTATTCCAGGCGATCGATCGTACTGTTCACGTGAACAGTGGTACTGTAGCAAAAACAGAAAAATATCTTAAAAATAAATGTTTGCTTAACCAAATGAAATCTAATTAATTTCTAGCAAACCTAAGATATTTGTGCTACTTCTTAAGCATAAATAAAATGTATGAAATGGATATGCATGATTCATACCTTGAGAATGCTTGAATGAAACCTTCGATGAACAATAATCGAAGTCCGGAGAAAAGACCGGATAAGAAATGCGTTTTCACGAACCATCTCGAGCAAGAACAACCTAAGCCACTATTCCTAATCCCTTAAACAACCTCTCATTGAATACAATAAAATGCTAATACAAGGGAAAAAGTTTTGTCAAATAGGAAATAGCCAATAGCAAATATATTTCCCTTACACATCTCATCGTTTTTCACAGAGGATAGCAGTATTGCTTCCTGTCCTGACTTCCCAGAATAATTATGTCTTGTGATAAAAATGATCTTGAAAGTTGATTTCTGCTCACGTGTGTGTTTCATCTTTCTAGATATTTTGCTTTGCAAAACAGCTGGTTATGCCTCTTATTTGGTGCCTAAGTTACGTTTGGGATTGTGTGTTTACTTTTCCAACCCATAACCTAGGTTTCTAGGGTTCACTTGATTAACCGGTCCATAGTACAATTAGCGTATGCTTTTACTTGGGTTATGTTTAGGTCTGTAGGGAAAAGTTGTTTTGTTATGCACCAGTCATATCAATCATTTAATAGAGTTTGCAAAACCTTTTGCCTCTTATTTGAAAAGTTATCTACTTTGGGAAAGTTTGACCTTGTCCTTTTTGTTTGTTGGCTTGCTTGTCAAATCTGTTGCTTGGTTTTACAAAAAGGTTTATGATCACATAGGCTAAAGTGCCTGCTCTCTTATGAGCCTCACCTAGCCTATATATATATGAAGCAAAGGTGCTCCTTGCTTCTTTGGTTGTTTTGTTTGTGAAAATTGTCATAGACATTTTCTGAGTTTCATTTATCTTGCATTGTTCATTGTGTTGCTCTAAGTCTTCCTTGTTGATTGTAAATCTTAGAGCTTGAACAAAAACTCTTTTCATAAAACTCATATTGCATTTGCATACCATGAGATTGTGATTGGTAGTGCAACAACCCGAGAAGTCTCCACGAAGAATTAGTTAGATGATAGCTAAGTTATGAGGTTGGAAGTTCTGGAAATTTTTATGTTGTAAACACCTAGAGACAAGTGAGGTAGAACATGTCGTAGATTAGGAAGAGTCTAGGAAGGATAGAAGCGCGACTAACTATCCCAAGTTGCTACAAACTTGTAAGAGGTGTTGATTTACTTTTGGAAACTTTCATATGTAAGCACTTAGAGATAAGTGAGGTAGAACATGTCGTAGACTAGGTAGAACATGTCGTAGACTAGGAAGAGTCTACGAAAGATAGAAGCGCGGCTAACTATCTCAGGTTGCTACAAACTTGTAAGAAGTGTTGAATTACATAGTGGAAAGTTTTGCCCTTCAAGAGATAAGGGCACGCAGTTTTCTCCCTGGATGCAGGGTTTCTGCGAGAACAAAAACATATTTGTGTTGTTTATATTTACTGCAACTTTACTTTATATAATTGTTCAATTGTAATTCAGGATAGACACAACCATTGCTATCCCTGAGAACAATTTAATACGAAAAAGTTGTCATTGTCCTATTCATCCCCCCCCCTCTAGGACCTTCACTTTTGAATGATGACAGAGAAACGGAACAATGGTCTAGAATTGCACGAGGGGAATACTTGCATATGATTTTCCAGGACGCCCCTATAACAGAGAATTGTAAATACTTTATTATTTTTCCTTTTATTGAAAAACTTATAACAGAGACTTACAACTGAACTTACTCGTAAGATGCAAATGACCCTTGCTGAGGGTTGGTGAACCGCATTCGTATAGTAATTCTGGAGCCATGATTGAAAAATGCATCGGAATACTGAACAACTGGCCTTTCTTCTTTGCCTTGCCCACCAGTATTCTGAATGATGTAGCAGTCTTGGTTGACTCTTGAAAGGTCGACATTAGCAGGCCTCCATTGCTATCCTCCACAACTGGTGTCTTCATGCAAGACACGGGCTGAGGAGTGATGTCCGGCGCACAATAGCCCATCAGGCTAATTGTCGCCCCTTCAAGCTGTATTATGATTTCGCGCCCTTCCCGTGCCCGGCTCAAACGCCATCCTGGATGCTCAAAATTACGAAAGAGCTGCTGATTTCTTATTTTCACTTCTGCCTACAGGAGAGAGGAGAGTTTCAACCAAATAAAAAAAAAATACAAACAGTTAAGTTGCAAACAAAAAACAGTCGTAAAAAAATAAAGTACCTCATAGCCATCCTTCGTGAAGTACAAAATATCCCGGCTGATGATGATGTGTCCATTAGGATCAAGGATGTCATAAGCCTCTGAAACAAAAAAAAAAAAAGATGGCCTCACTTCTTAGACAAGCCATCCTAAATGCTAAATTAGCAGACCTTCGGTGGGAATAAACCACACAAAAAAAAAACGAGAAGCATTCATAATAGGGTCATAATAAAAGAAGTCACCAATGAATAAATGAAATGTATTGCTAAGGGCGTAAAAAGTGAGAAAAATGGAAACTTTAATCTGACTCATAAAACTAACCTAAAAAGTGGATATCTACCTTACAACAACCTTCCTATATAATAGGAACCGACTATATCCACATAAACCTACTATGCAGCGTATAGAACCAGTACCAATATGTTGGGTGCACAAAGTAAAAAGAACAGTTTAAAGGAAACTAAAACGCATCATTTTCATTCATACCTAGAATGGTTCACATCATACATGATTTAAACTACCAAATTCATCTTGCTAGACGGGGAGAGGGCTTTGTTTTTTTGCCTAAACTTGCAGAAGAAGCTGACTGATGACTTGATGACTTGGGCGTTCTTTGACTTCTTTCTATTCGGATAGGCCGTAGGTGGTCAACATTAAACGAAACAATTTTTTGTCATAAAAACAAAATTATTTTTTTTGTTCGAGATTAAAATTTGACTTAATCTATTTTAAATCTCGTATCGTTTTTTTTTTAATTAAGTTTTTAATTTTAAAAAATCATAAAAAATAAACGGATTGATATTTTTACGTTCTGTTAAGTTGAGAATTTCTTAAAAATTATAATTTGAGTTTTGTGGGACGATTTTGGTAAAAAAAAAACAAAATGTCATTTTGGCTAAAAAATCGTGTGTTATAACCTACGGTTTTGGGTTATAAACCAAGATATCGGGAAAAAAAATAAAAATCTCTCAAAGTTTTACCGATGGTAAAACATATTTTTTTTAAAGTGTCCCAATTGACAGAACTTGAAAACCTCGTATCGTTTATTTTTTATAATTTTTTTAGTTTTCATACTCTGAAAAATCATAAAAAATAAACATGTCTATATTTTTGTGTTCTGTCAACTTGAGAATTCCTATAAAATCATGATTTGAGTGTGGGACGATCTTGGTGCGAAAGTAAAAAAAAATATGATTTTGGTCAAAAAACTGTGTGCTAATAACTCATGGTTTTGAGTGAAAGCAAGAATTTGGCAAAAAAAAAAATCTCTCAAACTTTTATTAATGGTAAAATATATTTTTTTAGATAGTGTCTCAATTAACAAAACTCAAAAATCTTATATCGTTTATTAAAGAAAAATTTATAGTCTTAAAATGTTTTACCATGACACACATTTTTCATGAAATACCCCATTTTTAAAAATTTGTTGAGCGCTCTTATATGGGTGCTAAGGAACATGCTATCATCTCAACAGAGTCATCCCATAACTTTTAGAATCAATCACTTCAACCTGAATCCATGTTCGTCTCATTAACATGTCGTGTGCAATATATATATATATATATACCAACAAGCAAGGCCTTGGAGGAATTGGAGCGTTGGGCCAGAATTCAAGGCTAAAATTACATAAATAAAAACACTTGCATTACCAAATAAATTATATAAATAAACACTTGAATAGCCAAATACGACTGATTAAGAAAACAGAGATGAAAACAGGTGCATCCAAATATTAGAATGTCCATCTTTGTTGCCATACTATAACATCTACATGAAATTCAGCCAGTAATATAATGTTCATGACTGCACATCATTAGAACAAGTATGTTCAACAGGAACGACAGGAATTGTCGTTAGGGGGAGATAAGAACAAGTATGTTCAACAGGAACGACAAGAATTGTCGTGGTCTGTCCCCACTATGTCTCATCTTGATCCCCAACTCAATATTCATAAGGTAGTAGATTCGATGCCTAATGCGTTTTCTGATATTGATAAAGTGACGAGATCAAATATACCAGCTCCAAACATGCTTGCAAGGTTGGAAATTCCCTAAAGGAAGAGGAGATATGGCGCCAATAATGGTGTCACAATCACACATAGTGGATGTGTGGTTGAGGCCGTGGTTCCCTAAAGGAAGAGGGTGATACCACTTGGTTCGATGGATACTCACCAAAGGAAGGAAGTGAGTTTGGCACAGCCTAATCCATTCATCATCAATATCGAAACCCGTCTCATGAGATTATCTCTGATTATGTCCATGAATCAATATTGGGGGACGCCTCAATGACTGAACCAATTTCAGAGGATAATAAAATCTCGATAAATGCATGCATGCTTGACACGACATTATTTGATGATGTATTGCTCAAGAGACTATAGAGAACGACGACATCGAACCACGCTCTATTGAAAAATATCAACGTACAACATATTGACCTAAATGGAAAGATGCAATCTCAATTGAACTAGTTTCACTAACAAAGCAAAAAGGTATTTGGGTACGTAGTGCTAACGTCCCCAAGTTTAAAGCCTATTGGACATAAATAAGTTTTTGTTAGAAAGCGTAAAGAGAATAAAGAAGTCTTGAGATATAAGACTTGCCTCGTGGCGCAAGGTTTCTCACAAACGCTCTGGGATTGACTACGAGAAGACGTATTCACTCGTAAGGAATGATATTACATTCCGCTACCTTGTCAGTTTGGTAGTTTCCATAAAAAAAAAAACTTGACATGCAGCTTATAAATGTGGTTACAGCATATCTCTATGGGGATCTAGATTCAGAGATATATATGAAGGTGTCTGATGGACTTCAATTACCCAAACCAAGTGACTCTAAACCACGGAGTGCGTTTTCGATAAGATTAAAACGCTCACTTTATGTGACTACTTGATTGGGAAGGGATATATAAATAATGGTTTATGCCCATGCGTATTTATTAAGAGAACAAGTTCCGGATTTGCAATTATTATTGTCTATGTTGATGACATGAATTTAATTGGCACTCTCGAAGAACTGAGAGATATTGCTACGTATTTGAAATCCGAATTTGAGATGAAAGATCTTGGAAAACTCGGTTTCTAGGCCTTGTGCTAGAGCATCGAGATAGTGGAATATTAATACACCAATCGGCTTGTGTCCACAAAATGTTAATGAGATTTAACATGGACAAAGTACATCCATTTTAGCACTCCCATGATCAATCGGACCCTAGATCGAAGGAATGATCAATTTCGTCAAAAGGATGATGACGAATAAAATATATGGGCCGAAGTATTATATCTAAGTGCAATAGACGCATTATTGTACTTAAGCTCAATGCACTACACATCTCTTTTGTTGTGAACTTGTTAGCTAGATTTAGCTATGCGCTCACGCAACGCCATTGAGTGGTATAAAGACAATATTTCGTTACCTTAAAAGTACAATTGATTTGGGCTTATTTTATCCCTATAGAGAGAAAGCCAAGTATGAAAAAACTGGCTGCATTTGGTACTGCCGACGACGATCGACCGGTCGAGGTACGACGGTCGACCGGTCGACCCTCGGACAGAACGTCTCTTACTCCCTATGCCGAAAATCCTTGTGATGTTTTGGTTGATTTTTCTGATGTTGGGTACCTCTCTGACCCGCATAATGGTTCTTCCCAAATTGGTTATGTCTTTACCATGGGTAACACGGCGATATCTTGGAGGACCACCAAGCAAACGTCAGTTGCTACTTCCTCGAATCATGTAGAGATAATTGTTCTACATGAAATTGTTAATGAGTATGGTTGAGGTCTATTATTACACATATTCGAGGAATAAGTGGTTTGAGGTTTACCACTTAGGAACCTACTTGCATCGAGATGATGAAGCAAGGTTTCATTAAAGGGGACAATACCAAGTATACATCGCCTAAGTATTTTTATAATCAGCAACTATAGACTCTCCTCAAGATTCAAATGAATCAAGTTAGATCCGAGGAGAATGTGGCAGATTTATTTACTAAGTCTTTGCCTAAGTCCACGTTTGAAAAACATGTTAAAAGCATTGGTATCAGGGGGAGATCCCATGATTGTAGGAATCAGGGGGAGGTGCAGACTTGAGGGGGAGTCTGGCACATACATGTCACTTTCAAATGTGAAGGGTGCGTTGTACTCTTTTTCCCTTCGTCCAAGGTTATTTTTTCCCACTGGATTTTATTGTTACTTGGCAAAGTTTTTAACGAGACAACATGGAAAGCACTATCTAGTTGTGACCGGCACAAGGGGGAGTGTTGAAGGAAAACATTATTGTGTGTCTTGTCAAACTATGACTCTTAGTATAGGTTATCCTTCTAGAATATGGATTAGATATTTCCTACATCAATATGGATTGTATCTTGTATTCCTCTATATATATAGGCCCTTTCATCATTAATAAAGTTGATCATATTCTGAGTATTCTTTACTATTTCTCTGTTATTTACGTTTCCCTTAAACATATATATAAACTAAGAGAAAAATTCATTTGTTAGATTTGGTTTTAATGCTTTTGAGGGTTAAAAATCATAGAGATAAAATTTGGTTAATGTTTTAATTTAACAAAATATATTTTATATGTTTATAATTTTTTGGATTGGGTTCAAAGTGTATAGATATAAAAAGTTTACCAAATTTTTATGGTTTGTTGCTTAACCCAAGTGGTTAGATGCCAACTCTTCAACCAAGAGGTTGGATGTTCAAACCTCAGCTGAACCCTAAACCCTAAACACATCAGTTGAGATTCGAACCTCCAACCTCTTGACTGAAGACTTAGTGCGCAGCCACTTGAGCTAAGCAACAAACTTTGGATGTTTTAGTAAATTTTTTATATCTATACACTTTGAACCCAGTCTCAAAGATTATAAATAAAATATATTTTGTTAAATTAAAACATCAACCAAAAATTACTCATAGTTTGTTGCTTTGCCCAAGTGGTTGAGCATAAAGTCTTCAATCGAAGAGATTGGCGGTTCAAACCCTAGCTAATGCGAGAGTTTCAAATATTTTTGTTGGACAATTGGTGTGGGTCTCATTCGGCCAATGAGGACATAACACATCAACAAAATGGGTCCATGATGGCCACATGGCAATCGAGTGCTGACTGAGCATGATGTCAGCAATCAGAGCTGACTGGGCATGTCATGTCATCACTTAACAGTCAAAATTAATAGTTTTATCGATGTAGGGACTAAACTGATTAAATTGATGAGTATACATGTGTTGCTGATGAAATTGGAAGTGGAGAGACTAACATGATGTTTGGTGTAAAATTCAAGGGGGCAAATTGAATTTAATCCGTAAATTTTTTAGACCGAGTGAGAAACTAAATTTTATGAGCCCATGAAAACAATCCATGCTATTTCTAAGACCCAAAGGTAAATAGTATCCAACTTTTCCAAAACAACAGCAAATTGAATTTTTTTTTTGATGTGAAACCTTTTGCCGACGACTAATTCGTCGCTAAAAGTGATATTTTTTTTTAAATATTTGAGTGAATAAAGAAATAACAACCATTGCCCACAAAATCTCATCCTAGGAAATCCTAAATAAACTCTAGCCACCAAATTGACCAAGAAAAAATATGTCTTGACGCACATCAATTTTCAAGAAGCTAGAAATCTCTTATTATTTTGAAGCACGGTTTCTTTTCGATCAAAAATAGTATGCCAAATTGCATATCTTCAATAATGAATTGGTAACTTAAAAAGACAGAGCAAAGCTTGCATGACTGATCACCTAAGTGGCTAAGACCATCTTCCATGGTAAGGCAAATACCTAAATATGGGGATTGACATGCTCCCATGGTAAGCTAAGTCCCATTATCCATAAGCCAAATATAGCTTTCATTGAATTTGTAAGCCATATATAGCTTACACAAACCGTAAGCCAAATCCAACTTTTTTATATTATATTCTATTTTCTTTCCACTTTTTCCATTCTAACTTCATTAAACAATCTTATAATTTCCTTTGTGTTCATAATATTTTTAACTACTAATTTCTTTTCTTCTCAAAATTTATACATTTTAATTTTGTTAATAATAAAAATTACACCATTGTGAAGATCTCAATGATGTCTTTCATTTGAGCATAATATTGTTTACATATGATCAAAATAATTTTCATACATAATTTGACTTTTATTAAAATTTGGCTTAGTACGTTATAGCTTATGGTGGGAGTGGTTTAGGAATTGGAAGGCATATTTTTGGAATATGCCAAATTGGTAAGCTATATTGAAAGGCAAATTTGCCTTACCATGGAAGATGGTCTAAGTGAATTGTTTTAAAAAAGACCGGTCGTTTCTATATTCTTGTGAGGGTTGCTTCCAAGTTTTCAATAGCATCACTACATATTCGTAGTAACTTTCTGTAATTCAAAGGATCCCATACAATTCAAAAAATTCAGATTAGTTTTTTTTTTAAGTAGAATAGAATCTTTATTTGATAAAAAAAATTCAGACTAGGTTGATCATAGATAAAGTGAGATCCTAATTAACTCGTCAAAAAATGGCTCAATTTATGAATTGGAGATGTTCTAACTTCTAAGCCTTCAATCCAAAGAAGACAACCTCTAAAATAAGGTTTAGGCTAATCTTAAATAAGTTTTCATTACCAACAAGGTCTAATGATGCACCGAACAGAAAAATATCTAATTGACGTATGTATCATAATAATGTATTTTTAAAAGTTCAGGTACCTTCCGAGTTTGACGTTCTCGTCGGCCCACTCCATCACACGGATTGATCCGGTGGTAGCCATTTTTTTATTCGAGATGGCTTCACTCATCTTGCAGTCTTGATCATCCCGACATTATGATTATATAGAATACCACAAATCTTACCCATTTTGTGGATTATGACATCTTGACACATGCTCGAATCAAGGCAGTAAACTTGTTCCCAAAAATTAGTGTACAAGAGAACAGTGCCCAAACAAACTGCCTTTAAATTATCAAATAATCCCAATATACTATTTTTTTTTTCGATGGATACTTATTGGATTATAATGGGATATAATTTCTTTAATAATTAACACAGCTCTTTTATCCTTGGTATTTTGGACTAGTTCTTTTACTGTTTTGATGGGTTTGGCTTATTGTACTTGTTATATCCATTACTCACAGGTTACAAGACCCAACCGCTTTTACAGGCCAAGAGTCCAAGACAGACAAATATATATTGCCAAGTGCAATGTTACACTATTTGAGCCTGTAAGTGTAAACAGTAAACCTAAAGCTGAAAATGGTGGATAAAAAAAAAGCCAAAAGAACTAAAGAAGCTTCCCAAAAAGAAAACAAAAAAAACAATTAATTGTTTTTGGCGGACAGTTTTTTTTCTCTGCTCCACGCTTGGGACTTCGGACTCATGAGTGTCTTTGTCCACTACTCCCAAAGATCCCCCATCCTCTTCTTTTTATGAGTACTCTTTCGTCCACTTCCTGGTCCTGCTTCTGTACAAGTACGACTATGTCACTGTAGTAGTTTAGTGTAGTCTAATTTTTGAAGGCAGAGCTAGAGCTGGCTTCCCCATGTGACTCATTTCTTGCAATAGTACTTTTGGTCTCAACTTGCAAAATAAGTAGTCAATGCTCTTTTCTCAATTTCTCTTGTTCAGCTACTTCTCTGCAAATTTTGCCTTCTAATTTTTATACCCAAATAGTGAAGCTAGACAAAGCATTGCCCACTCAAGAGTAAAGACTCACTCCACAGAAAAAAACCCTTGATTCCAAATCAATTATTTTTTCCATGGATCTCACAAGTCCCAGATGCTTTCAAGCTCCTAACTTTATCTCTTCTAGTGTGGTAAAGATCCCACATTTTGTTTCCTTTTGTTCTCTGTCTTTGTTTTTACTTGCCCAATTGGGTTTTAATTACTCTCTATTGTTTCTTTTCCTCTTGTTTTGTGTTTTTGTATGTGATTCAGGAACCACCATTAGAGAGCAACACAAGCTTCTATGGGAAAAGCAAAAGCAACCCATTTGCAGACACCTTTCATGACCCACTTTGCAAGCTTAATCTCAAAGAGACAGCTGAGTTTGTCAAGTCATTTCCATTACCACCACCAAGCAATGGCCCAGAAAGCAACAGAAGCAATTTTCTTGACTCTTCAGCTCAAAGGAGGGAGGGAGTGACCTCTGTTGTCACACATAAGAAAGTTCTAGAAGCTCCTCCCACACCCGGAAGGCCTGTGTTCAGCTTCAGTGTTGGGAATCTTTCACGAAAGAGCTTTCCTTCAAAGTGGGATGATGCTGAGAAATGGCTTATAAGTAGTTCTTGCCATGACTCTCCTGCTCACAACAACTCAAAGCTTAATAATTCCAAGCAATGTGACAACTTTAAGCAACAAATGGAGGTGTCAAAAGCAGTCTCAAGCTTTCAAAGGTCTGCATCTTTGAACAATCATAACAGTTCTGCCAAAGTTTTCAATGGGGGTTTAGCCTCAATTGATGTACTTCCAAAAGGTAATCATCTTTATTTCTTCAACTTTAGTGGTGGAACCTTCACCTATTGGCTTTTATTTATCAAATTGCCCCCTTTGTGCCATTATCATCTTTCTCTCTTTTTGTTTTTTGTCTTGTAAAAAGTTTGATGATAGTTTCAACTTTTGCTCTACTTTCTTAGTCACTGTTCAAGTACAACCACATATCAAACAATGAAGAATTTAGTTTTGAATTTTGCATATATTTGTTAATTGTTAGCTGCGATTCTTTCACACTATAAACAATATAAGCATTGTACTTGTTTCTTCAACTTCGAGCTGAACTATTCATTATTAGTCTGATATGTTAATCAGAATCCAATATCTTTAAAGTTGGGGCTAGACTACCCTTTTTAACATAATATCTATAAACTGGATTTGTTTTCAACTACTAATTCCAAGTTTGAGGTTTACTCTTGCAGATAAGTTTGTGGACGACATAGAGCCAATTTTGCCCAATTTCAAGTATTTGGAGCCAACTAAAGAAGGTTTTTTGTTCAAAAACTCAGCCTGTGAAACCATGAAAGATGCAGGCACAGACCAGTGTCATCATATAGAGCATCGGGATGTTGGGACGGAGATGACTCCTCTTGGCAGTTCAACAACTTCAAGGTGTCACACACCATTTAAGTGCCCATCACCGGCGCGCCATAACACTCCTGAGAATAGGTCAGGGCCATTGGCCTTGGGACATTCTAGCAGCACCAATAACACCATCGACATTACCCAGTTGCAGGAATGCCATTTAGCTAAGCTTCAACTTGGGACACAATATGATTCAGTCGCGTCAACTTGGAACTCAAGGGAAGAGGAGGAAATGGAAATATCAAAGAGCTTGAGACATTTTGACACAGGCAATGTGTATGCAGGCAATGGATACCGAGAAAGTATTTCTGAACCAAGAGCTGCTGCATGGGAAGAGGAAGAAAATAACAAATGCTGCCTTAGGTAATTTGCCAGATCATTAGGTTAGACCTTTGCGTTGTTCCAAATGAGAATTTTAATTCTGATTGTGTTTTGAATTGTACAGGTATCAGAGAGAAGAGGCAAAAATTCAAGCCTGGGTCAATCTTCAAAGTGCAAAAGCAGAAGCTCAGTCAAGAAAGCTTGAGGTACTTCTGTTCTCCTGTTATTTTTCCCTTGGTGGGTTATTAGTCCATCATGTTTGTGTTCTTTACCAATTGTTGGTTTTTCATTGCATTTGAAATGCAAGCATCATAGAAATGGGATATAAACATTTCTTTAACTAAATGACAAAAAAAAAGACATAGAAACCTGGAATAATTATGTGGCTTCCTTGCGTAGGGAAATTAATTTTTTAACTGTTGTAATCGCCATATGATTGAGAGTAATTTCCTCAAAACTATGTCTAATGAGTTACTCAACTCTTGTATGATGGAACATGAACTGGCATTGAACACAAAAGATAATAATAGTCTATGGTTTCAATATATAATGCATTTTTGTTGTTATGTCATCAAACCCTTAGTTTTGTGTACTGACTGTATTCTTCTCACCGATTGCACACACTCCGTTTTTTATTTCCTCCCTTAATTCCTACTCTTATTAGAATAAGAGAAGATATGCTATCCTAAATGGCTCAAGTATTTAGAGCATGATACCAAGTGGCCGCATTGTCAAATCGCAGTGCTACTCTGCCAAACTAAGCTAACTACGACCTTTTGAACTCTATTTTATTGATTCTAGTCGGAATGCTTCACAGTGCTTCTTGTTGGCTTCCCCCTTCTCGAGCCACCCATCGCTCTGGGACCCCATTCTGCTTTTGTTTTCTTCACTAGATCACACCTCAGTTGAAGTGCATTGCTTAGTATAATATAGTTCTATGCATGCTTATCTCGTAAAAAAGACAAGAAGAATGCTAGAAGTCATCATCCTCACATTTTAATATACTTGCAAGTGTGCAACCCATGTGAAACCAGTATTTAGTAATCCATGGGGAATTGGGGAATTTGAGTATTCAAATGAGTCGGGAAGCTTGGTTTTTTGTTCTTTCTGAATATGTCAAGTATTAATGAAGAGGGCACTAGTTTCCTCTGTTTTTGTAACTTGAATTTCATCTGTAAAGCCAAATTGTGTTGCACACATGCACACACATGCATGCTTGCTTTGGCAGTTTGGTCAATAAGTGTGTATGGTTTATAGGTGAAGGTACAAAAGATGAGATCAAACCTGGAGGAGAAGTTGATGAAGAGGATGGCAGTTGTGCATAGAAAAGCCGAGGAATTGAGAGCAGAAGCCAGGCAACAACACAGTGAACAGATTCACAAGGCCACCAACCAAGCACAGAAGATGATAAGTCGGCACAACCCTCATTTTTCTGGCCACATTTCTTGCGGCTGCTTCCCTTGCAGTAACCACAACCGATCATGAAAAGTTCGTAACATATTCCTTGATGTGTAGTTCTAGTGTCATAGTGGAAAAAATCAGAGCTACGGTTATTCTGAACGAGGGTCTTGTAATTCCAAAATAAATTAAAATCAGCAGTAAAGGGCCACAACACAAGTTCACTTATCCAATTTCGTCTAGATACAAGGAGAACTGAACATGGAATCCACTCTTAACCCAATTCCAGTTGAGCAAAGTCTCATTACAACCTTGATATTATTAAAAGATCACAAATTGGATGCAAGTACATTGCAGTTTTAAATCAACTTATTGACATTAAAAAAAAAACCAATAGGAATCAGATCCATGAGTAGGTTCTCTCATATGGAACACTAGGATTACATAGAAGAGGTTTTTACAACTGTGTTCATAACCTACAAATTTGTGTCGTGTTATTTTGTTTTCGTACCAAATACTTAATCCGAATGGTTATTAATTGTGCTAGCAAAACCATATCATATTTGTGTTGTGTCAAGAAATGATCAGCACCCCTAATTTGGTCATTGTATGCTGTTGGAGTGGAGTCTCTCTTTTTAATGCAGCTTGTGTTGAATATTCAACACATCTTTTGATTTATGTTGTCTTGGATGCTTGAAAAATAATGTAGCTGGTAAACAGGATCTAGAAAGACTGTATAAAGAAATCACATGGGCAAAGCTATGGCTTTAGCAAACAAACATCTGAAGCCTGCAAAGCCAAGCTGTGAAAGTAGCTAGATTGGTCCAATGCTTTCGCTTTTGTTGGCTTTATTATCCACACAACCAATGTTCTCCTCATCTTGTTGGAAACAGGGACCATCCCATCCATGCAGGAGTTTGACATGTGGTCATGCCCTAGGTTATTGGCCTATTGCAACCCCCCATTTACTTCCTTCACTGGCTAAAAACAACAAATGTAGGGTCTGAAACTGTGAATACAAAGGATCTGAAAAGCAAGTTCAGCCGCTAAGAAAGATCTCTATAATTTCTTTGTGCAGGACATCAAAGATTTTCTAAAAGCTGCACTACTTTGGCCATACCGTTAATGTTATCTATAAAATCCAATTATTTCTGACTTTTTTTTCTTTCTTTTCAGTGGCTTACAGGCTCAGGAATCTTGTGGGAGTCTTATAAACTGAAACCGATGAGCAATACCAGTCAAACTTCCATAATGATAGAGACATGCACCAACTGTTTATATGAAGGCTAATTATACAGGATTCAGATCCTCTCCTAAACCATTAGAAGTTGATTGCTGAAGATTGCATTGAATAGTTGTGTAACCATATATAAGGGGAAGAAAGAGACGAGTCACCAACTACAGCCCTTGGCTTTGAAAGCAATGTGCTAGGTTGAGATGGTACATTGTCATGTGCTGGTTATTATAATCATACAGACTCAAAGTAAATGCAAAACCTCATGGCATTCAAAACTATTAAATTCAAAATGTGATCGTACCAACACATTCTATATCATCCTCCACAAAACTAAAAGAAGACTTGAAAGCGAAATCTTCACACAACGCTCATCTGTTCATCTCTATCAAATGAATTCTCTACTGCGCTTATTATTATTCCGAACCATCTGAAAGACTAGAGACGGGAGGGCTTTCTAATCGCGAAACTCGTCCATGAACTTTTTGTGGAACTCTGTCAGACGATTGACGACAGCTGGAATTTTATCCTCTTGAGGCAATATAGTGCATCTAAAATGCCAGGTGCCGGGAACCTGCCAGGGTACATTGCAATGGAAACGACATTTAGTTTAGAGACCTCAACAATGTAAAGAGCAAAACAGTGCTACCGCGCTATCCTACTAATGATCAGTAACAGAATCTTGATCTACAGGGGTCAAGGATTTGTCTACAAACTAACCTGCCCGAAACCAGAACCAGGAACAACAACTATTCCAGTGGCATTGAGAAGGCGTTTGCAATAGAATGCATCTGGAGCTGTCTTTTCAGCCTCCGCTGCTTTAATTGCCTTTTGAGGCAGGTTTATGCAAGGAAAGAGATACATTGCCCCCTCGGCTCTGTTGCATGTCACACCTTCCAGGCTGTTCAACGCTTCTTCTAATGTCTGTGTTCAGATACAATTAATAAAGTAAGAACACAATGTGGGAAAGAAACATAGCGTAACTGTTCCTACAATTCATAATAATTATAAGAGATGTATTGTCTTTACTCTTTCATACTAACCTTTGCACGCCTTTTCAGGGATGACAGAATTCCATCTTTCTCTGAAAGATACAATTCATAGGATTCATCTCCAACCTGCAGTCAACAAAGAAGTTTCATCTGTTAAAAAAAGGTCTAACACAGATAATAACTAGTCAAAAAGCAACTGAGTTTCCAGATGCCCATTCCCTGTGTAACAAGTTAACTGCGAAGTCAAACAAAAATGTACTCCCAATAGGTCCTAAGCCCCCAATTTACACTAGATATTAGTTGAAACATTGGCAAGTTCTATTCTAATGTAGGCGCTTGAGATTTTATTATAGCTCAAATTTACCAAAGCCTCAAAACTATAACAGGTGACTCATTCCACAGAGGAAGTGCTGTTTTCCATTTTATGGCATTCCAACATTTGAAGTTACCGTCATATACCTGGCTTGCTAGTTCTAATATTAAGATCACTTGAGCCTGTGTTGATCCTAAACGCAAGATTATATTCATATGAAAAAAACTGATAATACAACATTCACGTAAGAAAGAAAAATAACCTTTGGTGGACTCATGACAAGGCTTGCAAGAATTTGACCAGAGATATTGGAACAAAGATTTACAGATGCCATTTTGTATATTTGTTCCCTCACTTCAGCACTGAATCCAGTGACCTCCATGTATCCACCTCTTTTTCCACACTCCCCATAGTACCCTACAGCCAAAAGAAACAAAAATAAGTTGTTCCAAATTCTTTGATTTCCAAAAGCAACTCTATTGTCATCATGACAAACTTAATAATCACCAAATTACCTTTAGACACTGATTGAAAAGATACCAGAGGAATATCCTTGTCACCATATCCCATAGACCGGGCTACCTTTTTGAATGAATGAAACTCCTTATCAGGAACATATATGTTCTCTTGATATACCTGCATAAAATTTATGAATATAAAGACCACAAAGTAGCTAGAACATATCCACAAACATTCAGAAATACTCCCACAGTGTTTGAAAGTAATTGAAGTTAATCATTAAAAAAAAAACAATCCATTACCTCATCTGCCAACAAAACAAGACCTTCTTGTTTGCAGAATTCCACAATCTCCCGCTGGTTGTCCTCAGCAAGAACCTGCAGAAAAGACACCAAGAAATAAACCATTGATGATTCTAGATTAAGTGCAAGCTTCTCATCCATTAGAAACCCGTCAAAGAAAACTCAACTATTTTGTTGACAAGGAAGTCTGCTAGTTGAAAGCAATTCATAGCTCACCTGCCCTGTTGGGTTGCCCGGATTTATAACAACCAAGGCCCTTACACTGACACCCTTAGACTTTGCATCCTCTAATTGCTTCTTCAACTCGGAAATTTCCAATCCCCACCCTGATGCCTCGTCAAGATAGTAAGGAACCTGCAAAAAACAGACGATGGATTTGAATGTTCTTAAAATATTAAGTGGTATAGATAGAGGATAATCTACAACTTCAACTTTCTGGCATTCACGTAACTTGGTTTTATTTTTCCTTCAATAATTTCGCAATTTACTGATCAATTAAAGTTAAGCTTGATTTATAGTCAGTAACTTTTAGTGCTCAAGTATAAATGATATCCATTGAACTGGGGCGGTTGAATCCAGACATACCAGTGTGCCACCATGGAGTGCAATTGAAGCGGAGTACAAAGGGTATTGAGGAATGGGACAAAGAATCCCATCCTTTTCTGATCTTATCAGCAATGTCATCATCATATGGACCTGACATGAGAGAAATAAAAATGATTTGTTACGGATACTGCAGTCTGGAACTTGATATATTCAGGAGAGCCAAATTGCTCAGCATTGTAGGACTGTATCTGCAGTATAGAATGGTAGTAGAGAGATACCGCAGGGCTTGCACCATCTGTTAAGAAAATATCATTTGGATCAGCAGGATAGCCATCACGAGCTTCAATTCCAGCAGCAATTGTATCACGTAATCCCTTGATACCCTGATATGGAAAACAGTTGAGGGGTAATGAGTCATATGAGATACCGACATAACCCTTATGAATTGCGTCAATGTTTTTCAAATTTCTGTGATATGGATCATTACCTGACTGTGACTGTAAGCACCGGTTGCTCTTCCAGGAATTTGATCTAGAATCTCCCATGCCCGCTCTATTGAATCCGCACTGCAATGTAACAAAGACATCCAAAAAGGATAAGTCTAACATCATACAGAATCCATCGTTTCATATTACAAAATTGCATTGGCCCTCTTGATCTTATAGCTTCATAAATGCAAATGATCCAATGACAAGATTGGTTATACCCTTGTTCAAATGAGATAGTGGCATTCTAGTTACTGCATTGTTACGAATACCAATGACAGAGTTTTGAAAAATGTTCTGTTGAGACATTCAATTACACTACTATATCATAAATGTAACAATGAGTCAACTCAAAATCAGCTATTCAGATAGCATATAATCTACCAATACCTGAACAGGCCTTGCGTTTCACTCTTGTCCAAGATGGATGGATGATCACATAATGCAAGAACCTGAAAAAAAGAATATAAGCACCAAGGATTGGTTTGAGTTGTTATAGCATTATTGATTGCTACTGTGTGTGTAGTCCACCAAACCAACCTCTCGGAAATAAGTTATTGGTTGCTGCCCAAGAGACTGGGGATTTCCGATATTGCAGTAAAGTATCTGTGTAACACAATTGAAAGTCAGTACCCTAGCGACAATGCCTTAAATCTATGAGGTGAATATAACAAGCTGTAACTCATCAAAGGAGAAAGGAAGCACACCTCATCAAAGGGATGAGAGTCTGGATTAGCCTTTAGCTCTTCTTGAATTTTCTGTGGCACGAGGACATTACAGCAGGCATTAGTATTGGATTTTATTAAGACGAAAACTACTTAGATTCAGTCATAAACCCTATTTAGTCAGTCATATACCCCGGCAAGGATGACAATTTCACCACGGACAGCATATTCACACTTCACAACCTGAAAAAACACAGAAAACAAATCAAACAGTAAACTTAATAGGGAGATATAAAAATTACAGCAAAGAACCAATCATTCACTAATCAACCTCTAAAAAACAAATCAAATTTATCCAATCAGAATGACCCAGATATGAGTTGAATTTTTCAAAGAGTTAAAATACAACAGAGCTTTCACTAAACAATTGAAAACTCGGGTCCAAAACTATTGAGCCAGTGATGTCATTACTGATACATGTATGCCAACACAATTGGTTCCCAACACACAGAAAATTCAAACACACCTATGCATTCATCAATGTTATATTGTTATTTTTTGGGCAACTGACAAAGCTAAGCATGCGAAAGCTACCAGTATGCTTAATATAATCTAAGATAATTCTTATTTTTTGGGCAAATAAGAAAGCTCAAGCATGCGAAAGCTACCATTATGCTTTAATATATCCAAGATAATTCTGATCGTAACTCCAGGGTATAAAACAATAAATAAAATCAAACCCAACCCAGATGCAGAAACATCATATCAAAGAACTGTTGACCATGTATACAGACAGAACTGAATCAATCAACCACACAGTGATTCATGTAAGCAACAAATTTTTCACCAAAGAAATCAAAATCCCAGAAAAGAAAAAACCTCAAACCTTGAGATTAATGTTGCCAACAGTGAACCAATCAATCACATATGAATAAGTACTGAATCACCAAAAAAAAATGCAAACTTTAACAGAAAAACAAAAACCCAGAACAGAAAAAAGCTCAAAGCTTGGTATTCATGTTGCCACAGTTGACTAATCAATCACACACTGAATGAAGTACCCAACAAATTTTTCACCAAATAAAAAATGCAACCTTTAGCAGAAATCAAAAACCCAGTAGAGAAAAAAGCTCAAACCTTGGGATTGATATTCCCAACAGTGACCGGAGAAGAAGATTTGTCAGCCATGGAAGAAGCGAAGTCGAGAACTGGAGTGGATGACAAGAACCGACTGAGAAATAGAGAGCTTTGCTGTTGTTGCTGTGGGCGAATCTGCTGCTTGTTCTGTAAAGAATGGACGACAAGAGTTCTGAGTCTGCCGCTTACGAATCTCCGCATTCTAGGACCTTCTCTTTTATACGTGAGATAATGAATGATATCAGATTTGATGCGGTGACAAATGGGTTCCTGGGCACGTTCGACGAAACCAACACCCAGGATTTGACTTGATGGCTTTGCCCAACCCCCACGGCTTTGCCTTTGACACTTCAGGACTATTTTGATGATATCTGAGCCCACAGAATACGACCTTCTAGTTTAAAATGTGAATATCCGTCATCTCTCCCATGATCTTCGTTATTTAAGGAGAGGGGTGCTTTTACATTGCTTGCGGATAAAGTTGTTAGTAAAGTTGTTTTACCTTGTTTGCATTTTTATGAGTCATGGCCATTAGGACACCACAAGTTAGATTCTTTAGGTCACACTTTCTTTCTTGGTGTTGTATCCAATTTAGTGGATGTCTCTATGGGCAAGGCATCGATATCCAAGTTCAGTTTGAGGTATGTGTATCGATGCTGAAATACTACTAGTGAAAAAGAAAATTTTGTTACTCTTTGATAGTTAGTGAAATGGAGAACAAAAGATTTGACTCGGAAGAGTAGCTTGAATTTTCATAATAAAACCATAGTATAGACCACAATTTTCAAGAGAAAATCTAACTTTCAAATTTGAAGCAAAGAATTGACTAGGTGCAAAGTAATTTGGATAAGTATTTTTTTTCGGTTGAAGATTTGGATAAATATTAAAGTTTACCATATAATCTATACTATATTTAAGAGAAGAGGTGTTATCAACCATAACATAATTTTTTTACACAAATACCTCTCATATATTAAATTACTAGCATACCACATTCACTAGAAAAGATAAAAAAGTTAAATCACAAATAACAGAAAATTAAAAAAAATACTAGTTTAACCACCCACATTCTCCAATTAACCATCTCTACTCTCACATGGGTGTGAGAGTGGATAATTCTAATTTCTATAACTATTACTTATATAATTGAATTTGGATCCTCTCTTCATCTAAGTTTTAAAAAAGATGCTGACATGTGACTATTTTCAATCTAATGGTCTACAATAAATTTAGATTATCTATCTCTCATAGTCTCATTTGAGTTTCATTTTCATAATTTGCTGCGCTATTTTTTTTCCCTCTTCCTTTTGTTCTTCTTGGCCGTTCCTAATGTAGGAAAAAAAAAACAAGAAAGCTAAACGATTGAAGGAGGGAAGTGCAGCAAAAGCACAGCACCTTCATCCACCAAAAATTCCATTATTTACAATATGAATGGTTTGGTTAGACTGTGGTTCTTTGTTTCTCTCTTTCTGAACTGAATTCAGAAATTTCACAGACCAATATATACAAAGTTCAATAGGGGAAAGAGAGACGCATAATCACCACCCACCCTCTCATTGCCAGATCAAATCAAAACCAAGAGAATCTCTATCGAACACATTAGTCTGAATTTCCTTCCGATCCAACCTTTGCAATTTGATGTTACATGAAAATTTCTTCTATGCAATTTTGGGTTGTGATAGTAAAGAACCTATAGGCATGAGTTTTGTGTCTATGAAGGAAAAGAATACCAGAAGAAAGAAAGAAAGAAAATAGATCGAAAAAAGAGAACAAAAAAAATAGAATGGCTGTGAAGGAAAACAAAGAGGAAGAAAGAAAAAGATAACCTAAATTTATTGTAGTCCATTAGATTGAAAATAGCCGCATTAGGATGAGAGTTGTATTCCAATTAATCATTTTCTTTGTACAATTCAGCCACCATAATCCTCGCCTAGTCTTTATCAGTAGACATGCACATTCTCTAGTTCATCTGCTTTCCATTACAATTATAGAACAGTACTTCTAGACTATTTAGTAATATGAGTTAATTTCATTTTACTTCTTTAACTTTTACACCCTAAATCATTTATTTCGTAAGTATCAATGTTCCGTTGAATATCAGATAGAATTTGGATGGTTTTGCAGAAATGATTTAGCTGCAAGTATCGTCCCTTCCAACTTATCCACTTTCACCCCACATATCTCATTATTTTTTCATGCTATTATCCTACAACTTTAAACCTCTTTATTTCTTTATAAACATACATTACCTTGTATGCAGTAGGAAAGAGCACAAGAATTTGCTCAATACTATTTTCAATTCATTCTTAATCAGAACTTTTGCATGTATTTTCAGTGTAATAAAAAGAATGTTACAGAATAACTTTCCAAAACAGATTGGAAAGAAAGGTAAATGAGAACAGGGCATACACAGAGCGCAACACAATTGTGTCAAACATGTTAAAAAGTAAAAACTATATGTTGAAAACGGTGTATATTAAGAGTTTAAAATCATTCTTTCTAAAGGAACTTAATTTCTGAACATGTGAACGTTGGCCGATTACTTAGATCACAGGGATGTCTCAAAATTCACATCAGTCTGAGGCAACCATTCATTACCTTGGATAAAGGACTCAACAGTGAACTTGGCTGCTTCAGTATCTGTAAGAGAGGGCTTATAACCAGCCCATGTAACCCTTTTATCCACATTCGATCCTGGTCCACTGTTTTGGTACTCTGCATAAAATATGGTGTTAGGTGGCTCAACCTGGGAAACCCATTCTGTCCACCCCGATGGGTTCAAGAATGAACCAATAGTAGACTGCATGAAAACCGTGGTCGAATACTCCTTCCAAGGTCTACCAAGATATGTTGGAGCTGTCATGTTACTTTCTAGTGGAGAGATTGTGCACTTTTGGATTGAAATCCCAGTGTTTTGATTTGGGTCCTTCTTTCCCTGAGCCGTGATGGTGTTGAACTGGTTTGGCATTGGCTGCCTCGGCTTGATGTTACAGTTTTGGAACACCACAGCTGCATTGCCAAAGATGAAGTCTATGGTGCCTGTGATGTCACAATCACGATAGAATTGTCGATTTGAGTGAGCATATAGGGTGTCTTGGAATGCATCAAATGAGCATCTGTAGTAGACAGATTGGTCGGAACCAGATCGGAATGCCACTGCCTGGTGCTTTGCTGCTCCGGCAGTGTTAATGAACCCTATATCTTTCGCAATGAACCCTTTTCCTGCAACAGCTGGTAATCCAATATGCACTCATTGTAAGATTCATGCATACAAAGTTCATATCAAGCTGGAATGCTAAAAGTTCTTAACAGCCTCAACTCACAAATTTCTTCAATATGAAGAAATTCCAACACATTGTCCTAATTAATGACATTTACTTTGAGGGTCTCCATAAAATCTAAATGTGCAAAGAAACCAAGTAGGGACTTGTTGTCTTTGATGACTATGGTGCAAGCCAACAAGAGTCACAGCATGCAGAACCTGAAACAGTGCAACTTTCTTTGGTTTTTGACTTCCACACTGTGCCTAATTTTTTCATATCATAGAAGGAATTAAATGCTATTCAACTTGACTGCATAACAAGTACATATCCATCAGCATCACATATTTTTTAGGCAATTAATTAGAAAAAAAAAATCAGAAGATAAAACACATGGTTATGCAGGCCACACACTTGCATTTCTGGGTCAAGCCTATATGCTAACTTGAATCAGTCATATTATAAATGGAACAAAAGGGACCACCACATGAACATCAAGCATATATAATGCACAAACCAGACAAGCACATGGTAGGGGTATCGACCGTCCAAACATCTCAGTCTCTCACCAGATATCCAATCCAGTTTAATAATATTAAAAGCAACTTTGATTTTTCCATAAAGAAGAACAAAGAGCAACAACATAAGAGGTAGATAAAGAATATTTTTAGGTGAGAGTAGCACATCAGGTTAACATTGGTGACGCCTAAACCATGTGGCTGGTTCCCAATTTGACACTATCAATATCAACAAATGCAGAAGGCCACTCTGGTTTAGCTAGCTATGGTTTCCTAATTGACTCTATCACATTGGGATCTCCTAATTTAAAGATGAATACTTTCTTCCTTTTGGCCAACAAAGATGAATGCCTTTGGAGGACAGTTTAGCTAGCTAGTGCTTCTGAGAGTCACACATAATGGACAAGTTGATCAAACTCGAACTTGAACTCAAGCAATGGCAGACTAAATTGGGAAAGAAACCCATGAATACAAGATTGAATTTTGAAGAAGGAAATGAGGAATTAGTACCAAAATGAACAAATTATTCAAACTCAAACTCGAACAATGGCAGACTAAATTGGGAAAGAAAGAAATCAATGAATAAAAGACGGAATTTTGAAGAAAGGAATGAGTAATTAGTACCAAAAGTGGCTGTGTTGAAAGTTGCAGTGCCATCCACAAAGTTCAAGCTGCCTGAAACAATGGTCTTGGTCTTGTCATCTCCAAAGATCATCACATTCCATTTGTTCTTGTCCATCACCACATTCTCTTTGTACACCCCTTCTTTCACATATATCACAAACCGGGTCGAGTTCTTCTTGGGCACAGCATCCACAGCCTCTTGAATGGTCTTAAAATCTCCAGTACCATCCTGGGCCACAGTCACGTGCGCCGTCAGGTTCTGCTCCTGCAGCAGCCTCCTATCTTCCGGGCCGACCCAGCCCGGAAACTCGGTTTCGGATCCGAGCAGTCTCCGGTGGACCGGAATGTTTAAATTAGACAATAAGCCCAGAATTTTAGCCACAATGGCCAGGCTGTTGCTGGCGTATTCGGTTGAGTTCTCCATAGCGTCCTTGAATTCCTGAACGAGGGTCGAATTGAGGTCTTGGAGTGAGTCGAGGCAGGTGTCTTGGTCAGTCATGGTGGCGCTGATCCACGTTTTCAGGTCGTTGATTTTCGACTGAGACAACAGCTTATCGCCGGAACTCACCTCCATCGAAGAAAGCGAATCGTTGAGCTTGTCCACCGCATCATCGAAAAGGGTTTCGCAGACGGCAAAAGCGCTATGGAGCTTGGTATCATTTCCGATTCTGCTCTTAACCGTTGAAGGGAAGCCCTTGAGCTTCGAGACCTCGTTAATGGCGACATGCAGAGAGAGCTTGAAGAGCGCTTCTGGGTCGGTGGTGTTGGAGTTCTTCAGCGAAGAGATGCTGGAGAAGCACGAGTTCGGGTACTGGGTCACGCCGCAAACGGCTTTCAGTGAAGCGGACGGAGTCAACTCGGTGGCGGGTTCCGAGTTGGGCGGCGGAGACGAGGAGCTGTTGCGCTTGTGTATCAGAGTCCCTGCGACCGCGCCGACGATCACGGCCACGAGAACAATGACGGACACGGTGACGACGATGAAGCGCCTCCGCGTTTTTCGCCGGAAGGCTTGCTCTTCGAGCTCGTCTACTTTGCCGTAGCCCTTAAAGGAGGTCATGGAGTCCATGTTTTTTCCGATACTAAACTTTTTCCTTTTCTGGGTTTAGTTTTTGTTTATTTGAGGGTTTAGTGTGGGAGAGAGAGAAAGCTAAGATTTTTGGGGGATGTTTTGGGTTGCTGCTTTATATAAAGGGTGTGATGAGGAGGAGGAGGAGGCCCAGGAGCCATCGCTTTCTTTCTATGATGCTTCAGGATTAAGAATGTTAATTAATGGATTATAATTTTTAGTTTATGATCATGATTCATGATCCTTTGTTACTTTATAATAAACAATATGATCTGCTGCAATTACTGGGGAAAACACTATCCTTTGGCAGTCAATTCAATGAATGTTTGTTTATTTGATCGCAAACTCGGCTGTAATTGGACAGGTGAGAATATCATTGCTTCCTAATTGCCCAATTTAATTCTTACACCTGTTTAGTGTTTACTAATCCTAATTAGGTCACCTCATGGCAAGTTCAAAGGGGTGAAAATGATAACATAAACCTAACTTCCAATGGACAATGGTCAAGCTTAACCAGAAGGACAAAACACCTTGTATCGGACATTAGATGCATCTATGCGAGACAACATTCTATTTGTGTACAAAGTGGTTTGAGATAAAATCTTAAGTTTGTCCAAAATATTTGTACAATTTTTGCAATTTAAAATAATATTTCACGACATAACGAGCAAAGATTTCCACCGGCTAAAGAAAATCTCATGATATTACATGAGCAAGGAAGATAAGACAACTTATCATGTATGATTTTTTATCTTATAGTCATATTTGATTTGGGATTAATTACAAAAAACTCTTCGAGCTATAAGGTTATTTTTAATTTTATACACACGTATTAAATTTTGTCATTTTCATACCTCATATTTGATTTTGCTAACGAATTCATACCTGAGAGATATTAATTTGTTAATTATTCCGCTAACGATTTCTTACGTCCAAGGTATAAATTCGTTAGCAAAATCAAACGTGAGATATGAAAATGACAAAAATTAATACGTATGTATGAAATTAAAAATGACCTTATAATTCATGGAGTTTTTGTAATTAACGCTTTGATTTACGTCTAGCATTCCTCGATGGGAACCATATTAATTAGCTAGATTTTCAGCCTATAATTAGGGTTCATTTCACAAGATTATCATCCTATATATTTTTAAGGATTGATATCTATCAAATTAATTATTTTAGCTAGGTGGAGATGGTTCCAGCTGTATATAATACTACAATTGTTTATACGTACAGCTTCAGATTTGGAAACGAATTATCCAATTTTAGTAGTAAGAAGATACGTCTTAGCTAATTTAATTATGCAGAAGAAGGAGAGAGTGAGGTACTCGGACACGGCTAGATCGATCGACCACAGAAAGAATGAAACAAACAGAAAACAGAAAATGGTCGACATCAACTCTCTAATATGTCAACTACCCCATATGAAACAAGCTGCGGACCAATCATACACATGAAGACCAAGTTGCTCTGCTCCTGTCCAAAGCTACAAGCAAAAACGAGTGGAACCCTTTCTTTTATTTTCAGTTCCATTTTGCTTTCATTAAGTCCCACGTAGGACAACTATGCATATATAAAAGAAAGGGATACTCATTTGGAATTTTAGACTTTATGTTATTATATCCTGTAAATATTGTGTGTGTAGATTATTTTTAATATTTTTATTTTTATTTTTATTATTTTTTACTTTTTAATTTTTTAATTTAATTTTTAATTTTTAATTTTTAACTATTTCTTCATTTTTAATATTTTCTAAGTTAGTTTATAAATTATTTTTTGTGTATTTTTATTTTATAAATATTGTGAGTTATTTTGAATAGATTCTTAAAATGAAAATAATTTGTGAATTTGTATTTTACAATGAATTTGTGTAAATTATTATGTTTATTATCTATTTAAAACTTGATTTTTGTTTTATTTCTAATTTTGTGTGTAACTTCAAGTTTATTTTCTTAGTTAAATTATTTTTATTTTGTTGGTTGTTTAGTTTATTAATTATTGTGTGTTGACAAATAAAATGAAAGGATATAGTTAAAAATAAAAAGATATAAAAAATATTTAACTAAGAAAATTAATTGAAGTTAACTAAAAAATGAGAAATAAAAAAAAATGAAGTTAACTAGATAATAAAAAATAATAATTTACAAATTATTAAAATAAAAATTAAAATTGTTTGGTTTTAGAATTTATTAAAATAACTCACAAGTATTTATAAAATAAAAATAAAAAAAATAATTGTATAAATAATAGAAAATATTAAAAAATGAAAGAAAATAGTAAAAAATAAAAATAAAAAATTTAATATTAAATTTAAAATAAATGAAATGATTTATGTGAATATTTGGTAATGAAAAGTAAAATATAGTCCAGGGAAAATTTTTCCCATAAAAGAAAAGAGTTAGAAATGGGGGGTTTTCAGAACAGGTATGATCTCTCTGTGTATGGACTTATTCAACGAGCTAGAGGATGAGGCTCTGAGCAAGCTTATGCATATTCTTGAATTTCATAATTGGTATTGGGAAGCCGGTGTGCCACTGTATGTACGTGGTTCTTTTCTATTCTATTCATCGATGACGATCATTTTCCAGCAAGTTCATGGAACATTTCAGAAAATTGGAGACTTGGAGTGAGCATCCTTTGCTCTAAATTTTTTGTTTGGCTAATTTTGCTCGACATTTTTTAGCAAAAATATATTTAATTGAATGCTACATCTTCCCTTGGGTTGCCATATGGAACTATTACGATACAAATTAAATAAGCTTATCGAGCTACTTTCTTTTCTATGCCATATATTGTAGACTTTGTAGTTAATCAACTAAACTAAACATGTCTGGCTAAACTTAAGTAATATGAGATAAATAAATGCTTTTGGTAATAGTTAGTAACTGCGCGCTTATTTATTTGATAACATTCATGTGACTAAATTCTAAAATTTGGCTAATTCTTCATAATATATTTGTCAAATGATCAGCTTTAAACTGTTATCGAATCTCGTCATCTATCTACACTGTATACTGGAAAAGACGATAAATGATGTTTTTAACTTCTTCGATCACAAATAATTCCGACTAAAAGGAAAAGAGAGTAAAAACAAAAGTTGGTAGTAGTTCATTTTTTAGAGTTTGTACGTATTCGGAACATAAATAAATAAGGGACACAATTTTTCATATGAACAATCAAACACATATGAACACTCACTAATCAAATTATTTGATTATTCATACTTCTATCTTTGTTATTTTCTGAATAAAATGGCATCTTCATGTGCAGTGAATGACGCTCATTGCATGAAGCCGGCAATTGCGCCAATAGGGTCCCCCCAATACAAATACATCTTTTGGATTTTCAGTCCTCTTTATTCTTCAAGTTCACACATTCCAAATTGTCTGGATTTTCAGTCCTCTTTATTCTAAAAATAAATAAAAAGAAAGCTTCTTAATTTCATTTTCTAATATTGTACAAGAAATTAAAAGGATAAAACATACCGGCCAAAACAGCAAGTACAAGAAGACGGCTGAAAAGTTTAGACAGAAAGAAAGACTCAACTCAGTTGGCAGATAGGAAGCATAGGAAAACTATACGTACTATATATAATGCACAATCTGCACTAGTATACATATACAGAACAACGTAACCCACAACATCTCATACCCTAATCCTCGTACTTGTTTTACTATACGAATTCGATCGTAGCATAATGACGTTTTTTTGTGTACCTTTTTCTGGTAACAAATTAGGGTTATGATTCCGGCCACGACAACAAAAAAGGTCAAGATTCTAGTAAATGATGTCATATTTTGTGCTAAATTAAAGTGACCATATTTCACCCAATTTTGACCCTTTTTGGTTGCGAATTGATGATATTGGTTACTAAATAACCTAAAAAAAAAAACTTCAACATTGGAGGTTAGCAAAAAGATGATAACTTAAAATAGTAGGTATGTCATGCGAACGATATGGAAGGACGTACTCTTGCTATACGTTTTTCACAATTCACACAATATATATGTATGAGCCGTCTTGAAAATGAGGTACTCAATTTTCCATGTACATTCCAGTGAAATAATATATATAAAATGAGATTAAATTCAGGATCGCCGCCAAGACGGTTGTCTCAATTGGCTGCCATTGTATTGTTCATGACACTTGATAATAATGCTAATTAAGGAGTTGTAATGGCCTGTAGGTAGATAAATAAACATTGGGCCATTGCATGCCATCTATGGATCTCTTAGCTGGGAAGAAAAATGCATTTGCTCCAAGAGTAGATGGATGGCAATGAGACAGAGATTGTAGACCGACCTTCCACCAAATGAGCCTTAAGAAGAATCAAGTACTATAGGCCTATATCACATGAATTTGCCAACTTTGTTCTTTACAAGGAAGGGCCAACCAGACTACTTTCATCTCAAGCTACACAGAATTTAAAAATGCTTATTCTCCCCCACCAAAAGCCAAATAGAAAAAATTGATATTCCTCAAATACTCAACATTTATAAGGTAGCAAAGCCAAGCAAGGATTATGAGGGTCATTAAAGAAACTGTAAAATGGAAACACCACTTAATAAATCGAAGTCCAGCCCATAGTGAAGCACGATTTTATGTCACTGCACGTAGCTAGCCCACCGGTTTATTTGGATCGATGAACTCTTGTAGTTTCATTCTTTCCCTCTCTTGAGTCTAACATGAGTTTCATACTTTCATGTCAAGTTATATATAGTAGCCTAGTAGGACATGTTTAGGAGTGTTTTCACAGGATGTGATAGAATTTGAGCATCCAACATAAGATCAAAATCAAGAGGCAATTGATGAAGAGGCCAGATATCTATCTTATAATCTCTTATGCCAGGTTTGCATTACTCTCAACACTTAAGCCCCTTTATGATCGAGTTGTCCGCCTTATGACGTAGTCAACGATATTCGGTGACGTGCAGCTACGTGTGACCGTTGCTCTTGCATTTAGAGCCGTTTCCACCTTAGAATATGAAAGCACATATTTTTCTAAGAACACTACCATGAGGCATTTTTGGCTGCAACCCAAATTGTATCAAAAACACCTCGAATTATCTCCCTTTAAAAACAAATAATACTAAAAGAGAGCAGTACATTTTAAGTTGAAATCTCTTTCCAATAGAATAGTGGAGAGAAATACGATTAAATCAAAGAAAACTTGATGATACCTTTGATTATCTGAAAGCGTTTTGGGAACTTGAGGCACTCTTTAAATAAGCTAGCTTATTCCCTTGGCAAAAAGAAGAATAAGATATATACTCTTATTAGTTATTATTTATTAACCAACAGATGAGTATAAGTGATACTGCAATCAAGGCCAGGACAGCACACTCAAGTACTCAACCCACCCCAGAGCAACAATTACAAATTACAAATTAATTACAAGAATACTCATCAACTACGTACTTTAAAATCTACAAACCAAGAGTGAATGGAAAACCAGTAGCACTCAACCAACTACCACCAGCAATAAAGCTCCCTGGTGTGAAAGCCTGAGCCTCAGTGGAGCTGGTAATCACCTTGTACCCCTTCCACGTCACCCTGTTCGCGGTTGCAGCACCAGCTCCAGTGTTAGCGTACTCAGCATAGAACAATGTGTCTAGGGCAAAAGTCCCATCCCACTCGTACCACCCAGCAGGGTCTATGATATCACTAATGGCAGATTGCATAATCACAGTCCTCGAGTACTCCTTCCACGGCCTCCCAAGATATGTTTTGAAGCTACCCTTTTCGGCTTCCAAGTCAGAAGTGGCACCAATTCTCGATTTTTGGATCACAATGCCCGTGTTCTGGTTGGGGTCGGTTCTGCCCTGGGCGGTGACCATGTTCTTCTGGCCCGGATTGGGCTTTCGGGCGTGGATGTCGCAGTTTTGTAACACCACAGCGGCATTGCCGAAGATGAAATCGACTGTCCCCGCGACAAAGCAGCCCTCGAAAAACTGACGATTCGAGTGGACGTAGAGGGAGTCTTGGTACGCAAGAATGTCGCAGCGGTAGAAGGCTGAGAGATCGGAGCCAACCCGCAGAGCAACAGCTTGGTGCTTTGAGGGACCGGCTGTGTTCTGGAAGGTAATGTCTCGGGCTAAGAATCCCGCACCAACCGCAGCTGCAACCATAAAGATTTATACGTTAGTGTCTAATTGAGAAAGAAAATAACATTCTCTCACCAAATATCCGACCGATTATAATACATATTACGCCATTTGTAAATATATATACGACAACATAATACATCGTACATCTTTTGAACAGATCGATTTAATTTTGGAGCTAGCTACTAGCTAGATGGTAGTTGTGGCATGGTTGCTATGTCGGAACTGAATCAGTCAATACAATGCAATTTTTAGATTGAGAAGAAGATGGCTAATAATTGTTCTGGACCACATGGGGACAACAATCATCAATGCAATTAATCATATTATATATAACTCAGCTAAATGCCTAAAAACAATCTGGCTAGGACCAAACGCCATGAAAGAATCTAACTAGTCTCCCACAATGACACAAACTTGTAAGAAACTGTAGGGTTTAGATGCATCACTCCTTTGTCTTTATTCTCTCTTTCTTTTATTTCCTTTGGGTCTGTTTGTTGGAGAATAGTTAGATTCTTTCATGGCGTTTGGTCCTACTAGGATATGAGAACAGTGAAAGGAGCTAGCTTATCAGAGAGCACGTTAAAGTCGTTGGCCAAAAAAATAAAAAAAGTCGGTCGGTACATATGAATGAAAAATCTTGAGCAGGAAAATTCAAAGAGAAAGGGACAAGGGCCGGTCTAACTGTAAACCCTATTCTTTGTGATGAAACATACTTCACATTTCAACAATGACATCTATCTGAATTTTGAACCCCTGTTCTAGCTCAGTGATCCATGAGTTTATAAAATAACAAAGACATATATCTGAAAAATTAACTGAATTACTCTATAATATGATTAATATCCAAAAAAAATGCAGAAATATACAAGATACGCAGGGAATAATGAATTAATTCATCGAAAAAAATGAATTAATGATGGGTCACCAATAAAATAGCGAGCTTTAAAATAAGAGTACCAGAAAAGCGGAAAAGGAAACTGGAACCAGAAGAAAATTTTAACAAAAACGTTGGACTTTTGTAAAAGCAAATGCCATGTGCTGGTTTTTTTGTATATTGAAATCAAAGTTATCGATAAAAGTTCAACTTAAAGATATAATTTCAAGCAGATGCGGCCAGCTAGCTAATACTAATGTTTTTTCTAAGCTACACAAAAGAATGAATCGCTTCTAGCTAAAACGACCACGACAAGAACATAGTCGCACAGACGTTACCACATTTTCTTGAAAATCGCAGATATCAAAGAACATAGGGACGAAATCCATTAAAAAAAAGTCAGTAATTTAATCTAAGATTTGTAGTAACGGTTTAAAAGTAATGATCATTTCAGAGTTTTATAAGAGAAGTGCAGATAACGCTAGCTCTTCCAATTAATATAAGAGAAGTGAAGAGGCGAAAATGAGGTGAAAGAGGTGTTCGATCTGAAAGACTACGCAAACAAAGCTCTGATATCATGTTCGATAATTATAAAAAAATTAAACGTATTAGATCAAAGATTTAAGTAAGAAATAGTTATGTCAACCAATCTACCCCAACAAGTGCAATTAATTACTAATACTCATGATGTCACACGTGACAAAATACTCCCTATTGGTCTCTGTCACGTACCCCACTTAATTGGCTAGGGTTATCAACTAGGGTATCGAGGGGATATACCAGCATGTGGAACCGAAACCCCGCCTTTTACCCTAGATCGAGAGACACCATTGATAATTGGCTAAATATATCTTCTTCTGTTCTTGGTAAGTTGGTAACCTTATCTACATAATATCGAATAGATTAAAACATAGAATAATTACCACACGTAGTAAAGATTTTAAAATAGCCAACGACAATGTAAGTTTTATAGGACTTACCCACTGTGGCTGAATTGAAAGTCGTGTCCCCATCGACCACATTTCTACTTGCGGTGATAATTGTGGTAGTCCTTCCATCCCCCAAAAACATTATGTTGGTTTTGGCACTTGGCACATCCACATTTTCTCTGTACACACCGGCCTTGATTCTAATCACGTATCTGCTGCTACTCTTGGAAGGTGCAGCCGCTACAGCGGCTGACACTGTCGTGTAATCTCCGCTGCCATCGGCTGCCACGACCACGTTCGGTGTCACTGAGGACGACTGCAAGAGATGCCTGTCTGCCACGGACAGCCACTCCGGCCACCCATCCGAATGTTCCTCCTTTAGCTTTCGGTTACTCGATGAGGACTTGGCTTTCATCTCATTTGCTATGTCGTTATCGGTCAAGTTTTTAATCATGGCCAACGCATTGCTGCACAACTTTTCTACATATTTCTGAACAGAACAAGACATTAAATTGTCAATGACTCGATGTTAGTAAAATATCAAAGCCAGTCCAAAAATGTAGAAACAAATAGATCAACAATGTACGTAAAAACGAAGTATTAAAAGAAATTATGAATTAAAATGTATTACATGTGACAAAGTAAAAACTATCCGGTTAAAAATGTTCGTAATATTGGAAAGTTAAAATTTGAAAAAAAATAATTTAAATTTAAATTTAAGAAAAGAAATTAAAAAGAGTAGTGAAATTGCCTGACCCTTCTGCAACGATTTCCGAACTATTTTATCTGCTTCGGCGTGAGAAAAGCCGTCGAGACAAGTCTCCTGGTTGGTAATGGCCGAACTTATCAACGTCTTGAGATCATCGGCATGTGCAGTGAGAGACCTGTTGTTGGTGGGGTACTCTAACAGATCTTCCACCGCCTTGTGGAGCTCATCGAGCGTCTCGTCAATGATCACCAGGCAGTCGTGCAAAGCGCACCTCTCGCGCTTTGTGAGACTCTTCACGAGCTTCTTGATCAGCTTCTCGATGGCGAAGAAGTTTTTCTCCACCGCCGTGATGGTGATGTTCAGCGACAGCTCGATCACGTCCTTCAAGCTCGTCACGTTTGGGGTGGCTGACGTGGCAAGAGTGGAGAAGCAGAGCTCGGGGTAGAGGGTGGAGCTGCACGACGTTTTGACGATGGCGTGGGCGGCGGACAGGGACTCGTTGTCCGAGTTGGAGTTTTTGTTTTGTACTCCGGTGACTACGCCGATAATGGCGGCGACTAGTAGAACCGTCGCTATAATGGTTAGGAAGAGCTTCTTGTGTTTCTTGGATTCGGAAACTTTGGCCAGACACTCTTTGATTATTCCCATTTTTGCGTGTGTGGTCGTCGTGGTCGAGGTGGGAATGGAGGATTGGGTTGTGTGTATTTAAAGAGTGGAGTGGAGTGAAGTAGTACGTGTAGCACTTGGCTCTGGTCATGGAATGAGTCCCTCAGTCATTGTCCGTCTGTCAACTATTTTTTGTTTCTTTGGGAATTTTTTTTTGTTTTTCACTTTTTAATTTTGAAATTGCATGAAATTATTTGCCTATTTGAAAATTTGGCCATGTGGTGGTGTCTTTTCATGCATTGTTTCGACTACAGTACTTGATGTTTCTCTATCTGCAGTTCTGCACTCGGCCGGTTGGTATGCCACTGTTGGTTGAGAGGTTTTCTTTGTTTTCCACTGTTGCTGTGATCATTTTCCTACCTTCTGGTGTACTGGAAATCTTATAGCTTATAGCTCTGTTTAAGTCTGATTGGACCATGAAAATTATGTTAAGCTTGTTAGTTTAACTTTCCGTTACGAGTAAAATCCATTAGTAGTTTATCCTACTTGTAACAGTTTATTCCCTATCAATAAATTATATTTGATCAAAAAATATATATATGCACTACAATACTATTTTTCAAAGTACACACTATTTAGTAAGTCTTGTACTTTCCTCAGATGAGATGATAACATTTCATTTGTTTAAGTCGGTTTAGACAAATTTATCTAACAAAGTTTAAATCTGTCACTTACATGCAAACTCATCCTGTTGTGGTGTCTACTGCACGTTGTACACTATTTTAAATAAACAAATTGGTTGCAATTGGAGGTTATGGATTTAGGATCTCTTACGTTGACCATAGTTTTGATACCGTGGAAAAAAATCAATACTTCGTCTACATTTAAGCTTTAATTTGAAAAATAAACTAACATTGTATACCAACGATTTATACATGTAAGAGATATTGTACGTGCATACCTACCTACGTACTTTGACATGGTATTTGTTAGCAAATGCATGTAGTAGATAAATTAAAATAATGTGATCACTATTCACTAGCCTATGTGCTATGTTTTCTAAATATCAACTAGTCACTTGGACTGTCAGGGTTGATTGACTTGATTCTTTTCATCACTCTTAACTTTTTCCCTGATTTTCTGCAATGCTTTGTCATTTTATTAGTAATAACTAATAGGAAAATTGAAAAATTGTTTTCTTTTTGCTTACATTTTTAAGATCTCACTTTTTAATCTCACAACATTTACAACACAATTATTAATAAAAAAACTTTTTTAAAAATCTTCATAACCTCTTTACACAACTTATTTCTACTTTTCATCTTCATAAATAATTATTAATTATTAATAATTATTTTTATTTATTTTTTATATATTTTTTTTTTAAAATATCATCTATTAAAATATATTAATGGTATGTTTAATTATGTGAATAATTATTATTAATTTTTATAAATTAAATAAATTAATAATTAAAATTAATATTTTCATTTTATTATTTAATTATTAAATTAATTAATTTTTATTAATTTTTTTTATATAAAAAAAAAAAAAAAAAAGTAAAGAAATTATTTTTTTTTTGTTTTTGGGGAGGGGGGGGGTGGGGGGGGGGGGGGGGGGGGGGGGGGGTGGGAAGGGAAGGGGGGGGGGGGGGGGGGGGGGGGGGGGTTGGGGGGGTTTTGTTGTGGGTTGGGTGGGGGTTATAACTAATAAGCCTTATCCCCTCTTTCATAACTGTCATTACTGTTCATCCCAAATTAACAACCTTCACAATATATTATCGCAATATTACATTACTCAATTAAGTAATGACAACTTGATGAATTTATCGTTTTAAAAGATAGACTTAATTTAGTTTTTATCAGAACGACCAAATCAATCTCCATTAATCTATTTGCGAGAGCACGTACTTATAATTAATGATAAAGACATTATTTTTTTTGACCTAGCTGCTTTCATCTAGTTCTCGCGCCCATTTTGTGGTTCTCTTGACCAGTACGTGGTCCTGAATTCATGATCATACACACCATATGTACACTGGTTTTTTTGTTAAGATGCTTACTGTATACAATTAGTAGGCAAGGATTTGGCTATTACTGTACGTCTGTACCAACATGTAAGTATATAGTAGTGTTCAAAATTACGTCCATGTAAATAATTCCAGAGAGATTCCATCAAATAAACAAAGCTGCCCTAAGATATATACACTCCACCATTCCCAATAGATGCAGACCCCATTCAAATCTAATTACTGAACAACCGGAAATTCTAATATCCACCAGGTGGGATCCCAACCCTTCATTCAACCCACCATGACCCACCAAGTGAAATCTCAACCCTTCATTGAACTCCACCAGGTGAACAGAAGACCCTCTCCTCAACAACACCAAGAGCTTCTTGATCCTCGCCAAAATTTATATCATCAGCCAGCCAGCATTTATAATACTAATGTACTATATGTGTTCCATTTTTTATTTTTGTATATTATAATTACCATCAGACTTTTTATTTTTTGGTCTGAATTACCACCAGACTTGGTCGATCTGGAGTTCTGGACGATCATTTGAATTTTTGAAAGCATATTCGATCTGATACCAAAGTTTTCCCAGATTGTCATCATCCCGCCAATATTTTATTTTAGTCTTTTTTTTGTTCGACTCTCATCTGATTCCTTTACTATATATGTTGTCAAGTTGAATCGAAAATTAATACCAAATTAAACGCTCATATGCTAATTGATCATGTACGTGACAAATGTATGATGTAAAACGACATAAGTTATTCTAACAGCATTTTCAATAGAGTAGTTAAATTGAGATTTTATTTAATTTTGCATGAAATTAAAATCAACTCCAACACATGCAGTATGTATCCATAATAAAGTGAAATTTAACTTTTTGTTAAATATATGGTTAGCTATATTAGTATATCTAACTAGTGTACGTACATAGCATTGAAAGATTGTCACACAAAAAAAGAGCTCTTGTTCTCCCTTTCCTTTTGTAGCGGCAAACTCTAGGGTTTCCCCTGTTGATCTCTTTGTCCTGCGGCAGCGGTGACATCGGCTCTCGGGGTGCCTGGTAGTTGAGTTTTCTAATGTTGCACTCTCACCGTTCAACCATTAGGTTGTTGCTCTCAATTCTCTACCTTGTGGCGTTCGGATCCTTCCATCTCGTATTGGGATAGATCTGCTCAAGTTAGGGCCACCCTCAAGGAGGAGATCGGTGCTGGTTCCATGGATGCAGGGGGGCTAGTTTGGCTTTTGGATCTCAGTCATGTCTTTCTCCCACCATGGAGGTGGCGATGTTGTGACCTATGGGTTGCGCAAGACCGGCATGGATGGATCTTGGAGTTGTGCATAGGTGAAGGTGGTGGGTCGTCTACGGCGGAGACTCGCTTAACTGATCGGGCGGCGGTGGACATCTAATCATGTCTGGAAGTGTCGTTGGTTTCTTCATCAGCGTTCTAGTATAGACCTAGTTCGGGTTTAGGGTTGGATTCCGGATCGGGATTTGAGTTGGTTTCTGAGCCGCTCTAGTGATCAGTTTCGGATTTGGATATGGGATCCAGGTGGATTGTGGATTTGGGATTCGGGTCCACCATATTTTTATTGGATATGGGGTACGGGTCTTTGGTTCTTGTTCTTGAGAGGTCGTTTGTTATTCACTAAGTTTCTGACACGCTTGGTAGGCCTCGATTTCTCGGTGTTTGGATCATCTCGTTTCGGTGTTGGTACTTTGCACTGGTATTGTTGGGTGGTTCACATCAGTTACGGTTAAGGTTACGATTACGGTTACTCTTACATTTTTCACTGCTCAACTGACCATCACAGTGTATTGTCTATGCCTTTTGGCAATTGGTTACAGGTTAATTTGTTACTTTCATTATCAGATACGTGTGTCTATGCATCTCATTGCTTTTAAGTTCATATGCTTATGTGCATCTAGTTATGTTTTTATGTTTTACTTTCGATGTTTTTTTGGCATTTGTCTTTGTACTCTTCAATATTATTTTTAATAGACTACCGTTTTCCCATTAAAAAAAACTAGTGTACGTACATACAATTGGCTAGATAATTTTTTTTGTCTATCTTTCTCTCTCCTTTGGTTTTCAAACATACACTACGTGTCAATCTCTAAAAGAATATAATAAAATATTTCAGCTAAAATAACAAATACTGCTGGAATAGAATTGTGAAACGAGTAGCCATACTTCATTTTTTTCCCCCTATTTTGACTTTAAAAATAATTATTAAAGAAACTGTAAAATGGAATTAAACACACTTAATCAATCGAAGTCCGGCCCATACGGAAGCACGATTTTATGTCACTGCATGAGCCATTGACTTTAACTTGTAGTTTCATTCTTTCCCTCTCTTGAGTCTAACAGGAGTTTCATACTTTCATGTCGATCAAGTATATATATATATATATAGTAGCCTAGTAGGACATGTTTGGGACTTGGGAGTGTTTTCATAGGATGTGATAGAATTTGAGCATCCAACATATATAAGATCAAAATCAAGAGGCAATTGATGAAGAGGCCTGATATCTATCTTATAACCTTTTATGCAAGGTTTGCATTACTCTTTAACACTAAAATATGCCCCCTTAGGGGTTGTCCGCCTTTTAAGTCTATGACGTAGTCAGCTTATATTCGATGATGTGCAGCTACATGTGACCGTTGCTCTTGCATTTAAAACTGTTTCCACCTTAGAATATGAAAGCTTATATTTTTATGAGAACCTACATATATACCATAAGACATTTTTGGCTGCAACCCAAATTGTATCAAAAACACTTCGAATTGTCTCCCTTTAAAAACAAATAATACTAAAAGAGAGCATTACATTCGAAGTTGAAACCTCTTTCCAATAGAATAGTTGAGATAAATACGATTAAATCAAAGGAAACTTGATGATACCTTTGATTATCTGAAAGTGTTTTCTGGAACTTGAGGCACTCTTTAAACAAGCTGGCTAGCTTATTCCCTTGGCATAAAGAAGAATACGATGCTCTTATTAGTTATTATTAATTAACCAACAGATGAGTATAATTAAGTGATACTGCAATCAAGGGCAGGACAGCACACTCAACCCACACCAGAGCAACAATTACAAATTACAAGTATACTCATCAACGACGTACTTTACATTCTACAAACCAAGAGTAAATGGAAAACCAGTAGCACTCAACCAACTACCACCAGCAATAAAGGTCCCTGGTGTGAAAGCCTGAGCCTCAGTGGCGCTGGTAATCACCTTGTACCCCTTCCACTTCACCCTGTTCGCGGTTGCAGCACCAGCTCCAGTGTTAGCGTACTCAGCATAGAACAATGTGTCTAGGGCAAAAGTCCCATCCCACTCGGACCACCCAGCAGGGTCTATGATATCACTAATGGCAGATTGCATAATCACAGTCCTCGAGTACAACTTCCACGGCCTCCCAAGATATGTTTTGAAGCTACCCTTTACGGCTTCCAAGTCAGAAGTGGCACCAATCCTCGATTTTTGGATCACAATGCCCGTGTTCTGGTTGGGGTCGGTTCTGCCCTGGGCGGTGACCATGTTCTTCTGGCCCGAATTGGGCTTTCGGGCGTGGATGTCGCAGTTTTGTAACACCACAGCGGCATTGCCGAAGATGAAATCGACTGTCCCCGCGACAAAGCAGCCCTCGAAAAACTGACGATTCGAGTGGACGTAGAGGGAGTCTTGGTACGCAAGAATGTCGCAGCGGTAGAAGGCTGAGAGATCGGAGCCAACCCGCAGAGCAACAGCTTGGTGCTTTGAGGGACCGGCTGTGTTCTGGAAGGTAATGTCTCGGGCTAAGAATCCCGCACCAACCGCAGCTGCAACCATAAAGATTTATAGGTTAGTGTCCAATCGAGAAATAAATTAACATTTTCTTGTCAAATATATATAATTTTCCACATACTACATTATAAGTGAATATATGACAACATACTACATCATATATCTTTTGAACAGATCGATGATGAAACCCATGCATGTGCTCCATTTAATTTTGGGGTAGTTGCCAAGCTTGGTTGCTGTGTCGGAACTGATTCAGTCAATACAATGCAATTTTTCGATTGAGAAGAAGATGGCTAATAATTGTTCTGGACCACATGGGGACAACAATCATCAATGCAATTAATCATATTATATATAACTCAGCTAAATGCCTAAAAACAATCTGGCTAGGACCAAACGCCATGAAAGAATCTAACTAGTCTCCCACAAACAGACGCAAAGAAATAAAAGAAAGAGAGAATAAAGACAAAGGAGGAAAAGAGAGATCGACGAGGCTAGGCCTACAACAGTAGGTACCATTCAGTTATACATCTTTATGGCTTTTTCCAATTATCCCCTGTTACTTTCTTATCCAGGCACGCCTCTCGACCTTTCAGTTCGATCCAATTCAAAAGAGTGATGCATCGAAACCCTACAGTATGTGTCATGTGGGAAACCTACATCGATTAATCGTGTTTTTTTTTTGTCTGAACCGTCTGATGCACACTGCACTGTAACATTATTTAATAATGGACACTGGTAAAAACTCCATTTTTCCTAGTACCGGAAGTGCAAGGAAGACACTGACACATGGTGTAACATGCTTTGTGCTGGCGTAGAAATCAAACAGAGACAGATTGTGAAGAAAACGAGTGTCGGTGACTAGGGGAGTTTGAGCTTGATATAAAATTTGCGTATCAGGGTTTCAAATGCCCAATGATTGAAGGAGAGAAATAATATGCATATTATGGACAATAAAAACAATAGCAGAAGGAAGCATCATAGAAGCATCCTACTAGGATATGAGAACAGTGAAAGGAGCTAGCTTATCAGAGAGCACGTTAAAGTCTTTGGCCAAAAAAAAAATTCGGTGGTTACATGTGAATGAAAAATCTTAAGCAGGAAAATTCAAAGAGAAAGGGACTATGACCGGTGATAGGAGCGTTTATGCGACGTTTTATAGGGACCATGGCTGTAAATCCTATTCTTTGTGATGAAACATACTTCACATTTCAACAGTGACATCTATCTGAATTTTGAACTCCTATTCTAGCTCAGTGATCCATGAGCTAGTTTATAAAATAAGTAAATAACAAAGACATATATCTGAAAAATGATCTGAATTACTCTATAATATCCACACACAAAAAAGCATAAAAATACAAGAGAGGCAGGGAATAATACACGAGACGCAGGGAATAATCATGGGTCACCAATGAAATAGCAAAGCTTTAAAATAAGAGTACCAGAAAGGCAGAAAAAGAAAACTGGACCCAGAAGAAAATTTTAACAAAAATGATGGACTTTTGTAAAAGCAAATGCCATGTGCTGGTTTTTTTGTATATTGAAATCAAAGTTATCGATAGAAATTCAACTTAAAGATATAATTTCAAGCAGATGGATTGATGCTTTTTGATATTGACGGTCGGATTTTTGTTGATTCGGTTGGTGCGGCCAGCTAGCTAATACTATGGTTTTTTTTAAGCTACACAAAAGAAAATGGTCCAAAAGGATGAATCCCTTCTACCTAAAACGACAACGACAAGAACAGTCGCACAGACGTTACCACATTTTCTTGAAAATTGCAGATATCAAGGAACATAGAGACGAAATTCATTAAAAAAAAATTCAGTAATTTAATCTAAGATTTGTAGTAACGGTTTAAAAGTTATGATCCTTTTAGAGTTTCATAAGAAAAGTGCAGATAACTCTAGCTCCTCCAATTAATACATTACCAAAGAGGTGAAGAAGCGAAAATAAGGTAAAGAGGTGTTCGATATCTAAAAGGCTATGCAAACAAAGCTCTGATGTCATGTTTGATAATTATAAGAAATTAAATGTATTATGGAAGAGCTGATCAAAAATTTCAAGTTAAAAATAGTTATGTCAACCAATCTATCATAACAAGTGCCATTAGTCCATTACTAATACTCATGAAGTCACACGTGACAAAACACTTGCGTAACTTAGGGTACCCTATCCGACTCTCTGTCATGTACCCCATTTAGTTGGCTCACTGAGTCACTGCCCTAACTAAAAGCTAGGGTTATCAACTAGGGTATCGAGGGGACGTATCAGTATGTGGAAGTGGAACCCCGCCTTTTACCCTGAGTAAATAAGTAAATATATCTTTCTGTTTTTGGTAACCTTATCCACATAATATCGAATTGATTAAAACATGAAATAATTACCACACGTAGTAAAGATTTTAAAATAGCCAACGACAATGCAAGTTTTATAGGACTTACCCACTGTGGCTGAATTGAAAGTCGTGTCCCCATCGACCACATTTCTACTTCCGGTGATAATTGTGGTAGTCCTCCCATCCCCTAAAAACATTATGTTGGTTTTGGCCTTTGGCACATCCACATTCTCTTTGTACACACCGGCCTTGATTCTAATCACGTATCTGCTGCTGCTTTTGGAAGGCGCAGCCGCTACGGCGGCCGACACTGTCTTGTAATTCCCGCTGCCGTCGGCTGCCACGACCACGTTCGGTGTCACTGAGGACGACTGCAAGAGATGCCTGTCCGCCACGGACAGCCACTCCGGCCACCCTTCCGAATGTTCCTCCTTTAGTTTTCGGTTACTTGATGAGGACTTGGCTTTCATCTCATTTTCTATGTCGTTATCGGTCATGTTTTTAATCATGGCCAACGCATTGCTACACAACTTTTCTACATATTTCTGAACAGAAAAAGACATAAATTGTCAATGTTAATAAAATATCAAGCCAGTCCAAAAATGTAGAAACAAATAGATCAACAATGTACGAACAAACAAAAGTAATAAAATCAATTATGAATTTTAACTTTCCAATATTACGAGAAATTACAATTTTATATTCGGAAAAAATAATTTAAATTTAAATTTAAGAAAAGAAAAAGGAGTAGTGAAATTACCTGACCCTTCTGCAACGATTTCCGAACTATTTTATCTGCTTCGGCGTGAGAAAAGCCGTCGAGACAAGTCTCCTGGTTGGTAATGGCCGAACTTATCAACGTCTTGAGATCATCGGCATGTGCAGTGAGAGACCTGTTGTTGGTGGGGTACTCTAACAGATCTTCCACCGCCTTGTGGAGCTCATCGAGCGTCTCGTCAATGATCACCAGGCAGTCGTGCAAAGCGCACCTCTCGCGCTTTGTGAGACTCTTCACGAGCTTCTTGATCAGCTTCTCGATGGCGAAGAAGTTTTTCTCCACCGCCGTGATGGTGATGTTCAGCGACAGCTCGATCACGTCCTTCAAGCTCGTCACGTTTGGGGTGGCTGACGTGGCGAGAGTGGAGAAGCAGAGCTCGGGGTAGAGGGTGGAGCTGCACGACGTTTTGACGATGGCGTGGGCGGCGGAGAGGGACTCGTTGTCGGAGTTGGAGTTTTTGTTTTGTACTCCGGTGACTATGCCGATAATGGCGGCGACTAGTAGAACCGTCGCTATAATGGCTAGGAAGAGCTTCTTGTGTTTCTTGGATTCGGAAACTTTGGCCAGAAACTCTTTGATTATGGCCATTTTTGGGTGTGCGGTCGAGGTGGGAATGGAGGATTGGGTTGTCTGTATTTAAAGAGCGGAGTGAAGTGAAGTAGTACGTGTAGCTCCTGGCTCTGGTCATGGAATGAGTCCCACAGTCATTGTCCGTCTGTCAACCATGTTCTTTTCTTTGGGAATTTTTTTAATTTTATTGTTCACTTTTTAATTTTGAAATTGCATGAAATTATTTCCTATTTGAAAATTTGGCCATGTGGGGTATCTCTTCATGTATTGTTTGGACTACTTGATGTTTCTCTTTCATCACTACGGTATTATTTTTCAAAGTACAAGCTATTTAGCAAGTCTTGTTCCTCAAATGAGATGATAGTATTTCATTTGTTTAAGTCGGTTTAGGGTTTCGAATGGTAGAAAATATGGGTCAACAAAGTTTAAAACTTTCACTTTCATGCAATCTCATTCTGTTGTGGTATCCGACTACATGTTGTACGCTATTTTAAACAAACAAATTAATTACGATTAGAGGTTACAGATCTAAGATCTCTTTATTTTTTTTTTTGATCAAATGAATATTTTCATTAATAGACCCCAACAAGTACACCACCCCTGGGCATCACCTTCGACCCCCCCCCCCCCAACCTCTAAAAAAAAAAAACAAAAAAAACCCATCCCCTCCCTCCCAAAGAGAAAAGCCCCACACAAAAAAAAACACAAAAAAAAAAAAAAAATACACACAATAACACCAATTCAAAAAAAAAAACTGCCTCCCCCCTTCCCTTTTTCATTCTTCCCTTTTTCCATTTACTTCATTTTCATTGTCTCTTTTTCACCAAATCATACCGCTAAACCAAACAACCCAAAAATAATACACACCTCTTCTCTAAAATATAAAAATAATAAACACCACCCACATCCCCTCTCCCCCTCTAAACCACCACTACCAACAAAAAAAAAAAAAAAAAAATAAAATAAAAAATAAAAAAAAAAAATAAAAAAAAAAAAAAAAAAAAAAAAAAAAAAAAAAAAAAAAAAAATCTAAGATCTCTTATAATAGCTTTTATACCGAAAAAAAAAAAAACAATACCTTAAATCTACATTTAAGTTTTTAGAAAATAAACTAACAATGTATACCATCTATTTATACAGCTAAAAATATTGTATATGCCTATAATATGGTATTTGTTAGAAAATGTAGTAGATAAAATGAAATAATGAGATCACTAGTCACTTGGAGTGTCAGGGTTGAATATTTTCATCACTCTTAAACTGTTTCCCTGATTTGCTGCAATGCTTTGTCTTTTTATTAGTAATAACTAATAAGCCTTATCCCCTCTTTAATAACTGTCATTATTGTTCACCTGTCAAAATTAATAACCTTCGCAATATATTATCATTTTAAAAGAATACTTAAAGGGTAAGAGAGAAACAAGAGTCATCGCAATATGACATATTTACATTACTATGTTAACTAATGATAGCTTGATGAGTTTATCGTTTTAAAAGACCTAATTCTAGTTTTTATCAGAACAACCAAATCAATTTCCATTATTATGTTTGCAAGAACATACTTGTAACTTTAATGGTAAAAAGCATTATTTGTTGCCAACACAGGTTGGTTGAGTTGGCATGGGCGGATTTGTGGTTAAGCCCCAACCCAAGTTCAATCCCCGCTGCCAGCAATCCTGTAAAAGCTCCCTCGTTGGGAGTGTTGGTGGGTGATCTAGAAAATGTCCTGCATAATTCCATACCGGTGGGCTGGGCTGAGACAATGTCCAGTTTCGTAAGGCCTATCGGGTTAAGGTCGTAGGTTTGCCCTGACCCTGGTAGTGTAAGGAAGCCTCCTTACTTACCTAAACTTTTTTCGATCTAAAAAAAAAACATTATTCGTTCAACCTAGCTACTTTCATCTAGTTCTCGTGCTCTTCTTGTGGTTCTTTTGTGAGACCAGAAAAAATGAGTTGTTTTAGGAGGGTAAAACTCATCATTCAAGGGAACCACCTGATAAATAAGAGTTTATAGAAAATGCTCATTACTTCAAGGAATCTACCAAGATAAGAGCTTACGGATAAAACTCGTCACTCGTAAGAATTCACGCAGAGATAAGACTTTAAGGTTATGAAGAAGTTTTCTTCACTAAACCAACTTTATAAGTGTTTTTTGAAAATATGAGTTCCCTTTTTCATTCATGAAGATGAGTTTAAATAGTAGTCACGGACAGTGGCGGATCCAGGGGGCGAGGGTAGGCAACTGCCCCCCCTCGATTTCTCTTCTTTACGCACGGAGTATAGAGGATTGGAGCTTGAACAGGGGCAAAAATGGCTGAGAAGGGGCAAACTGCCCCCCCTCGATTTATTGGAGCTTGAGCAGGGGCATCAAGTATAGAGGTTTGGTACTTTGGGATCGGAAAAAATGGCAGAAGGGGCAGAAAACCAGCTCAGGTTCCAGTAGAAGACAACCCAGTTCTGGGTTTTTTGTTTATAAAATTTTTCGTACCCTCAAAACAACGTCGTTTTGGCCTAGAAAAGACCAAAAAAACAAAACAATAAATATAGGGCTGATTGGCTGAAGCAGTGGGCTGTGGCCTGCGGGCATAAGAAAAAAAAGCCCTTGGTGATTGACTGATGGTGTCAGCCGTCAGGGGCAACTGAGCAAAGGCCAAAGGGACCACAGCCTATTTGCATGGCTGACAAGAGTAAAAGGAAAGAGATGGAGGGAGGGCGTGGAGTAGACGCAGGAGACAGATGAGACAAAAAGGAAGCACTCGCACACGCGCATGTGTGAAAAGCATAAACCCAGCAAAAAAAATTTCGCCTGCGACGCTTTAACTTTTGCCCCCCCTGTATTTTAGTCCTGGATCCGCCCCTGGTCACGGAACAACCTTTCATAAATAGATTTATCTTTAATTAATGACAATACATGAATTCAAACTTAAAATTATACATGTATCTAATTAATAACTTTGAACTAAACATAAAAAAAACGAATACACCAAGTCCATAGATAATTGTATAAGTCTTTATTCTTTTGACCATGTGAATATTTAAATTAATTAAGTGGCCAATTTCCGTGTCATTTTGACCGGTACGTGGTCCTGAATTCATGATCATACACACTGGTTTTTGTTAAGATGCTTACTGAGTTACTGTATACAATATGCAGGCAAGGATTTGGCTCGCAAAATATTACTGTACGTCTGTACCAACATGGCAACATGTAAATATATAGTAGTGTTCAAAATTACGTCCAGGTAAATCATTCCAGAGATATTCCATCAAATAAACAAAGCTGCACTAAGATATATACACTCCACCATTACCAATAGATTCAGACCCCATTCAAATCTAATTACTGAACAATACCAAGAGCTTCTTGATCCTCGCCAAAAAATTTATCATCAGCCAGCCAGCATCTATATATATTATATAGTACTAAATACTAATGTACTACGTTCCATTTTATAATTACCATCAGACTTGGTCGGGACAATCATTTGTATTTTTGAAAAAAATATTGAGCATCGTCTCGATCTTCAACGTAGAATGACTAAAATTATATTCGGTCACCCAAAAGTTTCGAAAGTTCTATAATACTCCCTAGTATTAAAACTCCCTCACTCTCAACCCTTAGATTAGATGACTTCAACCCCCAAAGACCCCCCTGCAAAAGGCACCTCCTCTCCCCCCTAATTGTGAACCATTGGATCTTGGGAGTTTTGATACTCCCAAGCATTGTAGAAAGTTCCCAGAAGTTTGGCCAGATTGTCAATATCCCAATCAATCTTTTTATTTAAAATACCAAATTAAACGCTCATATGATAATTGGTCACATACGTGACAATCTCCAAAAAATATATGATAAAATATGTAAGCTAAAATAACAAGCACTACTGGAATATAATTGTAAAACGAGTATGCATACTCAATTCTTTTTAATTAACTATTTTAATTTAAAAATAACTATTATGGTTTTTTCTTTTTTGTTAAAGAAAATTGTATTAAAAAAAAAGTACAAGTAGGGGGGACTAGAAGCTAAAACTCCATTGAAAAAAGAAACAACAATTCAAAAGGCTAAACCAAAATTTATTCATTAATTACTAAAGCCAATTGAATCAAAGGTTGAGACACACAAGAGCATACGATACTAGTGTATTTGGGATAGCAATCCTACGAATTCGTCTGACTATGTTTGATATTTAATTTTTTGGAATGAGCCGTTGGAAGAAACATCGTTGTATGGCTGGTGATACTCAATACATCGTATTTTAATATTGTATGACCTATTAGCTTATTTTGGAGTGCAAGAAACATTTCACCATTAGTATTACTACTTTTTTTTTCTGCCTTTGTTAAGCATAAATTCTGTAATAGCTAGTTGAGGACAACTATGCTCTTTTCTTTCATGCTTTGCCATTACATTTTTTCTTTATTGAGCTAGCTTTCGATACGTACCAACCAATGTCTAAACTCTAAAGCACGAGATGCTAAAGATAATTTAGAGATCCCAATAGCCAATGATCGACTAGGATAAGCCTATTCCTATGTAGGATTTCTTTCATATGATCTTTAACCTTTAGCTTTGCTCCAAAAGATAAATATGATCAAGATGGAAGAAAGATAATTTATGATTAATTGTTCACAATATTTGTTTGGTGTACTTTTATTACTACGTTGTTTCACAATACAACTACCTACAATGAGGGTCAGCTGGTTTTTGGCTTGGGCACCAAATGAAATACAACTACCTCACTTGTTTTTTTTTACCCTTTTAACTGTTCTTTAAAAGATTAAATGATCAAGATGGAAGAAAGTTAATTTATGATATATATAGCTAAATTAACTATCACGTACTCCAAATTTTTTTATTATTAAAATTGTGGTATCTCAAAAGCTTTTTAAGTTTAAGAACTAATACAAAGGACAATGTTAAATTATCTCTCACTAAATGAACTGAGATTTTCTTCGTCACGTACTCCAAACATAATCATTCAAAATCATGATTCTTTTTCACTTTTTTATGACAGCTTGGTTAATACTATGATGTTAATTAAACGTTAATTAATTTAGTGTCGGTAGGGTGAAATCAAAAAATTTATATGCAAGTGTTAACTATTAGATCAAACACAAGGATCCAACCGAGTGTGCAAGGTCAGCAAGGAAAGCACGCTTGCCTTTTCTTTTTTGCACGACCCACCTAAAATTAAACTTTCCTTTAATATATGCAAGTGACTTCAAATTCATTATGTTTCACTCTATCCTATCCCCAAAAAATTGAGACAACATATAAGAAAAAACACAACTTTAAAGAACAAAAGTTAATATCGCCAAATCCTTTATTGGTGTCCAGTTTCTTTTAATACTTTTTAATAACTTGTTAGCTTCAAATATAAATTTGACCTAGACCAAAATTTGAGAACGCTGAATTATATATTCATGATCTAACAGTTTTATATTTGTCCAGCAAATTGCTAATAGCTCATCACGGGTGGACGTCTACACTTTTGCTGAAATGCAGGGGTTAGGGTGCAGGTTGTTCGAATAGCGATGTTATTTTTCGAAAAATTTGTATTATAGAGAATCTCTTCTTTAGAACGCCTTTGTATGTCTCATGTAATACAAATTGTATTTTCAACAGCTAACAAGGTTATTTTGAAAAATTAAATTTAAATTGGAAAATTCATCAGTGTTTGAATTAGTACCTTCAATAGTCAATACATACATGTGATGTGAGTATATGACAGTTACATATGCTCTGCCAGATCTTCCCCATTCGGATTCAGCGGCTACAATTAAGAAGGTAATATAGCTAATTTGATTTTGTATTACATGCATTATTTAATAGCCTAATCATGCAGCATGTCTAATGATCTGATTTTAAACATAGCAAATCGATTTCTTTAAGGAAAATAGATATAGCTTATACCATCACCAACCAAGGGCGGCTGAAGAAACGCCAATCCGAACATTAAACTATCCAAAAGAAAAATGGTATTAATTCTTTGATTGATAATCAATTATCTTTATTGATTGATTGATGATAATCAATCGTCTTTATTGATTGATAAACTTGATTACGTTTATCAGACATGTTTAATTAATTTAGACCTAAATAAAATTAAGATGAGCAATTCTCACAAGCTAGTTTCTCTATTTTTTTTTAGCTAAAGGAACTAAAAAGTTAATCTAACCAAACACCACATGCATGTTAGCATATACAGTATGTAAGACTAAAAACCCAAATAAAATGTATGTTAAGCCATATAACATTATAATGTATGTATAACTACATATATTAGTCTCTTAACTCGATAAATTTAATGTTTGACCAAAACAAAACAAAAACTCAATATTATTAAAATTTGTAAAAATGTGCATATATATGTTTTCTTTTAGTTACCTTATCAAATGATTTGAACTGTTTATTCTTTCAGTATAACAACAAAGATTATCCTACGAATTTTCAGTTGCACCTAAAATCTGAATATTCAGATAACAATATGTCAATATGATCGATGCTACAATCATTTGATATGTATGTATGAATCAGTAGATAAAAACAACAGTTTCTTAGCAAAGAAGATCGAACAAGGGGAAGAATATATAATATCAACAGCTACCAATCAAGACCCTATCAACTTTGGAAGAAAAAAATTGGATAAGATTCATTAATATTTGAAATCTGGAGAGTGAGAGTGAGGACCATTCCCAGATGTGACTATTCAAGTTTAGATTGCTTCAATATGTCATAGGTGGTCCATTGCACTCGATGTTTATTGATTTTTTTTTCCAAGATTTTCTTTTTAGAAGAAAATAGTACTTTCATTAATCATTTGAAGAGATTACATTATTAGAAATATCCATTGTAGAACTAATGCCACGATATACATTTGACTAATAGAAAAGAGTTACGGGATCCTCATCCTCAATGATTCACATGAGCTAAAAAGGTACAACCCCTGATCGAGAGCGTCTTCTGTGCACCAAAGTATAGACACACTTGAGTAGTGAGTGGCGCGTGAGAGACACGCGCCTGTTAGTCTCTCGCCAACGTTAGTTTTGGTCTGTTAGTCAATCAGCTGGTCAAACACGACTTCTTTATTTTTTTATCATTTTCTGACTTTTGTATCCCTTTTTTTAATTGGTTACTGGTCTCTCTCTCCCTCCTCATCACGTGGTCGTGCCGCTATGGCAGCTTTGTTTATCGTGCTCATCTACTCTATTCTTTTTTTCTTCGCTCTTTTCTTACCACTCAGTTTCATTTTTTTTTGTACTTCCAGTTTCTTCTTCAGCATTTTTCTTCTTGTAATCCTTCATGGCCACGAAGAAGTGTGATGTCCAAGAAGTGTGGCATCAATCATATGAAGGGGAAAATGACATTTGGGTATACCAGCGACGTCTATATTCTTAATTTTCAGTGTCAATTTCGGTTCGTTTTTTTTTTTGGAAAGAAAGAAATTTGCAGATATGGCTTTCAAATCATCGAAGAAGAAGATGAAGTTAGATGCATTTTTCCAGATCTAGGACAAATCAAAAGAAGAAGATATAAGTTATGGTGGTAGTGGTGGCAGATGCCGTCCATCGGTGACGTAGTGACGGGGGTTGAACCGTCGTCCCTTGCTAGGTGGTAGCGATGTCTCAATGTAGTGGCCGGACGGCGCCGATGATGTAGAAAACTATGAAGATCAAAGATGCAAGAAGATCATTGAGCGAAAACAAAGAAGATGAGATGGTAAATGGGTTATTTGGGTTATCATGGTGGAGAGAGAGTTAATTAAGGAAGAAGAAGAATACAGTAGAGAGAGAGAGAGAAAGAAATTAGGAAAGCAAGAGCTCCGGGTAGTACTGTAGGAGAGAGAGTTTTTTTTTTTTGGGTTAAAGGATGTTGACCATTAACTATGACTAACGAGGTAATGGAGGGTTGGATGATAAGTACGGCTGGGATTGCTCAAAGGGGGTCAAGTGCATAAGCACTTTGGTGTATACCAGAAGTTTCGCCCCTAATCAACATAAACGGCCACCACTACGGGCTACAAAGTGAGCAATTGAATAAGCTGCCACATTAGCTTCCCTAGGCACAAAGGACACTCTTGGAATACAAAGTACATTCGGGAGACTCAGTATCTCATTCACCACTACACCATTAGCGTCAAGATTTGCATGAATTTCATATTTCATATGCAAATGCAATTCAATTGAAATTCAAATTAGATAAAAAAAATCAAATCATAAATAATAGAAAGTAAATAAAAAAACTAACTTAACCACCCATATTCTCCAAGTAACCACTTCCATTTTCACACCCGATGGGTGTGTAGATAATTCTAGATATATATATATATATATATATATATATATATATATATATATATATATACATGCATCTTAAACTGGGCAAATTCTGGATTGCACCAACATTTTGTTGTACTAGGGGATGTAGAGCAATCTTGTCCGTTCATTTGCTTATTGGAGTTTATAATTATATAAATTGATTGTGTAAATTGTCATTTATGTCCTTAGCCTTTTGTTTATCTCTCTTTCTTCCTCTCTCTCTCTCTTCCCGTGCGTGACTTTCTCCTCTCTCTCATCATTATTGTTGGCACTGCCACCACGACCGGCCACCCCCACACGTCACCGCTCCCACCAAACATAGCGGCTTATTCCGGCGACCCTCCCCACCAGGTTTCAGACGAAACCTTGCCGGAAAAAGCCGCACGCATCGCGAAAAATTGCTGTAATCTTCAAGCTTGTGGTCTGGTCAACTCCGACTATCTCCAACCTTCAAAACCCACTAGTATTTGAAGCCCTCAATCCCATAAACCTCATGGTGTCTTCGGATTTCAATTTCGACCACCGTAGGAGGCGAATCGAAGCCGGGAAGTTTTGGGTTTTGGAAACTTTCGGCGCCGATATCTCATGATATAATTCGAATCTCACATTGACATAGTAACTAGACTTGTTGGATTTGTTGTAATGAACACGATGACATAAATTTTGAAGCAATCGAAAGAAAGTTGACGGCGGCGCCGACGGTGGTGGTCGGTCGTAGCAGTGGCCGACAACAGTGAGGAGAGAGAGGGAGAGACCAAACAAAAAAAAATTGTTAAGGGCAAAAAAGAAATTTTATGGCTGGATACAATAAAATGTTGGTGCAAACTAGACGCGCCCCTTAAACAGACCAGTCATTTTGAGACCTTTTATTTTTTGGTAAATTGACACCCAAAGTAAACTTACAAATGGATAGCCTTTGGTAAATTTTCTCTTCTATTGAAAATGGCTTGCCAAAAGACTTAAAATAAAATGTATGGGGGTTACAAAAATAGAAATTATCAATCATGTTAATGTTTTAAAAATAGCTTGCAAAATACCAAATTAGCGTCATGACGTGGTTTGACCGTCTCGTTGAAAAATATTAGATGATGAAAATGAAAATTTTAGGAATTCTCTAAAATAGAAGAGAAAATAAGAAATCTATTAGAATTGAAACTTAAGAAATCTATTAGTAAAACTAGTGTTTAAGGGATCTGTTTGAGATGTTCAAATTAAGCTAGGTAATATTTTTTTATTTTTTTTACTAAAACTAAAAAGAATCTATAGATCTGTTAGGCATATACTCAAACTAAAGACCATTTGTCCATTTGTAGGGAATAATTACTATGCCCTTGCAAATAAAATTTGATCAACTAGAAAAATCAAATAATTTTCAAATGCTTCAAAAGTCATAAAAAAGTAGTAGGACTAAATTCTTGTTAATACCTGATTTATACATATTTTATGTATAAAGAGCACTCCTAATCACTTGTTTTATGCTCCCTTAGCACCTAATAATGTCACTTACCATCGTTTATCTCTTCTTATAGGTTCATACCGGGAGAAATGGAACTTGAAGAAAGAGATGCACTTTGGAAGCTTTTAAAGGCGTTTTCGTGGAGCAACCAAAAAGTCAACTGTGACTTTGGAGCTCAAGATTCCAAGATTGAAGCCTTAGAAGTGAAGGACAACGATATCCCGGAGTTGAGACCAAGAAACCGAAAAGTCAACTTTCGGCCCAGAAAGTCAACCGAAGTCAACGGGCCCACATGGTCAACCCCGAAGGCATCCCAAAGACTCATGCAAAGCTCTCCCACATCCACTAGGAGAGCTCATTTGATTGGTTGAGGCATATTGGTGGTGAGTAGGAATTCAAATTCAAGAAGGGGACAAAACATTTAATGCTTATGCCATGCTTTGTCCCCTAGCCTTTTCCCTTCACCTTTTGTCTCCCAATGGTCCCAAATCTGATTTGCCTATGCTATACACACATTCCCACTTTGCCCTTAATGTCCATACACTTCCCTAACTACCCCATGGCATTTAGGTGTTTTTAGGTGAGTTAGATCTATGTTTTTAACCTTAGGATCATTCCCCTTTGATCCTAACCCTTTATCCCCACATATATATTCTTAACCTTCCCATTTTCATCATTCACAAACCCTAGACACCACAAATTCCCAAAATCCTCTCTAGTTTCCATTTTGCCTTTTCTTCTTTTTCCCATTTTATCATTTTTCTGGTACCGGACGACCGGTCGCCGACCACCCACGACCGGTCGCCGACCACCCACGACCGGTCGCCGACCAGGCAATTCTTGCTATATCCTCCATTTTCTTCCACCTCCACTCCTCATCTCACAAAACTTCCTTCATCAAACATCCTCTACACACCCTCCACTACATCCACAAACACTTTTCCATCCCACTCCACCATCCTCACTCACTCTCACATTGGATCTTCTCAAGACCACAAGGAAAGGGGAGCTTGGTGCAAGAGAGAGCAAGAGAAGACCAAAGGAGCAAGGAAGAAGGCATAGCAACCTCTTGGTGACAGCAAGGAGCAGCTGGCCATCCTTCTTGAGCACTTCTTTACCCCTATCTACTCTTATTTGCTTTTATGCTTCCTAGAATTGAGGATTTGATGTATTCCATGATGTATTGTGAGTAGTCCTTGAAGATTGGGGGCTAGGGTTGTGTGCCCTAGCCCAATGAAAATGGATTGATTGATTTATATATCTATGCTTGAGATTTTGATATGGATATGTTCATTGCCTACCTTAAAAGTGTTGAATGCATGTTTAGGAAACTTACTACTTCAAAAGCATGTGTTTGGCTCATTTTGATTTGAATGCATAAGCTTAGTAACCTTGTGTGTCATAGGCATTTGACAATGAATGTGATGAGCTTGTCTTCTTTGAATCCCTAGGTCTTAGTGCCCATAGCCTTAGTTTAGCAATTTGAGAACCATAACATGGCTTAAGTTGTTAGACTAAGAGACTTTGTGAACCATAGCATGGCATGAAGATGCATAAGAAAAGACCATGGCCCTAGAACCCTAGTACGGCTAGGGTACGGGATTTGATCCATTAATAAATCTCACTTGCATGTTTAGTTGATGAAATCAACCATTGGATTTGGGCTTAGGTGACCCAAAACCCCCTTTCACTTAATCAACAAAGCTTCAAACCAAATTGTGTTCATTTTTATTTCTTGCTTGCACTTTGATTTAAATTGTGTTTCTTGATCACTTATCACTTACAAAACCAATCAATGTCTTCATCTACATGTCCATTATGCACATACCCCACATAGCTCATGCATAGCAATCCATTTCTTGCCCCCTCATTAGTGCTTGTCGACCTAACTACCCTAGTTGCCTAGGGATTGGCACCGCCAATTCCCGAACGACATTTCCCCCGGTCTTTACTTCCATATCCTATTTTGACGATACGTAGCTTGCGTGAAAACGCTTCAAAAGCGTTAAAGTCAATACCCTGAACTTTGAAGGTGAAATCAGTTTAGTCCCTGCATTTCTAATTTCATCAAAACAGTCCCTACACTTTCAATTCAAAACCAATTGGTCCGTCCGTCACTCTTTCCGTCCAAATGAGAGGTTAATGCTGACATGGCAACCTAGAAAAGCCCATTATGCCCCTGGCTACTATTCCCCTCTTTCACAACATTTTTTTTTTGCCGTCTCTCATCTATCTCTCCCAACCCGATCTCTCTCTCTTTGCTTCGACCCCGATATCTCTCTCTCTCTCTCTCTGTGAGCTCCTTGCTTCCATCACTGCAAACCACATTAACCCTTCTAGGCACATCAGATTAACTTGATTTATTATTTGATTGCTGATTGGAGTAAAAACCCATAACCAAGTTCCCAGCAAAGCTTCCAACCACAACTGGAACGAAGTCGGTCCCTACTTTAGAGAAAACTTTCTCCATTAGTCTATCGGAAAACCTCGTATTCCCCAAACCTGTCTGTTGCTACCATTTCATATCTTTACCGGGATAGGCCCCGAAGTAGCTCACTATCACCAGGAGCAGCCTGCCTACGAGCCCCGTCACATAGAATCGGTCTACCGACTCGGTAGGGCTCCCCTACCGAGCACATAACCTATGCAACGCCCCAGCGGCACTGATTAGAGGTAAAACCTACGTCATTAATTATTACCTAAATTCCTAACAGTTGTCGTTGTAAAGTATAATGGGAAATAAAGGTTTTTCCCACAGAAGATTGTTATATTTACTTTTTAATGTCACGAAAAATTAAATTAAATAAAGAATTATTATTAACAAGTATAAAGAATAAAGAATATATATATATATACAAAATTAAATAAACTATACAGTATTGTTTCTATTTACAAAAATATACATTATATACAAAAGTATTTTTGGGGGTTTTTGATAATTTTGAAAACAATAAAAAGAAATATTTTTGGATTTTTATTATTTTTGAAAACAAGAAACACACACAAAAATATTGTTTTGAAGATTAACTAACTCTCTAGCCATGAATCCGAAACTAACACATGTAGAATGCCCACGCGGGTTATCATTCCCCAAATAAACTTCTCCCATGAAATCAACCTAGTGAACGCTCATCTAGATTAAACAATTAAACATGCAAAGGTGATTAATCTAAACATGTCTAACGCATAGAAAAAGAGTTGTTAATTCAAGTGCGCGACCTAGCGAACGCTCGTCTATCCGCGATCCTTATTATTTAGTTTCAACATTAAAGATAAAACCAAACAAACAAAATTCACATAAGCTGCTAGAAGAATCAATTAACTTCAATCCAACAATTATTACACAAAATAGAAAATAAACAAACAATAACATTTCCCAAAATTATTCACGAATAGTTAATTAAACAAAAATAAATTATAATAAATAAACGAGTTTGGAAAAAATGTTACTGTTGTGTCCATGAAAATGGACACTGTCTGGCAGGCGAAGGTGGCAGACTCAGCTATAAAATCGGACAACAATTTGGATGTGGCGGGTGCAGAGAGCAATTGGGCTTGGGCCTGAGAGCATTTGGAAGCCCAATTAGAAAAGTCAAAACTGACTTTCTTCCTTTGCGTTTTGCCGGTTTTGCCCCTGTGTTGACTTTTCAACTCTTAAGAGATTTCTTCATCTCATCTTTCCCGTGCAGCTCTCTCAATGTCTTTCATTCTTTTTCTGTTCTTTCTTTGCTGGACAGAGAGGCGAGAGAGCAAGGTGGTGCGACGAGCAGCGGCGAGATGGCTCGCGGTGAATAGAGGCATGGCGGGCCGGGCGTATTGACGGCGAGTAGACCGAGAGGACGGAGCAGATGGGATCGCCGGCGGAATCAGCAGCTGGGCACGTTGGTGATTGCGACGGTGTCTGGGTGCTGCGGCGTCGGAGTAGAATGGTCGTGCGGCGAGAGAGGACGCCGTCAACTGGGCCGGGATCGACGGGAGAGAGACGGCGCGGCTTCCGGAGATGACGGCAGGAGAGCAGCAGCCGACGATTGATTGATGCGAACCCGCAAAAGAAGAAAACAAATTATTAGATTGATGATTAGATTGCGAGGTAAATGGTGATGGTGATTACGGTGGCTGCTGCAGGTACGCGTGATTTGGGTGTAGAATTAAGCACCGTGATGGTGGTCGTGATTGTGTGAAATTGGTGATTGAGTGATTTGCGAGGGAGCCATGGTGATGGGGTTGTGAATTGGTGGAGGGAATTGAAGGTATGGGTTTGGCAGAGGGCCATGGTGATCACGGCTAAGGAATAGTGGTGGTACGGGTTAATTACAGGTGAGGGGATGGATGATTTACCGTGATTTGAATTGTGCAGGAACTCTCCTTAAATAGCAGAGGAATTGAAGCCGGGAAAACTCACGGCGGTGATTGTACGAGCTGGATTGATTGTGGAAGTGGAGCTGGAAAAGAAGGTGATAGTGGTGATGGAATAATGGCTGAAAAGGAAGGGAACATGGGCGGCTCGGTGGAGAAGAAAATGGAAGAACAACAAGGAGGGAACGTGGAAGGGGGAGCTGCAAAGAGAATCAAAGAAAATTAAAATAAACAAAATAAAATAAAATAAAATAAATGAATAATAAAAGAAATGAATTAATTATAAAAGAAATATGTAAAATAAAAAAAACATAAAATATAAACAAGGGAAAATAAGATGGAGGATTAAAATATATTCTGCCACCGCGTGTGGTGGTTGTGCCGCCTGATGTGGTGGTTCGCCGACAAATTGCCGGAATTCGGAACGGTTTCCGAAATCTTTGTACATTAACTGGGCCCACATCCACAAAATGACCGGTGTCATTTTGATATCTGAAAAGTCACGGTTGACTTTCCGAATTACGCTGAAAACCTCCAAAATGCACCTATTCTGTGCAGATAAACATTTTCCTGGTATTTTCCCTAAAAACACGAAAACAAATATTAAACAGACAATTAAGCTTTCGAAATAGCAAAATCCAGTAATTAAAAGCACTTTGTGAACGTATTTTACGTTCACATCAGGCACATACCTCGCCCCAGCGGCATCTACTGACTCGGTAGGGATCCCCTACCGAGCGTACTGCCCCGACAATGCCCCAACGACAGAGTAAGCCCCAGGCCGCAGTCGAAGCCCTGGCAGTACCCCAGCGGTACCGGTAAGACCAGGCCGGGTGTACCGACAACAAGCTCTCCCTCTGTTGCACATGGACGTCTCCTGACCAGGTACCGAGGGTGGCCAGCCCCACCGGTACCGGCACAGCCACCTGGCACACGTGCTTGTCCACTACCTCGCAGATCGCACTAGGTCGCATGCCCATGCCGCACTAGGCGCCGCCATCCCTCGATGCGTACATCGAGGTAGTGGACCAGAGAATATTCCTCGTGTCAGGGGATGTCCCCCACGCCAGGGAAGCTTGTCTCCGACCTCACCTCATATATAAGGAGTCCTCACTCCTTATTCAGGTACGTTCTCTCCGAATCCCTAACACACTGCTCTCAGAACTTATCGGTACTGACTTGAGCATCAGAGGATCCTCGGTCGGTACACACCGACCTCCCTTGAGCAATCTTGTGCTTTCAGGTACCCAAGTGCGACGTTACCGGGCAGTTGGGAAACGGCAGAAACACTGTCTCTGATTCAATCTCATACCCTTGGTAGATTCCAATTGTCAAAGCCTCTATAAACCTCTGCAATGACGAAGAGAACTTCGACGATCTCTCAATTTTCGAAATTTCCTTCAAACTTTTGGGCTTTCGTTCGAATTGGAATTCAGAAACTCCTTCAAGTCGTTGGAGACAATTTCGATCATCTCGGCCGAATCGGAGACCATCTCGGCCATCGAAATTAAGGCTCTCAGGACCTTCATGAACCGCTTCCTTTTGTTGACCAAAGAGGGTAAATTATAAACCCTATAAGCACCATAACCAGACAAGCCAAGAAAAGCCATCTCTTACCTGTCGCCAATCTCTCTCATCTCTCTCTGCTTGATCTCTATCATCTCTCTCTATCTCTCCCGACCCGATCTCTATCATCTCATCCTCTCTCGCCATCCCACACGCAACCGCATCCTCCGCTCGCCCAAGGCACTAGAGAGAGAGAGAGAGAGAGAGAGAGAGAGAGAGAGAGAGAGAGAGAGAGAGAGAGAGAGAGAGAGAGAGAGAGAGAGAGAGAGAGAGAGAGAGAGAGAGAGAGAGGAAAAAATTGGTGTGAAAGAAGGAGAATAGTAGCCATGGGCGTAATGGGTTTTTTCCGGTTGCCATGTCAGCATTAACCTCCCATTTGGACGGAAAGAGTGACGAAAGGACCAATTGGTTTCGAATTGAAAGTTTAGGGACTATTTTGATGAAATTAGAAATGCAGGGACTGAACTGATTTCACCATCAAAGTTTGGGGTATTAACAAGAATTTAGTCCAAAGTAGTAATTAGGAGGAAGAATTCGTCAAAATAATTTTTCAACTTAAAAATAAGAAATTTCTAATTCGAAATGTTACAATTAACCACACAATTATGTTCATTGTAAACATGAAAATTGAGAAGCAATCCATTCTATTTGCATAAACTCTGGACAACTCTTCAAATAATTGTAGAGGGGATTGAGGCTATAAATGAGGTTGAGGACCATATTCACTAAACACATGAGTCTAATTCTAAAGCATTCTGCATCATCTATCCCAAGCCATTTCACTACGAGCACATAATCGATATTGTTCTGTCAAAGGCATTATTTGACTAGAATGAAAAGAATTTAATATAAAAAAGACTATTGATTACCAAATCAAGCTGCTATCCTAGCCGGTTACAAGAGAATATATATTGAAGGTGACTCTATATTACTCATCGATTGCATCAAAGGGAACTGTGTGATGCCTTGGAGAGCCAAAACTATTATTGAGAACATCATCATCCTGCTGTAGAATTTTGACTTTGTGAAGATTAATCATGTTTACAGAGAACCCAACTCCATTGCTGATGCACTTACAAATTTTGGCCATGGAAACGAAGATAGTAGAATTTGGTTCAATTTGCTTCCTAGCTCCGAGGGCTTTTTCTGCCCTCACCTTTGACCAGATTGGTCTTGGATGTGGCCATGTGGGAGAGATTTATCTCTCTAGCCTTTGTCTTTTTTAATAAATATAGAAAAGGTCTCTAAATGTATTCTTGTTTGTGGGTGATTTGGTAAAAAAAAAAAAATTAATAACTTAACACATGTACGACACATGAGCTTGTTATAACGAACCAGAAGTTGATAAAGCTCACCACAACCACAAGGGGTTAGCCCTGGCGTTCAAAACGACATCTCGTAAACTCAAGCGTATATAATCTGGACATGACACGTCACACGACGATTAGCTTCATCTGCGGTCGGTTAAACCCTTAAACCCAGAAACGCCGTCGTTGCGAAGCGCAGACTTGTTATAGTTGTTTCGGTGCCATTTACAGTTAGGTCTGTGAAACTCATAGTAGCAGACTACAGCGACTCCATCGAACAGAGTAAGCTCCGTCCTTTTCAAGCTTTGTATTTTAAAAAATTGAATGGCAGTTGCTCTTTTCCCAATTTCTAGGTTTTCAGACGCTCTGTTATTGATAGGACATAGCTTTTTTGCTTATTGTTGTCATTGGATTACTGGGTTTTTTTTGTTCGCTGAATTAATCGTTTTCTTTTTTGGCGTATTGGTAATTAAGCTAATTTACAGTAGGAAGCTGTTGAAATTTGTGTGTGCGGGGAGGTGGGGGAGTAATTATGGTTGCTATTGGGTCTGCAGCATTGCCATTGAGACGAAGTGAAAGCTCAATGGAGGAGGATAAGTCACATAAACGTGGTAGAAAGAAAATGGGTATGAGCAGAAAGCCTGAAAAACAAGGTCGCTCCTTTGATGCCAATGTGGGCAGAAATGTATCGGGCCGAGGATCGAATCGTGAAAGCTATTCAGCTCCACAAACATCAGTTGTTAGGTACTACATGATAAGTTATTTCAATGATGGGTTTTTAGAATGGTGGTCAATTTGTGAATGGTTGGCATTTTAATGATTTTGGGTACTTGTTGTAGGAAACCAGTTGACCCCGAAACCAGCAAGTACTTTTCGGAAATTGCTAACCTTTTTGAGAGTAATGAGATTGATATGGAGGAGCGGTCATCTTTATGTAGTAATGCCCTTGAAGAAACTAGGGGGAAAGAGCTTGAACTTGCAACGGATTATATCATAAGTCACACTTTGCAGACTCTCATTGAGGGCTGTGAAGTCGACTGCCTTTGTGCTTTCCTCCGAAGCTGTGCAAAGAATTTCCCTTTGATTGCGATGGATCGATCTGGTTCTCATGTAGCTGAGTCTGCCATCAGGTCTTTATCTAAGCATCTTCAGGAGAGCGACGCCTATGCTGTTATTGAAGACACTCTGAACACAATATGCAAGGTATCAAGTGTTTGGTTTTCTTAATTACTAGACAAGTCTTGAGTTTCTTTAGGCTCTTAGGTGTGTTTTCACTATACTGTGATGTTCAGCATTCTGTCATTTGTTGCCTATTTTATCTCTAGCATTCTGAAGCCATGAGATGTCCAGATAATGTCATTGTAATTAGCATTCGGTGAAATTGCACAACCAACATCTGTTCTCTTGTCACTTTGAAATACTTGAAACAGGAAGGCATAAATTAGGGGTATCTTTATCTGTGATTTTTGTTTTCCAAATTTTAAAATATATAGCATGTTTCTTGTCAGGTGATTGTAAAGAATCCTGTTGATCTGATGTGTGATTGCTATGGATCTCATGTTCTACGAAGTCTTCTCTCTCTTTTTAAAGGAGTGCCGTTGGATTCTTCTGAAATCCGAATGAAGAAGTCATCTCCAGCCCTATCAGAACGGTTTCATTTCAAGGCACCTCGATCAGATGTAGATGTTTCACCGAATGTTATACCTGGATTCCCAGATTTACTTAAGTTTCTTGTTTCGGGGATGTTAAAATGTGCTCGAAACAATATCAAAACCCTGCAAGTTGATCAGTACAGCAGTTTGGTTCTGCAGGCATGCTCAACTATCTACTTATTATTCTGTTATTTTCATGAGTTTGCTTTCTTTTAATTGTCGATTGATTACTGATAAGTTTCATAGAACATATATAAAAACAATGAAGTAAAAATAAATCAAGCTTAAAGGTAATATAGTGTTGTTAACAATTTGGTTGATAACTCGATGTCCCATAGCATTTTAATTGGTAATGTACTGTAAACAATAAGTCAGTTTTCATATATTGTGCTGATCTACATTTGGGATACTTGATTACCATGATTTAATGAGTCTTAAAACATTCCGTCTTAGTATGTAAATCTGACAAAGTTAGTATACCCAAATCTGATTGTGAAAATCTATTTTGTGCCCAGTTGGCCAATTTTCTTTCCGTTAAGCATTTGTAGTAGCAATTTTCTTTGGAGTCGAGGGGTAACTCTATCATGGATGAGATTGGTGACTTATTATGATTTTTGACAATTCAAAACATGATCTAATGCCGACATTTTGTTTACGGCATCACATTAATTTGTTTGGATATTTTCCCTTTACTAATGTGGTTTGAATCATGTGCGGTATATTAAAACTTCCATTTTGGCAGACTGCTTTGAAGTTGTTAGCAGGAGATGAAGAAGAGCTGTTGCAAATAATTCCCGTTCTTATTGGATGTACCAGGGAAGATATTGTAGAGGAGAACTCCATCAAACCAACTATCGTGAGAGATGTTTTAGGTTTGATGAAAGAAACAGCATTTAGCCATTTAATGGAGGTAAACAATTTATTAGTAAGGTTTGTGTCAACAATACTTCTGCAGGCACAAAACTTTACGAAACAAAGAACTTCATGTTTTTCTGTTAATTTTGACTAAATACAGGCATGCCTGTATAGAGTTAATTTGATATCAGATTGGTGCTATACAGTGCCTTGAAGGAAATCCATCTTGATAATGAATTTCTGACAGCTAGAACCTAATAGCTGGTCAAATGCGCATGATATGAAAAATTAATGACAACTGACAAGTTCATGATTCTACTAAACTTTTCTTCTTCATGGTAGCTGTTGTTTATTTTCATTAGATTTTATTTTTTGAAAAATGCAGGTTGTTTTGGAAGTGGCTCCTGAAGTCTTGTACAATGGAATATTCTCAAAGATTTTCAGGAACTCTTTATTTGAGCTTTCGTCCCATCATTGTGGGAATTTTGTCATCCAAGCACTTATTTCTCATACAAAGGAGCAGGGTCAAGTATGTTTTGTTACAAAACTACTCTTTACACTTTTACTCCTCAGCATGCTTCACTGCACAATGAATTAATTTTATAATTAATATTTACTATTTGGGGTAGATACTATAATATATTTTTAGCTTGAAATTAGTTACTTACATTCATTTTCCTTGTACCAGTTTACTATATTAGCTACTTTGACATACTTATAAAGTACATGCCTTTTAGTTTCTATTGCTTTGTCTTTCATAACACTTTATTGTCAATTTGTCCATTAGATGGAGTTGCTCTGGGAGGAACTTGGTTCGAATTTTAAGGATCTGCTTAAAATGGGAAGATCTGGTGTTGTTGCTTCGCTCATTGCTGCAAGTCAAAGGCTTCATATTTACGAACATAAGGTTAATAAAGCATTGATTGGCTTTTCATAATTTATTCATTGTCACCTCAGCATTTATGTAGTTAAAAGTTATAATATTCTCCAAAATTGGGTAGTCTTTTTTCCCCATCCATCTGTTCAAATAATACTTTTGTTGATAAATAAAATGGATGGTAGTTATATGCAGGAGCTTTGTTTGGATTGTGATGGCAGATCTTCACTCTAATCATAATTATGTTTTCATTATTTGTTTGACAGTGTTGTCAGGCTCTTGCTGCTGCAGTACATTCAAGTAATGAGTCTCCAACATGCATTGTTCCTCGAATACTGTTTCTTGACAGCTACTTCAATTGTGAAGATAAGTCTAATTGGAATTGGCCAAGCGGTGTTAAAATGCACGTCATGGGTTCTTTGATACTGCAAGAAGTTTTTCGATTTCATATTGTATGTAACCTATCTTATAGTTCGATTCAAAACACATCCCCAAATTATAGTAATGGATGTTGCTGTACATAGTTAGTAGCTATACCTTGACTTGTTTATCTATTAGCATATTGTGATGCCTCTTAGGTTGTTCAGATAAAGATTTATAGCTTTTTGCACTTTGACTCTCCATTTTCATTTTAAAGGATATCACCTTCCCTTTTGGATGTCCTCTTTCATCTCTGTAAAATTCTGTTTCCATTAATTGGAATTATTTTCAAGATTTCAATCCTAAAGGAATTTTCTGTGCGTGATCATCAAATTTTCCATGTTCACCTATTTTAGTTAGGATATTCAGGAAAGAAAATAGTGCAATTATGATTCAAATGTTCATTGAACTGGTTGTTATTATTTTGTAATTGTTTATACCATTTTTTAATGTCGTACATTTAATTTTCCAGGAATTTATACAGCCTTTTATTACAAGTATTACATCCATCACAGCTGATAATGTCCTCGAAGCTGCTAAAGATGCAGGAGGTGCTCGTGTTATTGAAGCATTTCTAAGTTCAGATGCTTCTGCCAAACTGAGACGCCGATTAGTTATGAGGTATGCTGTCTAACTTAATTGGTAGATTTTACATTTGCGTAGCTTTGGCATTGTGCATCCGTCAGGATATACATAAGCTTCTGTCCTATGGTTCTAGGTAATTAAGACATTCATTAATCAGATTTTCTGTTGCATACTTTGAAGGCTCCGTGGACATTTTGGAGAGCTATCATTTCATTCATCAGGTTCCTTTACTGTTGAGAAGTGTTTTACCGCTGGTAACATCTCACAGAGGGAAGCCATAGTATCTGAGTTAGTAGCTGTGCGAAGTGAGCTTTGGAATACAAAGCAAGGCCCTCATCTCATGAGGAAACTAGATGTTGATGGGTAAGTTGTTGGCCATGTTCTATTTCAAATGACTGAGATTTGGATGCACTTCATTGTTAGTCAAGATGTATGCCAATCCTTTTGCTCTGCTAACGAAGCCTGCCCCTTGTTTATGAAATAATTGACAGATTTAGTTACCACATGGCCTGTTATCTTCTGGCTCATACTTCCGCACACAAAATCAGAAAATACAATGTTGCATTGTTTCTTAGAAGTTAATTTTGGCAGTATATTTACTTAATCCTCGTGTAAATGACAGATTTGCTGCTAGACCTGACCAGTGGAGGTCTAGACAAGAATCAAAGCAATCAACTTTCAGAGACTTTTCTGCTACATTTGGCTCTAGTGAGACCAAGCCATCAGACAATAGTGAGACCGAGCAATCAAAGAAGAGCAGCTTTCTTTCTGATGATTATAAGAAAAAATCAAAAGTGGGCAAAACAGTTGACCATCACCAGGCATCTCCTGCACCATTTTTGAGTACAACAGGTTTCAAACGCAAGCCCAAGGAAAAAGGACAGAGCAACAAGAAGTTTGCAAGAGTCTCAGTGGAAGAGGATGTTTCTAAAGTGAAGAATAACAAGTCAAAGAAGAAAAGACACAGTGAGGATGTTTTGCCAAACTCCCCTAAGAAGTTGAAAGCATGAAGATGTGGATGATCTACTTCTGTCTCGAGTTTTGAAATTTTTGTCCACTCCGGTGGAGGTAGTATAACCTATTTGGAGATTGAGAACAATTCTAGCATGGAGAAAGCTTCCAAAAAGAAAAAGCGTAGAAAAATATAGAAAAAAAGAAAGAAAGTAGAATGTTTGGATATGAACCGGAGTGTTTCTTTTTGTTCTTGTTGCTTTCCTTAAAGTTGAGGTTGTTAAGGTACATGTCTTTTGTAACATAAAGATGTTCTATATATACATTCAAGAAATACATTCAAGAAAATTCTAAATTTACATTCAAAACCAGAGCTCACAACCTTAACAAAATTGTAATAGCACTACAAATTGTACTACTTGTAGCGCTTGCAGGGAGCATGAGAAGAATGAATGAGAAACAGAACTAGTTACTATGGAGATTCCAGATTTTTCTTCTGTACTTCTCTTTCAGCCATCTTATGGAGGATTGCACCTGGCAAAGAAAACATGGCAATCAGGTAAATTATGGGAAACCTTCTAGTTGTGGAGAGCTATGAAACAGCTGGAATAGTAGTAGTTACTTGTTCTGTGTGGGATTTGAAGTGCTTGGTGGTATTCTTCGAAAGCTAGAGCCAGCCTGCTTGAAAGGGTTCTTACTGTTTGCCTGCAAATCTTTGAGGGATTCTGAAGATGAAGAAGCTGTGTTTGATTTCGCGGAAGTTAAGGGACGAGCCTGTGCTGTTGCTCCGTCAGGCCAGGTTGATAGTATCACAGATAGTGCAAGAACCAGAGCAGCAAGAACTCTAGACCAGGCCTTCATATCTCTCATTTTTCTGTAGCCCTATGAGTTCTGCCTAGTGTGTGAAGTGGTGAAGATGACTTTGAAGCTTATGATCAGATGGTATAGAAGATACAATGGTCTAGTGGTTAATTTATACTTGGAAGTCCTGTTTCAAAAGATAGAAGTCCAATTTGGGATCTGATATCAGTGGGATCATGTGCTCAACTTTGACTGTTACATAGTGCAACTCTGACCTGCAGATTTTGGTGAAAATGATGATATATATTTTTGTTCAGTAGGGGTCATGTGATCAGGCACGTGATTTTGATATTAATAGTAATGCTGTTTTGGGAAGCTAAAAGGGCAAGTATAATATTGCTATCAGTGATTAGGCTGTGGTACTGCTACTGGGGACAGTGTTGGATCTTGCAATATGATAATGTGGAGTTGAAACAGGTGCTGTGGATATAACTGAACCAGTTGGCTGAACATAAGCCTTGAACTGTCTCAATCTGAACCACTTTCAGCTATGCATGACTGACGCTGAAAAAGCTAGTGAAAACCCATAGCAAAGCTGGCACTTTTCTTGTACTCTTTTGAGCAGTTCTTGGATCTTGTGGTACTGGCTGACTTGTTTATGTTCCCTTTACAGTTTTCCTCGGTTAGTTATAAGAATATAATTTATATTATAGAAAAATGAAGAAGACAGTAATTTCCTAAAAAGAGATGTTGTGCAACGGAACTTGCGTGGTTCTCATCTTAGATATCACATAGTTTCGATATTGTCCACATTTAATTATATTGAAAATATTATATGCGACTCTTATGATATGAGATTTTCACTTTCCACATTCTTAGCTAGTTTGCATCGAGTCACACAACGTTAAAAATTTATACTTTGGCAAGATGTAAATCATGCAATATTTCTCATCAACCATCATCCCTTGAATCGTATCATAGTCTCTTGCAACTCCAATATTGATCAGAATTTACTCGAGTATGGCTCGCTCCACCTAGCCTCCAAGTCACTACAATTATCGACTTCTTTTGATCAGGATTTTTTTTTAATTTTGAGACCGTCAAACCTTCAAATTTGTAAACCTAAAGACATAACTTAACACCTGATAATTAATGTTGTTTACTCCGTGACTAATAAAACTTCACCTCATTTGATGTAAAGATGAGGTGCAGTTCTATTCTTAAGTTCACTTCCTATGTGATTAACTTGGGGGGTGGGGGTTTAAAGTGATGGAATTAAAAAAAATCCATGGACTTTTAAATTATATGAAATTAAAATCATCAGATGTATCAAATTTTTAAAATTCTATAGATTTTAAAAGATAAACTCATACGGATTTGGTAAAAGAAAATATAGACTCGTGCCTTTCTAAGCCCCCACTGCACAAACAAAAAAATAGACTTGTAAGAACTCAATCATTGCATCGACAAATTTTTATACTCATCATTACATCGACAAAAATACTTGGTAAAAGCTCAATAAATAAATAAGAAATTTAATATGAAAACTTTCTAACTTCATAGTTTCATAATACCAAAACAGAAAAAAATAATATATATATATATATATATATATATATATATATATATATATATATATACATTCCTCACATGCGCACGTCCACATTAAACTAAAATGCGAACATCTTCATTGCGAGTGCAAACTATTAATCAAAACCGTCTATATTTTAGGTCATCATTCAAGGATCATTTTGATATAAAAAAATAAATCGGAAATTATTTAGCCATTTGATTACCATATTCATCGCTTCAACCTTATCGACGGACCGTATTTGTTTATAAAACTATATAGCGAACAGACAACCAAACAATCTCCGATTCGGCTGATTTTTTGCAAGGATAATTTTTGAAAATAAATCTAAACGATGAACGGTTCTGATGATTGAGTTATGTTGTCAATTGGTCGAGATACATATGTTCGCATTTTAGTTTCAATGCGGACGTGCGAATGGGAATATATATATATATATATATATATATATATATATATACCATTAAGAACAGATCATGGAGTAAATAAAAGAACCCACTCATATTCATAAGAGATCAATTACCTGCAATAGTTATTATCCAACGTTGCTAATATTTTCACAAAGTCACTCTCCAAAGGACCTTTCAAAACTCTTCACAGTCAGCTTGGATTGGTTTCTAGAAAATCACTTTAAGGGGGAGTGTGAGAATTACAGTGGCTTCCTAACAATTAATAAATTACTTCAGGTTCATTCCCCTTCAAGTTCATTCACCTTGGGAAATATCCACATTTACTGCATTAAGTTTTCAATTCTCTGAACTTGTTCTTTGTTGTATTTAGCTACAACTGCTCATTAAATCGAGGGCAAAATCTTCAAATAGTATCTGAACTATTACGAAATGCATTTTTTTTATGGGCGAAAAGAGACATAATTTGGGTACCACTAGACTCTCTGAGCATTTGTAAGTATCAAAAAGTGTATTTTGTAATAATTCAAATACCATTTGAGAATTTTACAGTTAAATAGAAAGTCTTCTTTGTTACTTTTTAAAAACAATCAGTTGTATATCTTTGTTTTCCTGGTATATTTTGGTATGTTATCATTCATCTTCTTCTACTTTGTATTTGTGATTCTTGGGCTAATGTGGTTTTTGCACTACTTATGAAGCAATAGACTTGGTTTAGACTTTAGATTATTGTCGATCTTATTTCGTTTCATATATTAGTGGTGGTCGCTAATTAAGTTCCCTATAATCTACATATGAAAGACCTTGAAGCCGATATGTGAAAGGTAACAGAAGTCTCTTCAAACGTAATCAGTGATGGAAACATGCATATATATCTTCGTAGGAGATGACGTACATATATATTACCTGTTTTTTTCTTTTGGCAATCATATATATTTCCTTGTTTAAAAGTCGAAAGTTCACCCCTCAAAGTTTGAAATCGCGGCTGGGATAGATTGCTTGCTCTCTTTATTAATTGACCTCTTTGATATAAATCTTCCATGCATTCTTGTTGTCGACGTGTATTAAGCAACATATAATTGAAAAGGGTAGCAAAATAACATTTCATGATATATATATATATTTACAGAATTTCACAGATAATGGAGAAAAATCTTATATATATATATATAGTCCCCTTCACATGCGCACGTCCGCATATAAAATAAAATGCGAACATCCTCATTGCGAGTGCAAACTAATAATCAAAACCGTCTATATTTTAGGTCATCATTCAAGGATCATTTTGATATAAAAAAAATTAAATTGGAAATTATTTAGCCATTTGATTACCATATTCATCGCTTCAACCTTATCTGACGGACTGTATTTGTCTATAAAACTATATAGCGAACGACAACCAAACAATCTCCGATTCGGCTGATTTTTGCAAGGATAATTTTTGAAAATAAATCTAAACGATGAACGGTTTCGATGATTGAGTTATGTTGTCAATTGGTCGAGATACATATGTTCGCATTTTAGTTTCAAGCCGACGCGCGTAGTGCGTGAAAGGACTATATATATATATATATATATATATATATATATCTAGTGTGTGTGCGCGCGCGCAAAATGATATAGAGAAAAAGATGTGGATGTAGAAATTAAGTTGCACCGATTAATTAAAGACCTACTGACTACTGATGTTACTCCAGCAGCATGCAAGATCAGAAATGATCCCGAGCTCACCATTTCGTGGACCTATTTTCTTGTTTTCAATCGTACGCGCGTCATACTGTATCTAGTTACAATCAATTAGTATGATAAGTAGAGTCAGAAAAGGCACAAAAGAGAGTAGCAAATTAATTATTACATATCGTCTCCATTGAGCTACAATCAATGGATGTATAGAAAACTTTTGACTACAAGGATTAATCGATTAATTATTGTCGAATTATTGAAACTAACTTTAAGAAGTGGCATGATACGTTCCACTGAAGCAGATGACGAATTCCAATTGATGTTAAATTGGTCGAATCTTCCAACGTATTGAATTGATCAGATTCCAATTTTTTTCCTTTTTGCAACAGAGAGTCAAAGCTTGGTCTGGCTTTCTTGATTCTTTAATCAGATCGATTACAACTAATCCTATGCTCTCTCTCTCTCTCTCGCTTTTTTTTACAGAGAAAATAAAACTAGAGAGATTATGGGTAAGCTAATTACTAGCTTTGACTTATTTCTATGGTCTAGAAACATGATTCCAAAATTTATTAGCTTTGACTTATTTCGTTGCACAAGACGAATAAACGTGTCTTTAATTTGGTGAAAAAGCACAGATTATCTATAGCAGCTATAGAAATGGCTAAGAATATACTATTGCCCTTGTTTGAGTTGCATCGCCATATATATTAATTGTTACTTAGTCTCAAATTAATACATACTGCATATATACACATAACAGTTAAACTATACATGCATTCAATACAGTACAGTAGGTTCGACATAATTAAGGATAGAATTTAACTTGTGAAAAATGTAGCAGATATATTATTAATTTGTAGATTATCATTCATGAAGCCTCAACTCCACCATCAAGTCATCAACCATCTCGATCTTCATCTAGCTCTTAATTACCCAGACTTAATTTCCTTTAAATTATGGAAAACTTTGAAATTGACTTCGTAGACTAGCTGGTCATCAGTTAAATATGATATAATTTATGGCACATTGATTATGAGGAATGTATCCAGGCTAAAAGACAAAGAACATTAGCAGCTAGGAAAGGGGCCGGGGAAGTTGCAATCTATAAACTTGTTAATATAAAAATATCGACTTTATTAGACGAATTTGACAAAAGAACCTCATGTTAAAGCTGGTGGAGAAAATCTACTAGTAATGTCAAGCGGCAGAATTAGTAATAACCAGCAACAAAGACTTCGACTCTGATAGAGCTCGCTTCCTGGATGAATGTCGAGTGGCAGAATTAGTAATAACAGCAACAAAGATTTGGACTAGCTAGCTCTTATATGGGTCGCCTATATAAGAGGCCGCTTGCTACATTAATATCAAACATATATTGCTTCCTTGTTTATCGATCATTCAGTCTTGCTTCCTCTTCTCTACCATCTTATTCCTCCTATTCATGATCGCTCATCTCTCCCAGCCCCACCTTTGCCCCTCTAGACCTAATTCCAGTACTTTCAAAGCCTGCTTCTACCCTCCAACACACCCTCATCTATATGGCTCAGGCACAGGCTTATCCAATTGATCACGATGAAAACCTCCAGTCTAGACTAGTTCCAATTGTGTTGATCCTCATTCACATTCTGTCAGCCTTGCTCCGGTTGATATCTTTCCTTATTAACGGACGAGACTCTGTCTCAGCTGGGACGCTACCAACCCACCATGCCGTCCTTGTTCTGCAGCAACCTGAAGCTGCCGGTCTGCTGTCATCGCACCCACAGCAGGCTCCTTTGGCTCCTCCCCATCCCCATCCCCATGGCGGCCAGCTTAATCTCGGTGTCAGAGAACATATATCCATCATGGATGCTGATGACGATCATCTTGTTGAGTTGTTGACATCGATATATAGTACGTACGTACGTAGATGCAGTTCATATATGAACTCCTGGGTCGTTACTTGTGTACGTCTTGTTTGTTGTAAAAGCTAGCTCATGTACACGCGCATATATATTAGCTAGACAAAGATCGATGATCTCTCTTGGTTTGTGAATTTCGTTCATAATAAGCGCGCACTACTCGCACGTACAATCTTTTCGTCATATATGCAGCAGCAGGCTCCATTGGCTCCTCCCCATCCCCGTAATGTCCTCCTCAGACGTCTCAGTTTCACAGTACAAATATCCATGGATGCATGCTGACGTTGATCATGTTGACATTGACGTCTAAGTACGTACGGATGTAGTCGTATTATTAATATTGCATGTAGTACATACCATTACTTAATTAATTGTGATCGATATTAATGAATTGTTTCTTGTTCCTACCTACCAAGCAAAATCTCAGCTTTGCTAATATGTAACACTAGCTAGTATGTGTCTGTAACGTTCGTATATAGATTATACCTGTGTTGGTTTTTGTTACATCTTAATTCAGAATTTTTTTCTTTCCATTTTTGGAATGGGTTGAATGTGAAGTGTGGGCACTTAGGTTTCTCCTCCGTATTTGCATGTAATTCCACTTGCGTTAGATTACTACTGAGATAATTGCTATTGTCTGGTTCATCCCTTCGGTGAACTCGAAAATTTATTTTCTTTGCGATTAACGTATTTTTATTTTAAATTTTAACGATCCTACTGTTAATGTCTTATAATATAATATAGAGATCATCTATGCAATTTATTAAAATAGTAGTAATTGTTGTTAGAACTGTCTATTAGTTTCATCAGATTGAATGAAATTGAATGGTTGAACAATCTACAATTCGATTGATTTTTTTTGGCAGAGACGATCTATAATCTCAATCGAAAATATGAACAGTTGATTTATAAAATTATAAGGTGAAAATATATTAATTACAATGGCGGATTCCAAAAATTATTTAAATGACACTCAAACTATCACGAAATACATTTTTTAGTACCCACAAATACTTAAAAAATTTGGTGATACCCAAACTATATATGTTAGCCTCATTAGTACCCAAACAGGAGGAATATGGATTTTTTTATATTTCTTTTGTAAGTATTAACCCTGATGCATTTGGACCATGGAAATGAGTTAATTTAATATGTAACCATGATGCATATGGACCACACTTACACATATATAACTACATTTATATATTAGTTGTACTCTAATTAGTTTTAGAGATCATCCTCACTTGCTTTTAAATCATGCATCTGTCCATCCATGTCGACATGGCATGGGGATGTGATGAAGAAAATAATTGATGCACTAATGTCACTTCCAGGAAACTTCCCATGCATGCATGTCACATGAGGATATGAATTTCTGGTTAAAACTCCGGTTCACACAAATGATTACAAACCAAACAATTAGTCACACAAATGAAAGTCACATATCCTAGTCTTAACAAAACACTCAAACGCTTTAAAAAATAAAATATAAGCAACAAACCAAAACCAAAATTGTACTATAAAATAAACGAGTATGTATAACTGTGATCATTCGCCACACTCCAAAGAACGTATCATAGCCAAATGTTCAGCTCTAATAACAATAGTTGTGCAACGCTGTGCTCATCTTTTCATCCTCCAAAAAATAAAACAGGTTCAAACTACACGCCAAACCACAAGGATTAAACATGTAATTGAGACTTTGAAAAAAAAGGAACGTAGACGTCGGGGTTAAAATCCACTCTCATAATTAAAATTTTATTATTTTTAATACTATTTGCATCTTATTCTTGTGAAATTCCTAATTTAAAAGAGAGTGTGGATTTTAATTATGAGGGTACATATTTCACTCCCCTTATTTATATGTTGTTACTTGTTCATCATACATTCACGCGTTCACACGACGTGGATCGAAGGTAGACTTCTGTGCCACAGAGGGCTGGCACAAGTCAAGCTGAAATTAAACTTTAAAGGTCAGACTGATCTCATGAAATATATTATTGGCAGCAATGCAAAATATATGAGAGCAAAAATATATGAGAAGATGCGAAAGGGAAAATATGAGAAAGGGAAAAGCAAAATATATGAGAAAGGGAAAAGCAAAATTTATTGGAAAAGCAAAATGGAAAGGCAAAATATGAGAAGAAGCAAAATGGAAAAGCAAAATATGAGAAGAAGCAAAATGGAAAAGCAAAATATGTGAAGATGCAAAATATGGGAAGCAAAATTTATTGGAAAAGCAAAATATGAGAAGAAGCAAAATGGAAAAGCAAAATATGTGAAGATGCAAAATATGGGAAGCAAAATTTATTGGAAAAGCAAAATATGAAAAGCGAGAATTTTTTTTTTTTTTTTAGAAGAGAAAAAGCAAAATATGATAATATTGGAAAAGCAACGCAAAATGATAAAATATGAGAAGAGCAGTGCGAGTATAAATAGGGATCTACAATCCTCCTCATCCTCTCTCCCTGCTCCTTTGCCCAGCAATCTTTCAGACCACCCAAAGCCCGCCGCTTAGTCCTGGTTATCATGCCGTCCATGCGTACTACTACGCCGGTTCAGCCTCTTAACGTTCTCCGCCCATTCATCATCATCATCATCATCATCATCATCTTCTTTGCCGAACAATCTTTCAGGCCACCCAAAGCCCGCCGCTTAGTCCTAGTTACCATGCGTACTACTACGGCGGCTCAGCCTCAGCCCGAGGCTCAACCAATTCAAGATGATCATCAACCAAATCATGCTGAAAACCACCGGACTAGTACTACTTCTTCTTATGATATTCTATCAACCATCCGACTCGGGTTTATGATTGTGTTGCTCCTTATTCTCATTCTCTCAGCCTTGCTCAAGTTGATTACTTTGCTTAAGGGACGAGACGCCGCGCCACCAATCCACCATGCCGCCGCTGCCGATCAGCCTTCGCAAAATCTTTTCGACGTCATGCAATTGCAGCAAGCTCCTTTGGCTCCTCCCCATCCCCATAATGTCCTCAGTCTCAGCTTCACAGACCAAATATCCACGGATGCTGACGTTGAACATGTTGAGATTGATGATGTCTAGCTAGTACGTACGGACTACAGACGTACGAAGTCGCATAATATTGCATGTATACTAGTGATCGAAGTTGCGAATTAAAGTAAAATTCAGTATTTGTTTCTTGTTCCTAGCTAGCAGCTTAGGTTTGCTAATTTGTATTTTGTAACGTTCATATATTTGTTTCAAACTTTCAATATTTGTTTTTTGTTTCATCTTCAGACTGATTTGATAGACTGATTGTTAATGAAATGAGTAAATGACCATCTGAGAGAAAGAAAGAAAGAAAAAAAAGACCCTTGAAACTCGAAAGGGTGGGGTATAATAGTAATTTAACTTGGACCCTTTAAGTCTGTGGTCCTCTGTAGACACCGTTACTCGGAGTCTTGGACAAGAGGTAATACGACGTCGTCTATTTCATTCAGTTGGGAATCTGGGACAATTTGTAAACAAAGGCCGAACGCGTAGATGTGCGATCGTGGTCTTTTGCTTATCCCCCAATTACCGATCTCATCAGGTTTGCCTCCAAATTCCACAATTTCTCATGCCGATCTATCTTTCTCTGCAATTCTCTTCTGTATTTATTTTTTCTTAATTTTTTCTTGCAATAAAATTTAGACGTCGGTGGTTGTTTGGATTACTGGATTAGATTCATTAGTTTTGGGGATTTTTTGTTCGGATTTTGCGCTAAAACCCTAAAATCTAGATAATTAAAGGGTCAATTTCTGCTGGGTTTGCCGAGAATGAGTAGATAAGTGTATACTTGAATTCATATATGAGTGATTTGAATGTGAAGTGTGGGCACTTAAATTTCTCTTTTGTATTTGTAATCCCACTTGTGTTAGATTAGTACTGAGAACGTTAAGCTAAGATAATTGCTATTGATTTTGAAAAGGTTTAAATCTTGAACGTTTTCTCTTACTGTGTAGCAAAACTGTGGATGGGAATTATTTTCCTTCCACGAAGTGTTGATTAAGTAAATTATTGGTAGGAAGATATTCTATTAAGATATAATTGGTGGGATTTCTTTCATAGGGGCATGATCAAAATCTGAATTGGTAGTTTATGATGGTGTAATAATGTCAGGAATAAATAATGTAGGAGATATGACGAATTCGCTTTACCCTTAAAAAAATTTAGGAGTATGAAAGAAGAGGTAGATTGTTCAAAGAAAGACTGAAACACAAGAAAGGATGTGGGAGTGACCGAGTGAGAAACTTTTTTCTTGAACTAAATTTGATATATTTTTCTTTCCAGTAAACGTTTATTGCATTCTGACTGTAACAGATAATAGTGTTTGTATACATAAGATTCTAACTCTAGTGTGTTATCTTCGTCTATGTTTATCAGACAACTGGTAATAACATGTGGGACCAAAGAAGTTGAGCATCGAATAGGACTTTATTTACTACCTTTTAAGATATTGGGAGATGGCAGAGAAATCATGTGTCAAGCCTCTACAGAAGGAATGTAGATCACTCTGTAAGGTGTGACTTCTTTTGCTACCAAACTGGTTGTCAATTATCTGTTATAGACTGATAGTCATTCATATCGTTTGCATCCTTAAAGTACTTCTTGTTTGGCTGCTGTATATATGTTCAAGTTTCACTCCAATATCAGTATGCGGTTCTGTTATCTTTTGGTCCTGTTAACGATTGACATTGACTGGTAGTTACCATAACAAATTTAATTAGTAAATCTTCTTTTGTTTTCTTTTAGCTTGTTTCTGCATCGTATTGTCTTATGGATTTCGCCTATCCATGATTGCTTTAATTCTTGTATTGTTTTCTTTTAGTTGATTACTATTGTTTTTCTTAATAGACTTGATAACTGTAGCAAATGTATGTGCATTAATTTGATCCTCCTTTCTGATATCCTAGAACTTATTACGATTGTGTCTTTTGGATGATGCTAATAGTGTTATTTCTGGATGTGTAGGAGCCAGTTTCTCATGTTGTGGCCCGTCCTTCCCCAAATGACATTCTCGAATGGCGTAAGTTTATTGGCAACTGACTTCCTTTATTGAATAGATTTGTTTAGGATGTTTAATTATCATTTATAACCACTTTTCTCTGAAACAAGAGGGTCTCCAGTGCTATTTTTGTTATGTTTATATCAGCAAGACATAGAGTTTTGTTATTGAATATTCTTATATTTAATGAGCAAGGAGCACAAAACTTAAACGTGATTGACATGTGGCATTAGAATCAGAGTGTTAGTTACGGAATTGCTAAAGCATTGACCAGGATTTTGTCATATAATTATATTTTATACAAAAAATTATTGTTATTCGGTCCTGATCGGTCTTTAAGACATATGAAACATAAGGACCGGCACCGGTCTGATATATATGCATTCGGTCCGGGTTTTTAGTTTTCAATGATTTTTTTTTCAAAGACCAGACCGATCGGGTCGGTTCTGGTTTTATCTTCTTTATATGGGATTGTTGTGATGGATTATAGAGTATGCTTCATGGGTTTTTTTGTATATGATGTGTTATCCCAAGGGTGGTAATAGGTTTAAGTAGCTTCTTTATATGGAATTGTTTTGATGGATTATAGAGTATGCTTTACGGTTTTTTTTGTATATGATGTGTTATCCCAAGGGTGGTAATAGGTTTAAGAGAATTAAATATATGTGCTCTCTCAAGGGTGGTGATATATCTGCTTGGGGTTTCGATTCATTTGTAAAGATTGGATTTTTCGTGCTTCAGTTTTGCTTTCATCATGTATAGAATTGACAAGGACTTGGGAAAATTCAGTATACTTACTATTTTGGTTTCTTGAAATGCGTCTGTAATGTCATATAATTTGGATTTGTATCTGTGAACTTTGCTACTTAATTTGGTTTCTTCAGTATACATACTACTTGATGATTAATGTGAGTTTTGTCCTTCCAGTTTCCAAACACGATTACATGTTTGTGTGATTCAACCTGGTCTCTCTACTACTGAACTTATCTGAAATGGCTTTGTGTCCTTGTGATAGACTGATAGGGGTATTAGGGTACAATACAATGGAATCCAGTACTCCTTTGCCGAATTCTAGCTCTATTTCAAGGCAGCCAACTCCAAATGAATCGATACAACCCTCAAATACTACCTAAAGTGGTTGAAGCATTGGTTTGCTGCAGTGATTGGTTGAGGGATGATGAATTTTGCTTTTTCAAAGAGCCAAGTGAGGAGGAAGCTGAGCTTTATGCTGTGTGAGGAAGTTGAGGCTAGTAAGAAATTTTAAGCTTCAGTTTTTCTTTTCGCATTTGAGATGTTTATTTTCTGAACTTATTAGAGTCAACTATCAATTTTTTGTGCTATGTATGCTTTTCAGAAGTGGACAAACTTCAAACCCTTCCATAGGGGTTTCACTGGAACCAGAGTTATTTCAAAAAAGAGCTGCTAGTGGCCTAATGCAGCTGCTGATGGGAGAACTGAGAACTATCTTCATCCTTTAATTTATGTTGCTAAATAGTTTATTATCTCAAGTTGCAGCAAATGTAAACAAAAATGCCGTATTCATGGTAGGCTTGGATGATAGAGTAGAGAGAAAGCTCAGAGACGAAGAGAGAAAATGATGAACTGTACGTTATATTGAGTAACTAAATATTACAGTAGCTAAGGAGTGAGTTTATATAGCTGTCATCACTGAACTCATTGTAATGTTTTGTTATTTTTAATTTATTGAATGTAACATGAATGATTTGGTTGTTTGACTGTGTGTAACTTTCATTTTCTTTTAAAATTCAGAGAGCATTGTAACTTTTAAGTACTTCAATTTGTCTATGTTCTTTCCTTTTTTTTCTTTCATTTATCCGATTTTTTTGTTTACGCATAGTTATTCTCGAGGCGGTTTCGATTTTGAAAAATACAAAACCGAAGCCATCGGTGTGGTTAGTGCCTAAAAACCGCACCGGCCAAACCGAATCCACCCCTAAGAAAGTGTATAATATCCTGATGAACCCGTAGATAGAAATTAAATTTTTTTTTTGTGTTTCATCTGAAGCATTCGTGCGTTTGATGACATTCAACTGTTTTGCCACCATATTTTGGTTCCTTAATTTGTAGCCGGAGATTTGGGAAAGAAAAGTTTTCATGATTGGTCTTTATATGGCACTTTACGTACGATAACTACTTAATTTATTATTGTGAGAATGTGGAATGTTGTCCCATATTGGAAAAAATAGACATTGCAAATGTGTTTATAAGGATTTTGGTCTCTCTAATAATTACCGATTGATTTTGGTTGTGACGCCCAGATTACTTTATCATGGTATCAGAGTGTCACATCCCAACTCGAGAAAAGCTTAATTTCGAGTTAAAACGTGAATCACATTCTAATTATAGATTAAGTGGTATCCATAATTAAATAATAAGATAGATATCACAACAGAAAAACTAAAACACGCAAACATTGTACCGTTATTTAATTTACAAAGCAAAGTGGTACTTAAAGCACAGACGCTCAAGTACATAATTACACAAAAACAAAAGGAATGGTTTCTTTCCAAAACCATTGTTCCTTACTTAACCTATAGTACAAACACACTGGAAAACTGAAAATGGCAACAAGTTTCGCTTTCTACTATCTTACACGTCCCTTCCAACACCGGCCTGCAACCAAATTATTTTAAAGGGGTGAGCTTACACTCAGTGGGGCCAAACCTTTATAAGTAATTCTTGTATAAGTGTCGCAAACAAGTTATCAAACATTAAAACAGAAAACATATATTTAAATGTGCAATGTATGAATGCAATTCTAATCATCTCTTTTCTAACATTCCATACTATACTACATATCTCTTTTGTTAGTCATCTTGTTATAATTCCTTGCTTCGTCAGTGTCAATATGCCCGTTATGATCGTTTTATCAATCGCAATTGAAAGGATTTCACTCCCTATTTTGTGCACTGTGGGCTGGCATTCTCTGGTCCCTGATAGGAATTTAACTCAACTACACAAATAGTACTTTTCTCTCAATCTCAATCTCAATCAATATTATTTTCTGACAATTCATGTCATTCTCTATCCTCACAATTTCTCACCATGCATTATGCATGATAGTACTTTAAATTATAGCATAGAAATTAACTAACACATGCTTTTGAAAATATAAATCATATATTATAACAAATCATCAATTAATAAAAGCAATAACGTTCAACAGGTAATTCAATCAATATCAAACAATTCACTAATTTATTACACTAAACAATATATAGAAAACGTTACTTCCTAAACTTCTGAAACTCTAGCTATGTCTCCTGAACCTTAATCGTTCGATAAGGTATATACAATAATAGAAATAACAAACATTAGAATCGAACTAAATATACTCAATTTCGATTCTAAAAGTATAGCACAATTCTAGTAAAATATGCATTCTAAAAATGTAAATAAAAGCTCAAAACTACTTTTAAATTCTAAAATAATTGAAAACTATAAAATAAGTTTAAAATGGTTTTCTGGAACAGTCCTAATATACTAGAAGTACACTAAGGCAAAAGGTTCAGTACAAACTTCAATTGAAAAAATTGGAAAATTGTGTTCCAAAACAGTATTTTTTTCTATTTTCCACAAATGTTTTCGTTCCTAAAGCCTTGACCAAAACTGAAGGTTTTAAAACAAGTAAGTTGGTGGGAAAACACACTTTAATAACAAAGTTTTGGTTTAAAAAACGAGTTCCTGGGTAAAAAGTTACACTAGTTCAAAGTAGGCTTGGTAAATAACATATTCAGCAGCTTTGTTCTTTGACAGAACAACGAACGGTATTTGTCAACTTATTTGACCTAACAAATCTCGTCCAAATTCGGTGTTTCTTAAACCAATTTAAAGACAAACATATGAAATTTGTAAAAGTACCTTTGGATTGTAAAAGAAAGAACTGAACTATAAGTTATAAGGCCCGAAAGTAGGCAAGAAAATAAGGCTTTTCTGGAAATTTCCAGCAAAGCAGAAAACAGTTCCAGCTCTAATTGGTCGATCTCTAAACCTTCAAAAGTGATGTTTAGGCTTCGAAATAGGTAGTATAAGATCATTAGTTCAGTTCCAGAAAACCAAAACATCAAATACAAATCGAAAGATTGAATCAAACACCCCAGATTTTGTTTTGGGCACCTAAACTCAAGAACTTTGTTCTTGAGACAATGAATACGAATTTAGCTACCCATCTTGAGTTCGATTTCATTGTTTTGATCACAAACTAACACAGACTACTAACATAATAACCTTAAATCAACAAATATTAGAACCCAAGAACGAAAATTGAATTAAGGAACCAAATTCAATTATGAAACACCAAGAACCAAAGAAAAACAATTTCATAATAAAATCAAAGCTGAAACATAATCAACCTTTGTTATTGACCCTGATTTCGATTCTAATTCTCCTTCTCTCCTTCCTTACACTCCTCTGTAAAACTCTCAAAACCCTCTATCTTCTTCTTCTTCCTTTTTTCTCTCCGGGAGCTACTGTTCTTTCCTCTCTTTTTTTCTCCTCTTTCATTCCCCTGTTTCCAGTTTTTTCTAGGTATTTCACCGCCTCTCACCACCGCCTTCAGCTCGAACTAATCACCTAGAAAGCCTATACTAACACTTAGTTTCCTTCGGTGAAATCTTCCAGCTCTTACTTGGGGGATCGGGGCCTTTACACCTTCTGCGTGGAGGTTTGAAGCCAAACAGAAAAATTATAGTTTAAGATAAAAATCTACACTAATTTATCTAATAAACAAAATTAATTAAAATAATAAAAATTATTATATATATATATTTTTTTTCAAAACATTTTCTGGACTTTCCAAAAAAACAGGTTCGCTCATGTAAGGATTTGAGCCTCTCCAACCATTGTCAACCATAAAGTCTATGAAAAATTGCTGAACTAATTATATTGTTCTTTGAAGTTGAGATTTCCATAGTATGGGTATATTTCCAACGCAAGGGAAAAGTTGCATCTCATTTGCAAACAAAAAATTATAGGTGAGTGTATGTTGATTAAATAAAGTATTTTCCCAAATAAAACCTAGTGAAAACCCAAAGCAAAGCTGGCACTTTTCTTGTACTCTTTTGAGAAGTTGGATCTTGTGGTACTGGACTACTGGCTGTCTTGTTTCTCTTGCTTTTACAGTTTTCCTCGGTTAATTATAAGAATATAATTTATATTATAGAAATATGAAGAAGACAGTAAATTCCTAAAAAGAAATATTGTGTAATGGAATCTGTGTGATTCTTGTCTTAGTATTGATATTATTCACATTTAATTATATTCAAAACATTATGTGTGACTCTTTTCCGATGTGAGATTTTCTCTTTTCATATTCTTAGTTTGCACACACAACTTCACAAATCTCTATTTTAACGAGATGCAAACCATATATCATCCCTTGAGTCATATCATAGTCCCTTACAACTCCAATTTTGATTAGAATTTACTCGAGTCTGGCTCGCTCAACCTAACCTCCAAGTCACTACAACTATAGATGAGAATTTTGATGAGAATTTTTCTTCAAATTCTGAAACTATCACATGTACCCTCAAAATAGAAAACCTAAAGACATGACTTAATTAATACTTGATAATTAATGTCATTTACAATTCTTAAGTTCACTCTTTAAATTAACTTGTTCGTTCACCCCTATGTGATTAACTTAATTTACATCCGCATGCAGAAGCTGGTGCTTTAATTTGGTTGAAACCAGTTGTGCATCATGGTTAGTACGATCCTTTTTTTTGTTTACACATTAGTACGTGCAAATTTTCATTGGTTTACTAGTCGATTAGTTAAGCCCTCCCCGTTATATAATTCTCTCTCTATTATGTTTCTCTCCTTTCTCATGCATAGATTGTTAGAATCATTATAATTTCTTAATCATAAACACATTAATATGAATCTATACTAGATCAAAACATATTTATAATTTATTGCAAATCAACAGAACATGCATTTGAACTTAGGACTGAAAGTTGTATAAACATTGAATAAAATATAGACAAATTTACTTGATGTTCCAGCACTGTCCATAATAGCCTTCTCCTGATTTTCACCTTAATGTTCTCTTAGTTTATGAGACTAAAAACAAGAATCATGCATGCATCAAAAATTCAGAATTACGTGACTAATTAGACATATATATATATAGCAGCATTGTAGGTCAGTTTCATCCATAAAGAAACTGCCATAAAACTTCAATTGCTTATCAAAACTTAACTTCTCATTCAATTGTATATTGATTTTGAATTCAAATACCAGATAAGCTTATCTCAAAATGATATACATATCATTAGCTTATATTATAGTCTAATTAAACTTAGATTAATTATATAAATGATATATATATATAACATATAGGTTCTTAAGCAATGTTCATTTGCTTACATAAATTACAAGGTTAGGTAATGTGAGCGCACCAGAGTGCATTGGATTTCTTTGGCTTGTTCTTTGTTTCAGGTTAAGGCTAAATAATACAATATAATGATCGATTTAGGGATCTCCGGCCTATGTTGGTGGGATTAGATCGGTGAGAAAATGAGATGTGTCATGCATGAACCATAAACATGAGAACTTCCCGTTCTTAATCAAGTTTTATTTGTTTCAGGTGAAAATAATAATATTATTAGAAATTTCAGGTCGGAGGCTAACACAACTTAGAACTTGAGGTTCGATGTTTGCACATTTTCTTCTTTTTTTGGCAACTAAACATTTTTCTTCTTAAGCCCCCATTATTGCATTGCGACAACTTAGATGCACTTGTTCTAATCAATACGTTGAAATCCAGTTTTTCATTCCAAGATCAAACACTTGAAAAAAAAATCTTAAATGATAAACGGTTCTGATGATAGAGTTATATTGTCATTCTTTTATATATATAGAGTTTCTTTCCCGGAATGATGTTCTCTTTTTAAGAAAAGTAAGGACACATTTATCCCAATTCAATGGCTAATGATATGAACCATCCATATATTTCATTCTCCTTCAAGAATCACTCTTACAAAAATCATTTAGATTAGAATTTTTTTTAACTATTTAATTATCATAATCATCATTTCAGTTTATCCAACAAATAATATTTATCTATAAATTATAGATTAGCTTTGCTAATATGTAACACTACTACACTAGTATGTGTGAGCATGTTCTTTCTTTGTCCATTTTTTTTATGTAATTTTATTTATCTGTTGTTTACGGCAATATATGTAATGCCATTTTATCAGTATCACACCCATTCGCGCGTTCACACGACGTATGCAAAGACTCGGACCTGCGCTTCAAGTCCTCTATCCATAAAAGTCCAATGGTTACTAGAATATGGGTCCCGATGGGTCCCGATGGGTCCCGATGGGTCCCGATGGGTCCCGATGGGTCCCGCTGGGCGTTTGCGAGTGGTCTACTAGAACGGGTATGCTTGCTGACCCACTGCATAATTGCGAGTTTGCGAGTTCCCGAGTTGATGGGTCCCACTATATGTTTACTAGAACGGGGATGCGCTGGGTCCCACTGCATTATTGCGATATTGCGATATTGCGAGTTCGCGAGTTGATGGGGGTGCGCTGGGTCCCACTGCTTGCTACCTATAAATAGTAAACTAGCTAGCGGATCTATTTCATGCAATTTTCATCACCCATCCAAATTAACAACCATGGCTCCCAGCTCCTCATCTGCTATAATCACTCTCACATTCTCCTACGCCTATTCATCATCATCATCATCTCTCCCTCCTTTGCCGAAAAATCTTTCAGGCCACCCAAAGACCGCCGCTCAGTCCTAGTTACCATGAGTACTACTACGGCGGCTCAGCCTCAGCCAATTCAAGATCATCATCATCAACCAAATAATGCTGAAAACCACCGGACTAGTACTGCTTCTTCCTATGATATTCTATCAATCATCCGACTCGGTTTTATGATTGTGTTGCTCCTTATTCTCATTCTCTCAGCCTTGCTCAAGTTGATTTCTTTGCTTAAGGGACGAGACGCCGGGCCTCTACCAATCCACCATGCCGCTGCTGCCGATCAGCCGTCGCAAAATCTTTTCGACGTCATGCAATTGCAGCAGGCTCCTTTGGCTCCTCCCCATCCCCATAATGTCCTCCTCAGTCTCAGTTTCACAGAACAAATATCCATGGGTGTTGAAGTTGATCATGTTGAGATGGATGACGTCTAGTACGTACGGACGTACCAAGTACTATATACTAGTGATCGAAGTTGTGAAAGTAATTATTTCAGTATTTGTTTCTTGTTCCTAGCTAGCAGCTTAGGTTTGCTAATTTGTAACGTTCATATATTTGCTCCAATATTTTGGAAGTAAAATTGTTTCAGACTTTCAATATTTATTTTTTGTTTCATCTTCACTCTTTTTTTATTTTCGTTTTTGGAATGGTTTTATGGTTGTCATCTTCAGACTGATTGTTAATGAAATCAAGGATTGAAATTTCTCCGAAATTGTCGAAATTTCCGTAATATTGAAGTGCCGAAATTTCCATCGAAATTCTGTTTGCACACGATAATCAAAATTTCTCCGAAATTTCCGTCGAAATTTCCATCAACATTTCCGTAATATTGAAATACCGAAATCGAAATTTGAATCCTTGAATGAAATGACCATTGAAATATCCAAGGATTCAAATTTCTCCGAAATTGCCGAAATTTCCGTAATATTGAAGTACCGAAACGAAATTCATATGCTATGTTATTTCCGTCGGGAAGTTTCCGAAAGTTTCCGAAATTTCCGTCAAATTTCCACGAAATTCGTGATTTCCGTAATATCTGCACATAAATAGCAGAAATCTAAGAAATATCACCGAAATTTCGGTCGAAATATCACCGAAATTTTGACAATTTTCTGTCAAAATTTTACCGAAATTCTGACACCCAACATAAAATTTTACTTTGAAGATGAGGAAATATTCATATATACTTTCATTCAAAAATTATGCAATCAATATCGAATACTCTAAAAAACACATCAAAATTATACAATCGATATCAAAATTCATGTACATGGAAGCATTCCAACGATCAACTTGATCAAACCACATCATAATAGCTCTTATTATTAGTACTTAATATGTATGTTTTAGAATGTACGTATGTGTTTATATTGATTTTTGTTGAACTTGTTCTTTTTTATTCACAGGGTTTGGAATTACGTTCTCCCCTTCCCGGCCATATTTTTCTAATTATTAGTGAAAAATGTGTAATGACCAAGTTTCTCACTAGATTCCATCCATAAAAAAAAATAATTATATTATCAAGTTAGTAATTTATTGCACATTTATAATTACATATAGATGAAAACATTATGCTAACACTTTAGCAACCTACTTAATTACTCATCCATATTAAATATCATAATTCTATTATAAATGTACAATCTTAGAAATGTTACATTGTAAATATGTTTATTATAAGTTAATTTAGTCTATATAAAATTTTCATTCAAAGTGTGATGTTATGAATATAGTTTCCGTTGATTTCCGTATTTTTGACCGAAATTTCCATCGAAATCGAAACTTTCTCCGAAATTTCCGTAAATTTGAAGTACCGAAATTTCCACCGAAATCGAAATTTGAATCCTTGGAAATATCTGAGAGAAAAAAAAAAAAAAAAAAGGACCCTTGAAACTCGTCGAAAGGGTGGGGTATAATAGTAATTTAATTTGGACCCTTTAAGTCTGTGGTCCTTTGTAGACACCGTTACTCGGAGTCTTGGACAAGAGGTAAAACGACGTCGTCTATTTCATTCGGTTTTTCCATCTGGGACAATTTGCAAACAAAGGCCAAACGCCTAGATGTGCGATCGTGGTCTCTTGCTTATCCCCCAATTACCGATCTCATCAGGTTTGCCTCCAAATTCCAAAATTTCTCATGCCGATCTATCTATCTCTGCAATTCTCTTCTGTATTTATTTTTTATTAATTTTTTCTTTCAATAAAATTTAGACGTCGATGGTTGTTTGGATTACTGGATTAGATTCATTAGGTTTGGGGATTTTTTGTTCGGATTTTGCGCTAAAACCCTACAAGCTAGTTAATTGAAGGGTCAATTTCTGCTGGGTTTGCCGAGAATGAGTAGATAAGTGTATACTTGAATTCATATATGAGTGATTTGAATGTGAAGTGTGGGCACTTAAATTTCTCCTTGTATTTGTAATCCCACATGTGTTAGATTAGTACTGAGAAGGTTAAGCTAAGATAATTGCTATTGATTTTGAAAAAGATTAAAGCAGAACGTTTTCTCTTACTGGGTAGGAAAATTGTGGATGGGAATTATATTCCTTCCACAAAGTGTTGATTAAGTAAATTATTGGTAGGAAGATGTTCTATTAAGATATAATTGGTGGGATTTCTTTCATAGGGGCATGATCAAAATCTGAATTGGTAGTTTATGATGGTATAATAATGTCAGGAATAAATAATGTAGGAGATTTGATGAATTCGCTTTACCCTTAAAAAAATTTAGGAGTATGAAAGAAGAGGTAGATTGTTCAAAGAAAGACTGAAACACAAGAAAGGATGTGGGAGTGACCGAGTGAGAAACTTTTTCTTGAACTAAATTTGATATATTTTTCTTTCCAGTAAACATTTATTGCATTCTGACTGTAACAGATAATAGTGTTTGTATACATAAGATTCTAACTCTAGTGTGTTATCTTCGTCTATGTTTATCAGGCAACTGGTAATAACATTTGGGACCAAAGAAGTTGAGCATCGAATAGGACTTTATTTACTACCTTTTAAGATATTGGGAGATGGCAGAGAAATCATGTGTCAAGCGTCTACAGAAGGAATATAGAGCACTCTGTAAGGTGTGACTTCTTTTGCTACCAAACTGGTTATCAATTCTCTGTTATAGACTGATAGTCATTCATATCGTTTGCATCTTGAAAGTACTTGTCTGGCCGCTGTATATATGTTCAAGTTTCACACCAATATCAGTATGCAGTTCTGTTATCTTTTGGTCCTGTACTCCTGTTAACGATTGACTGGTAGTTACCATAACAAATCGTCTTTTGTTTTCTTTTAGTTTGTTTTTGCATCGTATTGTCTTATGGATTTCGCCTATCGATGATTGCTCTAATTCTTGTATTGTTTTCTTTTAGTTGATTACTATTGTTTTTCTTAATAAACTTGATAACTGTAGCAAATGTATATGCATTAATTTAATAATTATGCCTCCTTTCTGATATCCTAGAACTTATTATGATTGTGTCTTTTGGATGATGCTAATAGTGTTATTTGCGGATGTGTAGGAACCAGTTTCTCATGTTGTGGCGCGTCCTTCCCCAAATGACATTCTCGAATGGCGTAAGTTTATTGGCAACTGACTTCCTTTATGTAATAGATTTCTTTAGGATGTTTAATTATCATTTATAACCACTTTTCTCTGAAACAAGAGGGTCTCCAGTGCTATTTTTGTTATGTTTATATCAGCAAGACATAGAGTTTTGTTATTGAATATTCTTATATTTAATGAGTAAGGAGCACAAAACTTAAACGTGATTGACATGTGGCATTAGAATCAGAGTGTTAGTTACGGAATTGCTAAAGCATTGACCAGGGTTTTGTTAGTTTGGGTGTTTGATCAGTGAAAAATGGAATTTTCACTAGCTAGGTTTTTTAATCTAATGTGGATGGTTGAGCACCCTACAATCTAATTGGTCCTTCTGTGTGTGTTTTCTAGAACTGGTGATTTGATGTTTGTATTGCTCTATCTTGGGATTTTGGTGAAATGGGGATGAATACACGGGTTTTTTGGTTTTTGTTTTTGGGGATTATAAACAATATAATTTTGAGCGGTGTTTTCTTAACAGTTTGAAAGTAAGGTTTACAGTTGCACTTGCACACTATTTGTTCATCATATGTCCGTCAGTTTACTATCATCTTTTGGGGGGTGGGGGTTAATGTGCAACCATATTCATAGCTTTTCTGCAATTTCCTGAATCGGAGAATCTAAAGTGAGAACAAGCTAAACCTGCTTGTATATTATTTCTGAATCTCTAGTGTGGTGACAGTTATCTATGCTGATGTTGTAACATGTTTTTTTAGTTGGAGACTTTTATTCATTTTCTTTATACCGGATGTTTCAGATTACGTGTTGGAAGGAAGTGAAGGAACACCTTTTGCAGGTTTGTCTGCACCCTCTTTGTTCTGTATTTGGGATTCAGATCCTCTCCTTGGGTCTTCTATCCTTGTTTTGTCCTTGGCTTTTAATCTCAACCGTAGATTAAAAATCCAAAGGCTGCTAATCAGCCACATCAGCATCTCAATCATAATAACTAAAATATCGACTAACATCGTTACTTTTTTTCCTTCCTTCCGTCATCTCTTCATCTCTCTCGATCAGAGCAGCTCACAGTGGGGAAGCAAGTAATCAAAGCATGCTTTATCGGCCATTAAAGCTTCACCCAGGAGCTCTGGCCCCTTCTCTTTCCTAATTCCTTCACACCCATCATTCCTTTTCCGTTCACGACACTGAGCCATTAGGCATTTAGTTCTTTCTTTGTGATGCTATTTCTGTAATAAAATATTCCCAACAAGATCTCTCTGATTCTCTAATCTGTTTGTGAAAAGACAATAAAAGGTGTGGGTTTGAGATATTTGAACTCAAATCTTGGCCCTTTGAGCGGAGATCCCCACATTTGTGGAAAAGGGATCTGGGTTTGTGTCGTTTGGGTTTGGGTTCATCATTCCATGGTTGAGGGAGTCACTGTAGTGGTGGATGGTTGGAGTGGAAAAGGGAAAGAGATTGAGTGGAGAAGGATGGTTGGAGTAGAGAGATGATGTTAATATGAGATTGTTTTCGATGGGGAATTGATGTTTCGGGATCGGGTGGGGATACAAGTTGAAGGGAGTGGTGTGTAGGGAGAGGAAGAGGGATTTGTAGTAGTATGGTATGAATTTATGTACACAAATACAGAGTGAAGATTTGGGATTGAGTTGAAGGAAATGAAAGAAAAAATGAAGTTAGAGAAGAGGGGGATCGAGAGGGATGAAGAGATGAGGAAGGAAGGAAAAAATAACGATGTTAGTGATATTTAGTTATTATGATTGAGATGTGATGTGGGATAAAGTTGGATTTAATCTAGATTGAGAAAAAAAGAAAAAAAGAAGAAGAAAGAGAGGATTGGATTGTATTTGATGTTGATATGGGGTAGCATGGGTTGCACTGTTCTTATGATTATTTAATATTATTATTTATTATATTTTTTTATAATGGGGAGGGGGACTTGAACCTGGGACCTCATCCAACATTTTAGAATTGTGGAGAGAAATACTTCTAGACCAGCACACTATGCTAGTTGGTTATGATTATCCTATTTGATTATCACGCTTATTTATTTTTGGAATTTTTTTCTACTCATTATAGGTGGATATTACTATGGAAAGATCAAGTTTCCTCCAGAGTATCCCTACAAACCACCAGGAATCAGGTATCTATTTTTTGGATGCCAAATTTCTCCCGAAAAGTTAGATTGTGATTAGCTAAAGAAATATTGCGTTCTGAGTATGCAATTGTTTTCTCTTTGCATTTACCCTGTTGATTCCAATATCTACTTACAAGTTCTTTCCTGTTTGTAGCATGACTACTCCCAATGGACGATTCATGACTCAGAAGAAAATTTGTTTGTCTATGAGTGATTGTAAGTTTTATAACATTCATTTTAAAGAGAATGTTTGTTTAATGTTCTTTATAACTGATTTTATGTCAATCTACCTATGTTTCTGTGCAGTTCATCCTGAAAGTTGGAATCCGATGTGGTCTGTGTCAAGGTTAGACCTGTCTGGATTTGAGAGGAACTTCCTTTTTGTGCTTATTCATTAGTAGCAAGTTGTCATTATTTGCTAAATCATTGTGCTCCACTAACATCTGTTCTTTACAAATGCAGCATACTTACGGGGCTTCTTTCATTCATGGTGAGTTTATTGTTTCTCTTTGAATTCATTTTTTTTAATTGCCATTGTTGTTTTCTGTCTGTCTGCTTACTTTATATATGTTCCAAAAAAAGTGAACTTGTCATAACTTCTTGTTGATGATTTTGTATTTAGAGAAATTTTGTGATTTATGTCCCTTCTCCTCTATATTTCTGTAGTTCAAGGACCTTTTTTGAACTTCAAATGTTTCTATATTTATTTTTCTTAAATTTGAATCTTCCTATGTACACTTAATAGTTCCAGTGGTTGGAAATGTCATGTCCTTGTCTTGGCACATCTTTGAGGCATCTCTTATGTTTCAACTTATTTTTACTTGTGCAGATGGACAACAGTCCTACAACTGGCAGTGTGAACACTACTGTAGCGGAGAAGCAACGCTTGGCAAAGACTTCTCTTGCTTTTAATGCTAAGAAGTAAGTACATTGGACCAGATACAGTTTGTTTTATGCTTTATGCTTAGATGATTTAGATTATTGTGATTGAGTGGCCTATGCCTACGGCCTACTGTTTGTTATATCCATATTGCAAATGCCAGATTTCTTTTACGTCTGTTTTAAAGCTGCTTGAATTATGTCAGCTGTAAATACTAGACATCAATTCAGATTGCCCCTTCCACTAATGTCAGTCATTTTTCTGTCAAAACAGTGTCACATTCCGCAAAATGTTTCCGGAGTATGTGGAGAAATATAACCAGCAGCAGCAGCAGCTTTCTGAGCAGCAGCTTAATCAAGAGCAGGTGGCACCTGAGGCATCTCAAGAGAATTCCAGGCCCTTGTTGGAAAAGGTTGATTCCACTGCCGGAGGTATGAAAACAGTAGGTGCCCTAAAGGACATGAGGAAAAACAAAAAGCAGTCATTCCCAACCTGGATGATGTTGTTGCTCATTTCTATCTTTGGCGTTGTAATGGCCCTGCCTCTACTTCAACTTTAATAACGTACAGCCCAAATAGAAAATTTATTGGGGTTGATAGACAAAAGCTTTTGCAAATGAGATGGGACTTGTTTCAAAATACTCCTTAGGTTTATCATGTATCTATTATAATTTTGTATAGGAGGTTAATACCCAATGTCAGTTGAACCCTCTTGGCTGATGTCTTTTCCTTCTACATGTTTTGTCGCTCTGTGTCAATGTTCAAACATTAGAAATGTTGGTGATGTTATTTTAACCTAGTGGAGTTTCCTGTATTTATCTCTCCGTGCGACTTCAGTGACGTTTTTTTGTCTGCTTTGTTAATGGTTTATGGATAAGAGAGTTATATCCTATTGTTTAGTTGGCTTTTTATTGGATTATGAAAAGGTCATTAAGCCTGCACAGTGGCTGCTTTCACATCCCTAATTGTTAATATTTATACTGTATCCCTCTCGCTTTAATTCAAATTCAAACCGAGGAGTATGAGTACCGTGCGTGGTCACCTTGCTATAGTTCCATCTCTGTTGAACAGTTCGACATTTGGAACTATTAGAGGAGACATGATTCCACTTGAAGATTATTCTATTAGCAAATTTGAAATATTTTTTTTCGTTTCCTAATGATTTGGGTTCATTGATGAAGCCTTGGGCTTCTTTCAACATTTTGCCATATTCGACTATTCGAGTATGGTGGATTGAGATCAAAACCTCGACCTCGGCTATATGAGGATTCTTAATACCTGAAGCTACAAATTTTATGGAGAAGACTCATCACTAAAGTTATAAGTCCTATAAAACAAGCTTTGAATAAATGGAATCTTACCATATAGTTTGCGACATTTAAAGAGGGTGTTAATCTCTTAAGAATAGCAGAACTGTTCTTAAGCTCCCTATTGCACGCCATAAATGGAGGAAGAGAGATTCACTACCTACCTTTTGCCTCCTAAATCTTCACCAAAGAAAGCTTCAAATCCCCCCACAACATGCGCCACATTTGCCGCTCATGACAAAAGGTACATGTCTTTATTTTCTTTTTTCTTTTTCTGGGTGGGTATTTGTTTAATTATATGACAGGACTTTTAAGTGCAGTGTTAAAGTCATTAAGTAGTGATTAATATTAATTAATATCTGCCAACTTACTTGCCTCAAGTGATGAAACGTTACTACGTTTGGTTTCCAAGTGCTTAATAAGTATCTTGTCCTGCTTTCTTGCTAAGCACTTTATGCAGGGAAAAGCTCAGTTTCAACCACCATTAGTAATTAGATGTGGGCTTTCTGTAACAGTGGTTGATCTTTGCCTTTTTCTGATCAATGTTTCTAAGTACAAAGGACCACTGCTACTATAAGGGTAAAAGATTTTAATTCAATTTCACAGAGCTTTCAGCTTGACTGGTCTTCTCTAACTGAAGGTACAGACAGATGAGAACTTTTATTTCATTTTATTGTCTTTAAATGTCTGTTGTTTGGCTAGTTTAGTTTTATTTGGATGTGGATTTTTTCAGGCAAACTATGAAGAAATCTCCTGTTCATCCAAAATATGAGATGTGTTTTGATGGCAGTAATCGATTTGATCCCCAGAATGACTTTTATCAGGTTAGATCATGACTTGGTGATTATAAAGCTATCTTCTTTACATACGATGTTGAAGAGATAATATTTGTTGCTATTGTATTGTATCACATCCAAGTTTGTCACTATTTTTGGTTCTGAAAAGATAAGTTTGTCACTTCTTGACAAATTAAACATTGTCTAATTTGTCTTTGCATATTATATGTGGCTTTTTACTGTGATCAGTTTTTGGAAGAAGCAAAACAGTATGCAATAGAATCAGACTTTCAGACATCAGCACCCTATCCAGAAAGAAACTGAAGAAAGAAGATTAGGGCAAGAGAAGAAGAAGAAATCATGGAAGAAATTACTATTTCCGTGGTTGAAAGGTGAGAAGATGAACAAAACCAGCACAAAACCAGCAACCAAATCTCAAGTTTCTGATGCAAGACGGACTAATGTTTCTGGTCCGGTATATGGCACTGGCAAGGCTATGGATGGCAGGCAGCGGCGCCCATTGTCCGGTCCTATTACCGGTCTTTTCAAACCCACAAAAAGAGCAGATGATGAGATGCCCTATAAGTGTCTAGAGAAGACTGGCAGTCATAATGTTGTTCAGACATATGGGCCTGTTTATCTGGTGACATAGAATATCATGAAGAAGTTGTCAATAGGGAATTGAATCTAGTTTTCTGCATCATGGTGGATGTTGCACTGATTTGTAGCAAGGTTTTGGTGACAAGAAGAAAGTTGATATGGCATTGTGCTGAAGTACAATGAACTTCTTATTCTACATGCGCGCGCTGTGATGGGAATGCAGTAGGGTATTTGAGCCAGCTTAGTTGAGTATTTGAATCATCCAAACCATGTAAAAGGCTAGAGAGAGGTTGTACATAAGTGCTATGTTATGTTTCATTGTGTGATTGCTAGAAAACAGAACTTGAAATCCTTGACAGTACAGTCAGTTTAGCTTTTGATTGAATAGCTCTGGCCACTGTTGTTGATTTTCAATCTTCCAACAACATCCTCCTTATTTCTATATTCATATTTCATAAACCATTTTTAGTCCATCTGCATGAAGCCTAATTTTGAGAAATTGGAAATTAGTTTTTAAGAGGAAAACTATACCTGAGAAAGACTCGTATACAATACCAGCCTGCTAAAAGAGATTAAATACCTCAGATCATTAAACTTACCTTTACATGAAGGCTCTTGATATTTATGCAGATACTTCATACATGTGCAACTGCTATTTGGTTAGTAGCTTTCTGAAATAGTCAATTCATGCACAACGTACCCATATGAAGGTCACAGGCCTCTTTTACCAATTGTTTGGTCTCAAAAAGTGATAACAAAATAAACATTACATATAAACTCTTGACAGAAACATAAAGCCTTGGTGGTTTGTTATTGCTCCTTTACACAATTCTTTCTGTATTCACATCAGGAAAGAATTGAGCAGGGTTCTTATCAAAAAATTAAAACAAAAAATTGAGCAGGGTATGTGGTTTGAAAGCCATAGACACACCAAACCCTACATTCTATTATCGAACAGATAATGCCATAACAAAGACAGGGCAGTTGGTTTTATTGCTTATGAGGTCATCGCCAAAGAAGGAATTAATTAAGTTTTCACAGCAATGTCACAACATCAAATCAGTTGCACCTACTAAACTGCTGAGAGAAAGCATCCAAGACCCTAACTTGTAAGTTTGATATGCTAATCTAATTGAGGGAACAATCATAAACCCTAAACCAAATAATAGAAGGCTAGTTTCTTGATTCCTAAAACAAACAATGGTTAAAGCTATCAAACCCATAACATGCATTCCATTCAACAATTGTTCCAAGTCTGTTTTGAATTAAGAGATATACATCATTGATAAATTTCTTGTACAACAAAGACTCTAGAGACTTCAAGCTCCAAGCTTTGATAGCTTGGATCATCTCCCCAAGAATAAAAGAACATTGAGCAAATTAACATCATCTCCAAACCAACCTAAGCAATTCTCAGGGATGTAGAATTGGACATACTAAATACCTCAGACCCTCTCAAAGAACAATTGTTCAGGGTCCAAAATAGTCCTCTAATATCAATTATGTGCAAATACAGCAATGAACAGAAAGAGAGCTGTTCCATTTCTAACTCTGCCCTCTCCCTACTTCAACATCAGCAGCAGCAGCAGCTGAGCTTGGACTACAAGGACTTATCCTCCTATCTCTACTCAAGAGCCTCTTGAGTGACCTCAACCTCGTCGTCACCGGAGACTTCAAGTCCTCCTCGGCGGCAGCAAACCTGTTGTTGCCGGAGGGCGAAGGCGATGCCAAAGATGTCATTGGATTCTCACTAGGGATGTCAATCACCAACATTCCCTCTGGTCTTCTAGTATCAGAAGAGGAAGAGGGACAAGGTGCTTGAGATGAAGGACCTTCTTCCAAACCCGAACCCGGCCCGGAACTAACCCGGGTCTGATTCCCCCAAAACAACACATTGGTAGGGAAATTGGGGGACTCTAAAGAAAACCCAGATGCCAAAGTCTCCGCCGGCGATGGAATTTGAACACTGATGTCTGTCAGTTCAGAAGAAGCAGTGGAATCAGAGTGATTTAGGGTCCCAGGAACGACGGCGTTTCGGCAAAGTGGGCATGTGGCGTGGGACTGGAACCACATGTCAATGCACTCAACATGAAATCCATGGTTACATTTTGGGAGCAATCTGGCCTTCTCGCCCTGAACAAGTTCAGAGAGACAAACCGCGCATTCGAGCCCGTCTTTGAAATCTTCAGGACTGAACACCACTAAAGGTAGAGAATTTAGGACCGAGGGCTCGAGCCCTCTTCGGAGAGTTGGAATTCCGTGGTCCTGGCCCGGAGCGAAGACGAAACGGCGTCGTCTGCGGCCGGTTAGGTGAGTGGAAGTGTTGGGATCCTCTACGGCGTTCCACCAGTACCATTTGGCATAGAGGTGGAGGCAGAGGACGAAGACGACGATCAGGAAGAGGACTAGTACGGCGATCATCATGATCTTTCCGGTGAGCTGTACGGCGTGAGAGTCATCGAGGCCGAGGGATGAGTCTGCCATTGTTGATCAAAGCTGAGACCTTTACCAGCTCAAAGTAGCAAGAAATGAGCTGAGCCCCAGATGAGAATTGGGGGAGAATTCGCTACCCAAATCGGAGTTGGAGGCTTTTCTGAGAATTGAGCAGAACCCAGATGAGGATTCGGGTGGAATTCGAAACCCAGAACGGAGTTCGAAGTTTTTGTGAGGAAATGAGCAGGACCCAGATGAGACCCAGAGCGGAGTTTTATGTTTTCTTCTTGTGGGAATTGGATTCTCTAAATCTCTAATGGAAACAAAGACCAGGAAATGAGGCTTATAAAATGGGGTTAGAAAGAGGAAGTTGGACTTGTTCTTTGAGGAATTTGGGGAAAATGCTCGGAACCCAAACTTGAAAAAGAAAGAGACGTAGATGAGGGTTAGGAAGAGACGTGAGTGAGGGAGTGGTGGTTTGGTTCAAAGCAGAGAAGGGAAAAGGCTCTTCTACTCCACTTGGAAGGAGGACTGAAAACACAAAGACTTGGACTTTTTTAAAGGGAAGAAAAATAAAGAGACATCTAATTGGGTCCAAATGTGAGGGTGGAGACCGGAGAGAAACGACTTCAAACCTCCGGACACCACTCCACGTGTCCTTTCTTGGTGCCTTCCTCTTACCCATATTTTTTGTCATTATTCTTTTCTTTTCTTTTTTTTCTCTGTTACGAAACTGAAAGAGGAACTGTGAGTGAATTTTGAAAGCTTTCGCCGACTTCAATAGATTTTTCGTTTTGCAATAACGTGCGGATGTGCACATGATGAACATGTCTAAAAATGTATTGGACGAATTGTTATTTGACATATGATTAATGGTTATGTCTTATCTTATTTATCGCTTAAATTCTAATTAATAAGTTTCTGAATGTAATTTTAAAACTACGTTTTAATTGTTTTACCCTAAAATGATTAGCCTAGAAACTAATAACCACAAGCAACAATTCATTTTATACATCACTACGTGTGTGAGTGTGTCTACGTAATACCCCCTGATGTAATTGATGGGTTTACTAATTTCTACTTGATTATTCTTTAAATGTCATATCTGCAAAAGAGAACAACCAAATGAAAAATTTAATTGTTGTTTTCAATTATGTGAAGAGAAGAATGTACTAGCATTACTACAAAAATTCAAACTACAATTCAACGTCTTCATTTCAAAACCATTTCCAGTTTGTCCGGACCCAAAAACATGAATCTTATCTGATTGTTATAGTTATACTTTGACGCCCTAAAACTTGATTTTGACCCCTCTGCTATAAGACCTTTGTGTTAGAGCTTGAGCTTCAATATATAAAACTGTTTTCTTCATATATGCAAAGTCCAACTCTCCCTAAATAATTGGTATATATATATATGCATATATATTGGTCTTTCTCTCTCTTTGGTCGATGGTTAAATTGGTCAAGGCTAGGCGGCAATATATGGTGGTGGAAGTTGGTAATCACTGTAAACTTGACGACCAAAATTCCACATATTTCAACCACAATAACCAACTTTGGTTTGACAAATGACAATGTTTATATGTATGTTGCTCAACTTCAGCACCTTCTGATTGGAATGAAGATATATGCAACTCCAACCTCTGAAAGTGACTTGAATTTGAAAAGCATGGGGTAAATAATTCTCCAGATTTGTTAGATTAATATTGGGAAAACACAAAACTACGGGGATCTGTGGGGTCTCTCTTCCCCAGCATTATGTTAGTGTTTTATGTTCAAAGACATTGCTTTAACGCAAATCTCAAGGCAAATTACACCTAAACCCTAATCTCTGATCCTAAAAGCTCGACGATTTCCACCTGCTTTTGATGTTGGAGCTACTCAAAATCTTTTTCACTCTTTTACTTCGATCGCAAGAGATCCTTGCTATCTTTAGTATTTATGTTTTTGTCCGAGGTTGATCTTTTGTGTTTCTCAATTTTCTAAAATTTAGAAGTGAGAATTAACTTTAGGGATTTAAGTACGAGGTAAGAGAGATACCCTAGTTTTAAAATCAAGTTGCTGGACGATGTTTGCCCTACAATGGTTGTGGATAGGACAAGGGGAAAGAAATCGTTGAGGTTAATAGATATTTGCTTTGATTATATGTTCAATGTATATAATTTGAGCAACGTATAATTGACGGCTCATTTCATAACTGTTTAAGTTTTTGGAGTTTAGTGATTGTCTAAGATCGATGATATCAAAATGACTTAAACTTTAAAAGTTTAGTGTGATTGTTATCCTTTAACACATCTAATTCTTATTTTCCGCTTCTCTTTTGATTTTTGATCACATTACATGATGAAGTATACCTAGCTATATGATTCTCATGGTTAATATTTCCTTGCATCTCTATGCTCAAGTTAGAGTTTCACACGGAATACCGAATAACTAATTCTTAAACAAATTAAGCTTGCGGACTTTAGTGATTGTCTAATTTTTCTTAACGATGCATACTAGAACATGATTGGAACTATTTCTTTCAAATGAAAACCCTAGCTACATGACCAAAAAGAAATGAACGAATTGCACGAGCTGCTGATGCTCATGTGATCTTACCAAAAATTAATCCTGATATCTAGCTAGATCATGGGATTTGGCATAATTTTGGGCCTTGATTTATATTTAGAATACTCATTATCACTCAAGTAAAAACACAAATGCTTGGACAAAATGATTGATTTGAAATGATTTTCTTCCCTCAATAATAATAGCCATTCATGCTATTCATTTGGTAAAAGCACGAACACATATATATATATTGAATGAGTGCACGTTGAATTATTGATAGCTTTGTCTGTTATCAAAGAATCTAACATGAAAAAAGAAATGAATATTATTAGGGAAGAATTAGAAAGTTGCTGCTCCTACTGTCAATATTTATATATAGTCTATCATTGCCTCCGGGCCGCAAGGCTTTTATCGATCGAAATCACAGTGAAAAAGATTAAAACTTTCAGAACATCTGACAACTAAATCATGGTTTTACTCTTTTGTATGTTTAAGGAGTAAAAGTTGGAGGGTCGTGATGAACTATAAGTCTATAACAATGGGACAAGTGTTGTAAAAGTGACTAAATCGGAAAAATAGATTGGACACACACTAAATTGAGGCTTTCATGTAAAGATCGAAAAAGTGAGCTTATGTGATGTTAATATTTTTCATACATAATGAGGAGATCTTTATTAAAATAAATAAAAATTTTATTACAGTAAATTAAGTTTTCGTTTGAGTAACTAAGTGTTAAAAGTGGTAATTATAATATTTTACGACTTGACGACACATATTACAATTTAGACAACTCATGTGATAACTACGAAAAATTTCTCATTAAGGTACCTAAAGTTATTATTAGAGTAAATAAATTTTCGTTTGAGTAATTAAGTCATAAAAATTGTAATTATACGTATGAGATACGTTAACATATGCTAGAATTATCCAGATCGAAAACTCTATATTCAGGATGAATCTGGGTGACCTAATTGATGGAAAATCAGCTTGTGACGTACGTTTGATTCCTCAAGGTGCATGGTTGGATTCATCAACCGGATTCCTGCTCGGAAATGTTAAAGTTGACTGGTAATTTAATTAGCCGCCAGGATTGCTGCCTGGAAATCAATATTAAACGGACAGTCAATCGTTGTTTGAAGTTTAAGGTGTGCAGCCATCAGAAAATTAGAAGTTGAATATTCCGTGAAGCATATGAAAAAAATGACAAAATACATGCTTGGAATCGAAGCATCTCTTGTCAACTTGTTAGAAAAGAATATACATATATATTGTGTTCTACTAGAATTAATAAACCTAACCTCAACCTGTGAAGGCTGCCAACCAAACCTATCATTCAACCATTTGACCACTGCGGCTATATATTCCAAACTTGAGACTTGTTGCATGACGTCTGCTTGAAATGGGAATTTGCATGAGGGAAAAAAATCTAGGGGGAGTTGGACTGGTCAAGAATCAAAGATCAGTTAACAAGTATCACGTACAAGTAGCAAGAACAATCTCGAAGCCTTTTAATCTTTTATGCTTCTCCCAATTTTACAAGAATTAATTCTTGGTGTTGCCTTGTACTTTCTCATATATACTGATGTATGTCTCTGTTCTTAGATTTGAGGGAAATAAATGAAGCTATACGATTAAATTAGAGGATATCAGTCATGTTTGAGTCATTTTTGGTTGCATGTTAATTTACTTTACGCTGTTAGCTCGTTGTCTGACTACTTGAGATGTGTTTATTTATAAAAAATGAGAATGAAAGAAATGATAATCATCCCCATTTTAAATTCTATAAAAATTTCGAGTAGTCTTTGTTAACACCACTTGAAAATGCTTATGTTAAGAAATACATGACAAATACTTTTACAAAAACTACTAAAAAGTGTTTCTATAACTCAAAAGGACTTCTAATTATTTTTGTCAAACAGCATCAAAAACACTTCTAATTGTCTAAAAATGCTTTTGCCAATTTTAGAAGCAAATCTCAAATAGAGCCAATGTCTTGTGTTTGAAACGTTCAACCTTCATCCTTCTATTTATTTACGGCAAGATTCAAATGGGCATGTGTACTATTGATGTAATGACTTCAAGCCCACCTTTGGACTTTCGGATATAAATGGGCTGCAAACCAATACGACCCATCTGAACCCGAACAAAAAATATCAGAACAGAAGGCAACGCCGACCAAATATGATAAGCCTTGGGGGGTATATACCCTATAAGAAATTGGATGCATCTGGGTAAATTCGTTATCCATCTACTGCAACTATTATCAGACACACCGGTATTTTTGTGTGTGGGACTGTGTGGCTCTCGCAGTGACAGAGTCTGTATCTTCTCCCCAAAACCCACAATCTCACTTTTCTTATTATGCTTCTTCTGCTCGAGTAACTCAACCTGAAATGCTGCCTCTGTTCTCTGTCTCCTCTACTGAGCTGTTGTTGTTGTTGTTGTTGGGTTTGGAATTGGCTGAATGAGCTTCCATGCCTTCACTAGGTACCCAAATTCAATCTCATTCTTTATTCATTTTGTTGTATAAATATGTTCGTTTTTACTCATTCAAAGTTTGAAACTTTGGTGCTAAACTCTTTCAACTCTTTGCTCATGTTACTTCCCCATGTCACTGAGAGCTTTTCCTAGACTTATGCACTACTTAATTTGTGGGTGTATTAGTTCCATGAATTATTGCCTAACTACCCTTTATTGTAGAATTTGGATTGTGGTAGAGACATTGTGTGTTTGTGTGTGTGTGCTCAATTACTGTTCAGTTATCAAAGGGCTGATTTTTATGCAAAGCCCTCTAGCTGAAATTTGCTTAAACCATGTCACTGAAGCTTTTTCCAGGGACTGTTTAAACCACACAGACATTTTGTGTGTGTATAAATGTTGAATTGTCAAAGGACTGTTTTTCTTTATTCAAAAACTCTTGCTTGTATTGGTTGAGGGTATCTCTTATATGTCTGTATTTGTTAGCAGAGATTGCTGTTGCACAGCCTGCCTTCCAAAATCATCTGGGTACACTCAGGGCTCAAACCCCTCTTCATGGTAATCCATTCATCTTTGGACTCGACAAGAAACTGTCCTCATCTTGGAAATCCTCGGACATAATGAAAAAGTTGAACTTCAACTTGGGGCACGTTAAGACCCCAAAGAGTAGACTGCTGATTCAGGCAGTTGCTACTTTTGAAACAAAAACTCTGGTTCATAATGAGAATGGACACATGGGTTACAAGAGTTCAGAGCTGGATAAGGATTCGAGTCCCTGGACAGTTCAGCCCGAGTTTTCACGTGAAGATTCCTCAGAAATGGATGACAAAGAGAAGTTAAGGCGAATGAGGATATCTAAAGCAAATAAAGGGAACACACCATGGAACAAAGGAAGAAAGCACAGTCCTGGTAATGATATGCTCATCCAGTCTGGCTTTTGTGTTATCAATATATATCCATTATGCGTATCATACTGAAATGTTATTGGTACAAATATTGCAGAAACCCTTCGGCTGATCAAAGAAAGAACAAGGCTTGCAATGCAGGATCCTAAGGTGATGTCATGTAAGAATAATTTACATGTTCTGTTAGAATGATCTTAATATAGATATATTATGTGTGAAGCTGCATTCCGAGCTTTGGAATTTGTTCTCTAATGAAACTTGTTTCATATCTATCCTTAGACTGCCTACTCAGTATTCAACGATAGATGGAGATTGCTTCTCCATACACCATTTAGTTGGTGCAATCTACTTAAACGTACAAACTTTTTCAAGAGATATACATAATTTAGCCAGTCTTGTTTGTTGCAAAGGAAACCTTGTCTCTTTGTATAATATCGTTCACTTTCACACACTTGAAGGCTAAGGTCCATCTGTTGACCTTCTTCCTAATTTCTCAATTTGCTGCCAGTCTTTTTATTTATTGATAATGACATCTCATACTAGTCAGTATTTGTCACATTTCCCCAAGTATATAAATATCTTCCAGCTCTTTGCTTTCAAAAGGACAGGCATGTGTATCAGTATTTATATGCAGAAAGTAATTTCCTTATTTGATTGAAGGATCACTTACTGATTCTTGACACGACACCTATTTGAATGCACACACACTAATAACGTTGTAACCAATGCAGAGGATCACCTATGAGATGAAAGTAAGGGGTTTTGTAATGTTCTTCTCCCTGTGGTTAATATACATAATCCCATTTTGAAATGTCAGAGTTGTTTATGTTACTAATAATATTTGTCTACGCAGGTCAAAATGAAGTTGGTTAACCTTGGACATGCTCAAACGTGGGTATTTTGTTGTTCTGTTTCTAAGAACTGAAGTTTTATCATTGTCATATATATATATTTTTTTCATTGCGTGAAACAGTCTTAGTTTTAGTCCTGAGTTGGCTTGTCTCTTGAGTGGAACCAACTGAAGTTTGAGATCAGAATTTTGAATCACTTTTCCTTCACACCCCTAACAAGACATCTCTGCACTTATTGATCATTCAGGGAAGAGACAAGAACAAAAATTGGAATTGGAGTCCGGATGGGGTGGCAAAAACGGCGGCAGAAGCTATCATTGCAGGAAAATTGCTGCTATGAATGGCAGAACTTAATTGCCGAAGCCTCTAGACAAGGCAATGATGGTGAAGAGGAGTTGCAATGGGATTCCTACAAGATCTTGGATGGACAGCTTAAAGAGGAGTATAAAGAGAGTATTGAACAAAGGAAAATAATGCGCAGGCCAAAAGGAAGCAAGAGAGCACCCAAATCTCTCGAGCAAAGGAGGAAGATCTCACAAGCAATCTCAGCAAAATGGAACGATCCGGTAAGTGCAAATATAATCTTCTTGGAGGGGTCTTATTAAATTAATTACATTACCGTCTTTGGTGCCTTTAGATAAACCTTTTTTCACATCCAAATCCCAAGTATGTACTGTTCCAAGCTTCCCTTCCGAATGTAGTTTTGAACTCTTCTCAATTCCAAGCTTACCATGCTTTGCTTGACCTAAAATCCTACAAGGACCTCACCCCTTGGTTCGCTTGCCAATCATGAAGGATTGACAAATTGATTGTAGTATGTGGTGTTTAGGCTACTCAAACTGACTTTCCCTCATCCAGAAAAAGCCAATGTAATTTTTTATTCATGTTGATACATAAGTGTCCATTTGACCATTGTTGAAACCTGACCCTTCATTTCTTTAAATTACATGTTCCTCATATAATTCATATTTCAGGGGTACCGTGAAAGAGTTTGCTCTGCCTTGTCTAAATATTACGATGCATCATATGGAGCTGAAAGAAAGCCAAGGAAAAGGCCACCTCGTAGTACAGAGTCCACAAGGAGCCCTACAAAGAAAAAGGTTTTTCAAGAAAACAAATTTTCGAGGAATGAGATTAAACTCCAGAAACTGAGGTCGAGGAGAAGTAAAGAACCCATGTATAAGGATCCTCTAGCAAGTTCTAAGATGGAGATGATAAAGAATATCAGAGCACAAAGAGCAGCTACTGAAACCAAGACAACTGAAGCAATAGAACGAGCTAGGTAAGCTCATCTTGTGTACTTAACTACTTATTGGATTGAATTGTACTCTATGGACTAGTAAAATGGAAATTACTAGCTTGCATAATCAGATATTGATTTGGAACTAGCCATTTGGTGCTGTCTAGATGATCTGATGCCTTTGCTAATAAAATATAACCCTTGGTTTTGCACCATAATCTCCTTATTATGATTGCAGTTTCATCAGCTTTTATGGCATTCTGCAGGCTATTAATTGCTGAAGCTGAGAAGGCTGCCATGGCTCTTGAGGCTTCTGCAACAAAGAGCCCTGTTGCTCGAGCTTCCCTCATTGAAACCCGACAGCTTATAGCTGAGGCAATTCGGTCAATTGATTCTATAGAGACAATGCAGTTCTCTTCACATGAGAATGAAGAGCCTTCAGTCACATCAAGTGAAGTGATTAGCCAGAAGGAGAAGGAAGACTGGTTTTTGGGTCACACTGAAGCAGATAATGGAAAGATAAATGGCACCCTAACCTTTTCCTCCGATGAGAATGAAAAGCCTTTAGTCCCATCAAATGAAGTGATTAGCCAAGTTAAGAAGGAAACCGGGATTTGCGGTCTGACTGAAGCAGATAATGGAAAGGTTAATGGCACCGAGGCCTTCTCTTTCCATGAGAATGAAGACCCTTTACTCGCATCAAATGAAGTGCTTAGCCAGCGGGAGAAAGAAACATATACTGGGTTTGGTGGTCTGACTGAAGCATACAATGGAAAAGTAAATGGCACCAAAACCTTATCATCAATTGAAAACCAGGACCTTGGCTTTGGTGAGTTCACCTTGCAGGATATGCTAAATGATGAAGATGACCTTCTCCCAATGAGCTCCGATGGTGATGCTTTGCCTCCGTATAATTTTGAGCAATCGGATTCAAACATTCAGTCGGACCAATTAGAACCAAATGGGAATAATGAATGCAACAAGAATCTTGAACTCAATGGGGCCAAAGTTAAATATCAAGGAGAGGACGCCCCTTCCACATCGGCTACGGTAACTAAAAAGTGGGTTCGTGGGAGGCTCATTGAAGTACCAGAAGAAGATTAGGTAGAGCAAATTCATGAAACTGTTATGCTACTTTTCTTCTGACATTTTGAGCCTACAAGGCATGTCTTGATCGCAGTGGTGCCTTGCTTCATACGTAAGGCTGGCCACTGCTGTTTTCACATAGAGCTAATACTCATGATCGTTTTATATGATACTGTAGTAGAATTATCTGGGGCCTTTTATATCAGTGGAAAATAGCATCTGAAGTCTTATATGACATTGAAGGTAGATTCTATACATTTTACAGGTCTGTAATATGCTATATTTAACTGCCAAAGTGCAGCCTCCTTTTGTTTCCCAGATAGTAAATGGCCCATTTTGTGAACACTGTTGGATTATGAAGCAACCATATTATATCCAAGGATAACTCTCATCTCTCCTCATAAGTTATAAGCACAGACAGAGAAGCAAATATAGAAGCATCAGTATATTACAGCTTTAAGATGGATACAACATGAATTATTATGATGGAAAATTAACTAGGAGGGATAATTTTATCAGGGTGGTTGAGTTGGGAGTCCACAGTCTTCTCCACCTGTTTCCTCTTCTCTAGTTTCTTCTCTTTCTCTTCCTGTATCTCCATTTTTACTTCTTCCTCCTGCAAAAACACAAACAGATTAAAGATGGGGGGATATCAAACATTCAAAGCTATATGTTTTCTTTGATAGAGATGCAAGCTAGCTAGCCTACGTTTATGATCTTTTCAGAGATAGGCCGCTTAAGGCCATGAACGGCGGCTCGGTTTGGCGCTTTGGTTGTGACAAGACGCAGCTTCTTGGCACAGCAAGCACTAGCACCGCCTGCAGAACTTGACCGCCATCCAAGTACAAGTCTTGCCTGCATTTTTGAGGATCCTAGCTAGCTAGGTGCTTTCCCTTTGTGAATTTGATGATATATGAGATCAAATTCATGCATGTCATCTACATGGACTGCCAAATGTCTTCTGGTACTGAATGCCACGTGAAACTTGTGTTTGTGTTTCTCATATTGAAGTTGTGATTGTAAAAAACGAGTGGACACTCTTAGAATTTAATTCTTGTAAAATTTTAGTCAAGTTAGAAATTATTTAATGGTTAGATTACAAATTTATCATTTCAGTTTTATCCAACGTTTTATATCTATCTGTAATATTTTATCTTTTTTGATTACCAAATGATTTTCAACATGACTGAAATTTTGTAGAATTCATTATTAATGTGTAATCTAAAAGATGAACGATTGGATTGTTAAAATTTTATTGTAATTTATCATTAATGTTTCACCATTTTGGTAAAATTTAAAACTGTTGTAGAATAACGGGAAAAGTAAAGAGACAAGATAAATGCACATGAATCATAAGTTCTTTATTAATGAATATGTGTCTCTTTATATAGAGGAATACAATATACAATCCATATGGTAATATGATTCTTATTCAATACATTCCTTATGCAATCCTAACTAGATACTCCTAGAATGATAAGTACACACAAAATAGGGTATCCTTCAACAAAAACTAGATTATTAAAATTAATTGTGTGGGTGTCGACTTTTTTTAAAAGTTCAAACTTTTATTTTATTAAATTACCCTCTCTTTTTTTCAAAAATTAAATTAATCATTGGGCTGGTGAAATGGGCCGAGCAACCGAATGGTGGGCCGTTAGAGGGTCATTGTCATCCACCGACAGCTCCATCAACATTCCTCTTCCTTCATGATTGGGCTTCTCCGACAATGCGTTTTCTTCACTCAAATTCTCCTTATCATTTTGCTCTGAAGAAGATCCGATCGCAGCAAACATAAAACGTAATCTAACAAGAAAGCGCTTTTCCCAACCGCTGCTTTCAGTGCCATCACTCAGACACTCACAGCCTAACTGTCAGCCCCAGCCACATTGCACATTTCCGGCTTCAACCAAAAGCACTTTTCAGTTTTCACAAATGGAGAGGCCGGACTCGTCTTCCGACGACGAAGACGATCGCCAAAACCTAATCGAACAGAACGAGCGGAAGCTCCCCAGCCCTCGATCCGCCACCACCTTCCACATCGACGACGACGACGTCGATAGCAACCGCAACAGCAACAGCAACCAATACCACCGCCAGCTACGACGTCGTTTCGCCTCCCTCAAGTTCAATGACTTGTTTAACAAGAGGTTCCTCATCTTCTTCATCTTCATCCCTCTCTTCGTTCTCATCCTCTTCTTCACCACCGACATCAAGACCCTCTTCTTCTCCAACCTCTCCGTCCCTCTCTCCGATTCGGTATCCGATGAGCTCCGCGAGTCCGAATTGCGAGCTCTCTACTTGCTCCGACAGCAGCAGCTTGGCCTTTTCGGCCTTTGGAACCAAACGCATCCCAATTCCACTTCCAATCACTCCAATTCACAAATTCCAGAGCTCAAGGATTTCAAATCCGCCGTGCTGAGGCAGATTTCGTTGAACAAAGAGATTCAGCAGGTCTTGTTATCTCCGCATGCCTCCGGGAACTCCTCGGAATCCGAACCCGATTTCCGGGATCCCAGTCTCGGCGATCGGTGTGGAGTAGTGGACCAGCGGTTTTCCCAAAGAAGAACACTTGAATGGAAACCCAATTCCGATAAGTACTTGCTGGCCATTTGCGTTTCGGGCCAAATGTCCAACCATTTGATCTGCTTAGAGAAGCATATGTTCTTCGCTGCATTGCTTAACCGCGTTTTGGTCATTCCCAGCCCCAAAGTGGATTACCAGTACAGCACCGTGCTGGACATTGAGCACATTAACAAATGCATAGGCAGAAAGGTTGTGATTACGTTCGAGGAATTGGCCGAGGAGAAGAAGAATCACATCCACATTGATAGGTTCATATGCTATTTTTCGAAGCCTACGCTTTGCTATGTGGATGATGAGCATCTCAAGAAGTTGAAGGCATTGGGGATTTCATTCACAAAGCGTGAGCCTGCTTGGGGTGAAGACGTGAAGAAGCCAAGCAAGAAGACAATGCAAGATGTTCTGTCCAAGTTTTCGAGTGATAATAATGTTATTGCCATTGGGGATGTTTTCTTTGCTGATTTGGAGCAAGAATGGGTGATGCAGCCGGGTGGTCCTCTGGCTCACAAATGCAAGACTCTCATTGAGCCCAGTCGGCTTATAATGGTTACTGCCCAGCGTTTCATTCAGACATTCCTGGGGAAGAATTTCGTAGCACTTCATTTCCGGCGGCATGGCTTCTTGAAGTTCTGGTACACTTTCTTTGCCTTGCCTTTCCCCGTTATATTCTTTTGCCTATTTGTTTTGCTTATTCTTGTTCAAAGTATGTTTAGTTCCTGCAGTTTATTATCCTTTACTATAAAACATAGGTACGGACAGATGAAAATGTTAATGGAACATTTCGGTTTCCTTAGATGAAAGTAGCTCTGATGTTGCTCAAGATAACTCGCAATTCCAATATTTTCCCTATTTCTTTCTCAATTTGAGTAAAGAGTTATGTCACAGGGATGGCATTAGAATGGTGAAGTAAAAGCTTTGCCCAAATCATCGTATATATATATATATATATATACTGTCTTAACCTAAAAATGTAATTTAGTTTTGTTTCCCTCCAAAAATTCTTTCCATCCAGAATTTAACTTTAACTTGATTTGGGGAAAGCTTGGGGAACTCCAGACATTCAACTTGATTGAGGAAAGTTTAGTGATTCCTCAAAGTTGGGTAAGTTTTAGGGACAGATTGGAGATACTCTTAGTTACTAGTCTGTCTTCGTACGGTTATATAGACATAGAGTATCAGATCCCAACTCCAGTGGTGGCAGAGCATAAAAAAAAACGCAGAACATTTTTAGCAACTGAATTCCATGTTTGAACAATTAAGTATTTTTAGTAGAAAAAGTGACGGAGTTGGTTCTCATTGGATAGTTCAGAGTCTGATTCTAAAGCATCCGTAGATTCTCCAAAATGTAGTTTTCTTTTACAAATCATATTGTGGGTCTTTTGCACTATCATGAGCAAGTGCATGTTATTAGCATCTTTTGGTCTGTATGTCTTTGTGATGTGCCCCTCTAAATGCTTGCTTAAATTCCAGCAATAATAAGCAGCCAAGTTGCTTTTACCCCATTCCCCAAGCTGCGGATTGCATAACTCGGGTTGCTGAAAGGGCCAATGCACCAATCGTATATCTTTCAACAGACGCAGCTGAAAGCGAAACTGGTTTGCTGCAATCACTAATTGTGGTGAATGGGAAGGCTGTACCACTTGTTAAACGGCCTGCACGAAATTCAGCTGAAAAGTGGGATGCTTTGTTATACAGACATGGAATTGAGGGGGACTCTCAGGTAGGCTATGCTACCATTTTAACATTCTATTATTGCATTCAGGTGCATTGGTTTAGGAGATAGAGTATCCTTTCTACTTATGATCCATGTAATTCATATGCCTTTATTATATTTGTAGGTAGAAGCTATGTTGGATAAGACGATATGTGCCATGTCAAGTGTTTTTATCGGAGCATCTGGATCCACTTTCACAGAGGATATCTTGCGGCTCCGGAAGGATTGGGGATCAGCTTCTTTGTGTGATGAGTACCTCTGCCAAGGTGAAGAGCCTAACTTCGTAGCAGAGAATGAATGACGATGCTATACCGATTGATTACTGGGTGATTGTTATTTTTTGTGGTTTAACCTTCCTCTTGTGCATGCACCTCTTAAAAGTGGTTGGTTTACCCTAAAATTCATTGACGTGTATATTAGTGTATGATAGCAGTGTCTGCATTTTGCAAATGAGTTTTGTTCTGCCTACCTCATATTCTTTTTCCATTCTAGCTTCGGTTTCGTTTTCTTCATTTTAAGTAGGGGTTTAAATATGATATTATGTGATTCAGTGATTCACTTGTTGCTTTTAAATGAAAGCAAATATGCATTCTGCCTTCAAATACTTGTTCACATATTTCTCATTACATGGACCAAATACAGTTCTAAGTAATAAATTGTGGGGTTTATTATAATTGAAAAAAAAGGTATAACAGGGACATTTACCAATTTGGCTTATTGGAGTTTTGATTCAAGTCTTCCTGCATCTTATTCAAAGGGCCAAGTCCCTATCAGGAGTTGTGACTTGTGACTTGTGAGTTAGACTTCTCCAGTTTTCTTATTATATCTAACGATGAAAAACAATCTATACCCTTAAAAAAATCAATAAAAGCTTATTATACAGTAAAATTTTCAAATGCTTTGCTATTAACTTTTGAATGTTGTACATGAAAACAAAATGTGCATGTTAGAACTCTCTGGGATTGGAATTGGAATTGGAATTAGAATTAGAATTAGAATCAGAATCAGAATTGAGTTGCCAAATTGGGAAAGAAAGGTCAAAAGGCCTGAGATAGTAACTAGTCCCACCAAGAAAAAAAAAACCAAGTGGATAGGATCAAATCAAATTAACCACTGGGCCGAAAATCTGAAAATTCTATTGGAGCCACGTGGACTCAGACTACAAGTCTAACACCGAGCTGAGTCATCGTCGCTGTTACTTCTTGGCCTCTCTCTCGCTCGCTCACGTTCACTCACAATACAAACACGACCGCGACGCCGCCTCTCCTCCTTTTCCTACGATCTCTGTCTCTATATATAGCAACTCTGTTTGTGTGGTTGGCTTTTGGTTTCATGGTTTTGCATCCCTAAATTCCTTTATTATAAATATTCGGCCTCTGTTCTTCTACTCGATTGACGTCTTGTAAAGATTAACTGGTGCGGAGATTCTTCGTCATTGATTTGGAATATACATTTGTTTTATGAAAAGAGGAAAGCCCAGATAGAAAGATTCAATTTTTACTTTTTTTTGGGGCCTGTTTGTGTGCTTTGTGAGCTCGAAAACGAAACTCATAGAACAAGTTTTTCCTGGGAAGAATGAGAGCGAGATTGATAGTGTTTCCTGTTAAAGGGAGGAACTGGTGCTTCAGCAGATCAATTGAACCTTTGGTTTCTGATTCTGGTTCTGGTAATACTCCTTCCACTCTCAAAGATCTCTGGAAAAAGATCTCTTTCAATTCCAATTCCAATCCCAATGTCAATTGTAGTTCCAATTCCAATGTCAACCCCTTTGCTGCTAATGCTGAACTCGTCGTGGATTTCGTCTCTAACAAGGTTGGTTCTTGACGAAAATCCCATATCTTCTTTTGTCGTAGTATTGCTGCTTTGTTCTTAAATGGGTTTTCTTACATCTATTTGAAAATCATGATTTTGTATGTTCTTTTTTGTGTAGATGAACAAAGCTTGGATTGGTCTGGAGAAGGCACCTGAGGGAACCTTTAAAAACAAGCTTCATGGGTAACTCATGACCTTGATTGAATTCTGTTTGGTTTCTTAGCTCACTCAATGTTGTTGTGGTTTTTAACTTGGGGAAACTATGATGGTGTAGGGTGGGATTGAAGCTATTGGCTCGGGTAAAGCCATCTGAGATTTTCCTGAAATCTATCTCTAATGAGGTCTCTCATGTTGAAGTTACATACCCTTCGAGGTTTCTTTCTGTCTCTTTCACTTGTACAGCTGCTTTTCTTTTTTGCTTTGAAAACGCCATCCTTTTCAATATGTGGTCTCAGACAAAGTTGATAGAGACAATTTAACAGAATTGCTGTGGTGCTGTATCTATTACATAGGCTGTTAGGCCTACAAAAATAGCATATTAACTTATAACCTATTGCATTCTGATTACTATATCTGCCCAATCACAAGTTCACAACCAACAATGCACCTTAGTAATTTGCTGTTAAAACAATCATGGGTTTTAATATCTCACTCTGAATAGAATTTATCAGAAAAGAATGCCTTATGCATTTTCACGCATTCTGTAAGTTGTATTTTTTTTTTGTTGGTGGAATAATATTACTTTTGTGGTCTGACCATATATTTGGATTTTGCAGCTTAAATGCACGATTTGTGCGTAGGAGGTTACGGCATATTGCGACGAGGTATTCTTTTTCTTTCAAGTTCCATAAGTAGATGCTTGAAGCTATGTTTTATTGCAAATTATTGGTTGTATCAAACCACTTTTCTATTCTTGAGATTGAGCAAGAACTGAAAATTCGTAAAATCTAACTGACGAGAAGACATTACAAAAGAAGATAAACCAAAAGTATAATTCTCTAGGAAGGTAGAACCCTTCATTGATATGTTAAATGGCTACACTCTCAACCCAGTCGAAATCAAGGAGTGGCTTCATTCGGTGTTTATCATTCATGACTCACAATGCTGGATTAGTTTGAAAAGTTATGTTGACTATTTATATGGATATGCTTCACTAACACTATAAGCAACTTTGAGCCTTATTTGCTCAAGTATCATGGTACTTCCTTGAGAGATTCATGTATTATGAGTGGAGAGTAGAGTAAATTTGATTGTAAGTAAAGCTTTATGTATTGAGTGTTGCATGAATGTGAATGGGCTACCGAAGATGAATTTTCAATGGATATATTATATTAATCTATGATGGGACCAGAATTTATTGATATGAAATTTATCTGATTATCAGGGGATCTATCATACACAAGAAGTACTTATATGGTTCGGTTACGTTGCTCCCTCTGACATCTGCATTTACTGTACGTATGTGTTAACTTGGGTTTTTAACTATTCTTTCACTTTGAATTTGTTCAACCTGTGGATTCTTTAATGCTTTTGCACTTCTAAATTTGCATATCATTTTGTTAGCAACACTAGTTCGCATTGTCTCTTGATTTATGTTTTAATTTTATGCAGGTTTTACCTTTGCCTAATATTCCCTTCTTCTGGTGTTTATTCCGTACTTACTCTCATTGGCGAGCTCTCAAGGTGCGTACATTGTTTTCAGTGATGGAAACTATCTGCAGCCTAATTTTGTGATATATATTACCTAATTAATGAGTTAAACTCAGCTGGAGAAACTTATTGTTAGTCCTGGTAGATCGATTATGTATTGCTACTATTACAATGATATATTAATGTTCTTTCTTGTTTTTTCTTTATGTTAATGATCTAGGGAAGCGAGAAGCTTCTTCAGCTAGTCTCAGATACCCCAGAGACTCCAGATGGAAATGAAGTTGAGCATGGAACAAAAAAGTTTACTAATTCTCCATGGGTAAGTAATTTATAAGTCCTGAAATTGGAGGCTGGGATACCCTGTACGAGTAAATCTTATTGAACTTCTCAGGGTTCTATTTTATCCTCTTCAGTAATAGTTTGTGTTAAATAAACCTGATTTTTTAGAGCCTTTGTCACTTTTGCACACTGGTAATTATGGGGTTGTTTCTTCAGCATAATAACCTATTGTTGTGTGGAACAACCAACTTAAACTATCTTCATGTGTTCTATTGGTTTCCAAATTCCAAGTCTAGTAAGTTTGACGGTTTAAATTGGACTTTGGGTGTTTGTTAGCCAGTAGCTGGCTTTTGAATGTAAGAAAATATGCATATCCACCCTCTTCTATTGGTGGTCATAAATATCACCAATCCTGATACTTTAAACATATTTATGTGATTGTGGAAGCTGTTGTTTGGATTTAAGTTTTCACATACCTTCATCATCACTTTGGCTCTTTTCTATTTTGACCAGTCTTGTGATGTTGAACTGATATAAAATACTATCAGTTATTACTCGTTGCAACTTTTGGCCTCTGTCCCTACGCTAGTTGGTTTGGCAATTGATAGGATGTATGTTCCTCAAACACACATCCTTGTGGTCAAATATGCAGAGCTTGCATAGAAACGACCTGTGCTCACATGCACACTTGCACGCACACACCTTTTCTGCAAATGCATACGACACAGCAAACTTGTCGAACATAGCATCCTTCAATTTCCTCTTCTTTTTTTTTAATTTCTTTTTTATTCGTGAATGGAAACAGGTTTTGCAGCCATCCAAAGAACTTGAGGAACTTCTTCACCATGGAGATGAGCACGATGATCTGAAGAAGCAGGCTATATTAAAAATCTGCAAAGCCTTTGATTTGAACTCAAATGATGTTCTAAAATACAGAAATACCATGTAGTTAAATTGTTGCATTTGTTTTTCATTTGAAATGTAACATCACATTCTCTTGGGAAAAAGAAATTGATTGTTGAATACTTGGACGAATGCACCAGACTATCAAGTTTTGCCCTCGTACTATGAACAGGAGGATTTAGTTCTGTAAAAATTTAGGTTCTGATTTGCAACTTCCCATGGTATTGTGCAGCAACCAAGCATAATTACCAATTTAAGTTTGCTTATTTGGTTTTGAAATTAAATTGGTATATGGGAAAGGTCCTAGAAGAAGGCTGTACTGGTAAATATTATTGGACTACTTCTCAGGGTTCTATTGCATTGCCTTGAGTAGTTTGTTATTCTTAAATAAACCTAAATTCTGCATTTTGCACACTGATGTTTATGATGTTATGGTTTTTTCTCCGGCATCAAGAACCTATTTTTTGTTGCTTGAGAACCAATGTAAGCTATCTTCTGTTTTCCATTGGTTTCCAAACCAAGAAGGTTAATTTCACAGTTGTTTAACCTGGACTTCTGGTTTTTGTTAGCCAAGAGGGGCTTTTGAACAGAAGATGTGCATGGCTCTCTTTTCAAATGCATATCCACCCTCTTCTATGATAGTCAAAACTATCATAATTACTAGTCAATTACCATTTAATTTGTATTATGTGATCGGTTTTCATTTCTCACTTACCTTGATCAAGTATCCTCTTCTTTTGTTTTAAAACAGACATTAATCACCATTTTGCATACTATTACTTGTTGCAACCTTGTTTTTGATAAGTAATTCAAAAGAAATAAGAAGGCAACTTTTGGTCACCATGTCTCCAATAGATCACTAGTTGGTTTGTGAGTGTGTGGTTCTGAACCACACACCCCGGCCTGTGATCAAAGATGCAAAGCTAGTTGAATTACTCTGTTAAATTACACTTATCATGCACTTTAATTAAAACAAACACCAGTACGTACACCTGATCATATAAATTAGATAGAAAATCAGTCAAATCGGTCAGTCAAGTCTTGCTGCTTTCACTGATCCGATTGCAGTGGACGTACGTACTTCTGGGAATCAAATATAATATATATCAACTTTGACTGGACCTCACTCTCTCTCCTCTCTCAACTTTTCTCTCTTCTCTCACTCATACAAACAAGCACCTCTTTACAATTAAGAGTTACATTATTAAATTACTAATGAACCTATCTCGTGAAATGTGCATGGTAGTTTCTTAACAAACAAGTGAAAAACTTATCATGCAAAACAAACTAGGTTAACTATCTGTTTAGTTAGACATGTCATGCAAAAACAAACCGCGCGCAGTAGCCAGTAGTTAGATTTATCATGCAAAATAACTAGGTGCATTACTCTGTTAAATTAGACTTGTCATGCAAATTAAAACAAACACCAGCACCTACATAGAAAATCAGTCAAGTCTTCCTGCATTCACTGATCCGATTGCAGTGTACGTACTGCACCTCTTTCTCTCTATAAGTAAAGAGCGACCTAGCTAGCCAAATTACTAATTTCTCTCGTAAGTAAACAAAAACAATGGCACTGTTTTTCCTATTGTTTTTGATGGTTTCTCTACCAGTGATCACCTACGCGCAACAATATCCATACTTGAAGCTCGTCCTGCAAAACGGACAACACTATCAACGACCACGTCATTTTACGATTCAAGGCCTGTGGCCTCATGGTATTGCTTTTTGTAATATGAATCCTCCCTTTCAACCAAGCACTCAGGTGATTTCTTTGCGTTTTTATTTTATACTACTCTTTTCTGAAATGAACAAAAAAAAAACATTTCTAAGTTCTAACCATTAATTCTTGTTTTCTTATCATTATTAGTTACCAGCAAACATGTTACAGCAGCTCGCATTGTGTTGGCCTGATATTAAAAATGGACCAACCGGGAATTATCGGCTTTGGGACGCAGAATACACCAAGCATGGCAGCTGCGCCATTGATTTTAGTCCGATCGATTACTTTGCACGGGCAGAAGGACTGTGGATGGGAGTGGATTTGGATGTCGAGTTAAGTGCAGCTGGACTATTACCAAACAATTATTATAAAAGTAGGAGATTTCGGTCTCTCATCACACGGATTCATCAAGGATATGCTGTACAATTGAAATGTAAGGGGGATCATCTAGAAGAGGTAACTTTTTGTTTCAGTAGCGACGGAAGGACCCAATGGAATTGTCCCCCTAAGTCGAATTGTAAGGGTAAAATAATGTACTACTAGGGAATAAATATGATCGTATGAGTGAAGTTAGGAATGAATTCCTCACTCTTCCCACTTTGGTTGTTTGATTTAGGCCAGGCTTTTTTTATATATTAAGTTATTAACTGTATTGTCTTATCTGAACTTCCGTTTGTTATATATTAAGTAGTGGCTAGCTTCATTTTGTTTTGCCAGTCTGGACTAGCCTGGTCTTTGTCATGGCCTTTGTCGTGGAGTTTAACATATACATATATATATAGTTCATTGATGGATATATAAGTAGGTTTAACTGTTTAAGCTTTCATCACCATTGATTTTTCATTCCATTGATCATCAATCTCAAAATGTCGACACTCATTTGATTGATGGCAAGTATATATAGCCGGGCTAACTCTCAAATGAGCTATAGGAGCTCAAATTATTTAGGACAAACAGTCAAATTAACTCGTCTTTTTCTTTCACTGTTTAATTGTCCCTGGCGTTCGAATTGAAAACGGGACGATACATCAGAGTTTAGGAACGGGTGTCGGCCACCACGGGAGCACAAAGCGGTAGTAGACTTGTGTAGGAGGCCCATGAAAGTTGTTCCTTGTAGCTGTCGTCTCTAACTTTGCTCCACGAACGTTGCATGTGAACAATTGGCCGTCGTGTTCTAGATACACGATATCCTCATCATTCTGGTGGAAACCGTAAAGGCAACACGGTTCTCTGTCCAAAGGAATGTGTTCGGAAGTCAGGGCAAAACTGTCGACTAACCATTTGAATTTGCCAGTTTGTTCGTCCTTGACCACTTGTTTCAGCTCCCAAACCCTCAATGGGAGGTGAGGGAATTGTCGATCATCATCATATATGCACAACCGCAGACGCCCTCTGCTCACAAATAGGCTCACAACCGGAAAGAAAAGTCCTTGAATGTTAGCACCCTCGGGCAGCTCGATAAAACGACATTTAGCAATATTACTAGACATGGACATGGACTGATCCAAATCCAACTCAAACATAAAACCATCGTCCCGCCACCAATACAACATTCCATTGTAAGCCATAGATGCAGAGTGTAGATTATTTGCGAATGAGTAAAACGGTTTTGATGAGGATGATACAACTAACTCTCTCCACTCGCGGGTCTCGGAAGAGAAGATATCCACATGGTAGTTACAACCTGTTCGACTACCCTTTTCCGGAACTATTTGCACCACCTTCCACCTGTACTCGGCATTCAGCTGGATGATATGATCATCATCCGAGTACTTGTAGTATGGATCATAGACAACCAAGGTGGCCGCATATACAGTGTCAAATCGAGAAGGGCCGGGAGGAAGAGCAGTCCATTGCTTGGTGTATGGATTGCAGATGTAGTAATCACCTAGGTCCGTGGTTGGGGAGCACAAAACTAAGTCCTTATAGGTACCTACCAGGCTACCACAACTGGTGGTACTAATCCGCCTGCTTTGAGATGACCTCTTTTCTTGAGACGCCTCCACGGGTCATCATGGCCTAGATTTCGTAGTACTTTGGGATCCTGATAACATGGGAGGAAGCCAAGACTGAAATTGCTTGCTATTGATTTGAAGACTGGTTCATCAGACGATATAAAGAGATACTCATCTTGTGATTTAAAATAATGGTTGAATGTAACTAGAGTAGTTAGAATGGGCTTTTGCAAATCACGTTGGAGATGGAGATAGAGGCGAATGAAATTTGGAGCAGATATGAGACCGAACCAACGCTTGGACACGCACTTGTATTTGAATATCAGTTTGTTGCAGGGAAGTCGACAGAGAATTTCAACCAATATGGCGTCCGGGAGATCATCGAGCATGAACGATGATTCTAAGTCCGATGATGATCGACCTCCGCCTGCTGATGATTTCCTCTTTTTATCAGCAACATGAGGTCTCATGGCGGACATGGTTTTCTGAAATTGTCTCCTATATTTATATGTAGGGTGACAACTTACGTACGTATCCCAGTGAGATATGGCTTGCTTAGTTATCAGGAGTCATTCTTGAAGACGGTTTTCCAAAACCAAAACAATGTTAATTCTCAACTACGGTACTCATTGGTGAACTCTTGTAACCCATGCCATGTGTCCATTCTCGTTATGAACCAGACTTTTTGTTTCAAAAGTAGCAACTGTCTGAATCAGTAGTCTACTCTTTGGGGTCTTAACGTGCCCCAAGTTGAAGTTCAACTTTTTCATGATGTCTGAGGATTTCCAAGATGAGGACAGTTTCTTGTCTGAGTCCAAATTAAGATGAATGGATTACCATGAAGAGGGGTTTAAGCCCGGTTTGAGCCCTGAGTGTACCCAGATGATTTTGGAAGGCAGGCTGTGCAACAGCAATCTCTGCTAACAAATACAGACATACAAGAGATACCCTCAACCAATACAAGCAAGAGGCTTTGAATGAAAAAACAGTCCTTTGACAATTCAACATTTATACGCACACGGCACACAAAATGTCTGTGTGGTTTAAACAGTCCCTGGAAAAAGCTTCAGTGACATGAGTAAGTGGTTTAAGCAAATTTCAGCTGGAGGGCTTTGCATAAAAATCAGCCCTTTGATATCTGAACAGTAATTGAGCACACACACAAACACACAATGTCTCTACCACAAAGTATCTTTGTTCTTTAACCAAGGCTTGGAAAAGAAGGAAATTCATGCAAGAAATTTTGAAGCATTTTCACTTAGAGTGAAACATGAATGATCTACTCCTTGGCCGGCCTTTTGGAGATGGTTTTCCGGCCTAGCTAATGATGGTACAAAATTTGCTATATACTTGGAATTCACTGACTTTGATACCCAGGTAAGGCCTATATATGTACGTACTGCAAGTCTGCAATCTAATATGCGAAAGGCATTTGATCATGCCTAGGAGTCTAGCACCAGATACCTAAAAGAAGCTAGATTAATAAAGGCGTATACCTTAACAGCGAGAGCAACTACATCTATTCGATCTTCCGAAAGGCTTTCAAAATACAGCATGTGTCAAAACATGCATGTGCAAGATCGAATATATAGATGAAATAAGCCTATTACTGCAATATATTCCATACATATTACGATGGATAAGGCTTAAGAACAAGTACTATATATACCAGACCAAGCGTAGTGGCAAGTGGCAATGAACGTTACAATTAGCAAGGCAATGGCTATACATGCATGAAGTACACGTTTGAATTGCCAGAAAGCAAATCTGCGAAGCGCGCATGGTAAATAAAAGACCAGTAGAAAGTCAAAATTAAGAGGTAAAATCGAAGAAGTTCTTAGGCGTTTCGCAGTTGCATGTAGTTTTACTTGCATATATGTTGCTTCACAAGTGTCTTTTGGAACTTATTGTTTTTTTTGGACAAATGGTATTTGGACAGGGGGGAGGCAGACCTCCCAGTCCAGGAACATTATGAACCATCTGTTGCCCGCATGAACCCAACTAACATCTGGGTCCAGAGCCATTTACCAGTGGTGGGAGTAGACAGACCCCGCAACGTCCCAAAGCCCACACTACCACATTGTGTGGCAGGTGGAAGGACCCGCAGGCACCCATCAGTCGAGCTACTTTGAGCCCAGACTCCCTTGGAAGCTGACACATTCACCAGCGTTCGCATAGGTCCCGCAAGACCTCAGCACTCAGCAACCTACCAGCAAGGACATTTAATTGGTAAGTGTTGGGGATCGAACCTTGGATGGGGGTACCAACCAAAGCACTTTTCTTGCCACTTTGCCAATCCTGCCAACCCCTGCTGGCCTTTTGGAACTTATTGAAACTCATATACGATATGCCAAGTTTGCGAAATGATTCCAAGACAAGCATATCCACACAGGAACTTTACAAATATGATATTTGGTTTAGTGTCCTAATGGCTATATCAGCCAATTGTATCGGTCGGCCACTAGCATTGCAAAGGCTAACACTGAAGTGTAACCTTAAACCTTGTGAAGTAAAAGTCGTGGTCCTTTATTTCGCATTTCGTTTCGCAGATAGTTTAACGAAAATTATTCTATGCACGGAACGCTGCACGCACAATCTCAGCCGTCTGTGTAAAGGCACAATAAATTATAGCCGTCCAAATTATATGATCAAATTGAGAATTTACTACTTTACCCTTTTTTGCGGGAACGTGCACTGAATCCATTCCCATAGTTTAATCCTGGAAGCTATTCTAGCCTAATAGACCAGTAAATGGTCCAAATGATACACGCCAATTATGGTGACCACTAACCCAAATGCGAAGATGAAACATAAGCATAATTGAAACCATATGGCTATGGTGAGTGAGCTAGGGTGAACCTGAAAATTATTAAATTTCCCTCCCAATTTTTTTTTTCCAATCAAAACCGTTAGAAACCAAATCTTTGCCGTTACTACATTATCGATCAGCAGCAAAAGCAGTACAAAAATGGAGGGAGCAGCTCTGCTTCGCTCTTCTCTGGCCTGAAGCAATAGATTATCCTTCTCCTTCTCGTGCCCGATTCTCTCGATTTTCAGCACCCTCTTCTCGTTCCTGCTCTTCTTCTTCCTCAGCTTCTGCTCTAAGAGGGATTTATTATTAGGGATTTTCGTGGGTGTAGAGTTTTCTGGTGTTTCGGAGGACTCGGCTTTGATGAGGTCTCTGAACAGTTTTATTGGAGAACGTAAATCACAATCTCTGCTCTTCAGGCACACAGAGACTGGTGCCCAGGTGATTTCGGTGTCCAACGACAATGAGACCAAGGTCTTCGGCATTGTTTTTCGAACACCGCCGTGAGTTTTCTATCAAAATCGAATCTTTTATCTACTTGAGCTTTTCATTACGAATTAGGATTGTGTATCTCTGCTGTTCATCTTGCATTTGATTAGTATTTTCTGCCCGTTTTGCTGATGCTTACTTGCATAGTGTATGACAATCAAGACCTTGTAATTCTCTTTTATCTATTTGTTCTTGCAGAAATGATTCCACTGTGATCCCACACATACTGGAACACGTACAGTATATTGTGTGAGTCCAGGAAATACCCTTTGAAAGAGCCATTTGTAAGGCATTCACCTATCCTGATACGACTTGCTACCCAGTTGCCTCCACAAATTCAAAGGTAAAAACGAGTTTGAGAACAACAAGGTGTATGATGTATCTCCTCTGTATTCTGAAGCATTGTTTTCATTTTTGACTTGTCTATGTGTACCTGGTTGCTGTATTCTTCCTCAAGTGTGTGGAGGACTTCCATTACGAGCTCAATAATCCTTCTGATGAAATATCTTATAAAGGTTTCGTATTAGATTGACGTGCCCATTTTACTTGTGCCCCTTTTTTAGATTTTCATTTCCTTTGCCAAACTTTTATGTTTCTTACCCATTTCCAAGTATGCCTTATTCATATTCAAATGAATTTTGTTCTTACTTTCAGGAGTTGTCTTCGATGAGATGAAAAGGGTGGGGTGTATTCCCAGCGTGATAATATATTAGGGCGGATTGCTCAACAGGCAAGCTTTATGTTAACTTAAGTGTTTGTTCTGGGAGTCTGATTATTTTGACATCCCTATGCGCTAATTATTGAGTGTCAAATGTTCCAGTTGAGTTCTCATTATCTTCTTGCTGATTCCAAATGAACATATCTAGACGCTCTCTCTCTCTCTCTCTCTCTCTCTCTCTCTCTCTCTCTCCCCTCCCCCTTTACCTCCCTCCTATGTCCTATCTCTTATCTCCTCTCTTAAATGGCATTGTATAATATGAATTGTCACCTGAATTTGTTTATTTTACTGCTTATGTTGTTTTTGAACTGCAAGAAAGGCCAATTTGAGGAAACTATGTTACTAGTTGGGACTTGGGAGTAAAGTCAAGTTTAAGCTGAATGCTTTATGTAATCGAATGCATGCCTACACCGATAAGCTTTCTCCGTATATAATATTTACTAGTTATCGCTGATGTTACTATAGTGACGTAATTAGCGTTCATGTTCCGGATATTTTTTAGGGGTGTGTGCTCTTGGTATACCAGCCATCTATGTTGCTGATATGCTAAGCTACACAATCATCTCTGTTTCGTGAATGATTCTATTACTTGATTATTGAAGGGCCCTTCGTGTCTTTGAATGACTTGAGTGCTACAAATTTGTTTTTATATTGCCCAAATAATTTCTTTTTGTTTTTTACTTTTTATAGAACACATCCGGTTTCTGTTAGTAATTGTTAAATGTACTTTTGCTTCAGGCTCTTTTTCCAGACAATACCCATGCTGTTGACTGTGGAGGTGATCCAAAAGTTATTCCCAAACTGACATATGAGGAATTCAAGGGTTGTTGTGCTAAACTGAGGAAGAATAGTTATGCCAGAATACTTGGATAAATTTTCAAATTCTGATCGGTGAGGTGTTGTAACCTTGAAATTTTTTTTTATGGTCTAGTTGGCTTATGGTGCTTTTAGTCGAGGACAGTTAACTTTCTATTTGTAGGCTTCAAATCTGATGTTTTTGGGCGAATTTAGTACGCTGTTGATGTTATATGTTGTACATTCTCTGCAATCCTATAAGTAGTGTCCTGGAAAATTTTCAGCATGCTGCCTTCAATGTAAACAGCTGACATATCATCTGAAGTTCTGGACCATTTTGGCTGTAGAATACTGTATTTCGGTTTGATTACAGAAGTGTTTACAGAAGTAGTTGCTTAAGAGAGTTTTTGTACTTCAGTCATAGTGACTTCTAGTGTATGTTGCATGTAGTAGTTAGACTTTCTAATGTATGTGGATACTGTCTGCCAAATTGTCTGAATCTCAAGCACAATATGTACGCATATATGATTATCTGATACATGTATCTTAATTCCTTCTTAAATAGCAATTTAATACATATTATGCTCTTCTTTCTGACAAAAATTAGAGGAGTTTCACCGTAAATATTACCATGCCAGTAGTGCCAGAATATGGTTTCTTAGAGATGATGAACCAACCGAGCGCCTACGCATTTTGAGTGGTAATAATTTCGATCAGCTTATACGTACATACAAGTGAATTACTTTTGTTTGCCTACAAACCGTCATATTTTATTATGCTCTTTTCCTTTATAAGTGGAATTCCCTATAGAAAATTAACGAGTATTGAGAATCGCTCATTCCATAAATAAACTGTTGAAAGTTAAATGCAACCATTATCTTTTTAATGGATCTTGTTATGTGCATTTGATTATTTTCCCTTTACTTTAAGAAGGTTTAACACTGTCAATCACCAAATGTTATGTCATTTCACTTTACTTTTCTGCAGATGCGTTTGTTAAATGCATCTGGAGCCTATAGCTATATGCAGCAGCCACCGTATCCCCCTTCTGGTAATTGGCCTTACCAGGACAAGCTCCAATTCCGCAACAGCAGCCTCATTATGGGCACACACAACCTGGAAGTTATGGTACACCTCCGGCACCTGCCTCGTACTATGGTAACTATCCTGCCCAGGTAGCAGGGGGCAAGATATTAGATATAGGCATACTACAAACAAATGAAAGATTAATCGATTAGGTCGACTCAGGAAATAAATTAATCTATACTTCATTGCTCCTTTATTCATCTTGCATGCTGTTCTCCCTTTATCAAACACAGTTTCCGGAGTATTATCTGCGGCATGATTAATCCTATATGTTGTTGGACCTTATAAAGTTGTTTCCTCGCTTTGGCCTGGATAATCTGTAAAGTTGCTGTCATACGTACTATAGTTGTGTTAACAATGAAATATCGTAGTTGTGTTGACAATGAAATATCGGTGCTTGCTACAGTGTTGAAGTAGAAATAAAATAAAGACATTCTTCAATTGTTGTCCCTTTATCAAATGCCGTTTCATATATCATTGGCATCATTTCTGTTATTAACAGACCTTGTAAAGTTAAGTCGCTGAAGTACACAAAGACCTTCACGTATGATCACTAACCAAGCATGAGAAAGTTTGGGACACATAAAGAATCATTTTTGTGAAAATGGAGCAGGAGCCACACAGAAATTTCTTTGGAATGAGACAATCTGATGGCACACGTTATGAATGCTGCTTGGGAGCTAATAAGAAGTTTGACAATGGGTGCACATATCGACCACAGTATGCAGAGGGGTGGTTCTCCATTTTGGCAAGGATGGCAGGACTGGTGTGTCCTCTTATCATGGCACATTGCCGTTCAGTTTACATCAATTCCGTGAGGCTCGGGAAGGAGGTCATCATTTAGGTGTCCACTTTCTAAGAGAAACATTCAAATGATGCTACATTACCATTTACTTTTTGTAATTCAGGTAATGTGCATTGGCTCTGCCTTTGCATTTTATAGCAGCTGAATAATAGTTGCATAACAAAATATAGCAGCAAAATAATAGTTGCATAACAAAATATAGCAGCTTAAAAACTAGTTCACTCGACTTTGAAGCACTTTTGATTTGAACCACAGTTCTGGATCCTTCAAGTTGTAATGTTTATGCTCCCGCGTCTTTAGGGGTGACCGGCCATTCAACATCAATTTCTCTTGTTCCACTAGACTTTGCCACACTATTTTCTCCAACTTTTCTTCATGGGTGCAAGTATTTACTACCATATTCCAATGGCATGAGAGACACACACAAAAAAAAAAACAGAACGAGATTATCACAATCACAATACGTAATTAGTATCACATTCTCCTAAGGTCATCTAAAAGAAAACAGACTTGGAATCAAAATTAGCATAATTTTACCAGGCATCAAGCGTCGCGGAGGATGTGCTATTAACTTTCTTTGCCGCCTCTTTCACCAAAAAATGGAACCACCAACAGAAACAGTGATTATAAAGAAAGCAATCCCAAATTCAATACCATACTTTGCAGCTATGGTAAGATGTGCTGCGCAAGAACGGAGGCCATCTAGACTCCCACAAACTCCTTCATTGCCAATTAGGCTGTTTTCATTCCACATTAAAATAAACAAATAAGTAGATCTTTTATTGACATTTAAACACTAAATTACATTTAGATTAGCCCTACCTGATATGGAATCTATTCACTATCTCCTGTGGCACTTTTCCAGACAAGAGATTGTTGTCAAGGTTCCTGCACATTTACAGCATAAGTACACTACTATCTATCGATCACTTGATTGAAATTTAAGAAACTCATATCTAATGACAAGTTATAACATAGTTGCAAGACATCTCTATATAAATATTGTATCTAATGATTCTAATATATTGTAATCTGAAATGGTAATACATATTTAGATAACTTATATATCTTACAACGTCTTCAGGGATTTTAATTTTGCCAATGATTTGGGGATTGCTCCACTGATCAAGTTGTTGGAAAGGTCCCCGATAAGAATGCATTATTGTTATTTTAATCTTAACTAAAATGTTCAATAAAAAAAAAATTTATCAAACTAATTAAATTGAGACTTACAAGACTTGGAAGTCAGCGAGCACTACAATAGAACCAACCACCATAGTCCCTTTAATTCCTTTGCCACTCAAACTCCTACAAAATGCACATAAAAATAAAATCATAAAACTGTAAACCATGAGTTATATCTCAACATAAAATCATCAAGATGTCAATTTCTCAACATAAAATCATCTACATTGACAAAAGAACATATCATGCCATCACAGTTCACACAAAGGATGAGTCAATTGTCATAGAGGAAAATTCTCATTTCAAATCATTTGCTATATATGTGTACCACCAAATGCATTTTTGATCTAAATCAAAAGAAGACATCCAAACTGTACTCAAATATCTATAGGCATGAAGTGATTTACAACTCGATGTATATATAAGAGAAGAGTTTGTTCCACTTTTTCTATGAAAAAAAACTGGCAATTAAACGTCATGCTTGACGTCCATGAATCATGGTGTAAATGAAACCTTGCTTTCACACCCCAGTAAACAAAGGAAAAAATAGTGAAAACAAAACCACAATCCAAAATAGTATAAGTGTTAAATATTTATAATTCTACAATTCATAGTTTCTGATAGGAGCATTTATGTGACGTTTTATAGTGTTTAATATTATAGTATTTTGGCCATATTTCCCCTTTATCTTAGTTATTTATTTGGTTTCTCGTATTTTGTAGGTTTTGGAAGCAAAGATGGAGAAGTTAGTTTAATTCGTGATAAAAGAAGGAGCTCTAATCAATTGAGGAAACCTTGATGGACAAGGAAGACCGGAGCGTTCATATTTTAATCCATTGGGCTTTTCCTTGGAAGTTAAGAAGTCCAGGACCATTAAGGAAGCATTTAGGGTTGAGGAATCATATATAAAGAACCCTAATCGCAGCTGAGAAGGACTTTTTGCCTCTAGAAACTCGTGAGCAGCCGAGAACAAGAGAGAATACAAACTGCCTCCAGACGTTCGGACGCCGGTACCCACCGTCCGGACGGATTCGTCGATTCCAGAATTCTTTTTGGGATTTTGGTTCTTCCATCTTCATGTATTCATTTGAGATTTCTCGTAACGTCATGAGTAGCTAAACTTCTTGTAGTTAGGGCTAGATTGAAGCCCTGAACATGATTACTTTGATGTTTTTATTTTGGATTTATATAAGTTTTGTTTCCCAGATGATAATGATTTCATTGTTCGTAAACCCTTTATTCTTCTACATGTTTCTTTGATTCGCGACCTTAGGAGCATGTATTAGGATCGACCAGCCATAAGCACATGCATGACGACCCGTATCATTGTGTGTTTAATTTGTGGTACAACAAGTGTTGCGGTGCTTGTATGAAATCGTTTCAAGGATAGGTACTTAGGATACGAACCATATCCTAGGGTTCTTGCTATGTTCATATTCTCTTAGAACTTAATGATTTCTGATGTGTTAAATCTTAGCGTGACCAAGCTAGACTGCATGTTAGGGAATAGTTAAGACAGATGACCAAATGCTTAACATACTAAGTAAGAGAGAATCAATACGAGAGTGCATCCCGACTGAGGACCTTTCGTGGGCATAGTCATCCATGGGGATTCAATACTTGTTAATCTGAATTCATGACATTGATATATGATTGTTTGGTGGTGGATTTCGAAACCCTAGCTTCCCATTCTATTGATTTACAAAACCTTGTTAATTCTAGTTTATTATTTTCGTCAGTTTTCTGTAGTCTGTTTTCATTTAGTTGTTAAAAATATCAAATCAAATCAGAAAATTTCCAAAATTTGTCATAGTTAATTTTACGTGTCTAGTTTATTGTGTCAAAATTTCAAGTCATTTGGAATAGTCTAGAGTCATCAACTAGTCAGGTTTTCCTGACTGGTCAGTTCTGTTTTTAGTTGTTTTGAGTCGTTGTAATTGCAGCTTTATCCCAATCCCTTGCGGGTTCGATCCCTACTTTCATATACTATCTTCGACCATATATACCTTGTAGGGTAATTCATAAGTTCTTTTTATGCACCTTAATTGGTGTGTGAAAAGTCCTTTATCAGTTTCACATGCAAGACATTTAAAAAACAAGATAATGAAAAAGTGGCGAAACTTACAATTCTACTATTCTACATTTAATGCCGGTCCATACATGTTGTTGGGGGGCACATGGGTCCCCGTTCCATCCCAAACTTTGTGGTAGTCGCTATTCCTTTTTTCAATTCAGTCAATGCTAGCACTATTCGGATACACAAAAACATATCAGTTATTAAAATTGTTTAAATGCTTTGATCTTCCTTCAAAATTTGTTTAACAAGTTATTACATGGATTATAAAAAATTGAATTGATCAAATATTTAACAAGTTAATCTGTTTAACCAATAAACTCTTCATGTCCACCAAAACGGTTATTTCTAAAACAAGCGCCCTATTCGGTTTTCCGGTGACCCCAACAATATCAACGTTTTCAAACTTTGTTTCCCCACTAATCATTACATTAAAAACTCATTTTCCTCTGAGAGTGATGTTGAGGTCAATCTCGGCAAAATGTAGTGAAATCTCGTAACTAGGTTGGGATCTAAAGCGACTTCATATACAAGATTGGAGCTTATGGCTGCTGCTTGATAAATTAACTGTGGATACACATTTGGAAACACGGAAGTGCTTGAAATGTTGGTTGATGTAGATAGTGACTTACCAATTCTATTGTCTGCACTCCAATATCGTTGTCCCCCGCCCCCCCCTCATGCTGCCGTATCGAAAATCTTATCATGAGTCTCAAAGTTTACCCGAATCACCGTTTCATAATTATAGGCTCTCACTGTTCTCTCATGTGATAGGCATTGTTGTCCACTTGTTGAATAAGGATGCATGAGATGGTCGGGTCCCCATCAACATAAAATCATCAAGATGTCAATTTTTCAACATAAAATCACCTACAATATCGACAAAAGAACATATCATCCCATCACAGTTCACACAATTGATAGTGAAAAGAATGAGTCAATTGTCACAGAGGAAAATCCTCATTTCAAATCATTTGTTATATATGTGTATCATAAAATGCATTTTTGACCTAAATCAAAGGAATACATCCAAAATGTACTCAAATATCTACATGCATGAAGTGATTTACAACTTGATGTATACATAAGAGAAGAGTCTGTTCCACTTTTTCTATGAAAAAAAAAACTGGTAAACGTCAAGCATGACGTTCATGAATCATGGTGTAAGAAAACTTGCTTCCACATCTCACTAAACAAAGGGAAAAAATAATGAAAACAAAACCACAATCCAAAATAGTAGAAGTGTTAAATATTTACAATTCTACAATTCATAGTTTCACAAGACATTTAAATAACAAGATAATGAAAAATTGGCAAAACTTACAATTCTATGATTGTCCAAGTTCTTTTGGTTGTATTGAACCGGAATTTAATACCGGTCCATATATGTTGTTGGGAGGCACATGGGTCCCTGTTTCATCCCAAACTTTGTGGTAGTCGCCATTTTTTTTTCAATTCATTCAATGCTAACACTACTTGGATACACAAAAACATATCAGTTATTAAAACTATTTAAATGCTTTGATCTTCCTTCAAAATTTATCTAACAAGTTATTACATGGATTATAAAAGATTGAATTGATCAAATATCTAACAAGTTAATGATTGACTGTGGAAATTTTTGTAAGGTTTAAATTTTTTGGGAAGTTAATGATTGACTGTGGATATACATTTGGGAACACAACAGTGCTTGAAATGTTGGTTGATGAAGATAGAGACTTACCAATCTTATTGTTTACACTCTAATATCCTTGTCTCCCCCTATTCTGTCATATCGAAAAGTCTATCATGAGTCCCAAAATCTACCCGAATCATCATTTTCATAATTATAGGCTCTCACTGTTCTCTCGTGTAATAGGCATTGTTGTCTACTTGTTGAATAAGGATGCCTGAGATGGCCGAGTCACTATCAATCACCTAAAAATAAAATCATAAAACCCTAAACCATGAGTTATATCCCAACATAAAATCATCAAGATGTCAATTTCTCGACATAAAACTATTTACATTGACAAAAGAACAGATCGTCCCATCACAATTCACACAATTGACAGTGAAAAGGATGAGTCAATTGTCACAGAAGAAAATCCTCATTTCAAATCATTTGCTATATATGTGTACCACTAAATGCATTTTTGATCTAAGTCAAAAGAAGGCATCCAAAATGTACTCAAATATCTACAAGCATGAAGTGATTTACAACTCGATGTATATATATAAGAGAATGGTCCGTTCTACTTTTTCTATGAAAAAAAAAACTGGTAAACGTCAAACATGACGTTCATGAATCATGGTGTAAGAAAACTTGCTTTCACACCCCACTAAACAAAGGAAAAAATAGTGAAAACAAAACCACAATTCAAAATAGTAGAAGTGTTAAATATTTACAATTCTACAATTCATAGTTTCACAAGATATTTAAATAAAAAGATAATGAAAAAGTAGTGAAACTTACAATTCTACGATTGTCCAAGTTCTTTTGGTTGTATTGAACCGGCATTTAATGCCGGTTCATACATGTTGTTGATTGGCACATGAGTCCCCGTTTCATTCCAAACCTGTGATAGTCGCCATTTTTTTTCAATTCATTCAATGCTAGCAATACTCGGATACACAAAACATATCAGTTATTAAAACTATTTAAATGCTTTGATCTTCCTTCAAAATTTGTTTAACAAGTTATTGCATATATGGATTATAAAGATTGAATTGATCAAATATCTAACAAGTTAATATGTTTAACTAATAAACTGAAGTGTAAAATTCTAATATATTGCCCTGAAATGGTTCAGTCCTCCACTGAAACTAGTTCAAACAATTCCAAAGCGTTCCAAATTGTCGTTTGATGAACGTTCGGGTGAATTGAGATGATCAACATCTTCATGTCCACAAAAACCATTGTTTTTAAAACAAACACCCTATTCGGTTGTTCGGTGACCCCAATAATATCAACTTTATCAAACTTTGTTTCCCCATTAATTATCACATCAAAAATTATTTTTTCCTTTGAGAGTGATGTTGGGGTCAATCTCGGCAAAATGAAGTGAAATCACGTAACAGTGGTTGAGATCTAAAGCCACTTCATATACAAGATTGGACCATACGGCTGCCGTTTGATAAATTGACTGTGGATATACATTTTGAAACACAACAGTGTTTGAAATGTTGGTTTATGCAGATAGAGACTTACCAATCCTATTATTCACACTCCAATATCGATGTCTCCTCTCATTCTGCCGTATTGAAAACTCTGTCATGAGTCCCAAAATTTACTCGGATCACCATTTTTTCATAATCATAAACTCTCACTGTTCTCTCGTGTAATAGGCATTGTTGTATACATGTTGAATAAGGATGCCTGAAATGGTTGTTCACCATGTGAATTTCTTAAAATCTGGATGCATTACATTCTGCAACATATGATAAACACAAGTACATGCATACTCACAACTATTGATACTAAAAAGATTTATTACATGAGATGATTGTGGTATTGAATGATCTTTACTAGAAGATTTTTAAGTTCTTTTTTTTTTTATGGTTGAACTTCTTGATCCTATATCACAAGAGAGGAAATGAAAGAACAGAAAAATACATTCAGCTACATATGATAAATAAATGAGTATACAGACCTTAATACAATACTTTATTACCTGAAATGACTGTGATATTGGATGATCTTTACTAGACGATTTTTTAGTCATCTTTTTGGGTAGCTGAGGTTCTTCATTCTATATCGTAAAAGAGAAAAAGAAAAATTTAATTTTGCTATTATGACTATTAAATTTGTTCACACATGTAGAACTTAATACAATACTTTTATTGACTAAAACATTTATAATACTTTTTATTACCTGAGATGATTGTGGTACTAAATGATTAGTTGTTGACGATTTTTTCTTTCTCTTTTTTAATTGTGGTTCTTCTTGATCCTATTATACAAGTGAGGAAACATAAAACAATTACATTATGCTAATATGATAAATAAATGTGTGCATAATACAAATCTTGATACAAACCTGAGATGATTGTGGTATTGAAGTTCTGGACAACTTTTTCTTTCTCTTTTTTGATTGTGGATCTTCTTGTTCCTACATAACAAAATAAACAAAATAAAAGTATATTAAATTATGTGACAATATATGTTTTATAAACACAAAGTATAATACTGAAACTTTTATTACCTGAGATGATTTTGGTGCTGAATGATCCTTCCTAGATGACTTTTTTCTTTCTCTTCCCTATATTCTCATGCCAAGCCTTTGGGTGTTTACTGCGACCTTTGTGATTCTTTTTCTTCTTCAATCCTTTTACGTTCTCAAGTAAATTTTCTATTGAATTTTCTTGCTTCATCATCTCACCCACACCTTGAGAAGAATTATCAAGGTCATCATGACTCTTTGTAGAGTTATCCAAACATATATCTTCAACTTGCTTGCTCAACTCAGTTACAACTTTTAATGCCAAGAAAAAGGTTTTTTCATCTTCTTATGCTTGAGATGCAATCTTAACTAACACTGGACAAAGTGTTCTAAATCGCTCGATGACATTCAAATTCATATCTTCCATCACAGCTGCCTCATTAATGCCTTCAATAACCTCATTTCTTGCCTCTCTTGTCCATCTCTTAAGAATGTATTGATCATGAATTTTCTTAATATCTCATACATTGAGAACCTTTAGAGCATGACAACACAAAATTCCAAAACTCAGAAACTTCATGCAACTACATGAGACAATTTGGTCTAAAGGGTGATATTTCACCTTATGTTTTTTCATCTATAATTGCAATTGTATACTCATGTATTAGACTAGACTCGTCTCGTTGTTTTACAATAGCTGCTGAAAATCAATCAAACTCTTCTTGCAAGTAATTTTCAAATACATGCGGAGTGTAAACTTTCCCAGCTTGTTGTAGTACATGCGAGTTTCGCATCTTCACTCTCGGTAATTTATAATGCTTTTCATTAGCGACCCTTTCAAATTGTTTGAAAAAATTCATAATATTCATGTCTGACTTCAAGTATTTTTAAGTCCTCTTGGAGCATATATCCTATAACCAGAGTCATAATTAACGAGACCTCGATCCTGTGGTGTTGACAGTACTCCTCCTCCTTCCAGTAAGAATTAGCTAGCAGCGGAGCTAGGTAGAGAAATTGTTACCACATTTTGATGTATCATTTTATTGTCCACTCTCTTCTCTCGATCACCTCGATTTGTACGTTCTCTTTTGTGTGCAGTGCACGCCTCCAATCCCAGCTTGCGTGATTCAAAGAATACAGTAAAATTGACTAGTCCTCATCCCTCCAAAGTCCAAACCCTAAACCAGCCTGGCCTCCTCATCCACGCGCGGGTTCTATATATATAAACTTATCAAAGTTCAAAATCTCAAACCCTAAACCACTCTTCCATTAGTTCTAGTTCTAATTAAGCTCATCCATCACGTACATCTTCTTTTGGCTTCATTCTTTGAATTAATTAAATATTTTACCTTCAATTCACATACATCAAAGCCTAGCTACCAACATCAATCACTCCATATATATATATATATATGTGTGTGTGTGTGTGTAGATCCAACCAAATTCAACTTTGGATTGGAAATCTATTTTATTACATACCAAGTGCATGGAAAAAATTGAACAACCATGCAATCTAATTAATTTAAGGCTAAGGTTTGGCCTCTTGTCCTTCTGAGGAGCGCTTGTGATCGAGTTGCTAAGAGCTAATTCTAATGTAGCCAAGAACATTGCTGAAAATTTTCATTTTGATAATTAAGTAATATTGTGTGCCTACTGATGGCAAATATCATACGAATGCATGATTTTTTTTTATGTTGATTAATCCTTGTATAACTGAAGAGCTATAGACAACGAGACGAATTCCGGAATGTACCAGTTTTGATACACACACACACACACACACCCCAAAAAAAAAAATATATATATATATATATATATATATATATATATATATATGGACGATACTTGGATGCACACAAGTGAGCACCTCAAAATGCTTACCCTCTTGCATGGACCATTGAGGGACTGCCACTAGCTTTTCCTTTTCAAAATAAAAAATTATTTTTAAAAACTTATGGATTTTGCATCTATACCCCGCAACCTCTCCTCTTCACCGGCGACATTTCCGGCCACCTCCGACAACGAAACTTGTCTCTCTTCAAGGGCTTTCTATTCATGTAAGTTTCCCCACCTATGGTTTATCGTACGTGATGAATCGAAACCCGAAAACTCCGAAAAACTCCAAGCTTTCGAGTTTCGATTCATCATGTACGATAAACGATAGGTGATGAAACGTATATGAATGTAAAATCCGTGAAGAGACAAACAATTTGAGACTAGTTTTTCGGCCGGAGGTGGCCGGAAATGTCGTCGGTGAAGAGGAGCAGCCAGAGGTCTTGGATGCAAACTCCATAAGAAAAAATAATAATTTTTTATATTTATTTAAAATAGACATGTGGCGGTCCCTTATTGGTCCGCGTATTGAGGTAAGCACCTTGGGGTGCATACGGGTGTGCATCTAAGTATCGTCTTATATATATATATATGCATACCTATAAGCATGCCAATTGAAACATCAATTTCCACCCAATGTACGTGGCATTAATTATTAATTGCAATATAACTATAAGCCCTACTAGCTTTAGAACATGGTGTTCAAGAGGAACCAGGATTATTGTAAAACCAAATTATAAGCTAAAGTCATACATAACTAGTATAGCCTCTCTAATGAGTATCACTTAAAGAAAGACCGGTTTAGAACTTTTAAAGTTCACCGTTATATTAGAAGAATGATGTAAATTTTAAAACACCAAACAAAGTACACCAAATCAATAATGGTCACATGCATCTCCTCCTTCTCTCTCCTCTCTCATGCATCCATATTACTTGTTCCTTCTCTTTCTCTTCCTTCTTTCTAGTTGTTTTATGGGCAAAATTCCTTCACTTCTTCCATTTCTTAACATTAAATTTCATCCCTCCTCTATCTTTCTATTTCTTATAGTGGATTACAAGTGTGGTTTGAGGATAACATTTGAGATATATATTCAATTTAGTGATTACTAGGGATACGGTGCTGGTTTGCGAGTATGCTTTTAGTTGATTGTTTTTGTTAAGTGGAAGACAAAATTGTGTAAAATTTGAACTTTTTGCCTAAAATTCAATTGTAATGGAAAAAGAAAGATGAAAGAAAAATCCATGGGGAGAGAGAATTACTTTGCACATGAATAGGGAGGGGATGGAGAATTTAAGTTGTTTTTTTTTTTTGTCGAAGTGATGGTCAAAGCCTTAAAAGGGATGAGGAATTCTTAAGGTTTTGTTGGTTGGGTTTTGTTGTAGTATGCTGGGTTTTGGTCGAATGTACTTGCTTAGTTTTTGGTTTCATTGGTCGAATATACTGGTTGAAAAAAATATATATACTGCCGGGTATTGAGAATTTGAGATATCAAGAAAGAGGAAGAAGTGATGTGTAGGGAGCAGGAGAGAGAAGGAGATAGGTGAGGTTGCCTTGCACGTGAGGTAAAAGCACAAGACCTTGAAATTTATCGGATGGGTGGTTTGATTTGGTGTGTGGAGCATTGTTTGAGCTGTACGTGTTTGATTTTTTTAAATTTACACCCTTCTTCTAATTTAACTGTGGACTTTAAAAATCTTCAACTAGTCTTTATTATAGTAATTTTTATTAGGGATACTCTACAAGTGACAAAAAATTTCCAATTTGATTGTTTTTTTTTTTGTAAAGGTGATTTTTTATATATTATTATGGTATTACAAAAGATGTTGAAAAAAAAATAGAAATATATTAAGTGGATAGAACTATAGAAGTTATACCCAAAGTCTTAAATCAAATAATCCTAAAAACTCAAAAGAAAAATGAAAAGTAATTTTATTTCTACTCAATATGGGTAACGGACCCGACCCAGCCCACATAAACAAGCTTCCTTCGAAGAGGTGGATTCTTGAGTATAAAATAAGAGCAAAACGCAGAGCAGAGGGTGTTAGGCTGCTTGAGCAAAAAGAAAGTCGATACCTTTCAAGTCGGTTTTCTTCCGGCATTTAGCAGCCACTTCGATTCTACACTCTTTCAATGGCGCCGGAGCCCGAAGACATCAAGGACGAGAAGAACCCTAAACCCCTCGATGAGGACGACATCGCCCTCCTCAAGACCTATGTAAGTTTCAGCTCAATTTTTCACAAACCCTAGATTTCGTTTTCCCCAATCGATCTGCCCCGCTGTGTTTTGATTTTTCTGATCCCAAATCGCTAATTGATTGATGTAGTGCCCCTTATTGCTCATAGGGTTTTGTTCTGATTAGTGAGAAGTAATACAGATTTAATGGATTATGCAGGGATTAGGACCTTACTCCACGCATATCAAAAAGACTGAGAAAGAAATTAAGGAGATGGCTAAAAAGGTCAACGATTTATGTGGTAAGTAAAAACCCTTTTGCTCAATTTGTGCCTGGGTCTGAAATTTTAGAAGTAGGTAGTTAATTTTGTTCATGGCCAAGTTAAAGTTGAGTTCTTTACAGGTATTAAGGAGTCTGACACTGGGCTAGCTGCTCCCAGCCAGTGGGATCTTGTTTCTGATAAGCAGATGATGCAGGAGGAGCAACCTCTGCAGGTTTGTTAGACACTTGGGACCTAACCCTATACTAACTTCTTTGTAGTGGAATGTATTACTGAACCAATTATTGATTTTGTGAGTCAGGTAGCTAGATGCACGAAGATAATCAGTCCCAATTCTGAAGATGCTAAATACGTCATCAACGTTAAGCAAATTGCAAAGGTCTATTTTTTTGTATTGGAAAATATTCAATCCCAATGCCGCTCTGTGCTATAGTCTTTCATATTTGGTTGACCCTGTTCCATTCTTAATACCCTGTACATTTCTGAAAAATTGCAGTTTGTAGTCGGCCTGGGTGATAAGGTTTCCCCAACAGATATAGAAGAGGGCATGCGCGTGGGGTATGTATCATGTTTGTGAACTCTATCAGCATTTTCCATAATTGAGTTCCTTCTTTAGAGTAAATGATGTGGCACTTGAGGTTATGCTTGTAATGTAGCACTTAAGATTAAAGGTTATGCTTATAATAACTGCAAGTGAAACTTCAAAAAGAGTTTCAAAATTTTCTTAGAGGATTTCTACATTCGAAGTTTTAGACGGCATATAAGGACACAATTTGATCCAGCTAGGCAGTTCTGTACCAATTGCTTACTTGCATTACAGACCCTGGCTTCTCACCACACTTAAGATTAACATTCTATATATCTTGTTTGTGTGGACATATTATACCTACTTAGAATTGGAGAAAATTGCATGCTTTGTCATCTGCCTTCGGCAGTAAGCTCGTACTGTCTCCCATTCAACTTTTAAACATGTAACTACTGAATTGAAGGTTACACTTATAATAACTATTAAGTAAAACTTAAAAAAAAATTCAGAAATGTCTAAATACATTTGCACATTCAAAATTTTAGAAGACGTATAAGGAAACAAATTGTTTCGTCTAGGCAGTTTTGTACCAATTGCTTACTTGCATCTCTGGCTTCTCACCACAATTGTTGATGTTCTGCTTCAACATTCTACATTTCTTGTTTGTGGTGATCGACATATTCTTTCTTTCTAGCATTGGAATAAATTCTATGCTTTGTCATTTGCCTTTGGCAGTAAGCTTTTGCTGTGTCCCCTTTCAACTTTTAAACATTGTTTTGTAACTGCTGCAGGCTTATTCTTGTTGCACTTAGGATTAAAGGTTATGCTTATAATTACTAGTAATTGAAACTTCATAAAAATTTCAAGAATTTCTTAATGGATCTCTACATTCAAAGTTTCGGAAGAAATATAAGGATAGAATTTGATCCGCTAGGCAGTTTCGAACCCATTGCTCACTTGGGTCTCAGACCCTAGCTTCTCAACCCACAATTGTTGATGTTCTGCTTTAACATTCTACATATCTTTTTTGCGGACATAGCATTGCAGTAAATTCTATGCTTTGCCCCTGCCTTTCTCCTACTCAACTTTTGAACACTATTGTGTAATCACTGCAGGGTTGATCGAAACAAATATCAGATTCAGATTCCCTTGCCTCCAAAGATTGATCCAAGTGTAACCATGATGACGGTGGAAGAGAAGCCCGATGTGACATATAACGATGTTGGTGGATGCAAGGAGCAGATTGAGAAGATGCGAGAAGTATGTATAGAATATTTCACCATCTTAATTTATAATGTACATTCAATCATATGTACAATGCTGATTTTGTATCCTTTGTCTTAGGTTGTTGAGCTACCCATGCTTCACCCTGAGAAATTTGTGAAGCTTGGAATTGATCCTCCTAAGGGTGTTCTCTGTTATGGTCCTCCGGGGACTGGTAAAACCCTTCTAGCTAGAGCTGTGGCTAACAGAACTGACGCTTGTTTCATCCGTGTTATTGGGAGCGAACTTGTTCAAAAATATGTTGGTGAGGGGGCTAGGATGGTTCGAGAGTTATTTCAGGTCAGAAGTTGTTGCATGTTCAATCACTTTGAAATTGACTTTGAATTATTTTGCATTAGTGTGTTGATGTTACCTTAAATCTTTGATGTTAACTTATGCAGATGGCACGCTCAAAAAAGGCTTGTATTGTGTTTTTTGATGAAGTTGATGCCATAGGAGGGGCAAGATTTGATGATGGTGTGGGTGGAGATAATGAGGTTCAGCGCACTATGCTCGAAATTGTGAATCAGCTTGATGGGTTTGATGCTCGTGGAAACATTAAAGTCTTGATGGCAACAAACAGGTCTGTTGTGTATTTTGATTTTGCGATTAAATGGAATACCATTTGGAGTCAATGACCTTTTATCTAACTCCTGCCCTCTACCATGGTTTTTATTTGACCCTTTTTCAGGCCTGACACACTAGACCCAGCATTGTTACGTCCTGGACGATTGGATCGTAAGGTTGAGTTTGGCCTCCCAGATATGGAGAGTAGGACGCAAATTTTTAAGATCCATACACGAACAATGAACTGTGAAAGAGATGTTAGGTTTGAACTGTTGGCTCGGCTGTGCCCAAATTCAACTGGTAAGTACAAATTCAAAGAACAGATTGTCTTTGTACTTGGTCCTCTCTATTGCTATTTTGAGTTTGATGCGACCTTTTGGTTACCTTACCCGAATCTAATGGCAAGGGAATCCTGTGATTTGCATCTCCTTTGCTCTTATCCATTCCCATAGTGTTTGTGATTCATTCTTCATTTGTTATTGGACATCACTTTCCTGACATGGATCTCTGTTTCTCAGGTGCTGATATCAGAAGCGTATGCACAGAAGCCGGAATGTATGCCATCCGTGCACGAAGGAAGACTGTTACTGAAAAAGATTTCCTTGATGCTGTGAATAAGGTCATCAAGGGGTATCAGAAGTTCAGCGCTACTCCCAAGTACATGGTCTACAACTGAGCACATGATGTTCTCTTCTGTTTCCAGAAGCCACAAGACTGGTACATTCTCAAATGGAGATGAAGATGATGTGTGCCATCTTTTTAGGGTCATTTTACCAACTTTGTGCCCGTTGTTTGAACGTTGTATTTGTATGTGTTATTACATTAACTGCTCGCATATTTTATAAGATCACTCGAAGCCTGGTGGTTTTGAACTTGGCTTTTGATTCGCATGACTCATCTTTTCTTAATGTTCGTCTTCTACAGTAAATAAAGCTGCTATTTTATTCATTATGAACTAGTACTTGCCAAACCGTAGGATTGGGTTGCAATTTTTCAGTTGGGCAAGCGTGACTAATTGTCAAATAACAAACCAGTCTCAAATGGAGATTAGTCTAAGGGCTATAAGAGCATGGCAGTTATCAATTTTGAATAAAAATAGCTAATAGTGGGGGCTCTTAAGAATTTATACAGAGGGTAGAGTTCTTCTGGCTGGAGCACATCGTCTCCCTCCTGCTGGCATAAGATCAAGTTACAGTTACAGTACACAGACGACCCCGAAACGATCAGTTTAATACATGCACTTGTCATGTGTAATTGTACTTGGACTTGTGGACGCGATTTTTCAACCTGTCCTCGTCGGCTTATTTGGTGGAATATCTCAGAACACTTGCACAGCCTTTTGGTTTCTGGAATGGACTCTCGTAGATCATGTTAAGGTCCCTGAAGCACATGAGGTCTTGTGTTTAGAGGGTATAATTTGCAATAAATGAAGGATCAGATTTGATTTTGATTGAGAGCGCAACACGATGGAATTTCAAATTCTAATTTATTTACTTCAATATTGTACACCTACAAGAAAATATGTTGAACACCAAAGGGTCCATAGCACCTGCACTGCAAACTGATACATATTCAGCTTGCATTACAAACTGCAATGTGCACTGGTTTAATGTATACATAACGTCAGGAAAAAAAAAATGAAACTCCCATTAGAAACAAACTCCAAATCGCTTTAAACAGCACCAAGTTCAATCTGAAAAAAAAAAAAAAAAAACAATGAAAGAACTACCTCAACTATGTAAATATTAACAAACATATCCTACCAGGCGTGTAGATACCCAGTAACATATGGTTTAGCCAAGGTGAATAAACTCTAAATGTACTCTTTGCTTGAGGCATGTCGTCATTGTGTATCAGTGTGGCCGCCTCAAGCTTGCCTTTAAGACATGTCCTCCTGTGCATCAGCGCTGTCGCCTCTCTGGGATCCTCCTTGCTCATTTCCAACTGTTCTCCTGCTCATGTTGGCTCGCTGCACTAACCGAACCAATGCCTGAACGACTTCTGACATTGGTGGTCGGAACTCAGGCTCAGGCTGCACAAAATGTGGAAGTTAAGGATCAGATTTTCACTTCAGTAGATTCAAAAAATAATTCCATGTGAAGTTTTTTTTTTTTTTGTTGAGATATCCATGTGAAGTTCACAATTCAACTTCTACATTACCTGGACACAGAGGGCAATCACATCAGCAAACCGTGACAAAGATTTAACTGGATAGAGCCCCTTGAGTGCTGGGTCTACCATTTTTGAAAGAGCATCGATATCATGGAGTTGGGGTGTTGCCCATCGAACCAAAGATTGTTCAGACCTAGACTTCGAGCTGTTAAGGAATTTTCATACGACAATTAGTTTCACCAATCTTTATATATGATAGCCACACTATATAGTATGCCAATACTTTACCTATCAAATGGTTTGCGCCCACTAATAAGCTCGAGCATAACCACTCCAAAACTGTAGACATCACTCTTTAGGGTATATTGACCAGACATTGCAACCTCGGGTGCACTGTACCCAGATCCTGCATTGTGGTCCAACGCCTGCTCATTTCAAATTCAAAATATTAGCAATTTCCCACAAAATCGATGATCAATTATCAGCAGCAGACAATCATCAATGGCTGGCACTACATTAAATTTGAGCTATAAAGTGTAGTAATTTATAGCTCAAATTTGGAATGCTAAAAATTTGACCAAATTTTTTGACCAAAAAAAAAAAGTGTAGTAATTTGGAATGCTAAAAATGGTCGAGTTCCACACATGAATGTTCCGTGCTGACAAGTACAGTCGTACTTGGATCATCAATAACTACAAGAGATCTGATCAGGAAATAGCCTTCAAACTATTCTAGAGTATGCTATTACCTTGGTTGAACATCTAGAACCAAAATCTCAAACCAATAGTAACATAGGAAAACTAACTTATGTCCAAAATCATGAGACAAAATATGAGTATTTTATATTTATTCTAGTTCAACTACATAACTCCTGATTTCTGACACTTAGCATCTGAGTTTGCCAAGTGTTGCCAGATGCTGATGATTACCAACTATAATAATCTACAATGTCTCGGGCAGCAAAACGACAGAAAATTCCACATCACGGTGTACTAATATAAATGGATGAAAGAACTCAAGTACCTGATCAGCATTGGGGATCGAGCTTGCGAGTCCAGAGTCCGAAAGATGAGGATTGAGCTCCACATCCAGTAATATGTTAGCTGACTTTATATTCTTGTGGATAATTGATGGTGAGCAAACTTCATGCAAGTACCTAAACAATACAATGTGAGTACTAAATAACACATTTGCAAGATCATACAGAAATATCATTTATTGTAAGGACTAGGGTCCCGGTCTGAACTTTTCCAAATGCCTAGACTGCCTAGTTGACCCCCATTGGTATGTCGATTGTAGAATGACATACTATGTTAGTATAGTCAGGAACAAGAGGTCACGACATACTCAATAATGATCTATGACTTATATTTAAAAGCAATGTAACAACAAAGGCTAAAGCAAAGTTTCATGCTGAAGTTCAAGTTTCTCTCATTTATCAACTAACAACTCAGTCTACTCTAGTGCACCCTTTAGAGGGTGGGAGGGAGGGAGAGAGAGAGAGAGAGTGTGTGTGTACTTACTCTAGAGCACGTGCAGTCCCCAAAGCAATCTTAACCCTGGAGTTCCATGTCAATGGCTTGCTGTAATCATCTGAAAGATGCAGGAAGTCATGCAACGAACCATTTTTGTGGAACTCATAGACTAGCAGGTGCTGTCCATGCTCCGAACAGTAACCCACCAGCTCCGTTACATTTGCATGATGCAACTGGGAGACGTTCGAAACAATCTCTGTGAAATCTTCAGACAATTCACTAGGAATGATAGATGAATCAATTTTCTTCACAGCAAGAACCTGCAATAGAGGTACAACAAGTACAGAAGCTAATATTATTTATGTCCAGAACAATTGGAGCATTTGAATAAGAAAAAGTTTTATTAAAAGAAAAAGGTTCAAGGCCTGCAGCATTTTATTCTGGCTCTCAAAGAGGATTTAGTGTATACACATAGAATATAGATTCCCCTCCCCCCTCCCTCTCTCATAAAATAGGTTGTAGTTCTGCAGCCTCAGCCTCAAGCGGCAGGAAATAAATACATTGGTAAGAACTAAGAAGTATACCTTCCCATCATCAAATTGGGCCCGATAAACACGTCCAAACGACCCCTCACCAAGAAGGTTTTCAACACTAAAGCTGCCGGTAGCCATCTGCAGGTCTGCTATTGAATACGACTTCACATTTATAGGAGCTGCGATGGTTTTCTTGACAACAATGGGCTTCTTTGAGAATTCCTCTTCATCAAAGGATTTATGACGATCAACAGGGGGTGGTCTAAGATTTATTGTGGTAGGAGTATCGAAGGTCTTCAAATCCAATGTGGAGGAGGTTTGTACCGACTTCATTTCTGCATTGGAGTACCATATACAAAGCAGTAAACAAAAATGCAAAGTTGTTTAACAAAGAAGTTGTAGAATCTGAGCAGACATAATTGAGAAGTTCCCAACTTATTACAGCATAGTTGACATCGTCAACTTCAAAAGTTTAAGTCATATTCTCATTCGAGGGTGCTTTTTCTGTAATTTCAATTAAAAATAGTATTTGAATAATCTGGATCTATGGACATGAAGATAACAAAATGATGAAAGCCAAGCAAGTCAAATTACTAAAGAATTCCAATGTAAGATAAAGAACATCTAATTAAATTATAAGGTGATTTCTGATAATGCTAATTTCAATGTAAGATGTAAAAAAAAAACATTCTAGCTACCTTTCACTTCATTTGAAGCAAGGGGCGTAAAGGGCCGACTATCAATCTTTTCTATGTCAGAGGACGACCTCCTTGATCTTCTCTTTATGAGAAAGAATGCTAGAATTCCCGTAACGACAAAAATAGATACCACTATTCCTGCTATGCCACCAGCCCCTATTCCAGATTTCTTACCACCTCCACTGGCATCACTATCTGATGGTGTACCATTGCTGCCAGGTTTATGATTTCCGTTGTTCTTGCTGGCCGGAGGTGTACCAGGTGGAGGTGGGGGTGCTGGACCTGAGTTCCATGTGTTTCCGTCCTTCCTGTCATGAGATTTCGTACAATATTTGTGAACAAATTCTCTGTGGAAGCAAAGCGACAATAGCTAATAATAAAATGCTTACTTTAGGTTAATGTTCTTCAACGATGCTGGAATCCAGCCGGTAAAATGGTTATTTTCAATATTCCTAAGAAACCGGAAAAAAAAAATACTGTCATAATCAAAGACAGGCACTTTGGGATAAACAGGTAGGGGAGACAATGAATATCCTGCTGAGTAGGATGTATATCTCACAGATTTTCGAGGGGGAGATCGGCAAGGACGTCAATGGTCCCTGTTAACTGGTTATTCTGCAAATACCTGAAAGAAGACATAATTCCATGTAAGAATCAAGACTATAAACTAGAAAACAGTACCACAAGGAAAAACTTTCATTACTTACATTGTATTGATACTTGAGAGAGAGCTAAAACTCTCAGGGAGGCTACCTGGCATAGTATTGAAAGACAGATCCCTGAAGCAAAGAATAGAAATCATTAATCATTATCACTTGTCACTTGTTCAATTTTAAATTAGTTTATCATGAGCATTATGCCACCCAACATCTAAGGTGATGTTTGACATCTGTAGATAGATTCTCTAACAAAACATAATTCAAGACAGAGATCTCCTAAGACTAGAATATAGATTAAAACCTTCAAAAGAATTGTCTTCTCTTTTTTGGGGGGGAAGATGCTGCAATATGGAAATACTAATAATATCATAGTTCACTTTTCTTTTCTCCCTTTTTTTGAGAAGAAGATAATAACTGTTCTGCAAACTTGAACTAAATAGACAGCAATATAAGCTATATCTTATTCAGATCAAGGGTGGAAAGAGATCTCACAATGTAGAAAGGGAAGAAAGTTTTCCGAACATGTCATCCAGTGTATTCTGAAGCTGATTGTGACTGATGTTTCTGCAGTCCCCAAAAGAAATTGTAAATAGTTGAGTTTAAACTTTCTGGATAAGTTGTGACAAGATTTATAAATATATTCTTACAAGTATTTAAGAGAAGTCATCAGAGAGATGGAATAAGGGATGCCTTGTGTGAATTGATTAGCGCCAAGGTTTCTGCATACAGAAGAAAAGCCTGTGTTATGGAAAAAAAAAACTAAAAGTGGAAAAATAAAAAATAAAAGAGAATAAATGGGTTGAGGAAGCATACAGTCGTGTCAGGTTTGGAGGAAGATTATAAGGTATACCGCCTGCAAGATTATTATTGCTCATGTCTCTGCAAAATTTGTCACGTGCTCAAATGAAAAGATCAAACTAATGCAGTAAAAATGGATCAACTTGACATAGGTCACAATTGATCTTACAGGTTGGTTAACGCCGTCAAGCTCTGAAGGTTATACCCAAATGATCCAGAAAGTCCAAGACCTGATAAATCACTGGTGATAAAGAGCAATGACGGAATTGGTATCAGAAATCAGCACCAAAGGAGACAAAGGAAAGATTCATGGAAACGAATAAGTAGATGTGTACATTTCTGTTACTCGTGAGCGTGAACAGGTAACACCTTTCCAAGACTGGCCACATGGATCGCCACCACTTGCACTCCATTGGGTTAGCTGAGGTGGGGAATTTAAGCTTGTATACATGACAGTGAGAGCAGAAACTGTACATTTGACATGCAACAGAAAAATTCAATAAAAGCAATGCAGAAGAATAAAACTTGAATAGAAGCAAAAGAATGTGCATTTGCAGGATGCAGAGTGAATATATTGCAATTTGCAAATCAGAAAAGATGAACTTCATCAAATCTCCTAAGCATCTAAGAGTTAACAAGAAAACAGTTACCGCTATGAAATATACACTAATGCAACAGCAAGACCCTTCATTGTAAAATTATACACTAATGCAACTGCAATTCCAAATGTAAATGGATATAAACGCTGAAAAACTGTATGATGAGTTACAAAAAAGGAAAACAAGTTCTACCAACTAAGGAAGCTTCTTTTCAAAGAAAAGTAGACTTTTATCTTGAGTTCATGTCGCAATGTAGAGTTTATCATGACAAGTTTTGTTGGTGTATTGGGTTTGTTGAAGTAGACCAAAAATGTCATATTTACAAACTGATGCATCTAAAATTAGGAATTGCACAATTGAATCTCAATCATGCTGAATAAGTTAGCCAGACAGAGACATTAAATTCTGGACTTAGAACTACGCTTTTCACATCTCATCGTTTTGAAATCCCTTGCTACTTTCAATTACCTAAATGAAGCAAAGCACGAATTTTTAATGTTAAAAAAGTAGCAATTGCAATTGCTTTTCAATGAAGCCCCAATGATAGTCCTAAAGGGAAAGCTAATTATCACTTTGATAAAGCAAAAGATATAATTTAGTCGCTTTTCTGAAGCTTGAATTACATGAATGCTCAAGAGCAATCACATCAAAACCCAGAATTTATTTTATCATAAATTAAGGTGAAGCAATTTCAAGCTAGCATCACTAACAGCAGCCCTCGGATGGACATAAACAGTTACTCTGATTGGAGCCCCTTTCAGTCAAAGTTTAAACAACTCAAAACCAAGAATATGAACACGAATCTGCTCCCAAGAAGCAGCTCAATGCCCACTTCAACAACACTAATGAAAGTCAAATCCAAAATGCACACACCAATGGGAAAAACCAAAGCAACCCAGAAAGCAGCAAAATAATGCAGATGTGCCATAGATTAGCTCATGAGAAAACCAAAAAAAAAATATTAATATTAAATCAAAGAAGCAGCAACAAAAAAGAGAGTAGAGGAGTTGGGTAAGGCACTAACCATCTGTTGGATCTGTGGCAGCATTGATTGAACTGGGACTCCATCCCCAAATGCAGAAGCTCACCACAACCAAAACCCACCTCCAGCTCTCCACCACTCTCTCTCTCTCTCTCTCTCTCTCTCTCTCTCTCTCTCTCTAAAACTCACTCTCTGCCTCTTCTCAACTCTACCCACAAAAAGCTAATCAAAGCTTGGGCCTTTTTTTCCTTTTTGGTGAATTGATTTTGTTTCCCCAACAGATTTGTATTATATTTTAATCCTAAGTAGCCACCATGCCCAAGTAAAGCTGGCAGGCACGATTTGCCAGAAGAATCCAAAGCCACAGAAAACCTATTGTTATTTTATCTCTCTCTCCTTCTCACTTTGTCTTTCCTCTCTTTCTAGGTAGACTAGTGTATTATGATTTATGAGGAGGAAAATACCAAATACACTCTTGGTTGGTGTGTGTATGTATATCAATGTATCCAACTCAACTCTATGTATAATTATATTCTGGGACCAATTTTTCTTCTCTCTCACTATAAGAATCAAATCTCAAATATTGAACAGGAAAGCCATAGCTTTCAACAGCATCACACGCTTTTGAATTCTGTATAGTCAATGATTAATCATGCCAGTGTTGGCCTGTTGGGTACCCATTAGCTTTAAACCCATTAAAGCAAATTAAAATCCAGGAGAGATTTACTCTGAATTTCTTACCAAAGATGGCATCTTTTCGACTTGAGAATCACGGGATTTACGTAAAAATCAAATCTTTTTTTATCTCCTTCAAATTCTCTGTGTCCGTGAGTTTGTGTCAATTTTACAGTTAAAGCAATATTATTTACCGGTGGATTTGGTCTTAGATTTGCACCCAAGTGTCGCAATCAGCGCAAGCAAAGGGGTAAACGGTGGGATTGATCTGTGAGTGAATTAGTCAACGTCAGACCCGCTGCTTCTGTTTTTACTTTCACCTCTCTTTTACTTCACTCTTCTTTCACATTGTGCTTTGAATCTACGTACGTTGTGGGGAAATATTATGGGAAAATTATGTAACTATCTATCATTGTCAGATACGTATGTCTTATTATGGTCTAATGATTTTTGCGCTAAGTGGTTGATTGCAATTAGCTCATAGTTAACCTGTAATTACATGATTTCGTCATGTTGGTTATTCATATATAAAGATTAAATGAACAATTACTTGTCACCCCGTTGGGACGTATGTTTTCTGTATCATGTAATTTAATTTATATACGTATTTGCTTAATCGCACCGTAGCACGAAGATAGTTCAATTGGATACCGTATTAAAAATGTCCAACCTTGCATGACGATGAACATTATTATTCGCATGTTATCAATTTCAAAGTGGATGCTCTAATTTTAATAGCCTAATATTAGCCAATAAGTGCATAACCGTACCTCTTTTAAGATAAATGTAAACATAAAAAGATAGAGCAATGGCAAACCCTTGCTTCTAGGCTTTTGCATAAGCCGGGCACATTGGCTGAATTAGGGTTCACAATCGGCGATTCAGCTTTATCGTTTTTCAAATTAACGCATATCTTCTAAAAACACACCTCAATGAGTTACATGTAGAATAAAAACCAAGAAGAATTATCACATCCCTCGCATTAACATTTTAAGCATTCACAATATGTTGTGAAGCTCTTTGAACAACTATGTTCGATGATCTCCAAACATGACGAAATTAAACTACTTGGAATTGTTATATATAGTAAGTAGTAACTCCTTAATATCTTCAAGAAGGTATAGCACCGGTAGACTACCATAAAAGATTTGAAAGAAGGAAAAATGAAAACTAAACCGACAAGTATATTGAAGAAGAAAATCAGATAATTTAATTTATTTTTAATTATAAGTTATGTTTGTTAACTATATTCGGAGCAAGCGAATTGGAACTTTTGACCACATCTAAGAGCATATGCAGTGGTTATGTCAAAATCTACCTGGCACACCAACGGTAATTTTTGACAGCCCAAAATCTCATACAACCCATATGTCAAAGCCACCGTGGATGGCATAAACGTTTCAATATGTCAAATTTGACATATCAAAAAGGCATATGTCAATTTTTTTTTATTATTATCTCTCTCTCTTTCGCTCGTCTCTCTCTCTCTTCGTCCCAAAACTCAAATTCTTTCACCCTTCTTTTCATTTTCTGGATTTTGTGTTTGTGTGTGAAATGTGCGAGTTGGGTTTTTGTTCTAGGGAAAAACTAGAACTGTGGGGCGGCTCAGGAACGGTTTTTGGTTGCGAATCCAGATCATAGTGAGATAGAGTGAAGAGGAGACCATATCAGAGTGAGATAAAGAGAAGAGGAGACTAGATCAAAGTGAGATCGAGAGAAGAGGATACGGGATTGGGGGAGACTGGAGAGAGAGAGAGAGAGAGAGAGATAACCAGATCCTTGATTGGGACGAAAGGGAGAGAGAGAGACCAAAGTACCAAAACCAGAAGAGGAAGAAAGAGAGAAGAAAACGAAAGAGAAGGAGTGAGAATGATAAAAAATATAACAAATTACCCAAAAGGCCATTTTGGGTGCCCTCATGCTTCAAAAAGCCACCATATATTTTTTACCCAAATAAGGCCACCAATATTTACAAAAATGCCACCGCATCAATATTTACAAAAATGCCACCGCATTTTTTTTTGCTATTATTTACAAAAATGTCACTACATACGAAAACAACAATAAAGCTATTGTCAACGACAATAAAGCTACTGTCCAACGACAATAAAGCTACTGTCCAACGACAATAAAACTACTGTGCAACGACAATAAAGCTACTATCCAAAAACAATAAAACGTTAGTGGCATGAATCGTAATTTTGAAAAAAATAATGTCAAATAGAAAGAGTTAAAGCTACTGAGTGGCTTTATTTGGAAAATAAAGCTATTGTGACATTTTGAAGAATATGGTCACCTAAATTGGCCTTATGGGTAATTGGCTCTAAAAAATAATAAAAATATTAAAATATTATTATTTTTTAACATATGGGTTGGAGTACAATTCTACCATATATGTCAATGGCCATGTCATATGTCAAATTTGAATTTGACAAAAAAAATTGACATATCCATTACAGATGCTCTAAGTATCTAACGAATAAAACGTATAAAGCATCCATATATCTCATATATCATTTTTTATTTTTTTTAAGGATTTAAAAGTAAATATAGTTCATTATTATTTTGGATTTGGGTGGTAGGTGAAAACGAATCAGGCTCACCAAGTCATTATCTCAAGGATCTGTTCTGTTTCCTCTAATGATCGACTCAAATCAATAATGAGTAAAACTTTAACAATATATGATGGGGTTGATTGGGGTCTTTGTATTACCTAGCTGGACCATGACATGTTTGGACTAATTAAAATGATGATTTCTATACATATAAGGGTTTGGTTAATTTGTTAAAACGATTCAACCAAATCCGACCTAACATAGACGTACTTGTCATAAACTTGACAAGCTTGAAAATTGTCTTGCAACAAACACAACTATAAATCAATGTGATGTAAATTTTTATTTTTTGTTTATTTAGATCGATGGAAAAAGAATATGATTTTCTTCTTTCATATTAATTGCTTTAGTTCTAGTGTCCTTGTGGTGTTAGCTAGGCTTAGTTATTGCCGTATTGGTGATCTCGGGGTCGTCAAATAAATGATATGATAAGTTACGAGTTTTTTATGACACAAAATCACACTAGCAATTCTATCTAAACTTGTCAAAATGAGAAACAAAATAATATATGGATCAAAATTCTTTATAAGACATGTCTTTACCAAGCGATGTACTAAATGCGTCTACTAAGAAATCAAAGAGATTCACCTCATGTTGTTTTGGCCTATTTTAATTTTCTTATTGAGGGTGATTAATTCATTAGGGTCTATTTGTCCTTAGGTTTCTGTTCTACTCTTTCCCTTAATGGATAAAGCTTTCGTTCCTTAAAGAAACAAGCAAACAGGACAATGTTATTAGGTGGAATGGTGGATATCGCTTTAATTATATATAATAAAAAAACATATTTATTAGAGTGGTTCCACGTCTCTATGCTTCTATGTCATATATTTCTTCATATATACACATGAAAAAAAAATACAATAAAATGAAACCAATTGGATGTGGAGTAATTCAAACTCGATCATATGTTGCATGTTGAGATCTCTTGTGAATCGTAGGATATATCCAAACACTTACAAGAGAGAAGGTCACACCGTTCTAGGATATATCCAAACACAAACATATTTAGTAATTGTCTTTGAGCTTTTGTTTATATTTTGATTTTTTTTAAAACAAATTATTGTTCATGAGCCATGACAGATATGTCTTATAGTTGTAGACTATTTTTCAATTTTGGTTAAATATACAGGCTCAAAGAATGAATCGACATGCTAATACTAAAATAAATTGTTTTGTCACGAGAGATTGGTATTGCGTCTTGCATCCCTCATTTGCACTCATTTCTAGACGTTAAAAATGTGGAATATATATAGCTCAGCACACTCTTTTACATATTGTGTAACTTTTTTTGTTTGTACGAAACATATTGTGTAACTTAAGCCATATATACATGAACTATTTATATCGAATACTATAGAAAACAAGACACAGATAAGCTCGATCAACATGTTATTTTCAAAATATTATTATAGACAATCGATAAAGAGACGGATAACCTTACATGTATTATACAACTTTTATGTCAATGTATGTGACACAACATATATATATATATATATATCACTGTCAATATGTGAATTAGTCAATTAGCTAGATATTAATTTATCCAAGGACAAAACTTTCGTCATTGAATCCCTAATTTCATAAACATACGAATTTGACGTTGTCTTGAGAAGATTTATAATTGTTAATTAGAATCTAGTGTCAATCTACGAGTACTAATTAATTAAACTAGTAATTAATCATGATCGTGGCAAGCATAATAGCATATCATACATAGTTAATTTATTGGAAATAAAGACAAGCATAAAGAATGAAGTTAATTTTATTTACTGGTGGAGCATGTGTACGTCAAGTCGTCAATTCTTTGGGAGCGGATTTGCTCACCAGCAACCTTTACTGGTGATACCACCATTTATCATGGAGCTGACACCTGTACTCCAAACATTACCATAGTTAACTATGGTTAACAGGAAAGAGAGAAAGCATTCTCCCAAGTCCCAACCTTTCGTTTATTTTATTTGATATCTTTCTGGAAATCATCTCCCCCCATTAATTCTCTCTCATTGTCTTCATTTTTAAATAATCACTAACAAAGATTCTCCAGAACATGACTCTCCTCGGCTTAGAAAATTTGAAATTCAGCAAATTTTGCCTTGTGATTTATAATTCGATTGTGAAATTTGATAGTTGCTAAAAATAAATAAAAATTTGGGAAAAGTTAATTTCTATGATTAGATTAAATTTAGAACCATTAAGGCATTAAGTAAAATTCCAACATAAAACAGAATCACTCTACATTTAATCTCTAAGGGGAATAAAACTTCAGTTAATTTTAAGAAATGTTGTGGATATTGGGAAAAACTGGTTTGATTGATGATCCGAGATAGTTCTCGTTTTCTATCTTTTGTTATCCCTGGTTCAGCATGAAAACTAAAAACAAAAAAAAATAGAAATTAATATTTTATAGGTCGGGGTTTAGGATGAGTGGTTGAATCGGTTTAGGATTATAGGTTGGGGTGAGATATTCGAGGAGCAGAGGTAGAAACAATAACTGCTGGCGTATTGGATTTAGGAAGAAGAAGATGAGAAAGAGCAGAGAAGAGAAGTCTCTTGTTGCAGTGATTCATTTGAAAATGAAGACGAGAGAGAGAGAGAGAATTAATGGGGGGAGATGATTTCCAGAAAGGTATCAAATAAAATAAACAAAAGGGTTGGGACTTGGGAGAATGCTTTCTCTCTTTCCTGTTAACCATAGTTAACTATGGTAATGTTTGGAGTACAGGTGTCAGCTCCATGATAAATGGTGGTATCACCAGTAAATGTTGCTGGTGAGCAAATCCGCTCCCCAATTCTTTCCTGTTGTCTGCTTCTGTTTGACATGCATATTATTATTATTATAAATCAAATCAAAGTCACTGATGTAATTAACCACTAATATACGCTATTATATACGTAATTTAATTTTAATTAGTAAGGTGATGACGACTAAAGTAATTAACACGAGAAAGTCCAAGTTTGCATGGAGACACTAGTCGCTCACATGTGATGTGGCCTCCTCCTATCGTGGTGGTGTCGGTGGTCGGTGTCGCTTTTCATGACTCAGCTGTGGCTCACATATACATTTCTCTATCGACCGACTGGGTGGGTACCTTAAGCTGGTATTGTCAATTGTGTGTTAATCATCATTTGGCTCATTAATATTATTGCAATAACTTGGAGTTTAGGTCATTTTTCGGGTTGTTCTAGGCCCACATAAGTAGCTCTTTAATTTTAATGGATGGAGTGCCAAAAACAGATCGAGTAGTAGCATCCTGGGGCATAGGGCAACTCAGGTCGAGCCGAGTCTGCTTGTCACCAAGCGAAAGTTAACTCTGGTAGTGTGCGTTGAACTCCACTGATCGTCGCCGCCGGCTCCTGTGCAAAGATCTCGGAAATGCAATCCCATGCGCATCCACCACCCTAGCTACCTACCTTCCTCCCCATACCCATCAACCCAAAAGGAGGAGGGAGCTGAGAAGAAAAAAAGAGACGGTGGGCAAGGAGCTAGCTAGCCCTAACCGCCACGTACAGCTGAAGAGTCTAGCTGCTGTCGAAGAAGGGATGTTGACCCAAAGCCGCAACCCTAGCCGGACCCGAGCGACCTGTAGGAAGGTGTTCCAATACCAAACACTGAAAACATGCAAACCCCCTACCAACTTCATTAACGGTGCAATTAAGCCTGAAGTTTCTCGTTTTCCAAACCAAGCTTGAAACATCAAGATCAATACGAACCCTAATTTCCGGAGCCATAGGTAGGATGCTAAGCTTGTCCACCCAAAGAACCGAATCGAGGATTACGCCTATAATTCTTTCAACCCACTCGAGTACGTTTTAGAGTAGAGGGAAAGTTCTTTAGTACGTTGAACCCCATACAGCCATACCCTTATGGTTTGAAGCGTCACGTACGTACTAGGGCGTCCACGAGGTCATCGTATGGCGCAACCACCACCATGGCTTTGTCAAAATGCTACAGTTCACCAACCCACCATGCAAACATATACCATTATGAAGAACAACGTACTAAATCAAAGTGAGCAATAAAATGTCCTAGACAAGCTTCACGAAGTTGAATACCATTTTTTTTGGCTAACGAACACCGGCCACCATTAGATCGATCCCCATAATTGCCCCATGGTATCTTGAAAAACTGCCACCTTCACTGATTGTCAAGAGAGCAAGGCGCCATCCGAAACTAATGATTCTTTAGAATTCACAAGGTTTACCGTAGTAAAATTGATTAATGCAAACTTTGAGACAAAGCTGTTGGAGAATGGAGATCTCATATCAGAAGAGCGACAAAATAAAATATAACTTATAAGTAGGTGACTTACTCCCAATTATACCGAGGCTTTTTGTGACAAAACCCAACACCTAATAGGTGGTTAAGTTGAGACAATATCAGTATAGTAGTGGGCCACGGGCCACGCTTGTCGCTGTTTAATTAACAAAAATCTGATACTCACAATTAGTATCATGAAAGATCTAGGGGAGTGTTTTTGATACTCAACTTTACCATTTATAATCAATTTTTAACTACATAAAATTGGAGTGCAAGTGATAAAATATAGGATTTTTATATGTTATCACCAAATGTGGTCTAAATTTTGATGTACCGGACATAAATGTACTCAACTTTCAAAAATAAGTAATAAGGTACCTGGACTTCAAAAGCACATCATCGAGATACCTCGGTCCATTTTTCTTTATTTGTCCGTTAATTATGTGGGCATAGCAGTCATTTGACCTATCTCAACTTTTAAAAGTGATCAATAAGGTACATAAACTTTTAAAAACATATCATCAGAATACCTCGATTCATTTTTCATCATATCTCAGTTAAATGATATATGTTAAAGCACATATCTCTTCCCTCTTCTCACCTTATCTTTTGCCCTCCAAAATTAACAATGCAATTAATTATTCTCCTTCCAGATTTATTCTTCAAAACTTCATTTTTATCATCTTCCTATAATCAATAATTAAGTAGACTTTGATTATTTTTTTGGAAGGTATTACTTTGATTACTTTAATCACTTTAATCAATATGAATTAAAGTAGTGACTAATTCAAAATTAAGCTACATCATCCATACATTATATTTCAAACATACTTTATGTGCATCATCCATACATGAGAATATACCTCGGTAGCATTAGATTCAGTCTCTCATCTCGATGTGAGTCGAAGAAAAAAAGAGAGAAAAGAAGAGGATAGAAGCAAAACAAAACAAAAGTGAGAAAATACCATAAAACTCATGAAAAATATCTCACATGGGCCGAAATAAAAATTTCTCAAAACTTCACCATGGGCATGCATCGTTAGTTACCCACGCTACTATGAGCATCGTTAGTTAGCCTCTCTAACATGAACATCGTTGAAAGTGTCGGGGGCACATCGGGATGCCTCCTTCTGCATTGCACTTTTTTCTTCAACTTTACCAGTGTCAAAACTTCACTATTAGTAAAACATAATTTTTAAAAGGTGTGTCAAACTGTCAATTGACAGAACTCGAAAATCTAGGATTGTTTATTTTTTATAAATTTTCTAGTTTTCCAAAATTTTAAAAAATCGTAAAAAATAAATGAGTCGATATTTTTGAATTTTATCAACTCTAAAAGGCCTTAAAAATCATGATTTGAGTTTGGAAATATTTTGGTACAAAAATAAGAACATACAATTTTAGCCCAAAAATCGTGTGTTATAACCCACGTATTGGGTTAAAAACCATAGTTTCGGACAAAAAAATAAAAATTTCTCAAAACTTCACCATTGGTAAAATATGTTTTTTAAAAGGTTTTATAATTGACAGAACTCGAAAATCTAGGATTGTTTATTTTTTATGAATTTTCTAGTTTTCCGAATTTGGAAAATCGTAAAAAATAAATGAGTCGATATTTTTTGCATTTTATCAACTCTAGAAGTCCTTAAAAATCATGATTTGAGTTTGAAAATATTTTGGTACGAAAATAAGAACATACAATTCTAGCCCAAAAATCGTGTGTTATAACCCACAGTTTTGGGTGAAAAACCATGGTTTCGGACAAAACAATAAATTTTTTTTCAAAACTTCACCATTGGTAAAACATATTTTTTACAAGGTTTTCCAATTGACAAAACTCGAAAATCTCGGATCGTTTATTTCTTTATGAATTTTCTGAATTTGGAAAATCCTAAAAGATAATCGAAGCGATATTTTTGTGTTTTGTCGACTCTAGAAGTCCTTAAAAATCAAGATTTGAGTTTGAGAATTTTTTGGTTGAAAAGTCAGAGCATACAATTTTTGCCCAAAAATCGTGTGTTATAACCCACAGATTTGGGTGAAATAATAGATTTAATGTTGGAGATGCTCTAACTGAATTATTTTTTTGGAAAATTTGATATAATATAGAGGGAAAAATAGTGAAAAAGAAGAATAACTAATTGGGCACCTAATAATTTATATTTTAAAAAGTTTGTTCAGAAAAGATTAGACATGTGGACACGTGGTAATTTCTAAAGAGGGTCTGGCTAACTCAAACACATAGTGAGTCTGACGCTAGCATTCCTCTCTCTTTATATATATATAAATTATTTTTTTAAAAGAGGATCAAAGGATTTCACTCTTATCTCATGGTGACTCGAACCCATGACTCAGATCTTAGATAGTGTGTGCTCTAACCACTGAGCTAATACCATTTCGTCAATTTCTCTCTCTCTCTCTCTCTCTCTCTCTCTCTCTCTATATATATATATATATATATATATGAGTTTTTATCACATATAGTACCTGAACTATTTCTCAATTATATATTTAGTACCTAAACTTCAATTTTTGTCACAAGTAGTACTTCAATTTTGTCATAAATAGTACTCAAAATTTTCGATTTCATCTCTTGTGATATCTAAGACCATTTTTGTCACAAATATATGCTTGTGTTCCAAAAAAAGAGAGGCTATAGCTAAGATAGAAAACTTTAATTGGGTACTATTTGTGACAAAAATTGAAAACTTTAAGTACTACTTGTGACAAAAATTGAAGTTCAGATACCACAAGAGATGAAATCGAAAACTTTGAGTACTACTTGTGACAAAAATTAAAGTTTAGGTACCAAGTATATAATTAAGAAATAATTCAGGTACTATATGTGATAATAACCCTATTATATATATATATTCTTAATTAATATTTTAATTTACTTTACTTATGACGGTGACGACTAAAGTAATTAACATGAGAAAGTCCAAGTTTGCATGGAGACATCTCTCTCTCTCTCTCTCTCTCTCTCTCTCTCTCTCTCTCTCTCTCTCTAAAAACCTTAAAAAACCCTAGCCACCATCACAAGGGGAGGTGAGGTTGGAGAACCTTCTCCCCTTCCTCTTTTCTCTTTGTTCGGTTGAATTTTCTAATTGTTTTAGTTCCTTGTGGTGGATAATATATAAACCCCTAAGGGTGGTTTTATTTTCGTCCAACTTTTTTTTTTATGGTAAAATATTTCCTCTAAAATTCAATCTCATTAGATTTTTTATTTTCTCTAATTTTAGTTCTCTCTTCGAGTTGAAATTTTTTGTTGTTGTATGTTCATGTGTTCTTGGCCATCTTCGACAAATTCAAATTATTATGAGTTTAGAGGGAGTTTGTTGAACAATTCGCTATTATGCGTAGTTGAATCATTAGAGACAGGGTCAATTTTAGATCTGGCCCTTGTTCGATCTGCAATCGCTTCTTGGTTAGATGCAGTGGTACATATGACGACGTTACTTCAATATGCGATGATGATCATGATTTAGGTTTATGAGTTCTTTAAGGGATTTTGTTATTTTGGGTTATTTGGAATTTGTTAGGGTTCAAGCTTAATTATGGTGATGTGAGAATAGTTGTTAGTACTCCGGCTTTTGTCCGCTCATGTTGGCTTTGTTATTGATGCTGCCATAATGAAATGAGCATATTTGCTAGTAGTCTTTGTTGATGTAATACTGATGTTCATCTAATGTAAAAAAAGTTTGTGTTGAGACACCACCATGACTTTTCTTTTTGACGTACTTTGAATATGCTTCTAATATTGATTCTAATGTTTACCTTGAGTGGTTCTCTTATGCTCCGGATTTTATTCTGGATGCCATTTGTTATGATTGTAATCGTATATGGGTGCATTTTAATACAAGGGGGGGAAGAAGAAGATCGGGGGGGGGGGGGGGGGGGTTGTGGGGGGTTGGGGGGGGTTGGGGGTTGGGGGTTTGGGGTGGTGGGTTGGTGTTTGTGTTGTTGTGGGGGGGGTTGTTTGTTTTAAAGTTGTGTTTGGGGTGTTTGATTGGGTGTTTTGTGTGTTTGTTGGTGTGTTTTTCGGTGTTTTGGGTGTTGGGTTCGTAGTGTGGGTTGTTTGGTTTGTTAGGGTTTGGGGGGTTGTGGTTTATTCTTTGGTAAAAAAAATATATATATATATGCTTCCAATATGAGAAAATCATCGTACTTTCAATAAGCTTTCACGCATTGCCAGGGATCCTTATCTAAATTTTTAGTTTTGAACTTGAATTGTACGCACGCACCAATTTTTACGTTAACTTGAAAGCAAAGGAACCTTAATTCTCAATCATCGATCGAGTTTGTTCTTGTTGGTACGGTGTATATATGCGCGCCATTAATCAATGGCAGCCATTCTCTTTTCTTCCTTTTTTTTTTCAGTTTAGAATGGTTACGTAGAGGCGGCAACATGTAATTAACTAACAAAAAAGAAGAACAGAGAAACACAAAAATTTGTGGGTCGCCATTCTCTTTTCTTCCTTTTTCAGTTATGAAAGACGATTGTGACTTGATCAATATGCTCACTTGCACACTTGATCATATTATGGGACATGGTTTGAGATTGAAAATCAAGAGAAAACAAAGAGTAAAACAGCTTCAATTCTTCCAAATTTTAATGCTCAAACTTAGTGTCAAAATAATGGAAAACATTTTTTCAATGTGACAAGTTTTTTTTTGTTAAAGCCTTACTTTTATCGCTCATATATATATGAGCCATAGTTTACTTAAGTTTAGCATTAAAACAGTTCTTAGAAATTGACACGTGAACATAAAATGGTTTTAGACCACATAAATCTTACATTTTGCAAACAATGTGAATTGCCATGAACATGGACGAAGCTAGCAATCAAAATTTAGATGAGCTAAAATTTAGATGAGCTAATTGTTGCGGGAATTTTTTTTTAAGTTCAAGTTAATATTCATTTGTTGGAGTATTTTCATAAAAGTTGGAGAGTATTTTCAAAGCCAAAATAAAAATAAAAATAGATAGATATGAAGCTATCTCTTCTGTTCTCGCACACTCTATCACATTTCAGATCAGGCTCTGTCACTTTTATCACATTTCAGGTCAATTGCTATATTATTATTATTTATATAAACGATTAGTCTACTATTAAATAGATATCCTAATTATCAAGGTAATGAACTTTATGTTCATTGTCCAAAAAAAAAAAAACTATTCAGAGATGAGAAAACTGCTCCATCTCTGTTGTACATTGCATCGCTTTTAGGTTGAGAGTTTTCCAGTAACACAGTGTAAATGCCACTTTGAGTTTGAGAGTGTTTCGATTAGACAATGTAAATGTCAGAAATTACATGTACAGTGTGTGAAATGTAATCAGAAGTTCAAAACCCTAAACTTCATTAGACGATATGCCACCCTATGTTTGGGGCATTTAGGTAATTTCGTCACACCATGCTACACTATGATGATGAACACAACGACAAGTCCAAAACCCACACAACGCATAATACACTAGAACAAGCAAAGCTCTGCACAAGAAACCTTGCAAGCTACCATCTATGCCCACGTAGCACCCATACGGCCATACCCATCTTTGCTTTTCATCTCCAAATCAACCTACAATAAATACTCGATCATTTCATTTGATTCTCAAACATTAGTTAATTAAAACCACCGAGTGCATCATTCCATGGCTACCAAGTTCCAAGAGAACCAAAGCAACGGACCTGACGATCATGATATTGACGGTGACGATGTCGACGATGAAGAGTTCAGGTACCTGATCGTACGGCCAGAGAAGGGAGGCCTCCGGGACATGGTTCAATACGCAGTGTTGGGAGACACGGGGAGTGGGGTTCGGTTTCTGGAGAGCTCAGACGAACAAGTGTCAGGCGTCGTTGCGGAGGCGCAGAGATGGGCGATAGTGGTTTCCGTCATTGCTCGCAAGATCATAGCTCTTTTTGGGAATCCCCTCAAGTGGACTGGCTACTTGGTTGACTTCATCCTCAACCTCCTCTCTCTCAATGGAAACCTCTACGGCTTACTCTCCAATCTTGTTCATGGTAAATAAATAAATTCATGTTGGTTAATTTCTAAGATTACCCATTTGGTAATTAATTTCTTCATTATTCTTGTGCTTTTGGATATGCCTTATGTCATTGTGTTGTGTATACTTGTCAATGACATTGGAACTCTGAGTGAATATTTCTACTTAGAATTTATGGCCCCCTTGGCCTGTACATGATTTATTTTCTGGGGAGCAGCCTATGTATGCATTCATAATTTCATATTAGTTACAGGGTTTGTATATTGTACATTGTGTATCGCTACATCAAGTAGAACAGAGTCTACCTCTCCATTGAGTTCATATTAGTTACAAGGTTTGTATATGGTACATTGTGTATTGGTACATCAAGTAGAACAGTGTCTACCTCTCCATGGAGTTGGTCTAGTACTATTAATGTATTGATGCGTTAATGTACTGTAGAATCTTTCTTGGTTACTAGTTTGATTAGTTACTGTGATCGTGATTGGCGATGCAGGAAAAGTATTGGTGCCGCAGAGGGGGACGGAGACTTTCATAAGTACAATTGGTCAATTGGATGGGAGGATAGAACTGTACCAGAAGCGTGAAAGCTTAGCAGAACACATAGTTGCTTCTGTTAATTCTGAAGAAACAAGTATGAAGGCAGAGCTAGGGAACAGGGCTCTCATGGACCTTTGTATCATGGCTTCCAAGTTAGTATATGAGAATGCCAAAGTCGTTAGAGAAATCGTCACTGACCATTGGAAGGCAAGCTATTCAATTCTCATAATATCTATTTTTTGTTTCCAAATAAAGTAATGATTCAATAAACTTAATTTCAGTTCATCACTATCAATACTAGTAACTCGTGCATTTTTGACAATGAAAGCAGATGCATTTTGTGGACTTTTATGATTGCTGGAATGGTAAGAATTATATCTTGAATATGACTTAAAGTTTCAAGGCCGTAGGCTTTAGAAGTCCAATTAATCTTTCTTCTCCTTTATTGGATGATGATTTGATAGATTTCCAAAAGCAGATGTCCACCCAAGTGTTTATACTTTGTGACAAGCCTAAAGATGCAAATTTCATATTGGTAAGCTTCAGGGGCACCGAACCTTTTGATGCTGACGATTGGAGTACCGATTTTGACTACTCTTGGTATGAAATTCCGGAATTGGGTAAAGTACACATGGGATTCTTGGAAGCCTTAGGCTTGGGCAGTAGAACTAATGTTGTAACCTTCTACAATCAAATTGTCTTGTACAATCAACTTCAAGAGAAACACAAGCTCACCCCTCAAAATGGTGTTGAGGTTAGCGAAAGGCCTTCAGAAGGTATTAAAGCACCATCCTCCAATGCTGTGGCTAGCAGCAAGATAGTTCCACCAGATATGGTAGAGAAGAGTGCATACTATGCTGTAAGAAAAAAGCTCGAGAGCTTACTAGAGGAGCACAAAAATGCAAAATTCGTTGTTACAGGGCATAGTCTAGGTGGGGCGCTTGCGATATTGTTCCCCTGTGTGCTGGTGTTGCATGAGGAGATGGAGTTGATGGATAGGTTGTTGGGTGTATATACATTTGGACAGCCAAGGGTAGGGAATAGGCAGCTGGGGAGGTACATGGAATCCCATCTGAATAATCCGATCCAAAAGTACTTCAGGGTTGTCTACTCCAATGATCTTGTCCCCAGGTTGCCTTATGATGACAGAGCCTTCTTGTATAAACATTTCGGGGTGTGCCTTTACTACGACAGCCTATACAATGAGCACGTAAGTATTCAAGTCATTTACTATACATTTCGTAATATTCTATTTTTGCGTGCACTCCTTTTTGATATGCAATTCACTTCATTAAACATTCAGCATGCTCATTAAATTGACACACAAGATCTTTGCCATTCTTTCTAAATCGAAATGCATGCCACGTTACGGGTTTGAATCATGTTTTCAAGGCCTGAAAGGAACATTTGGTAAACTTTTTTAAGTTTCATCTTCTGGTACTAACTCATTTTCTTCTTTGACATGTGCATATTTGAAGATAACTAAGGAGGAGCCCAACAGAAATTTACTTGGACTGAGATTTCTGATACCATTGTATCTGAATGCTGCTTGGGAGCTGATAAGAAGCTTAACAATGGGGTACACATATGGGCCAGAGTATCAAGAAGGGTGGTTCTCCATTCTGCTAAGGATGATAGGACTAGTTCTTCCTGGTATATCTGCACATTCGCCTAGAAATTATGTAAACTCCGTGAGGCTTGGAATGGAGCGCATCGTTCAAATATCCTCTTTTTGAAGAAGTTCTGTTTGATCGAGTGAAAGAAATGCTAGATTGCAGTCATCGAGTCATGAGGTCAAGTTAATTTGTATACTTTTCAGTCTTGGTCACATATATATATATGTGTGTGTATATATATAATATGGCATTGGCTTTTGATGTCCCCGTAAATAATATGCATTGTCAAGCTGTTCTTAATTTATAGTCCAATTCCATGATGCCGAACCTTGGAATCATGGAATTTGTAAAATCAATGACATTTTATCTCTTTTTCCATGACAAACTAGATGGGGAATTAAGATTTCTGCTGTCTTATTAATTTGGTGCATTAGCTTTGGCATATGATCGAAGCTTGAACTTAGGGCTTGGAATTAACTTTTCAAAAAAAAAAAAAAAAAACCCAACACCCCCCCCCCCCCCCCCCAAAAAACCCCCCCCCCCCCCCCCAGGGGAACCGGGGGGGAGGGGGGGGGAGGAAAAGATACATTACACTCGACCAAAAAAGTGCATCAGAATATCAGATAAATAAATGATTTCAACAAAAGTTTAACTTTGTCATGGGACATTAGGTTTTTTTTTTTGTTACAGGAAATTAATATTTTAGTACTTTAGTTGGACAACAGATGATTTTTAATTTTATTAACTTGTTCCACAAAACATGATGACTTAACATATCCACCAACTGGCTAGTCTTCTTGTCTACTGAATTTTAAACAGGAATGATATAATAATAAGGGGAATTATTATTCATGCTGACACTCATTCTACTTTTTTTTTAATATAATATTAAAATTTTAATTTTAATTTCTAATTTTATAAAAAAATAAAAATTTTAAATCTGAATAGAATTAAAGAGTAAATATGACATTTGAATATGAATAGAAATTTTGTTGTTTGTGGTGTATGTTTTAAATATAAATTTTAGTATTTTAAAATTTAAAAAGGAATGAAATAAAAAAAAGAAAGGAAGGTAAAAGAATGTTGAGTTTTTTAATATTTAATATATATATTTTTTCTTTGGAGAAAAGAAATAAATAAAGGGGAATTGAATTTAAATATGGTTGTATCCAAATTGATTTCTTACATAAATACGTATACACGTATGCGAACCCAAAGCCAAGTAACCAACACTTGTTGTTTTCCTTAATTTGTATATATGAGTATATATATATATCCCATTCCTATGTATGGAGTATGGACACGAAGGACCGAACATGTCTTCATCGATCCATGACGGATGGTACATAGTAGTGCATGTGATCGATCAGAACGTAATATATGATTTTGTGGAAGAAGACGACGAATTGAGCAATCAAAATTAACCCACAGCCAATCCCATATATTAAAAGACGAAGAAGACGAAGAAACAAAACCCACCGCCACCCATTCTAAAAAAGAAACAAAACCCACCGAGCTCGTTGGAGCCTACGACGACAATGGAGTCCGATATAATTTTTTATTTTTTATTTTGGAAGGGAGTCTGATATCATGAAGTATAGAAAAATTTTAATGTATACTGTATTTTTTTTTTTTTGGAAAGAGGAGTCTGATATTATGAAGATATATATCTTGATCCCATCCTCATCAAGATATATATCTTGATTCCATCCTCATCCTTTTGAAGTTACGTTCAATATGCTTGCACGCATTCCCAGGGGTGCTGATTTAAATTTCCAGTGAATTAAATTGTACGCACCGTCACCGTCGCCGTCGCCGTCCCCCCCGCACCGGCACCGCTGTGATGATGAACACGACCGACCTTTATTATGAGTTTAACCAAAACCCTCCAACTCCAAAACCCACAACGCATGCATACATATAGACACGTACAATATAGAACTCGCCACCTTCTATGTCCACGTACGTGGCCCCCATCACCGGCACCGTCAACGGCACCGGCACCGCTGTGATGATGAACACGACCGACCTTTATTATGAGTACAACCAAAACCCTCCAAAACCCACAGCGCATGCATGCATATAGACACGTACTAGAACTCGCCCCCTTCTATGTCCACGTACGTGGTTCCCATATATATATATGATATATCCAACTTTGCTTTTCTTCTGCAAATCAAATAAATACTGGATCGATCAATTCACTTCCTACCTTGAATCAATTCTCAAACATCAGCCCTGAGTAATGGCTACCAAGGTCCAAGGTGAGTCGAACTACGTGATCCTACGGCCAGAGGGGGGACGCATCTGGGACTTGTTGAAATTCAATTTTTTGGGAGACGTAGGGAGTGGGTTTCAGTTTATGCAGGGGGTTCTGCAGGGCACCGACGACGTCGGACAAATGATGTTCGCCTTTGAGGAGGCGCACAGAACGGCGGTTGTGGTTTCCATCATTGCTCGCAAGATCTTAACTTGCCTTGGGACGCCCATCAAGTGGTTTGGCTACTTGCTTGAGTACATCCTCAACTTCATTTCTCTCAATGGAAACCTCTGGGGCTTACTCTGCAATGTTGTTCAGGGTAAAAAATAGCTCATATAGGTCACTTTCTATGATTACCCATTTGGTAATTTCTTCATTATTTTGTTAGATATTTGATCTTGTACTTTATATATGTATTATGCATATATACTTGTCATTGTGTTGTGCAATTAAGCTGTTTGTGTCTAGGCCTCTATCAGTTTGTTTAATTGTTTAATTTAGTTGGAGGGTGACCCAAGGACACAAGTATAGGCCTATAATTAGCCTATATACCCACAAATCAATGATATTGGAACTCGATCTGATCGAGTAAATAGTTAAAGTCTATTCAGAATTTCTGGCTCCCTTGTCCCGTACATGCTTTAATTATTTTCTGGGGAGGAGCCTATATATGCATTCATACAAAGGGGATTAGTTACGGGGTTCGTATATATATATATGTGTGTGTGTGTGTGTGTATCGGTACATCAAATAGACCACAGTGCATGGAGCTGGTCAGCGTCTACCATTAATGTAATGTATGTATTGATACGTTAATGTATTGTGATGGTGATTGGCAATGCAGGAAAAGTAGTGTGGCCACAGCCGGGGACGGAGACTTTCTTAAGTTTATTTGGTCAAGTGGATGGGAGGATACAACTGTACCGGAGGGGTGAAAGCTCAGCAGAAGCAGCAGAACAACGTGTTGATTCTGTTAATTCTAAAGAAACAAGTGTTGCTTCTGTTATGTCTGAAGAAACAAGTGCTGCTTCTGAGGAAACAAGTATAAAGGCAGAGCTAGGGAACAGGGCTCTCATGGACCTTTGTGTCATGGCTTCCAAGTTATCATATGAGAATGCCAAAGTAGTTAGACAAATCGTCACTGACCATTGGAAGGCAAGCTATTTAATTCTCATGATATATATCTATTGTGTGTTTCCAAATAGAGTAATGATTCAATAAACTTTCAGTTCATCACTATCAAAACTAACTCGTGTATTTTTGACATGGAAGCAGATGCATTTTGTGGACTTTTATGATTGCTGGAATGGTAAGAATTACATTTTGAATATGACTTTTTGGCCATCAAAAGTTTCAACGTTATAAGCTTTAGAAGTCCAATTAATCATTCTTCTTTATTGGATGATGATTGATAGCATATCAGAAGCAGCTGTCCACCCAACTGTTCATACTTTGCGACAAGCCTAAAGATGCCAATTTCATATTGATAAGCTTCAGGGGCACAGAACCTTTTGATGCCGACGATTGGTGTACCGATATTGATTACTCTTGGTTTGAAATTCCGGAAATGGGTAAAATACACTTGGGATTCTTGGAAGCCTTAGGCTTGGGCAATAGAAATGATGTTGGATCCTTCCCCAATCAAATTCTCTCATTGTACCTATCTCAAGAGAAACAGAAGGTCACCCGCGAAAATATAGTATTGGTAGAGAGGAGTGCATACTATGTTGTAAGAAAAAAGCTCAAGAGCTTACTAGAGGAGCACAAAAATGCAAAATTCCTAGTTACAGGGCATAGTCTAGGTGGGGCGCTTGCGATATTGTTCCCTTGTATGCTGGCATTTCATGAGGAGATGGAGTTGATGGATAGGTTGTTGGGTGTATATACATTTGGACAGCCAAGGGTAGGGAATAGGCAGTTGGGGAGGTACATGGAATCCCATCTGAATAAACCCAACCGAAAGTACTTCAGGGTTGTCTACTCCAATGATCTTGTCCCCAGGTTGCCTTATGATAACAAATCCACCTTGTATGAACATTTCGGGACTTGCCTTTACTACGATAGCCTATACAATGAGCACGTACGTATTCAAGTCTTTGGCTATACACTTGTTCCTAATTCTTCTTTATTAATATGGAATTCACTTCATTAAACATTCAGTATGCTTATTAAATTGACACACAGGATCTTTGTTGTTCTTTCTAACTCGAAATGCATGCCACATGCATTATGGGTTTGATCGAATCATGTTTTCAAGGCCTTAAATTTTTTTAAGTTTCATCTTATTCTAGTACTGACTCATTTTCTTCTTTGATATATATGTGCATATTTGAAGATAACTAAGCACGAGCCAAACAGAAATTTCCTTGGACTGACATTTGTGATGCCATTGTATATGAATGCTGCTTGGGAGCTGATGAGAAGCTTATCAATGGGGTACACATATGGGCCAGAGTACCAAGAAGGGTGGTCCTCCATTATGTTTAGGGTGGTAGGACTATTTCTTCCTGGTATATCCGCACATTTTATTACAGATTATGTAAATTCCGTGAGGCTTGGGAAGGAGCGCGCAGAATCCTCTTTTTGAAGAAGTTTCTGTTTGATCGAGTGAAAGAAATGCTAGATTGCTGTCATCGAGTCCTGAGGTCAAGTTAATTTGTTTACTTTTCAAGTCATATGTGCACTGTGTAATAGAGGGATTTTCATGTCCCCCCGTAAATAATATGCATTGTCATGCAAATTGTTCTTTATTGTCCAATTCCATGATACCCAACCTTGGAATTAATCATGGAATTTGTAAAATATATCAATGACATTCTCTCTTTTTCCATGACATACTAGATAGGGAATTAAGATTTCTACTGTCTTGTTGATTTGGAGCATTAGCTTTGGCATATAATCGAAGCTTGAACAGTAAGAGACTGGAGTCGAAGCTATACTATTATGTACTGCAAAATAAAGATGCAGAAACTAAAATGACCTAGAAGCGAAACCACATTACCACCCCATTGGTGAACTGGGGTATTCCCAACAGGACAAATTAACCCAAGAAATTAGTTAGGGATTGAATATATACTAACAAGTTTATTGTGGAACTTTCAATGAAAGAAGATGCATTTTGTGAGACTTCTACAATTGCCGGAATGGTAAGCACATTTTGAACGTGAATCTTGAGAATGGAACATTCAATGAAAGCAGTTGCATTATATATATGTCAAATATTATTCTTCTCCTTTATTGAGCAATGATCGATTTGATAGATTTTCGAAAGGAGATCACCACCCCTGTGTTCATATTATGTGACAAGCCTAAATTAAGATGCAAATTTGATCCTTATCAGCTTCAGGGGCAGAGATCCTTTTTATGCCCATGTTGGAGCACCGACTTTGACTACCTCATGGTATGAAAACCCCATATTTGGTAAACTAAACATGGGATTCCTAGAAGCCTTAGGCTTGGGAAATAGAACTAGTCCTGTAAACCTTCCACAATGACTTTCAATGGAAAAGACCTTCAGAAGAAACCAAAGCATTGTTTTCTAACTCTGAGGTGACCAGTACTGCTGCAAACAAGAAATGTCCACCGGGCAATGAGTGCATACAACGCTGTAAGAACAAAGCTCAAGAGCTTACTAGAGGAGCATAAAAATGCAAAGTTCATAGTCTCGGACTTTCGGGGCATAACCTTGGCGGGGCACTTGCCTCATTGTTCCCAATAGTGCTGGTGTTGCATGAGGAGATGGAGGTGAATCAGCGGATGTTGGGTGTGTACACATTTGGGAAACCAATGACAGGGGATTTCCAGCTGAGGAGGTGCATTGAAGCGCATTTGAATAACCGCGGTCCCAAAGTACTTTCGGGTTGTCTACTGCAACGATCTTCTTTCCAGGGTGCCTTATGATACACAAAACTGCTTCTATAAGCCTTCTACGGTGTGCCTTCAGTACGACAGCCGATACAATGAACAAGTATGTATTTAAGCCTTTGATATACACTTTGTGGAATTTTAGTATTGGCTAGCTTGCTATTTATTGTCCTTATACTGAATCCTGCTCACTCTAACAGCCAAGATTAGATTTTCCTGATCATCTTCTAGTACTTGGTCATTTTCTTACTTAAATATGCATATTTGAAGAAAATTGACCAGTAGCCACACAGAAATTTCTTTGGAACGAGACATCTGATAGCACACGTTATAAATGCTTCCTGGGAGCTAATAAGAAGTTTCACAATGGGGTACACATATGGACCAGAGTATGCAGAGGGGTGGTTTTCCATTTTGGCAAGGATGGCAGGACTTGTGTTTCCTCGTATCACGGCACATTTGCCTTTCGGATTACATCAATTCCATCATTCCATGAGGCTCGGAAAGGAGCTCCTCATTCAGTAATAGATGTCCTTCAAATCAAAATAATAATAAAAAGTTAGGAACACTTTTAGCGACGAACTATTCGTCGCTACATGTTGCTCAAATATATTTTTTAATTTTTTTTTGTATAAATGTAAAAAAAAGATTTTATTTTGTTGGCTCTTTGAATTAAACAATACATAAGAACTTTGGCAATACATAGGCAATCAAAGTTGGGTTTTCGCCTAATTTGGTGAATTGTGGCAAATTGAGAAAAACTTCCTTATTATAGCACATGATTTCCTTAAAATATAATTTTTTTAATTCTCAAAATCGGTTTGCACTAGTGTTCAAAAATATTTTAGGGGTTCAATGAAACCCCACGTGACACCTTATGGGCACTAGAAGTGCCTATTTTTATTTCTTTAAATTAAAAAAAAGTTAGGAACACTTCTAGCGACGAATCGTTCGTCGCTACAGGCAGGTTGTTCAAATAAATAGTTTTTTTTTTAAATTTTGGATAATGTAAAAGGATTTTGTTTTTTTGTTGGACTCTTTGGCTCAATGAATTGAACAATGTAAATGAAATTTGGCAACATATGTGCAATCAAACTTTAAATTTTGCCTGATTCGGTGAATTGTATTATTGTACCAAATTAAAGAAAACTTATTTATTATACCACATGATTTCCTTGAAATATGGTATCTTTAATATTTTCCATTTTGGCAAGGATGGCAGGACTTATGTTTCCACATATCATGGCACATTGCCTTTGGGATTACATCAATTCCATGAGCCTTGGAAAGGAGATCGTCATTCAGTAATAGATGTCGTTCTTCAAATAAAAAAAAAAGTTAGAAACACTTGTAGCGTCGAATCAAATTTTTTTTTTTTATAATTTTTTTGTATAAATGTAAAAATATTTTGTTTTGTTGGCTCTTTGAATAACAATACATAAGAACTTTGGCAATACATAAGCAATCAAAATTGGGTTTTCGCCTATTTCGGTAAATTGTGGCAAATTGAGAAAAACTTCCTTATTATAGCACATGATTTCCTTGAAATATGATTTTTTTTTTAATTCTCAAAATTGGCACTAGTGTTCCAAAATATTTTAGGTGTTCAAAGAAACCCCAGGTGACACCTTACGGGCACCAGCCATGCTTATTTTTATTTCTTCAAATTAAAAAAAATTAGGAACACTTGTAGCGACGAATCGTTAATCGTTACAGGGAGGTTGTTCAAATAAATAGTTTTTTATTTTTATTTTTGGATAATGTAAAAGGATTTTGTTTTTCTGGACTCTTTGGCTCAATGAATTGAGCAATGTAAAAGAAATTTGACAACATATGTGCAATCAAACTTTGAATTTTGCCTGATTTGGTGAATTGTACCAAATGAAAGAAAACTTATTTATTATAGCACATGATTTCCGTGACATATGGTATCTTTAATATTTTCCATTTTGGCAAGGATGACAGGACTTGTGTTTCCTTGTATCACAGCACATTGCCTTTCGGATTACATCAATTCCATGAGGCTCGGAAAGGAACTTGTCATTCAATAATAGATGACTTTCTTCAAATCAAAATATAAAAAAAGTTAGAAACACTTGTAGCGACGAACTATTCATTGCGAACTATTCGTCGCGAACTATTTGTCGCTACAGGTTGCTCAAATATTTTTTTTATATTTTTTTTTTTGTATAAATGTAAAAAAAAGATTTTATTTTGTTGGCTCTTTGAATTAAACAATACATAAGAACTTTGGAAATACATAAGCAATCAAAATTGGGTTTTCCCCTAATTCGGTGAATTGTGGCAAATTGAGAAAAACTTCCTTATTATATAGCACATGATTTCCTTGAAATATGATATATTTTTTTAAATTCTCAAATCGGTTTGCACTAGTATTCCAAAATGTTTTAGGTGTTCAATGAAACCCCACGTGACACCTTACGGGCACCAGAAGTGCTTATTTTTATTTCTTCAAATTAAAAAAAAAATTAGGAACACTTCTAGCGACATGTTGTTCAAATAAATAGTTTTTTTTGTTAATTTTTGGATAATGTAAAAGGATTTTGTTTCTTTGGACTCTTTGGCTCAATGAATTGAACAATGTAAAAGAAATTTGGTAACATATGTGCAATCAAACTTTAAATTTTGCATGATTCGGTGAACTGTACCAAATTGAAGAAACTTATTTATTATAGCACATGGTTTCTTTGAAATATGGTATCTTTAATATTCACAAAACCGGTTCGCACGAGTGCAAAAAAGTATTTTAGGGGCTCATGAAACCCAACGCGAGACCTTATGGACACTGGAAGTGCTTATTTTTTTTTAAAAAAAGTTAGGAACACTTGTAGCGATGAATCGTTCGTTGTATAAGTTCCAAAATAATTTTTTTTTATATTTTGGATAAATGTAAAACAATTTTAGTTTTTAGGCTCTTTGGCTCAATAAATTGAACAATGCTAAAAAGAAGTTGGCAACACTTTGGCAATCAAATTTGGCTTTCACCTGATTTGGTGAATTGTGCTGAATTGAGGAAAATTTCATTATTATAGCACATGATTTCCTTGAAATATGATATCTTTGAAATTCCCAAAACCGGTTTACACAAGTGCATGTCCAAAAGTGTTTAAGGGCCGAATGAAATCGAAGACTTTTTTTTATTTCTTCAAATTAAAATAAAATAAAAATTATAAAGTATGAACGGTTCGTCACTACAAGTTGTTCAAAATAAATATATATTTTTTATTTTGTATAAAAGTAAAATGATTTTTGGGTTTTGGGCTCTTTGGCTCATTGAATTGAACAATGCAAAAGAAGTTTAGCAACACGTGGGCAATCAAAATTTGGTTTTCGCCAGCCCGGTCGACACGATGAGTTGTGCCTAATTGTGAAAAACTTCTTTATTATAGCACATGATTTCATTGAAATACTGTATGGTATCTTTGAAATTCTTAAAAATTGATTTGCGTGAGAGTCCGAAAGTGTTTTAGGAGCTCAATTAAATCCAACATGACACCATACGAGCACCGTAAATGCTTATTTTTATTTTTTCAAATCAAAATAAAAAAGTTAAAATACCTATAACAACGAACTGTAAAAATATGTGTCCCATAATCCGGATCTAAAAAAATAATAATAAGTATGAGCGTTGAAGATACATTTAAAGGGTACTTATAGAGTTATATCTGTCATGTACTATAGAGGGGATTAATTTTTTTTTTTTTTTTTTTTTTTTTTTTTAAATTTTTGATGAGATTTTGATATTAATAAAGTTTGTTCTAACAATTTTTTTTTAAGGGTTATAATGTCATATACATCTTCTGAAAAAAAAAAATTATATACACATCCCGCGCTCAAGATAAATGGCGGGAAACACGTTCCTGCATTTGGTTTTATTTCCTTCAACTCAACTGACCTTTCTTTGTCAGGGTTTGGATTCAGGATAGCTAGAAAACACCGCCGCTTGCCTGTATTCCTTTCATCCTCCGGCGGACTCTCCGATCAAGTAATCCTCAATCTCTATGTACTCATCTTTCTACCCCAATTTCTTTGAATCTTTGGTTTCGGAGAAATTAGGATTTTCACTTTTTTCTCGCTTTACTGTAATAGGGATTGAATGTCCCTAATTTTTAATAGAGATAAAAAACTTAAGTATGCATTACCCATTTCAAACTAATCCCCACTTCTAATCAAATTTTGAGGGGTTTCTTCTGAAAGTTTGTTAGGGAAGTGTAGATACATTTACAAGTTTGAAGTTTGGACCAAATGATGCTTTTAAGCCTTGTATGAACTTGTGGTATTCTAATGTATCGATTTTATTGTTTCAGTAATTGGGTTTTCCAGGTATTTGATTTCTGTATGAGAGATAAGTTTAGAGTTTTACTTGTTTAGGGCACAATTAAGGAAAGTACGTCAGCAATAAAGGATGCTCATTGAGGGGGCCGTCATTTTATTTGTTATTCAATTTTCATTGTACTTCATGTTCTGATAATTTTTCAGTAGGCCTTGGATGTCGTTTCCTTGATTTCTACATCGGTGCAAGTTCTCGTGCGCAATTTCCTTGCAACTTTGTCTTTGATAAGTTGATTGTCTTCGAGTTATAATGCTTCTTGGTCTTGTATCCACTTCCCAGTGTTGCCTTGTTGGCTTGCATTGTGGTTCCTTGGGTCTTTTTCTTGAATGCGGCTTATTCTCATTTATTATAATGTTTTTTTTGGCCAGAATTCAGAAATGGTTAAGGAAGAAATCCCACAAATTACAAGGAGAGCAACCAGATCCTCCGCTTTGGCTAAATGTTCAAACAATGTAGTTGAACAAACAGATACAAGTAGTCAGCACCCAAATGATGCTTCTCTGGTATTCTAATGCATTGATTTCTTTGTCTAATTAATTGGTCCAGAATTTGATTTCTATATGATTAGAGATAAGTAGATTTAGATCTTTAGAGTTTCACATGTTTAAGGAGAATAAGTCAGCAATATAGGATGCCCTTTGAGTTGGACATCGTTCCATATTTTCTATCATGGTTGCAAGTTTTCGCGTGCAATTTTGTCTTTGATAAGTTGATTTTCTCTGAGGTTAGATGCTTCTTTCTTTTATCAACTTTTCAGTGTTGGCATTTTGGCTTGTGTTGTGATTCCTATGTACTATTGTTTTTCTTAGTTGTTGTCTTAAGCTTATTCTCATTTATGATCTTAATGTTTCTTTTGGCTAGAGTTCAGACATGGTTAAAGAAGAAAGCCCACAAATTACAAGGAGAACGACCCGATCCTTCGCTTTGTCTAAATGTTCAAACAATGTAGTTGAAGAAACAAATGAAAGTAGTCAGCAGCCACTGACTTTAGATGACCTTGTCTTTGGAGAAGAAGGAGAGTCCTTTAGCTTTGATGATCTGGTGTCTAGTTTTCCTGGTAGACAGAGTCAGATCAAGGAGCTTGTGTACCTTTTGGGTCCGCAGAACTCTCCTGTGCTTCCTATATTTATATATGGAGGCAATTCCACTGGAAAAACCAGTATTGTTCTACAAACATTTAAGCATCTTAAACGACCTTTTGTTTACTCAAGCTGCCTTACTTGTTACAATCCTCGAATCTTGTTTGAATCTATTTTGAATCAACTGTTTCTTCACAGAAAGAATGCAGAAAATGGTTATTCTAGTGCAAAGCGCTGTGAAAGGCCATCTGATTTTGTTAATTTTTTTCGTGAAGCCTTGGTTAGCATTATTGGTAATCCTCAGGGACAAAAGTCAGGGAAATTGAGCTCCAAAAGGTCTGGAAAGGCTAATGGAAATATGATCTACCTGATTTTTGACAATTTGGAGCGTGTCAGAGGGTGGGATAAAGGTTCTACTGTGTTACCTCTGTTGTTTAATCTCTATGATACTCTGAAAATGCCTGAGCTCGGTCTTATCTTCATCAGCAATACCTCGCCGGATACATACGACTCAAATATGGGTTATGTTGAGCCTAACCCTATATATTTTCCTGATTATACGGATGACGATCTTGGTCAAATCTTGATGAGAAACCAAGCAAACAAAAAGCTTTATACCTCTTTTCTCAGGTAACAATATTAGCTATTTACTTTTTCTCTGCAATCATCTTTTGCTTTATGTGTTCTAATAATGAATACTTTTTTCTTCTTGTTAGTGTTGTACTAAGGCCTTTCAGTAGAATTACTAGACGAGTGGATGAGTTATCCACTGACTTTTCAGTACTATTCAGAAAATATTGTGAACCTGTAACTGATCTTCGGGTTGCTCCCAATGAAGAAATGAAGAGAAGGTTGTTTAGTCATTTCCAGCCCCATATTGCTCCGGCACTGAATGAGATATTTAAGGTTTCACAGCCTTCCAGTGAAGTTGAAGCTAGGGAGAGAAAGCGAAAGGGCAGCACAAGGAAATCCGGAGGTTTTGAAGTTGTTGATCAATTAGATTTTCATATGTCTACTTCCGCCAAGTATCTTCTTATTTCAGCATTCCTTGCTTCAAGAAACCCAGCTACGCTTGATGGATCATTGTTCGATTCTACTGGAGGTTCAAATAATCGAAAACGAAAAAGGAAGTAAGTTTATTTAAAAATAGTTCTTGTATCATAGTTTATCTAGGTGTAGTTGGTGAATTTCCACTCTGACCTGATAGTGAAATAGGACATAAAAATCTAGTTATTTTTCTGTGCTGTCATAGTTTTTTCAAAATAAGGTCTGACATGCCAAAGTCTTGCAGCAAACCAAGCTGAAATGTACTTGTTTTCTTAAGAACAAAAATAAAAGTATCCACCGCCTGCTTCTGTTGTATTTGACCAATAGTTGTATTGTTCTTTCCATTATGTTGTGGGCAAGAAAAAGTTTCTGACATGAGTTACTGTGACTGTTTTACTGCACTTTCAGTAGAGTGGTGGGAAATGCTTAATATTCTATTTACTTTTGTCTTTAAACGAAAATGTTAGCAACATCTGATTAACACTTGGCAATTGATCATTTTAATACCTTTTCGATTTTCTTTCACCTGGTATTTTTCCCTGCACCACTTGTAAGCACTGATATCTTCTAAATAATGCTTCTTCACAATCAGGGTCTCTGAGAAGTCAATGGAACAGAAGGAAACTGCAGAACAGGAATTACTTATGAAGGGCCCCGGAACATTCCCAATGGAGAGGTTACTAGCCATATTCCAGTGTATTACATCTGTGGCGGAAGATCAACTTGATGATGAGGAACAAGCGCATGATGGGTTAAGAACTCAAGATGGTTATGGTGGACTCATGTCTGATGTCCTCTTACAACTGACTAGTCTCTGTGGTGCAAATTTTATCATCAAAGGAGGAAGCTGCCCATTGGAGGGCTCAACTCGATATCGTTCTACAGTTAGTGAAGATATGGTCCTACAGGTACCTTTTGTGTCTCATATTGAAATTATACAAAAAGTCATATGTGTAAGATAATGAACTTCTTTTGAATTGTTTAACACTTTAACATCTTGTTTGTACATGGATTGCAGGTGGCAAGGAGCATTAAGTTTCCTCTCTCAAAGTACTTGTATAGAAGATGATTGCTTATGTGGTAAGATATCTGTAACATGGTTGTCAACTTATAATAAAGGATGAAAATTCTGAAAGAGAAGGGTCAGATTGTGTCTATGATACATCATTTTAAATTTAATGCTTTTATTGTCCAGTATGAATTTAGATAGAACGATGATGATTATGTAATGGCCATTTTCCTACCTTGAATAATAAATCTATAGCATAACTTAAGCATATGACTCACAGACCTGAGGGCAGCTTAGGTTTTCTGGTCAGCTTAGGAAATAGCTGAGGATGCAACAATGGGGAAATTTGGGTGGATATTATAACTTCAATTAGTTCACCCAGAAAAAGAAGCTTGATTCTTTATGTATTTTTGAATTTGCTATAATATAAGTTATGAATATTGTAATAGACAGCACAAACTTATTTGCAGTGTTTGTTTTTAGGGAAAACCTAGAAGGAGCCTCATTTATATGATGCAGCACCAAATAACTGGGGATGATGATTGTACAGGTTCAAGCACACATGGAGCTCAGGGCTTGAGAATGGACTCTCTCTTGACCACAAAATGATTAGTTATGTTTTCCCAGTTTTAGAGACCAAAGTATGGAATGGTGAGAAAACTTCAGTCATTTTTCTCATGCAATGTGCTCAATGAGATGATGAGAAGAAAACATAAAATAACATGTAATTTATTTATTTGGGCACTAAACTGTCGGTGTGTGTATTAATTTGGAATTTCAGGCAAGCATAGAACTCAAAAGTCTTCTTGATTTCTTTATTACTTCATTCTCTTTGTCCTCTTCTCTAGCAAAATGAGTGTACATCCACCTTCATATCTCCACAGAAATCTTGTCTTAAATAGCTCGAGTGCTAATGTATATTATACACTAAGAAATTCTCGAAAACTTACGTAGATTATAAGAATGCAGAATATATACCAAGGTAAGGTTTAAGGTGACAATACAGATCAGGGACAAAATTCACGTTTTCTTAACGGGAGAAGTAGAACTTGGGATTTCATCTATCATTGTGGGAGAAGTATCACTAAATCAATAGCTAGTTGTGAATTTTAACAAGTTTAATGGATCGAGAAACTGACGTGATTTGCTAACACAAACAATAATTAAGTAGCATCTTTCTATAAGTGGACGATAAATGAGTTAGGCTAATTTGCAAATACAAATAATTCGGTCTTAACATGCTGAGCATGGGGCATAGCCTAGGTGGCGCTCTTGCTGGCCTCATTGGTTCTATCGGTGCTGGTGTTGTATGGGGAGATCCGGAGATGTATGTGATGCAGAGGTTGTTGGGTGCGTACACATTTGCGCAACCGAGTTGATAGGAGATTGCCAGCTGGTTAGGTACATTGAAGAACATTCAAATAATCCGGTCCCAAAGTCTTCAGGGTTGTCTACTGCAAGTCTGCAACGATCTTCTCCCTAGGATGCCTTATGATAAACGAAACTGCTTCTATAAGCATATTGGGGTGCGCCTTTACTATGGCAGCTGATACATTGAACAAGCAAGTATTTTCACCTTTGATATACACTTCATTGAAATTTAGTATTGATTTGCTATTTATTGTCCTCATACCGAATTCTGTTCACTAATAATAGCCATAAGTAGTCTTTTTCTTATGATCTTCTAGTACTGAGTTTTTTTAATATGCATATTTGAAGAAAATTAATGGAGCAGGAGCCACACAGAAATTTCTTTGAAACAAGACATCTGATAGCACACATTATGAATGCTGCTTGGGAGCTGATAAGAAGTTTGACAATGAGGTACACATATGGACCAGAGTGTATAGAAGGGTGGTTCTCCATTTTGGCAGGAAGCCAGGACTCGTTTTTCCTCGTATCACAGGCACATTTACTTTTGGATTACATCAACTCGATGAGGCTTGAAAAGGATCGTGTCCCAAGAGAAATACTAAAGCTAAGGCACCAGTTCGAAGTGATGTGCATTGACTTTTCATTCACCAGGTATTGCACCCGTTTTGGAACAGGTTTTTTGTAGTTCATGACCTTGGTTAGGATGTTGGAGCCTATTCAGAAATACTAAACCTATGTCACAGATTGAAATATATTATCATCATTCAGTTTTGCCCAAATTGGAAACAATTCATATTAAACTCCAATACAAGTTTTTATTTTTGGAAATGCAATTCTCATTAAGGTACAAGCCCAAAAACAGACAGCAAGCAAGCCTGGAAAGGCCAGTACAACATCTGCTAGTGAAAATAGAACTAAATCCAACCTAATTCCCAAGAACCAGGGCAGAGACAAAAAAAACACCAAAAGATAAGAGACATTCAAACAGCAGCATTTGGAGGGCAGGGAAGACCATCCTTCTCAAAATACTGAAACCAAGGATGGTGGTGGCTTGGTACTTCGGTAGCCCATCTGTTAAGACCCACCGCCCCAATGGCAAGCGAGGCAGCTACATGAGCGGCACAGTTCGCTTCACGTGGAATCCATTCCCAACGTAAATCAACAAAAGAGGAACTAAGATATCTGATTTGTCACACTCCAATATTAGTTACAATGCAGAACAAAGCCATATTAAAACATCACACCCTCAAATGTTTGATGCAATTCATGTCAAACTCAAATAGTAGTAGTTAAAAATGTATGCATAGCTTTACAATCTATGAAAAAAAAATAAAAAATGAAACGAAACCCAAACAAAACCTCAATTAAAAAAAGAATGAATTTCAGAAGTGTCTGTAACCCAAAACAGCCCTGGCCGTTGCTCTACCACTCCTCCCACCAGCCCTGTTTTCTGCGCCGCCGCCAATAATAGCATTACCGGCAGCCGAAGACAAACCCTTCAATTCTTCAAGACTCGCGTAGCTCTTCCTCGCCATCAACCCTCCTCCTCCTCCTCCATTGCACCTGTTCTTCTCCCCTGCGCTCGCCGACTTGCTGCCCCTCGAATTCGACACAGCCCCGCCGTGGTTACCTTTCGACCACGGCGGAGTCATCTCAAGCCGCGTCGTCGGCGGCTTGCGATTCTCCTTCTCCTTCCGCAGTACGGCTGAGAAGTCAGGCACAGACTGAGCAACAACACAAGAAGAGGAAGCGGGCCCCTTTCTACGTGGCCCACTTATCAGATTAGCCTGAAACTTGACCTGTTTCTTAGTTGGAGTGGGTTTTGATTCTCTCTCTTCTTCTTCTTCAAGTGGCTGATCTGGGCTCATCTGCAGATACTTGTTTCTGAGCTTGGATTCTCTGAGTTCCGCATAGGCTTTGTATCTGGGCCCTCGCTCCATGGATTCGGGTACGGATTGTGAAACTGGGTTCTGGGAGAGGAGGAGAGAGATGGGGTCAAGGGCGTGGAGGAGAGATTCAAGAGCGCTACCGCCTGCGACGGAGCTTTGCTGCAGCATAGTCTCTGCCATTGTTTGTTGGATGCGATTGATGGTTGAGACTGAGAAGCGTTTACTTTTATTGATGGATGATTTAGTAAAGCTAGTGCAGAGAGTCTGTAGCTTTCTTGTAAATTGGAGACTTTGATCGATCTGCACTTTGGAATTAAAGGTTTTGGAATGCAACGGTCAAAAATAGAGAGGAGAGAGGGTTCCTTTTTCTTGCTTCCAACGTTCTGATTTTTAGGTGGGTCCCTTGTCAAAGATAGAAAAAGTCAAAAACATTCATTTGAATCACATTGGATCCGGCATAGTATGGCTTTTGCTTTTCTCGTCCGATGAGAAACAAAGATTCCTCGGAAAATTTCCTTATTGTCAATTTACTTCCGGCCTTTTGTTTCTGCCATTTGCATTTGCTTTTCAAAATAAAGGAGTCAAACAAGACGAAAATTCTTGTATACTCCTAGGAGTATATGCTCCCGGAGGCGCGTCCAATGCGTCTGGCCATCCTCATCTTCCCTCTCTGCCATCAGCCCCGATCAAGTCATCTGGGTTCATCGAATTGGTGAGAGAAAGAGAAAAAAAACGCAGATTTGATGAGAGAGAGAGAAACGCAGCGAGGAGAGAGAAAGTGGATCTGGACTCTCTCCTCAGTCGTCGGAATCCGAGCAACATCGCGGCTCACCGCTTCCACCATCAAGATCGCCATGTTCCGATCTACAACATCCCAAAACCTCATCGCCGTCCGACCCCGGGAAGTCCCAACGCGCCTCCGCCGGATTCAGATATGGTATATGTCGTTCGCCGAGCTCCGCGCTTCGATTCGCAGAACAACCACCATTTTTGAAATCGGGGGACTCCGATCTTCTGTTCTGCATCGATCAGACGACCAAACGACATCGGATCAGAGTCCGGCCACCGCACGCGCCGCAAGCGCCTCCGGGAGTATATACTCCTAGGAGTACAGAAGACTCTTCGCAAACAAGAGAGTAAATACTACTTGCGTTTAGTGGTAAAATATTTCTCTTCAAGAAAATGTTGGCACATTAAGAATAAAAGAGAGTTTTTTTTTTAATGCCTCATAATTTAAAGATTTTTTTTTTTAAGTTTTCGTTGAGTAGTTCTTTTCGGATATCGGTAATCGCTATACTATTCTGAGCCAAGATTGATTCCTAATTTGTCAACTCTTATCTATCAGCCATATTTAACTTGGTAAATTTCTAATTTCTCAAATTATTTAACAAATTACAAATTTATGCAAAAATAAAAGTCTGTTTCAGGATATCATTATTATATGCCTTGTCTAACTAGGATTTTCTAGAATATGTTATTCTTTTAGAATATAGATTGTATTTAGTATAGATATTTCCTACATCAATACAGATTGTACATTGTATTCCTCTATATATAGAAACTCTTATTCATTAATGAAATACATCATATTATTTGCTCATTCTCTCTTGTTATTTACGTTTCCCTTAAACAAAGCCGAAATTTATTTTTGAAGAAGCCCCACACTTGACGAATTTTAGAAAGTTTTATCGAGTGATTCATTTATGATTGTTTCGATTATAGTTATTGTTAGGATTATATGAATTCTACATTTTTAAATCGGTTAATAGATCCGGTATTGTTGTAAGGCATAATTGGTTAATGGATCATTCTTGGGTTCACCCCCTTGCAATTAACGCTTTTTTAATTTTAATTTTGACGATCCAACCGTTCATGTATTATAACATAATGTAGAGATCATCTTTGCAAAAAAAAAAATCAATATTTGAAAACCTTTTGCACTCGTTCATATGAAATAAATAGACGGTTTATCATAATAGTAGTAATTATTGTCAGAACCGTTTATTTATTTCATAAAATTGGATGGTTGAACAATCTCTGATTCAATTGATTTTTTTTAAGTATATACGGTTGGATTATGAAATTATAAGATAAAAATACGTTAATCACAATATGTATGCATATAGATATTGGCAATCCTTTTGTGAACAAAACACAAATTGTGACTATTTCACCAAGGCCTGCTAAAATGAAGTGTGAAGACCCAAGTTCAAATGAAGGCCCAACATGATCACATGGTACTCAGGTAAAGTCATGCATATGCATCTCATTGTTTTTCACAGAGGATGGAAGAATTGCCTTCTATCCGGTTTTCTAGGATGGCAGAACTGCCTTCTGTCCTGTTTTCCAGAATTAGTTACCTTGTGACAAAATGATCTTGGAGGTTTTATCTTTCTAGAATAAATGTTTTGTTTTCCTAAACAGTTGGCTATGCTTTTGATGTTGGTGTCCATGTTACGTTTGCTTTCAATCAGTTTTGATAAAGTTTGAGAAATTGTCTTTTGAAGAAACTTTTTTGAAAAGCCTTAAATTGTGGAAAAGTTTATCTTAGTGCTCTTGTTGACTTAAGTGTCCACCTTGTTGTTTAATCCATTAGGGCTGACGAGGATGCTATCTTATGAACCTCTCCTTGGCCTATATATATTAAGCAAGGAGCTCCTTGCTTTTTTGGTTGTTCTTGTGTGAAAATTGTCATAGACATTTTCTGAGTTTTCATTTATCTTGCATTGTTCATTGTGTGGCTCTAAGTCTTCCTTGTTGACTGTAAATCTTAGAGCTTGAACAAAAACTCTTTTCATAAAACTCATATTGCATTTGCATACCATGAGATTGTGATTGGTAGTGCAACAACCCGAGAAGTCTCAATGAAGAATTAGTTAGGTGATAGCTATATTCTGAGGTTGGAACTTATGGAAATTTTCATGTGTAAACACCTAGAGACAAGTGAGGTAGAACAAGGTCGTAGACTAGGAAGAGTCTAGGAAGGATAGAAGCGCGGCTAACTATCCCAGGTTGCTACAAACTTGTAAGACGTGTTGTATTACTTCTGGAAACTTTCATGTGTAAGCACTTAGAGACAGGTGAGGTAGAACAAGGTCGTAGACTAGGAAGAGTCTAGGAAGGATAGAAGCGTGGCTAACTATCCCAGGTTGCTACAAACTTGTAAGAAGTGTTGAATTACATAGTGGAAAGTTTGCCCTTCAAGAGTTAGGGGCACGCAGTTTTTCTCCCTGGATGCAGGGTTTCTGCGAGAACAAAAACATATTTGTGTTGTTTATATTTACTGCAACTTTACTTTATATAATCGTTTAATTGTGATTCAGGATAGACACAACCATTGCTATCCCTGAGAATAATTTAATACGAAAAAGTTGTAATTGTCCTATTCATCCCCCCTCTAGGACCTTCACAATATAAGTGAATAAACAGGTTCACCCAACAATTATTACGGAAACTTTAGGGTTTGGCTTAATGAAAGTATTTATACCAAATGGGAAAGAAAACAAAATCTCAAAAAGGGAAAGAATACATGAAGCCCAATACATGATGCTAATGTCCAACAAAAATAAGAAGCGGCTCGGGATCAAGATTTTCACCCTTTGAAAAAGGGGGGGGGGAAGGGGGGGGGGAACAAATCCCCCCCCCCCCCCTCCAAGAGATTGGTTTTTTTTAAGATAGAATGGAGGGTGAAAAAAATATTGTTTTGTTTTTTCATTGGGGGATTTAATTTTTATTATATTTTATTGTTCTTTGGGGGTGGGTTTGGGGGTTTGGGGTTGGGGTTTAATGTTTGAACTCCTCTTTTCTCGTTTCTCTCTCCTCGTTTTCGCCGCCCTCTCCTCTCTCACTGCTCTAGCAGCCATAGCCGATCAAGGCTTATTCTACCAATTCTTTGGATTTTGTCAACCGGTCACCAAATCAAGCCTTTGAGGAAATGGAAGACGATGGACAGCTATAAGCTCTTGCAGCTCTTCGATTCACTTTGCCCTGCTTTGTGGTTCGCTCTCTCTCTCTCTCTCTCTCTCTTTTCTCTCAGAGGGCGGCGGTAGTTTCACAGGAAGCTGCAGCGGCGGAGGTTTCAGAGGTTGCTGCGGCGGGGGCTTCGGGGGGGGGGGTGGTGGGTTTGGGGGCGGGGGGCCCCCTTCGGGTGTGGGGGGGGTGGTTCTTCCTCCCCCCATCTTTTTTTTTTTCTTTTTATTGAGGGGTTTTTTGGGTTGTTGTTTTTTTTTTTTTTTTTTAATAATATGGTGGTTGGTTTGTTTTGTTTTGTTTTTTTTGGGTGTTGGGGGGGGGGGTTGAAAAGAAGTTTGGGGGGGGGGGAAGGTTTTTTTTTTTTTTTAAAAAAAAAATAGTTGTTTGTTTGAAAAATTGGGGGGGGGGTGGGGTGTGGGGGTTTTTTTTTTTTTTTTTTATTTTTTTTTTTTTACATAATTCATGATTGTTGTAATGGTAACTTTAAGGCCTAAGTTTGGAAGTTTTGGGTGAAAAAAATGTTGGCAAGAATAAATGACGATTGGTGATTATCACTCTCTCATTTTGCTCATTCTGCATATTAATACCTTACCGTTTATAATCTGCACTAATTGATTTTAACTTATCCCCCCCTACTTGTTAGTTGTATTCAAGTCTCACACAAGAATTTCACCCTTAGTAATTCAAGCTGTCATTTCGGTCTTTTTCTTAGAAAAGAGAGAAGGTTTTCTTGTAATTCTTCACAGAATATCCTGCATCAACGATCATTTGAACTATAGCTTAAATGTTTTCTGGTAAAAGCTTTCCTCTCGGTTTTTAAATTTTTAGTGCAAATTATAAAGTAGTTCTAGCTTTACTGAATTATTTAGGGATTAAAATACTGATATTAATTTGTTAGTTTTGAGTCTTGAGATTTTAAGAGAAATTTAACCTGAAATTTAATGTATTGTTAGTTCTTTCTATGATATTTTAAAGAATATTGTTAGTCTTCTCTAATACTGATAGACTTGTTCCTTACATATCTGCTCCTTATGTTTTGGGTTGTTTTTTTCATGGATTGGAGTTACAAATTAAGGTTTGTTTTCTCATAGTTTGTTTAATTGAAATATATTTATTTATGAATTTATGTTTTGTTATTTATGTTGTGTTTATTGTTGAGTTTTTTATAAAATTGGTATGTAAATTTATTTGTATGTTTTTTGATTGGTTCTAATTCTAATGTTAGAAAAATATATTCAAATGTTATGTATTAAAGGTTGTATTGTTTGAAGTTAAATTTTTTTTTGTATGGTATTTTTGTTGTAGATTTTTATGTTAAATAAATATTGAATGATTACTAAAAAAATATAGAAATATGAAATAATATAAAATTGTGATTTTGATTTTTTATATTTTTTAAATAGAGGCTGGCCCCAGGGGGGGGGAGTGTGGGGTTTTTAGGAGATGGGGGGGGAATTGGGGCGGCGAAAAAGGGGAGGGGGGGGGGGGGGGGGGGGTGGGAATAGTAGTTGTGTGGGTATTATTTTGTTTTTTGGGGGTTGGTGTATTAATCTTTTTGGGTTATTTTTTTTTTGTTTGTAGGAGGGGGGTGGGGGGGAGGGGGGAAGAAAATTTTAGTTTTTTGAGTTGTTGTTATTTTTTATTTAAAAAAGGACTTTTTGGTCAATGTAGAAATAAAAGATCTTGGGAAATAATATTGAAAATTCCACTCTATGATGTGGGTTTATTAATTTGAAGTAGCCTAATTATTACAACAACAAAAAAACAGATGGTCCCTTGTATACATTAAAAATTGCAACAAATTAATACTAGGAAATGTACTCCTCACCTTTAGCACCCAAAGAATTGACAACATTACAAAGAGAGATCACCTATGCCAATCCCCAAAAAACTCTTGTAACAAAGTGTCAACTTCGTTTGCAGATACCCAACATCAATTATGTGAGCAAATGCTTCAGAATTTTCTTTCACCAGAAAATTGAATAATACTATCTCCATGTATTGGCTTCAGACTGTATGGGCTGAAATAAGGTTTGGGTCCAAATTTTTTAGCCTCATTACAGATTCTACATGTCCTCTCATGGTGTGTAGCTCTCCCAACCTGTGAAATACCAGGGTCATTCAACCAAGTGCATACTAGCTTGATGGGATGGAAACCAGTAATCACTCTCTAAAAACAACTGAAGGAACACCGGTTTGTCTTACCTGGCTATTTCAGCACGCCGTCTGGCCTGTTCGGCAATCCAAGTAGAATTTCTGGTGCTACTGCTACTCGCCTTAAACTCCAAGTCATGCAACCCTTGTAAACTTCTCTGAGAAAGTACCCACTTAGCTGCCCTGTCTTCCTTCCCATAATCTTTCTTAGAAGTAAACGCTGTCTGTTGAGAATCAAAAGTAAATAGAAATCAGGAATAGTCATTTGATTCCAAAGCTAGTCCTCAAAGAGACTAGTGTTAGACTGATAGTACAAAAGTACAATGCAACTTAGAACATTGCAATACCTTTCTATCAAACAATAGATTCCAGGCATCTCCACTCAAGCAATAGCGAACTGCGAATTTGATAATGTCCAAGGGAAAGTAGAAAATCAAACTATACAACCATATGATTCCAGCCCATCCCCATCCAATGCCACTAATGTAAGCAAAGCTGATTTGTGCATAGACGGCAATCAGAGTAGCCACCTAAATATGAGAGAAACAGCAAACAAAATGTAACACTGCTGAGTTCTGTGACCTTTGTAATCAAGTTTGATGCATACATGTAAAAGTTGGTTTGAAACCACATTTCTCTTAGATGCATTCCTGGAAGTAAAAATGAGTAAATGGATTATAAGATAGAACATTTTTATTTTCTTAAGTCATACCAGTTGAGCCACCACAAATGCAATCATCAAGAGCGTTCCAGGTCTCTCAAGAAATGAAAATCCTTGACTTCGGGTAACAAATATGAGAGCCTGGCTTATGATGCTAACTTGCAAATATACAGCAGATGAAACTTCCAAACTGTTGTCGGATATAGAGCGTACGCCAAACGTGGTCTGCAGCCCAATATAATTAATAAGCACTGGAAAAAGTAATCCAATCTAATATGTCTCCTGCTGTTCATTTTACAGAGAAACTCAAAAAACAAAGTCAAGAAGCAGCAGTTCTTTGTTACATACCTCAAAGAAGTCAGTCTCAATTACAATCCAGTAGAATAACACAGTAACCAAAGCTTGATATGTACCAATGACAATGCCAGTTGCAAATATCTCATTCAACTTCCAACTGTCAGGCATTGGAGAGGGCTTTACCCGATCTTGGGAAATTGTCATGATGGTCCCTAGATTTGAATACACAGTCAGTCTACTCATTTAGCTCTAAAATGTCTAAGCATAAATGACTTCAAAATTATTTTTCGTCTCTCATATATTTCTAATATTCTACACCATCCCTACATATAGAGTCATAATTATGAATGATGTCATAAACTTTTAGTGATGACAACATTAAGAAACATAACCATATAAAGCTAAATTAGTTCTTGAATTTTCTTTTTGAAGAAATAATAGTTGAATTAAAATCTTTGCTTCTTTGCTTCCCTTTTTATTTTGTTATATACCAGTCATGTGCTGGAAATCAATCATTTAGTTTTCTTGTCTACAGCTTCCAGTAAATAGGAGAAGAAAAGGTTTGTAGTTCATGACCTTGGTCATGATGTTCAATCCAATTCAATTAAGGAGAATAAATGTTTCAGCTACCACAGATTGAAATATTACCATCATTCAGAATTGCTACAATCAGAACCATGAAAGGTGGGAAGTCATACTCCCATATCAATGCAAGAAGCACAAAACCAAGCTGCAGCACAATTGAGTTTAAAACGTTATGGGAGTTGAAACAAAATCAGACTTGGTGTTGAGTCTAATAAAATAATTTGAAAATTGTGATTCTTACCACAATCCTTATGGTAATGGAAACAGCATATATCTGCGAATTCATGGGGGCTAATCAGTTATACGGTACCATTCAACAAATGCACAAACAAAATATAGAAGTCATGAAGCAGAATAAAAGAGAAATAAGAAAAAAAGATTCCAACTGAAAATTACTGTATAATTCTTCATTCTTTGGAATATAGCTCGACTGGTCAGAACAGCACTGACAATGACACTTAAGCCAGGCTCAGTTAAGACTATATCAGAAGCACTTCTTGCAGCGTCTGTGGAATCTGCCACTGCGATACCAATGTCTGCTTTCTTTAAAGCAGGTGCATCGTTAACACCATCTCCAGTCATTCCAACGACATGCTTCTTTTCTTGTAAGATTTTTACGATTTCATACTTATGTTCTGAAAGTTGCAAAGCAGTAATAAGCTATGAGACAAGAGTAATCCACAGATGAAACAATACATGTGAGACTATGTCACATACAGACATGAAAACACCCTACGAAATAGTGAGCTGTCTCCTTTTTAAATGTGCATTTAGAATTGAACTTAATTTTCATACTTATCATGACTCCAGAAAGTTAGAGGTTAAGTTCTCATCCTAGAAAAATGCATTTGTCTTCATTTTCATCTATAATAAGCAAGTTTAATGATATAATTTGATAGAATTAACTTCTTTGGTGGGAAGTTAGTTGATTATATATACCAGGGAAGACACCAGCAAAGCCATCTGCCTTCTCAATCAAATCAGCCACTGGAAGAGCTTCATGTTCTTCTTCTTTGTTGCGGCCCAATAATGAAGAGGAAGGGTACATGTTTGTTCCCATACCAAGTCGCCGCCCTGTCTCCTTCGCAATTGCCAACTGGTCACCTAATGTGAGAATAAGAATTCAAGAATCACTGTCTGTCTTTGACATTGATGGTCATTTATGATTTTAACTGAAAGACATGATAATCACAGGTCTTTATCAATCAGTGATGAGTATCACATAAGAAGCAGGCATGAGTAAAGTCTCTTAGGTAAACTACACTGCTTGATTTTGTGTATGTGTATGTAAGTAGGCCCTTGATGTGTTATGAACTTATGATAGGTTACCTGTAATCATCTTCACAGCAACTCCAAGGTTAAGTGCTCTACGAATGGTCTCAGCACTATCATGCCTTGGAGGATCAAACAAGGGCAACAACCCACAAAATGTCCAAGGACCCCCAGGGCTTTCTTTAGTTTTTTCTGGAACTTCCTGGCAGTAGGGCAATATGGGAGGTGAAATATGTCAGAAAAGAAAACAAAATCAATTGGGATTTCCAAGTGCTAAAAAAGAGGTCGTGTTGCCTAAATTTGTGATTTCTCTCTTCAAGTGACATTTAATCCTTCTTTTGTTCATTACAACTTTCACACTAATAATAAAAGGATTAGAAACTTATCCCATATGGCATACCTGATAAGCAACTCCAAGAGACCGCAATCCTCTTTCAGCAAATTTGTCAATGATGCTATGTACTCTTCCAGCAATCTCATTTTTCTCAGGGCATAGATCTAGAATCTGATATTCATGATGACAATGGAAAAAGAAGGAAAAGAACTCAGGATTTGGACGTGCTACAACTTTCAAAGCAAGAAAAATATTTCATACACCATTATCATTTCCAAAGGGATCCATTATCAACATATCAGTACCTGTTCCGGAGCTCCTTTGCTGGCCCTATACCAATTACCGTCAGAGTCAATGTAAGTAATGGCAGTACGCTTGTCCACTGGATTGAAGGGCAGAAAATGCACTTCTGTAATGTTTGCACGTGCCTATAGATGAAAGGGTACTTTATGCATTTATAACCAGAATATAATAGAAAAGCAACAGGACACGAGAATTGAATTTGAAGTGAACATTCTATCCCAACCTCCTTTGGATCAGCAAGCATATTGGTAATGGCTGCATCAATTGCGTCTTGATTTTCCAGTCTTGCTGCTCTGGCTGCAAATAAGATAACTGTGTCTTTGTCTATATTATTGTTAAAAACCTGCAAAAGTACATAGTTGCATATGTTAACTAAGCCATATGGCCAAAAAATTGTCATGTCAAGGACACTTAATATTAACATTTCCGTCCATGATTTTGAAAACTACTGTAAATTCCAAGTAACAAAGAAGTAATTGAAATTAAGAAATTCTCATGGGATCAGCTTTCATACCTCAACCAGGTTTCTATCAACAGTGAGGCGATTCAGGGTGAGAGTTCCAGTTTTGTCACTACAAAGGACATCCATTCCCGCCATTTCTTCGATGGCTGTCATCCTTTTTGTAATGGCACCCTTAATTAACGAATAAAAAACAACAAAAGGTAAGAAAATAGTATCACTATGAATATTTGGGATTGATGCTATATTTGTTAACAGAGAAAATCATAATATTTTTTGTCTCTTTAAATATTCAAGCAACTCTTTTAAGTGCATAGATCTCTTTGGCATGACTTATAGCATTATGAACTGGTTTCCACTTCATATCACCTATATTACTTGTATAAAAATGTACAGAAACTCTATGAGAATAAAATTCATGATTGTTCCAGAATACATGGGGTTAAAATTATTAAGAGATGCACCTGTTGAGAGAGTCGATGAGAACCAATTGCAAGTGTCACAGATAACACTGTTGGCATAGCAATTGGAATTCCTCCAATTAAGAGAACAAGAAGGTTGTTGATTCCATCCCTGTAAGAACGTTGCTGTATGGGGAACATGACAATTATTTCAAGAATCATTCCCACAGCTATAGAGCAAATGCAGAAATTCCCAATCGCAGTAAGGACCTGCAGAAAATCATGTTACTGATGTCACATTATGGCTTTGAGATTGTGAAGTTATTAAAACTTTTATGAACTATGTCATAGAAGAATTATCAAGGGGAACATATTAGCCGATTAGGCTATAGATTCAAGGTTTCCTAATTACCTGCTGGAAATGTCCCAAAGAGTCAGTGGAGTCAACTAAATGTGCTGCTTTTCCAAAAAAGGAGTGAACTCCAGTTGCTATCACAACAGCTTCAATTTCTCCTAGCTTACATGTTGAACCAGAAAATACTTCATCACCTGGCCTCTTGGTGACAGGTAGAGACTCTCCTGTAAGAGCCGACTGCCAAAAACAAATCCAAGATATTACTTCATTCTATGGATCATATTAACTTCATGCAGAATAATTACAAGTATCTCATTTAGATATCTATTATTTGTCTGTGTGCACACGCATGTACACTCCTAAGCCAACAAATGGTCAACCAACAAAAAGGGGGAGCTATGTAACTGTTAATTGTTAAAGAACAATTTGCACTTTGATTTTCTAGCACATGCCTGGTCAATTTTCAGAGGATCTCCTTCAAGTAGACGAGCATCAGCTGGAACTATATCCCCAAGCTTTATGCTAATTATATCTCCTGGTACTAAAATACTTGCATCTTGCTCTTGCCACTGCCCATCTCTGAGAACCTGTATTGAAAAATGTGAGTTAATATGCCTTTGCGTGCAAAGGGTGATATTCTGTGAGCCGAAGGCATCAATCAAACGGACATACCTTTGTCTTTGGAGATAAACGAGCCATAAGAGCTGCTGCAGCATTCCCCGCATTATTCTCCTCTATGAAACTAATGGTTGAATTGATTATTAATAGGATAATAATCCCAATAAAATCTTGCCAGTCAGGACCCTCACCCTGGAATATCATTTCATCCCAGAATAAAGTTACAAATCAGAATTTACGTTGCCCGGAATTGAAAATAAATGCTTAGTTTAAGACTACTTACTCCCCCATTAGCAAGGACAAGGGCCATAACTGCTGCAGCTTCCATAACCCATGACAAGGGGTTCCACATAAAGCTAAGAAATTTCAAAAATTTGTTCTCCTGCAACAAAGTACATGAGAGGGATTTTAATAACGATAGGAATACACTTTAATAGCATCTAATTGACGTGCATGCCAGAACAGCAAGTTTGTTTCTTTTGGGACACAAGTCATGGCTATATGGTACCACGGGATTTTTCCAATCAATTCAGTTCAATTTAAAAAAGAACCTGAAATCAAGAGAACCTATTTGAAGACAGATGCTTAACTCGGTCAATCTAAGTTTAAGCAAGAGTTAATTTTTAACATTCTTCAGACACTAGAAATGAATTTATGAAAGCATGTTTCAGAACTGAGGTTCTTACTGTCTTCTCTTCAAGCTTGTTAAAGCCAAAAATCTGCAATCTGGCTTCAGCATCGTCAGATGAAAGTCCTCTCGCTGATGTTCGCAGTTGTTCAAAAACTTCTTCCAGGGGTAAGCGTTCCTGTTATATTTGAAATGATTTAAATGCTGTAGAGAATGAATTTCTCAATGTGGTTGCTCAAATGCAGCTAATGAAAACCTACCAAATCAATGCCATCTCTATTGAAATTCTCAGGATCCAACAATGGTTTGTCCAGATCTTCAGCCATGATTCAAGCTTCAAATCCTGTAGTCAATAAATCAATTAAATGCTCCTCATTAACATTAGGCAAGCATCAGTTCCACGGGTATGGTAGATAGACATTCGACACTATGTTTAGAGAAATCACTCAACTTAACATCCATGACATTTGAATTATGGAGGAAATCGTCATCAAATATTAGCACCCTAAGCAACTAGAAATTCACAACCCAAATGCAGCTTAGGATTGATGAATTCACTGAACCATCTCATCCTGGTTTGCCTTGGGTTCAAATCTTAGCATGCAAGAAAAGACACAAAAATCATTGCTTTCCCTCTACCCAATTCCCAACTAGTCCTAACTAGTCTTAACATCAGTAGCACAGCACAAGAAAGCTCGATTTCTTCTTTAGATTTTACATTTTCCGATACGAAAGCCAATGGCATTTGAGTGAAGCATTTTCACAAACAGTAAGAGTGCAGCCCACTGAATCAATGCTCACTTCAAGAATTCAGCACCAGCATAAAAGAACCAAGATATAAATGCTACCCACCATCAGAATTGTGCATATGAATGTGTATAATCAAAGAACTTACTGTTGAAAATACTAGGCCGGTACAAGAATCCAAGTATTTCGGAAGCGGAAGAGGGACGAAGCTCCTTCTTCCTCTTCCTCTGTGCTGAAGTGGGTATAGAGAAGTGAGGCAGTAGGATGATGATGATATGATGTTGTATAAAAAGTGGGTAATTAGAAGAACCCCCACATCTAATTGATTTGGTAGTTGACTGATGGTTGGGTGAAAAGCGGGTGATCCTAATGATCCATTGTTGTATTAATATGGGTCGCGCCATTCTTCAACGTGTTCTTGGCTTTGTTGATTGATTATTTGATTGCGATTTGATGAGCGAGTGGATGTGAGAGTTTGAGAGGAGAAGACTCGGAACGAAGAGGGAGAAGAGACCGTTAGGTTCAACTACCTTTCAAAAACTTTCTGTTCTAAACCTAACGTTCGCTCCCTCCAAAATTTCCAGATCGGTCCAAATCAAATACTAGCTAGCTGAATGATTAGGTACTAAATATGGAATAGGAGTAACGTGCTTACCAGTTGCAAATATATGTTGCCTCCATTAATCAAGTCAAACATAGATAGTGAGAGTGACACCAAAGCATATACTAATTGAGATTTGGACCCCAACTCAAGTGATATATACACACCCGTATTTTAGGAGAGTCAAATTCAGAATTTTTCATGTGACAACTTTGGTGTCAAACTATTTCACCAACCACCTGATATACTCGTTAAAGATGACATAAATTGTAAACCTCAATTTGCTCAATAGACTCGAAAATGCTGTTTTTATTTTTATTTACTCGTTTGTGTCTAAATAGCATAGTGTTTGTGGTTGAGGGTTTTCATGATTTTACATTGCATTTTAAGTTTTTAACAGAGTAATTGTAGAATCAATAAATGATATGACAGTGTGCATGTCAATATCTTACTTGTTAAAACTAAACGAAGCTTGTAGCCACTACCTGATCAGATATACACCGGTATACTATTTCGAGTTGGATGGAAAGATGGATATTGTTGCATCTTTGTTGTATATACTTTTTCTTGTTTTAATTTTGTTTTAATCAAATGATTCACATTGCTCCCACATCCACCAAAACTTTTTATGCATCCACTGTTCTAATTGCTTATACAATCTTACAAACCCAACAACAACAAGAGCATAGAAAATCCAGTATAGCATTGTAACTGCCCGCCAAACTTGAGAAGGTTGGGGTCCCCAAAATCTATGTAGTATAAGGAAGATTTGAACATTAATATCCTTTTCATGCCCCCAATTAACTTTGTAACCACCACATATCCATAACACAATCCCAAAACCAGACGACCAGGACTAATTCCTTTGCACTTTGCAAGTTTGCAGACCTAATAGCTCATTTCCTTACCTACCAAGCCACCAAGCAGATATCATTCTTATTGTAAAGAAATGAAATATTAAGAGCTAATTAAGTATGATCATTGACCACACCTGTATTATTAGCTAGGTGTTCGTATTTTTGTTCAGATCGACCTTTTCTTATATAGACTTTTATGTCCTTTTTGGAGGCGTTCACGTTTAGTTTTACATTTTGTCAATAAGTGGCATTATTCATCATTTTTTCTTTTAGAATGACATAAATTTTATTCCAACCAATCCAAAAGCATACATCGAGAGAGGACAAAAACTAAAATTCCGAGAGAATCAGTGGTTACAAACATCATATCATGAGTTAAAAACTAACCAAATAATCGTCCATTTTTACGAACTAGAAATAATCAACAATCCTGACTGTTGGTCATGATAAATCCTTATTGTCAATAAGTGAAGTTATTCGTCATGATCATCCTCTCTGATCCAGCTAATTCTGACTATTTGGTGTTGATCAGATCAGACACGCATTCCATTTTCATCTATGTTGTTTAATAGCCAACAATCAAATCTCACTATATATTGTTTTAGCTAATAATCTCTTACATATATAAATTGTGTTTATCACAATTATTCCAGCTGAATTGCTGAAATAGCAGAAAGTAACATGTGTCTGTTCCATCTTCTCCCAATAAATATTGCATGGAGGCAATGGTACATAACATGTGAGATCCACTTTTCTGGTCATGTGTTCTACTTCTACATATTTATATAGCATATCACTATATCTGATGTGCCGGGTGCATGCATAAAAGTTTTCTTGTTTTCTCTTCATTCGGATTATTTGAAAATAAAATTGAGGAAATTATTTTTGGCTTAAGAAAGTAGGGTTCTTGACCACTAGCCTCATTTAGCCCAATATATTTCCCACTGAACCAAGCAAAAAAAACAGGTGCCCACCCGGCCCATTTAAATTCGAAGCCCAACGCAAATTACCAAATTGTACAGAAAACTCTCCATTATTACGAAATGCCACTGGCATTTCTCTCCCTCTCTCTTTCCCGTCGTCTCTCTCTCACTCAGACCCGCCGGCCTCCTCTTCGATTCTCCTTCATCGTTCGTCTAATTCAGAATCTGAGACTAGATATGTGATCTACTCGAATAGACGAAGCCGACGATACAAGTTTCGATCGCCGGCGTGGCCGGAATCAGCAAAACAGATCCGAACAACCCCGAACTTCTCTCTTAAAATTATCTCTTTTCCGGCGTCGGCTTGGCTACCCACGACTACCAACGTGACCACCGTCACGAGACGAACCTATCCGTACCATTTTTTCGCCGTGAAGTGGCCGGAAAACATCGCCGAGATCGGTGTTGGCGCGGTAGAGGAGAGAGAGAGAGACCGGAAAAGACTAGAGAGATCTTGGCCGTTAGATCAGATCTAACGGCCATTTATACTCTTTCTATTAATTTAAATTTGACGGTCCAGATCTTACAATAATTAAAATCAACGAACCAGATTGCACGCCTTCAATTTTCTTTTTGCAAAAATATTTTCTTTAATTCTCAACCTTCCGAAATCCAAAACAAATAGCTCCGCTATCCGAAAAAATTCCCGTAAATTTTCATGCACTCGTCGTGACATGTACTTTATTCTTGAGTCCTCAAAGAGGCCAATAAAATTTTATTCAAAACTCGTATTGAGTGGTCAGTAGAACTCTATTGAGTGGTCAATAGAACTTTATTGGTAGGTTATTAATGAGGCTCGATAATATCTTATAATTTTTTTTTCATATCGTAACTCCGATTTAAGCAGTTGAAAAAATTTCGAGGAATTTTTTGAACTCCCGAGCTATTTTTAATGATTTACGGAAGTTTGGAATTCTATTGAGTGGACAATAGAACTCTATTGAGTAGACAATAGAACTCTATTGAGTAGACAATAGAACTCTATTGAGTGCTCAATAGAACTTTGTTGGTAGGTTATTAATGAGGATCGATCATATTTTAAAAAAAAAAAATTCATGTCGTAAATCCGATTTAAGGACTTGAAAAAATTTCAGAAATTTTTTTGAACTCCTGACCTATTTTTAATGATTTTCGGAAGTTTAGAATTATATTGAATGGTCAATAGAACTCCATCAATGAGTCAATAGAACTCTATTGAGTGGTCAATAGAACGTTATTGGTAGATTATTAATGAGGCTCGATCATATTTTTGAATTTTTTTTCATGTCTTAACTCCGATTTAAGGATTTCAAAAAATTTCGCGAAATTTTTCTAATTCCCAAGCAATTTTTAATGATTTTCGGTTGATTGGAATTCTATGAGTGGTCAGTAAAATTCTATTGAGTGCTCAATAGAACTTTGTTGGTAGGTTATTAATGAGGCTCGATAATATCTTAAAAAAAATTTCATGTCGTAACTCGAATTTAAGAACTTGAAAAAATTTCGGAGATTTTTTTGAATTGTCGAGCTATTTTTCATGATTTTTGGAAGATTGGAGTTCTATTGAATGGTCAACAGAAATTTGTTGATAATATTTATATAAAATTCATGTCGTAACTCTGATTTTGAGAGTGGTTGTGAGATTCGAGAAAATTTATGGAAATAGTTGCAAAATTATTCGAGACTAAAAATGTGATCTCGACAATAATTAAGGATAGTTGAAAAATCTTTCGATTTTTTTTTAAGAAATATTTTCAAATTGAGAACTCAAGGATAAAGTACATATCACAACGAGTCCGTGGTAATTTTTTGAGAAGTTTTTGGATTCCTGAGCTATTTTTAATGATTTTCGGAAGTTTAGTAATAAAGAAATTTATTTAATTGAAAGAAAATAGAAAAGAGGCAATCTGGACCGTTGATCTCATCACTATTCTAAAAGCCCAGATGAGCCTCGACCCGTCGTTACCAGCGATCTGACCCGGTTGGTTCTCCTCCTTCCGGCCATGTCCCGGCGTCGCACGGGTTCCGTTCCCTTCGTCACGGCGGCGCGAAGCGAAGCCCGGCCGTGGATTCTCAATAAGGTAATGGATGACGTCGGATCGACGGAATAAACTTTTCAAGTTTCCGACGGTTTCGTGATATTTTCCGGCTACTCCGATCGTTGTTTTTGACGAACGAGGTATGAAACTCGACCCTCTGGACGAGTTCTACCTGTTTTGAAGCATCAATTCAACTTTTGATCATTATTTGGATATGATCAATTGTGGTTGCTCAATGTGCACGGGTTCAATTTTGAATTAAACTGAAAATTCTCTCCAAGGGCAAAATTGTCCGAAAAAAAAAACTTTTTCATATTATTTACCTTGATGGGAGTAAAATATGCTCAAAGTGGGTCTATTGGGCAAAATTAAAGATCACTTGTGGGTCTATTGGGCAAAACTAAAGATTACTTGTGTGAATGGGAAATGTGTAGTGTAATTGTGTACCTATTGGTTATTTCCCTAAGAAAGTAATAGGGATTAGTAGGATATCATCTATACTATTAGAGCATCTACAATATGTTATTATTATTATTTTTGTTAAATTTGTCGAAAATATAGTTGAAAGCCTAAAAGCTAAAGCAAATGTGACATTTAGAGAGCCATAAACATGTTGCTCCAATACCGAGGCCAAGTTGGTCTAATGATATTTCTCTTACAATTGTGGATGATGTCCCAAATTCAAATTCTCTACAGCCTTGTCGATGTAGTATCTTGGCATTATCTTCTATGTCGTCCTCTGGTCGCATTATGACTACATCTTGGCATCATCTTCTATGTCGTCCTCTGGTCACATTTTCATAATGTGGTTCGCCATTTTAGCTTGTTACGTTTCTTCACTTGCTGGTTGGGTCATTCTTTAGTGGTGGCCAAGATCTAGCTGGCCTTCTTCCATTCTTTTTCAGTCACATAATTAATTGTACTATTTCAGTGGTATTTTTGATTTGTAGAGAAAATCATGGTAATTTTAAAAATTAATAATAGTTTAGTAATTATATCACCTCTACATACTTTCATGCCAGATCTCTACCTTATATATCCTGATATCCATCCTTCTCATTGTGATTTGTGGCCCTCTATCTCATCACATTTATCTTATGATAATATAAATCTAATCTCACACGATGTCATGATATAGTACAATTATTATTAGGGAAAAAGTCATAAACAATACCCAGATTTAAGCCCAATCAACACTTTGGTATCTCATTTATAAAAATTATCACTTTGGTACTTGAAGTCGTATTTCTACATAGCATTCGTATACCGTCTATAACGGAGTTAAACCTAAGAGACAAAAAAACTAATGGAAAAAAGTATGTATTTGGATTTAACTCCGTTATAGATGACAAGTAGTACTAATGCTATATAGAAATACAACTTCCGATACCAAAATGATAATTTTTAAATATGAGGTATCAAAATGTCGATTAACCTTAAGTTTGGGTACTGTTTTTGACTTTTTCTCTTATTAATATCATTATATTTAAGAAAGACCGGACATCCAATGGACTTATGGGCTAATGAATGGTATATTGATATCCAATGGACTAATGGGATAATGGGCTAATGAATGATATCCAATGGACCCATTTTTGTTATAGAAAATCATTTGATGCAATTATGAATGCATTCATAGTTTTAGATAAATAATGGGGGATGATTTTGACATTCTATTTTGCCATATATACATTTTATCATTTGCACTCAATTTTTATATATGTAGTTAAAAGTATAGTGTAAATGGTAAAATAGATCACTCCCCTAAATAATATACGATGATTAACTTTTCTTAAAAGATAAATATATAATATATGCATTTTTAGATTTCTTTACTATATACGCTAATTGAAAGAGGGCTATAACTTAATTGAGCCAGGGAATTATACCATCAAGTTTATATTCTCATTTTTAACTAATTGTTACAATGGGAGGCATAGAGACGATCCAACAAGGAGTAGATTTTTCAATTTTCTACACATGACATTTTGAAAGTGCTAATAACTATCTCGATCCTGAAAGTTTATTTTAGGGTTTATATTCCCATATCATGAAAAGTATATTAATGATGATTTTGTTAGTTTGAAGTGTATATGACTTTCATGTACGGAATATAATAAACGAAATCTGTCTTACAATATGTAGAATTTCTCAATGAGGGGAATGTAAAAGTTCGTTCATAAATCTTATTAATCTTTACATCATGCACAAGTATATAAACTAAAAAACAACCCTATAAGTCAACACATATCATTAACTCCTAACCAACACCTATCCTACAACATTAACTTCAACTTCTAACTACCTCATTAACTCTAAAACAAAGACTTCAGAATGATTTTGAACCAACACAAGATCCAAGGCCAACTACACCCACAATCAGCGGAACTGGAGGAGAAAACATTGACTGGAGAAGGCGACCGGTCGCCGATAATAGTCGACCGGTCGCCCGACGTCAAAACACCTCCAGTAGCTCAAAACGCAAATTCCGTCCGGACGCCTAAGTATCAGTCCGGACGGACGACCGGTCGCTAGACGTAAAAAAAACTCTAGTAGCTCAAAACGCAAATTCTGTCCAGACACCAAGAATCCATCCGGACGGACGACCGATCGCCGATAAATGTCGACCGGTCGCCAGACGTCGAAAACACTCCAGAAGCTCAAAACATAAAATCCGTCCGGACGCCAATGTTCCGTCCGGACGCCCAAGAATTCCCAATACAATATATGGTGCTTAAGTTACAAATTGATCATTAACTAGGCGAATTCTGGATTGCATCGTGCTTTTATTGCACCGTGCAATCTCAACCGTTCATTCTATATTCAGTATTTTTTAAATTGCAAATTGACACGTGAATTGACATTTCTGCCCTTTATCTTTTTTTTCTCTTTCTTCCCCCCTCTCTCTCTCTCTCCCGTGCACAACTTCTTCCTCTTCCTCCTCACTGTCGTCTGTCATCGGCGCTGCCACCACGACCGGCCACCCCGCACCTCACCGCCCCCACCAAAGGTAGCTGCGTGTTCCGACGACCCTACCCACCTTGTTTCAGACCAAACCTTGAAGAAAAATACTGCATGCATGGCCGAAAATGGCTTGAATTTCAAGGTTTTGGTTCGGCCATCTCCGGCCTTCAAAACCTACTGGTGTCTTTGAATTTCAATTTTGACCGCTGTAGGAGGCGAATCGAAGTCGGGAAGTTTTAGGATTCGAAAACTTCTGGCGCCGATATCTCATGATCTAATTCGAATATTATCTTGACATAGTTACTAAACTTGTTGGGTTTGTTGTAATGAACACGATGACATAAATTTTGAAGCAATCGAAGAAAGTTGACGGCGGCGCCGACGGTGGTGGTCGGTCGTAGCTGTGGCCGGCAATAGTGAGGAGAGAGAGGGACAAACCAAACAAAAAAATCGTTAATGGTAAAAAAATAATTTCACAACTAGGTACAATAAAAGCAGGGTGCAAACTAGACGCACCCCATTAACTAATATATGTTAATTATCTATCTATTTTATATGTGTGTGTACGGGTCCTGCCTTCCTGGTACAAGATTTTACAGGCTGGGATGATGGAAGCTTGTAATATAATCTACTAGCTACTTTGTGATATACATTGCATGAGGTTATAATCTCCATTGACAATAAACCACTTAATTATGAAGTTAAGAAGGAAGGTTCCTCGAAGAGACAATCGAGGCTGTTTGGATCTTCTAATTCATACCATGAATCCATGAAGCTTGGTACTTAAGTTAGCTAGTTAACTAATAGCCTCCATCTTTGTGGGAACTCTCTATATAATTGTTCCATGTTAACACGATGCATACACACAAAATCTCTTTAAGATTTGCTGCTAATTTACAGATCAAACTATGTTCCTTCGATCGGTCAGATTCAAAGGAGGATCGGTTTTATTGTGAAACAGAATACATGATTTTAAAGTAGTATATGTAAGAATTATCTTCTTCTTTTTGCATGGAGTGCTCTAGAGCTACCAAATTAGTTTCATAATACAAAACTAACTTTTATTATTAGATCAAACAAACAATTAAAATTATATAATTCGAACCGCCAGTCACCTTTTAGGTCTCATTTCAAAGATTATTTTGTAAAAAAAAAAAATCAATCAAGTACGAAATCATGATCCTGCTAGTAATCAAGGGCTAAATATAGGATTAGAGCCGGACCTGAGGTGATGCATGTGTGACAAAACGCCTTAGGCCCGCAATCTTAAAAATTATAATTTAACCCAATCTTTGAGTCAAATTAACGTATAACTGAATGTATGAGAAAATATGTATATATATATATTATTCTCGTGATACGTATAATACTGTATATTGTTTGCTTTTCTTTTTACATAAGTAAATATATGGGACCATTTTGTTTTTTTTAAGAAATTATCATCGGCCCTCAAAATCTCAAGGGTAGACCTTTAAATGATTTACCAATTTGTTAAGTTTGCAAACATAACTTTTGAAGAAAGATCTAGAGATCGAAGATTACATTGTACAATGAGCGCAAAAATGTCATGCTCTAGGGCAAGTCTAATTAAATCCTTCAAACTCATCAAAGGGACTTTGATTATTTCCCTTTGAATTTTGATGGAGAAGAGATTTTTCCCCTATATGCAATACCCACTTGGAATCAAATGATGACTTAATTAATCACGCACAGATCGTTGAGCAACCATAAAATCTATAGTGATGGGAGTTGTCCTCATTGACCACAGATATAGTCATGATCATTAGCTCATATGTGATACTTGAAGATATATGGATTCGGATTTCGAATCCAAAAACACCCCTAAAGGTAAGATTTGACATTTCAAGTGAAGTAAGTGATTGTAAAATGTGATTTGATTCAAAAAATAATTAGAGCCCTTGATTAAAAATATTAAGTCGACCATGGCTCCATGAAGCCTCCAATCCATATCTAATCCCAGCCAGTAGTCACTAGTCACAGACTCACATATTATATAGATGAATGCAGACTGGCATCACTATTTAGACATATGACTGAATAAAGATCATCTTAACAGTTGGCATTGTAGCATATTACATTTTCAATTAGATGTCTTAGCAATTTGAGTTAAACTAATTGGAATTAATTTCTAGTTTATTGGGTATTGGGGTATTGGGATGTGTGATTATGACCTAGAAGATCCAACAAAACCAACGAACTAGCTCAGAATTGAGGTCAGATTGCCGGGTTACTGTTCCCGAATACCAAATACTCTTGTCTTGATTTAGCAGCCCTCCTCTTTTCAAGTTCTCATGCCCAACTTTGCCAGCTTTCTAATCCATGACTCACCACTTTGGTTTGGAGATATGATTTGGTATATTTATTACATCAGTGATGTAGTACATTACTACACTCAAAATTTACTGGTCGATGTATTATTTCACTTAAATGTCGTATTAAATAATTTATAAAAATTAATGTAAATTTTTTTGAGTGAAACAATATCAGATTTGACATATCAAGCTTTCGAATCTAACTCCATTTCGTTTGCAATTAGAGTGAGTTTTTTTTTAAAGAGAAATAATAACATGTCATATCGATAATGAATAAATGATCAAATAAATTAAATGATACTACTTATCTTATTTGTACCTTGTTAAAGCCACGCTGGTACTTAAAAGAGAAGGATACATACTACCTAAGTACCTAGAAAGCCCTATCTAACCATGAGAAAATAAACAAGGAGAGAAAATAAAGTTTTACTAGATATTTAACCTAGAAAAAAAAGCGAAAAATAAAAATAAACTACTCACAAATGAGACAATTCCGCACTGCAATATTTTGTTCGTGAGAAATGATCGATATGTGCGGTGTTAACTGTTAAGAAAAAAAAACGAGCATTATATTAATCCTATACAAAAGCCTTCAACCTCCTTGAGTCTGTTTTTTCCATTAGGGTTGCTTTTTCCTTCTCAAAAATCCTAAACCCTAAAACTCTATTCTCCTACACTCTTTAACGTACAACACCCTAATATTAATTTACATTACATTAATGTTGCTTCAATTTCACTTCAAACTCCAACAAATCTTACGTTACATCGGTAAATTGAAGGGGTAGTTTCCATACAGTATTATATTACTTAGAACCCCACGTTCACTCCCCCTTCCTGCATAGAAAACTATGCTGAGCTGCTGATGAGGCTGCAAATCCCCCAGTTTCCGAACCTGACCATGTTCACTCCCTTCCTTCAAAACTCAGTTACCCTTTAGCTTTCACAAATTGTATAAATACTTCTCCTCCCTCATCCCGCTCTCTTCCTCGAGCTCCTCTCAGAGCTAGCTAGCATTCGTTTCCTTTTCCATTCTTTTTGGTTTCTTCAAACTTTAAACATCAATTCACCTATCAGCCATGGATATGGTTCAAGTTCAACACTGCAACAAGACAAAGAGAAGCAGGCGTGGCTTCAGCGGCAAATGTGCTGCCTTAGTGAAGGAGCAACGTGCCCGCATTTACATCCTGCGCCGCTGCGCCACCATGCTTCTCTGCTGGTACATTCAAGGAGATGACTAGAAACCCTAATTTCACCATCACTATATATTAGTCTCTCTTTTTAACTTTTTTCCTTATACCTGCACTACACTACTGCTTCATGAATTGAAGGACGCCTGTTTCTGCTGGTCTGGCTGGTTAATTTTGATGTGTGGGTTATCTTTTACTTGATCCTCAGGAGTACTGCTACTCTTTTTTTATACCTAATTTGGGGCCAACCCCCTTCAGGTTTTCGGGGAACAAGAGAGGTTTATGCCAACACTCTTACTTTTTAACCAGCTGTGATCTTCAAGCATGGGCACTGATGTACGTAGCTTCACATGGAGGAGTATCTGTATCTGAAAGGCTAGGCTTTTGCAGCTTTGCTGCTTCAAGGCTCAAATAGTACTACTACTGCTGCTGTGTATGATTTTTATCCTTGTTGTTTTTCTTACCCCTTTTTCCTTTTCCCCTCATTTCTTTGGAGTGATGGGGATAAAATGTTTTCCCCCTTCTTGTCAACGTTGGGGAATATAAAGCTTGTATCAGCTGGGAGGCCAGCATAGTCGTTAAATAATTGCTATGTAATAATCTCCGGTGGCCATAAGGAGAAGAAATTGTAATCATGGTTTATGCAATAATTGGCATTAGAAATAATTAAATAAAATGTGTCAACTTTTATCAGAAGAGATTTTTGTGTGTTGGGTACTCTTAGCACAAAATGTGAAATCCACTTTAAACCGTAAGTTCCACATCTGATGTTATAAGGAGTCCGGCGCACTGCACCGGATTTGCACGACAATTTTGTGTGGAACATGCTCTGAAGAGACTGCTGCCCACCCACCCTGGATGAGCTCTAACAAAGTTGGGACAGCAAACCCAAATAAGACGATGAAAAGCTTGAGAACAATGTTATAGATTCATCATTATCAATATGACTGTCGTTCCAATTACACTAAAATAATGTGCGCGCGCTTTAAAATGGATCATAATGTATAGAGGGAATCTTTTTCTTTTTTTGGACTGAAATTCATTGATTGCAAGGCCACGAGGGCAGAGGGAAGACAAGCAGGGAAAAAACAAGAAACAAATGCAGTGTCAAAGACCAAAACATCAGCAGGGCCTGACAGATTACAAAGGAAACAAAATAAAAACTAGCTATGGAGGGCCAGGGAGGCCATCATTCTGAAGGATAAGAACTATGGAGGTTGGAGGACAATTGATTAAAGGGAATCTAAAGAAGGATTTGCTGTCTTCTCATCCCATCTTTAGTGCCTGTGAGGTTCAAGATAATTGGACTTAAATCATCAATCACATGTCAAACCAAACCACACTATCAAACCCAGTGTAGTTGATCTCGTGTTTGTTCTACATATTCCATTGAATTAATTTCACAATTTTCCTTCGAGTAACTTAACTTATTTATCCTTATCTGCCAGTCTGATCTCCAGGCCTGCTGTAATTTGCTTTCTAAGAGCTTGCTTTGAAATTAATTTGACTGAATCGAAATTTGCTGAAACTCTTAAAAAGATATGCTAGTAAACGCAAAACATGTTCTTTCTATTCACAGTCAAATTATACCGATCCACTTTATAGGGCTTTTAAAACACTTTCAGCTTCTATTCACGATTACAACAACTTGGAGATGCTACTATCACATCAAAGCGATAGGATTCATTCACCTGATGAATGAACTTCAAGATGGGAGTTACTTTGAAATGGTATTCCTTTTTCCTCGTTACGGCAGAGCCCATTGAATCTTCTTTTTTTGGATGGTCATTAGTCAATCCAATCCTTGAAAAGTAACAACATATAAATGGGCACATTTACTGCAGCAATGATTGTGACCATTCGGAATGTCCGGACCGCTCTCTGGATCACCATCTTTGCCCATGATTTGCTCGCTCTAGGTGGTAATTTTGCCATAGGATCAAACACATCTGCATGAGCATTCACAGAGACCTCTACCTCCTGAGAAATATTCTTTCTAGCTGCCGGCCGCATCACAGTAGTACCTCTGCTCGAAGAAATAAAAGAACGAAAAGAAAATTTAATAATCAATGGATGGATAAAAGAGTAATATAATTTACTATAATATATATTTGCACAACCAATTAAAAAAAATAAATGGGGTATGCAAATGTAGCACAGAAGGAAACCTTTCAACTGAAACTGTCTCGCTTAAACATGTAATAGCAACGTTCAAGGCTTTCTTGACAAGATGCATTGATCCTTCTGCATCCCACATCATCTCATACTCACAGTTTAGATCTTCATCTTTCTCTTTTGTTCTACTTGTAATGCTACTTATTAGTTGTTCGCCACACTCCATTAGATCACTAAAATGATGCCAAAAACTCACACCACCAGCTGGCCAAAGCAGGAGGGCAAGAACGGTCAAAACAAATAGTGAGATATACCTGACAATTTTATAAAAAACAAGTAAGAAGTAGAAAGTCACAAAAGACAGCTGAAAACCTTAATTGTATAAATCGTCACTACACATCTGTGGATAGTTACCATATATAAATGTGTAGTTGCACAGGAAGAAAGCACAATTGAGTTAATACTGCCTCTTCAGAACTGGATGTATTTGAAGGAACAAAATTACTAGCAGACAATAACATGAAAGACGGGTACAAGTTTCCCTGCTGCCAGCTTATTGTCCCTACAGTGTGCTGAAAAATATTCTCATTGATAAATCACATACCCTAGTAAGAGTTAGATATGCCAAAACATTGGGTGCTTACCTCCTTCACAGGCCCATATTTTGACTCATGGATAACATCGCACTGATCATGATCATGACCAGATAAAACACGTACCTGGAAGAAACAACTTATTATTGCAAGTAAAAGGTAACTCCCACAGTTTGTATTCTTTAAACACCTTCTTTCTCAACGATTTTTTGCTTTTCACATTACTTCAAATGCATAGAAAATTGTATGAACCACATAACTGTCAAACACCACATATACTTTGATATGTATGGCGACATTACTGACACAATTTATGCAGCCAGCACTCAGCTGGAAAGGATGCATAACGAAGGAGAGGTGTAAAATCCCACATCGCTTACAAACGACATCTTACAAGTTTCTATGAACAATATGAGCTCGATGGAGGCTTCCCAATAGCCTGAGCTTTTGGGACAAGGACGAGGATGACATAGATGGGTATCAGACATAGTCATTTCAAACTCCTGATCCATGTCTGTCATTCAATGTAATGAACCAATGGATAATATGCACCCCAGAGATGAAACAGAACTTACTGGTTGAACCGAGTCCAATAAATAGTTTGATGATTCCTCAGTAATGTAATTCTGGTACCTGTCTAATGTACAATTGTAATAACTGTTCAATCAAACCCTTAACTAACACCCACCAGATTGCAATTTACTGTAATTTTATGATGCCAATTGGCGATAACACGAGAAGAAACTTACACTATTTTTTTTTTGGCAATCAAAAACTTACACTATTTCTTGATGATCAGGAGAGCGCACAATCCGCTGAGCATTTAAGTAAAAGGAAAAATTTAACAAGTTAGTTGCTGCGAGGAAACTCAATAGTCAGATACAGCCTATTACAATTTAGTGAAATGCCCTAAAATGACTATCATGCCCTTGAAAATGCACAAAGATGTACTTTGTTTAAGATTTGACTCAATAAAATGACACTTGTAAAATACCTGGTTGATAATTTCTGAATTACGATTGGGGCCACAATCTGTTCCATCTTTTCGATATAATGGAATATGGGTCAATAAAACCCTTGGATACGCTTGAACATCTACAGAAATGCAAATAATCAGATGAATTACTTCAACATATTAGGTGTAGAGTTAACAACATAAATGAGCATAGATCATATATTACCCAAAGAGACATTATTAACAAAAGCACGAGCAGAGGAAGCCATAGATCCTTGAGGTTTTCCTGTAGATACATAAGATGAATTGTTTTAAATGATCAGTATCAAAACAAAACATGAACCCTAAATGCTGTTGCAATGACAGTGAACCATTTTGCTTCAAAAGTAGAAGACACTGCATTTTTTAAGATCCAATGCCCCATTGGGGATTTAACCTTTTCTTCAAAATACCGTAACTACAACCTATATAGGCAAAGTACAATTTTTCACATAGGAATGAAAGCGTAAACTCTGCTCCTCAGGCAATTCAATGTTAAAGAGGTTATTTGGCTGGGGAAACGTGTAAAAGAAGGGTTATTTGGGTATTTGGTATAAAAAATAGGAATAGTTTAATAAGAAGCACTAAACAGAGTTATTTGGGCATCCTGTGTTTTCTCTAAGCAGCACTTCTAGGAAGAAGCACCTTCCCTCTGCCTTTTTCAAAACCACTCCAAATGCTCTTAAACTTCACCCAAAGCACTTTAAATTTTTGCCAAACAGTTAATTTTAGAAACAAAAGTGCTTTTGGCCATCCCAGAGACATCGCTTTTGCAGCTCTAATCCTATAACTGATAAGGAAAATTTGAAATCAAATAATTGTCTGATAGCAAGAGAACTACTTAGGAATGACCCATCTTGGAAACAGTTATATGTTTAGCCTAAAATGAAGTAAAGGGTTTAGGTGTTACTAAAAATAAAAACGAAAAAGAAGCGATAGGCGGGGGAAACGGTAGGGTTGCTAAGATCATTTGTAACTACACCACTCAAAGGAATAAAACAGCACAATTATGGAAATACAGAAAATTATTCAATGCATACCATCAATAACTTGGGCATCAATGGCAACGAACTCCACTTTTCCAATTGCAAATCGATAGTTTCTGCTACCAAATTCCTTTTCATATCGTATGATTGCCTGGTTTAGGCATAGAAGATACTATTTAATAATGAAACATGTAAGATGATTAAAAGACAAACATCGCAGCATGCCCATTATAATCAAATTCTTAACAAGACTTTATTGCACCAAATTCACAAAATAAATATATACAAATCACAAAGTCCTGGAAACCAACTACATGGGGTTGCATTTGGGCAAAAAAATCAGACAGCATAAAGTACAGCTTAGATTAGATAGATACCTAACAGAATAGCCTTCCAGAAAAATAAAACTATAGATAAAATAAATGGTTAATTCAAGATGGTTTCATATAAGATTTGATGGGGGGGGAAGCTATATATCATCAATTGTGCAATAGTGCCACTAACCGACTAAAAACATAGACTGAAACAGCCTTGTCATCTTATTTTTAAGGATTCACTCAGGCATTCAGTCTTGATTATACTGGGGCCTATATGAACTCCGTTCACATTACCCATGGCGATCTCACTGATCAATTTGAGAGAGTGTACATAGCTTAACCACCCCAATCAGTTAGCTAACACCTACACTAAGCCCTTTCCAAAGCATGGTTTGGATTCTATCTGCAGCAAGTTGGAGTTGTTGGTATCTACTCTCCAGCTTCAGTGTCAAAATATAGATTCTACATAAGGGTTTGCTTGCTTTGATGTCTAGAGCTACTATTTGACCCAATTCGGCCATTTTCAGGGCTAATTTCTACGTATATTCATTGATCCCTTTATAAACCTATGCACATTACTCATTCAAAATCTGTTCAGTGATGCACACAAGTGCAAAAGACAATGCATTGACTTAAACAGTTGTAACCAAAAACATAGGGTTTCATTGAATGGTAATATAATAAATACCTGTGGCCTACGAGAATGGAGAAATTCATAGCCGATGTCATGGTTTCCAGAAATGCGGTAAACTGGGATATTTGAATGTCTTTCTTGTGTACTCAGGGAAAAAATATGTTTAAGACGGCTTAAAGATTCCTTCCACCTAATCAAGCAAATAAAGTCGATGAAAAACTTCATCTAAAATTAGAAAACGCAACATTCTTTCAATTCATGATTATGATAATTTAAATTGAGAGTCAAATTTGCAGAGCTTACTCATCATCTGACAGATAAGGACCGCCATCGAAATAATCTCCTAAAAACAGAACAACATCAGGATCTAGAGGCATCACGGATGAAAGGAAAGCTCTCCGCATGAATAAGTCGGTGTAGAATTGAACCAATTCGAGAGCCAGTGATTTTGGAGGAAGACGAAGCGAGGTTCTATCCATGAGCTGTGGGTCTGTGACGATCGCCACTTTGACATAGTCGAGAGTTTGATTGTGACGAGAGTGATGGTGAAGATGAGGCCATTGACAAGTCGAGAGAGACGGCATCCAAAATGCCACCATTTCGCCGTAGAGGAGAGTCACCGCCCATATCAGGCAGAGCACGGCAGTCAACTCCGGGAGCTTCATCGCTCTTGGACTCGTTTTTACTCTGATCTCGTTCTAGGAGACAAACTGAGTGATTTTCGATCTCGAAAAAGGAAAGAACAAAAAATTGAGTGTTTTTTACTTTTCTTGTTTAATAAATTTTAGTAAACAAAAAAAAAATTATATTTTATCCCTCTAATTATATGTCAGTCAAAATAAAATAAAAAATTAATAAAACAAAAATAAAAGAGTAAATAACATAACTGAAAAAATAAATAAAAATATACAATGAAAAATAAAATAATAAAATAGATGAAATACAAAAATAAACCATTTTTTTACACATCGAAGAGCACTAATCGATCCACTACACTCAAATTAAGATACAAATATTTCGTACGAGCAAACGCAATATTTTTCACACGCTTAGTACATATAGGAATGATAGTTTAAGTTGAACTATTGAGATTTTCACCTTAACAAAAGTGTTACGATTTGTTAAAATAATCGAATTACAAACAATTCATACATATATAAGTATTTATGTTTGAGACTTTGAGTTAATTGTTTCGTTTTGATATTATGTCACCGTCACAAGATATACTCTAGGTGAATTGTTTGAATGTCAACAGATCTTTTTTTTTTCTACAAGTCAATATTCAACTAGTATAATGATATAATATGTAAGAAATTAAGAATGTAGTCACACGACTCACACCGAGCATAACGGTGTTAGGGAAGTTTAACTATGATTCTTGCAACTCGGCCAAAAAAAGGAGAAACACAACTACTGTTTATTGTGACCTTGTGGATATTGCAGAACTTTCTACCCACAAATCACAAGACTCCATCTACTGTTTATTGTGACCTTATGGTGTCGCATCTACAACTTTTCTTTTCAAAATTAATGACTCAAAAAAGCATTTGCCACAGAAAGTTGTCCAACAACAAGCTTTATCTAATAAAAGTATGATCTCCATATCTGAGGAGCATTTAATTTCAACCTTCAAACTCATGAGGTCAATGCTTAAGCAGATTGATCTTTGCCTCCCCCACTCTCTAATCATGTCTGCCTTACAATGCTCTACACATCACTCTTCACTTGGTGCTTCCTGTCCAAATAAAGCAAAAACAAGACTTGACTGCAATATCCAGATGTTGAAGATAGCTCACCAACATTTAAGACCAAGTAAAAGAAACAGATGAAATTTCTGAACTGGGAAGCAAAAACAACAGCTATAACATCTGCATCACCAAAGATATGAATCATCACTAAATTTTTCTCTTTCCATAACAGAACGTGAGACATGTGAGACAATGGAACTCAATGGTTTCAGATTGCAGGGACCTTTATACAAACTTTAAATCCTTACAACACTACTGCATTCGCAGCGTCTCAAATTTATAGATTTACAAAGAATATAAGGCAAGCATGAGTAAGACCATACTTTTCAATTGAAAATGAGATGAAATCTAAAAGACTAGACTGGTATGGCTGGAAAGCATTTAATTTTCTCATTAATGCCATGTACTTATAAGTTATAACACAAGAAGTGACCCCATAGAGCTTCAAAACAAAACCATTTACAGAAGTGATGTTGGGAAAACCTGCATCAACAAAACCAAAAATCTATGTGCAAGTATACATACGAAAACTTAAGATATGTCAAGAAAAATTTTCACTAGTCTTTATTTAGGTCTTGGTGAGATGCCCCTACATTTTCCAGCCAATCGACAACTTCTTTGATGGTTGGTCTCTTAAGAGGGTTCTGGTGGACACACATGCATGCTACATCAAGCACCTGCAGCATCTCTTCTTCAAAGCCTTTCCCTCTCAGGAGAGGATCAAAAACTTCCTCAGCTTTGTCCTCCCTCCTCATTTGCTGCACCCAACCAACCAAGTCTCTCGACGTCCTTGGTTTACATACCTCGAAAGGCCTTTTTCCGGTGAGCAGCTCAAGCATGACAACACCAAAACTGTACATATCTCCTCTCAAAGTTGCCACCCATGCTTGTCCATACTCGGGAGGAATGTAACCGAGGGTGCCAACAAGCTCGGTTGTAACATGAGTCTCATACGGAAGAATTAACCGGGACAACCCGAAATCAGCAACATGTGCTTTGAATTGATCATCCAGGAGGATGTTGCTGGACTTGATATCACGATGCACAATGTGTGGCTCACATATCAGGTGCATGTAAGCCAACCCAGCCCCTGCTCCCCGTGCAATCTTCAGCCGTGTTGGCCAATCTAATTGGGAAGCACCATCTGGTTTCTCATGTAACCAGAAATCCAAACTTCCATTCTCCATGAAGGAATACATTAATAGGCGAACGCCGTCATGCACGCAGTACCCTTGCAGTGAAACAAGGTTCTCATGTTGAGCAGTGGAAAGTGCCTCAACTTCTGCCTTGAATTCCCTTTCTATTAAACCCAAGTCTCCTGAGAGCTTCTTAACAGCCAGATTGGTTCCGTTTGCTAATGTTGCTTTGTAAACCAGACCAAAACCTCCACAGCCAATGATGTTTGCTTGATCGAAGTTGTCAGTTGCTTTCAGGATTTCATATATAGTAAGATCCTTGATTTCATTGGTGTTGGTAGGGAACACTATGACCAAGCTGGTATCCTTCTCAAGCTCAGGAGTAACAGCAGTAGTGGAATAGCTAGAAATAGTATCCAGTTCCATCTTGTCAGAATCCCCTCCTGGAATGATTCTTCTCTTAGACAACATCCACACTGCCATCATTGCAATGATAAAAACAATGCCAAAACATATTGAAGATGCGAGCCCAATCAGAAGGATTCTGTTTGATCTCCGACCACGAACTGGTGCTGATGGTTGAGATGCTGATGGTTGAGGGCAAGAGCGCACAGTTGGAGGGCCACATAATCCTGGATTCCCTTCAAAGCTGGAGTTTGTAAAAGTATTAAACTGGCCTCCAGATGGCACTTGTCCCTGAAGATTATTGTATGCCACACTAAAGGAAGACATGAAATGCAGACCTTTAAGAGCAGCCGGTATTTCACCAGATAGGTGGTTATTTGAGAGATCCAATTTCTCTAAGTTAGCGAGGTTACATATCTGATCAGGAATGCTGCCAGAGAAGCTGTTGTGACTAAGGTCCAACACATGAATGAACTGCAATTGCCCTATCTCCACGGGGATATTGCCGCTAAGGCTGTTATTACCAAGATATATAGCAGGGGGGAGGTTGGACAGCTGATTGTACTGCTGAAGAGTTGTATTTTGGGGATTTACAAAGACTGGCAACTCTAGATAACTTCTGCCCGCTAGATCGCTGGCCGCTTTCGATGTCAAACCTGGCATCCCACAGAGCTCCTTAGGAAATCCTCCAGTAAGGAGGTTATTGGACAAATCCATGTAGAAAAAGTTGTGCAAACTACCAAACCAACTTGGAATTGGACCAGTTATGAGGTTAAATGACAGGTCTAAGACTCGAAGATTTTTAAGCTTGGAAAGCCAGGTGGGCACTGAACCTGTGAAATTGCAACCACCCAGAGCAAAAATCTGTATATTCTGAAATCCATCAGGGTCTACTAGGTTTTCATCATCTGGCAAAGGTTCATTCATATAACTCTTGGAGAGCACCAGAGTAGTCAGATTCTTGAAACCCCTTAGAAGCCTAAAAGCCCCAGTGGCATTGGTTAAGAAGTTGTTAGAGATGGAAAGGAAAGCCAGGGATTCTAGTCCAACTATTTCAGGTGATATCTGGCCTCTGAGCTGATTATTAGCAAATCTAACTGCTATTAATGACTTGCAAGAGTAGAGGCTTTGTGGTAACTCACCAGTGAAGTTGTTGTTGCCAAGGTCGAGCGTGGTGAGGCGTTGGAGTGGAGAGAAATTGAAGGCAGAGAGTACTCCAGTCAAGTTGTTCACCCGCAAATTCAAGGTGGATAGATTTGTGCAGTTGTTGAGAGATGGAGGTAAGGCACCTGTGAGGTTGTTGATGTGAAGAACCAGCTTTTCCAACCTGAAAAGCTTACCAATATCGCTTGGTATTGGCCCCGCAAATTGGTTCGAGTAGAGCTCGAGGATCCTCAGATTGGTTAAGCGCACTATTGCATTGCCAATGGGCCCTGATAATCTATTGACAGGCAGCGAGAGCTGTTGGAGATCAGCTGCATTGAAAATGTCTTCAGGGAGATGACCAGAGAGATTATTGAAGCCTGCCCGGAAGACTTGGAGCTTGGAACAAGAGCCGAGTCCAGCAGGAATTCGGTCAATGAAATCATTGAAGGAAAAGTCCAAGATGGTGAGTGAGTTATTGCTACCATTTTTGCACAAATCGGATACAGGTACTGAGCCATCAAAGCTGTTATTGCTGACATTGAAAGTGGTGAGAGAGCCAGAAGTCACGGATGGGATGAGGACCGAAGATGGGATTGTTCCATTGAAGTAATTGCTGGACAAGTCCACAGTCTGAAGATTGCTGGTTTCATTAGATGAAATCGGTAAATGGCCGTTGAGACGATTGAAGCTCAAGTCCAGAACTTGGAGGCGAAAGAGGGAGGAAAACAAACCATCTGGGAGAGGACCCAAGACAGAATTGTGAGAAAGATTGAGGTGGGTGAGATAGGTGAGGTTGGTGATAGCCGGAGAGATTGAACCACTCAATCCTCTCCCTGGCAGCCATAACTGGACGACTCGATCATCTGGGCCGCAGAGTATTCCTTCCCAGAGGCAACAATCAGAGGAAACACTAACAGACCAATTCAATGGCGATGAAACCTTGAAAGCCAATGACAAGGACAAGAGAGCACCTTGATCCACAAGGTCACAAGCAGCAGAGGCCGAGCAAGGAAGAAGAAGAAGCAGCAGCAGAACAAATACCCATTGGGCCAAAAAGATCAGCGTCCCTCTTGCCGTTGTTGGGACCTCACCCTCCTTGTCGTCTTTCATCGGAACTAGAGAAGAAGAAGAAAGCATGAAGAAGACTTGGGCTTAGCTGGGTCGGTCGGTCAGTCAGTCATTTTATCAAACACGTCGCCTTCATTCATCCCAGTCTAACGGGAAAACACCCGGTACCAATCTATATGTATTGTCTGTCTGAGCTAGCTACCTGTTACAGAGAGAGAGAGGGGTTGGGGATCGCAGAAAACAAAACAGGCATTGACCCCCAAATATTGAGAGAGGATGGAGGAAGGAGAGAGAGCCCAAGTGACGTTGACAAGGGGGATAGAGAGATGATAATAATAATAAATCCAAAGGAAGAAGCGTTTACTTTGTGGTGGGCGGCTGCTAGTGGCTGTTGGTGTTGTTGGACATTTTCTAATCTTGCAATCATGATGGCGATGATCGATTCTTCTTCGCCACAAAGAGGAGCTTAGCCTTGGCGTGTATAGTAGGATTAGGATATTCACTTGCGCAAAAGCTTTTTCAAATATTCTGTGCAACACTTGCCCTCCTCCGCCCATTATTATTTTCTGAAAACTAAAAACAATTGGGGATGGTTGCTAAGTATGCAAGACAGGTCCGGGTCGTACTTGGACCCTAACCCGGATTCGAATCGACGACTGCGAGCCAGGGAATGGGTCTTTGCATGTTGCTGTGTTTGGTAACGATGGACTATGAATTTTTTTCATGGTTGTTTGGAGACTTGAGGGTTGCAACTTCAATTGGTCAAAGGGTAGGAATTACGAGAAAACAACTGGGAAGAAATGGGGGGATTTGCAAGGTTGAACTTCAAGTCTTGAACTCACCCATACATGGAGTGTCTGACCAAAAACGATTTCAGAAAAACAGACCCCACTGTTTACTCTGGGATGATTTTGTACACTAGTAAAACTTATTATTCCTCGGCCTTAAATTCACAAATAATAATCGAATAGTATTTTTTTTTTAATCAAGTGAAATTCATTCAATACTCAGCAATTGTACTCATGAGATTCATCAGTAGCGCCTATGTGCGCATCAAATCCAGTAGCACATTCGTGTGCTATCCTCTTAGCCTCTGGCTTCTTTCTATATTTTTTCTTACGCAAATCCATAGCGTCGTCAGCTATCGCTTGTGCGGCTTCCTATGGTGAGGACGGTCTTGGCCTCTCTCACTCACAAGGATGGCTATGTCCGTCATGCTCTTTTCAAGGTTTTGGTGGTTATGCTCCTGCAGGGCCTATGTTGGTTTCTCAGAGATGGTTAACACCTCGCTTAAATCTGATTTTGTTGTTGGTTTTGTTGGGTGTCAATCAAATTCAAGGATTCAAGATCTGGGATCCAGGTGAGTTTTGGATACTTGATTATGGCGGCTCAACAACCTTGATGTTCCAAGTCAGCGATCTCATTGGTGGGGTGCTGCTAAAGTTTAACCTAAGTCAGATTTTGACATTTGATCTGAGTCTTTTGAATTTCTTATTTAAGAATAAGCATGATCAGTTGTGCAAGTTTCGATTGTAGTTTTACTTTCTTTTTTCATGGGTTATTCTTGAGCTAGATTGGATTTATTGGTCTCAATGGCAATACTTGCCGGAATTTTTCTGCTGGTTGTTAACAGCAGCGATGCACAGTGTATGTATTGTTCTATGTTTCGAATCATCGATTAGAGTTATAAGTTTAGACTTATCGATTATGCCACTTATATGGTTTGTACTGCTCCTTTTCAGGATGCTCATATTAAGGATTGTAATTCTCTATTGATTAATAAAAATTTTGCTTGTTTAAAAAAAAAATACTCATCAATTATAACAGCAACTACAGTTCGAACTGGAAAATACATCCACAAGACTAATTAACAAGATATTAAGACTATATATTCTTACTCGAAAGATAATGAACTAACCAGTTAAAGATTCAAACGGGAGCCGAAATGAGCAGTTGACTAGGCCAAAATGGCCAAAAAATAACAAAATTGGTCATGCGAACCTTTCGAATATCCCGTCCTAGCATTTTTCATCAACATCAATGTCAATGTTATCAACACAAGCTGGAAATCAATTGCACGGCTAAAAGCCGACAAAAGATTGGTTCCTATAGGACCGACCGCCCAAAACCAAACTCTTGATAGAGTCCTCGACAACAACCCTGACTTGAAAGAGTAAGGATTTATACGTACATATTTTTTCAAAATTATTTTTTAATTTTTAATTTTTTAAAAAGTTTGAACAAAAAAATGTTAAAAACGTTTAATTACGTATTTTATACATATGATTGAACAAAAATAATAAATTAATATTTAAAAATTGAAAAATAATACACGTCCATATTTTTCAATGTATTATTGAACGAAATTGTCTGAAAATACATATGCATATTTTTTTTGTTTGATACCCATTCCATATTTTTTTTGTTCTACACACTCACTTTTGATGAAATTGTTGATTTATCGGCACCAAATTATTATTATTTTTTTTTGAAAAATTTACCCCACCTTTGTACAAGGCCTTTTACAAATAAGACAACTTATCCCAAATCCTCATACTTTCAAGATGTATATTTTTATGGACATATGATGGATATCGCGATACATGTGTTGAGTACATAGTAAATCAAAGGCAAAGATTTCATTGATGAATATTTGGGCGAAATGTGACAATGAACTCAAGTTTTATAAATCATTTTATATATCTTATTAAATTTCATTTTATTTTTCTATAGAAATTGTTTGTTTCTAGCTTCGACTCACGAGGCACAGTTACACTAACCTTTGATTCAGTTGGACCTCTTGACTTCACTTGCTAGAGACACTTTTTTAATGAGACAAAATGATGTATGTACCCCTATAAATTCTATTGATATAGAGGAATTGGCTTGTTTTCAAAAAAAAAATTCAGAGGTAAATTTTTAATTTTTTTTGTGAGGAGTAAATCGATAATTTGGTCAAAAGTGAGATACAATTTGGTTGTTAAACTAGTTAAATTTTAAAATGTAAAATGGTTTGTTTTATTCAAGGTGGAAGAGAACCAGCTAATTTGGTTCTATATCATTTTGTAATATTGACACCGGGAAAATGAAGGGGTAACTCGCCACTAAAGAGAATTCACCCGAGACATAAAAGTTAATAGAAAAGAGCTCACCACTTCAAATAATCCACAAAAAAGATAAGAGGTTAGGGATAAAACTCGTTACTTGTAGGAATTCCAACTAGAGATAAGAGTTTAAGGTTATGAAGAAGCTCTCTTCACTAAGAACCATACATGTATGATGTATCTAATTAATGAGAAACATGAACTTATTAATAACTTTGAACTAATTAAGCATAGAAAATAAGTGAGATGAATGTACTAAGTCCATAGATAATTACACCAAGCCTTTATTCATTTGATTATGTGAAGATTTCACTTGATTAGATAGTCAATTTCCATGTCAAACTTCAAATTTTTACAATTAAAAAAACAGGAACTTTGGCCACGAAATGACAGGTTCACTGTGAACAAAGCAAAGGGAAGTGAATATAGATAAGTAGGTTCATTTCTGATAATGAACCTTGATAATTTCCAACAAAGTATGACTTACAATTAAGAATTATATAAGGAGGGTAGAGGCTTGCGTCTTCAGAGCATTTTAAGCAATGTTAACTTATTTTTAACTAAATTTTAGTTAAAGTAGCTAAAAAATTATTTTGGCGTCAGTTTGAAAATATATTTGCATCAATGCTCTTTATTTTAGCTAGTATTGAATTTAAATCATTTTATTAATAAATAAAAAATAGGTTAAGTGTATTTAATAATTACACAAAACATCTAGAAATGAATGTTTAAAATTAATAAAAATAATAGAGAGCTTCATTTTGCTCTCTATATTTAGGAGCCATATATATAAAATAGAGAGTCACTTAGGAGACTAGTGTAGCTGCTAAAATAGCTGAAAAACTAAACATGCTCTCTAAAAGCATCTATTACAGTTTTCCTAAAAAAATCTTGATTATAGAGACTTAAAAGTTAAAATTTCTATAATTTTTTTTTTCTGTAGTTCCAACAACTTATCTATTATATTATCTATAATTTATTTTCTACAATTAAATACGGTATTACTTTTAAATTTTAAATATAATCAAATAATTAATGATGAAAATGAATATATTTGGAAAGAGGAAAGAGAAGAGGGTAAAAATTTCCAAAAAGTTGTTTCCCTATAATTTTAGAGTTTGCTATAAATATAGGGATCTTTATTTACTCTCTCCTCACTATCTCTAAAATAGAGATATGTATAGGGAAACTATTGGAGCAAAAAAAACTCAATTTTCCCAAACTAGAAAAAAAATTTCTAGGAAAGCGGTTGGAGATGCTCTTTTTAAGAAAAAATAAGCATTTTTTTGTTCCAATAGTTTCTCTATACCTATCCCTATTTTAGAGATAATGAGTAGAGAGATAATAAAAATCTCTATATTTACAGCAAACTCTAAAATTATAGAAAAATATTTTCTTTGAATCTTTAATGCTCTTCTCTTTTATTTATCTTCAAATTATATTCATTTGTACCATAAATTATTTTAATATATTTTTAAATAAAAAAATATTACCATATTTAATTCTAGATAATAAATTATAGAGAATATATTAAAAAAGTTGTTGGAGATACGGTTGAAAAATTAAAAAAAAATTAATGTTTAAGTCTCCATAATAGAGATGTTTTGGAGAAGCTGTTGGAGATGCTCTAAAGAGTTAATACGGAGAGTTTACTGAATATGCTCTCATAATTCTTATTAAACTTATAATTAAAGAAATATTAATTAGGCATACTTATCATCCCATTCACATTATCACTAATCAGAAATCACTACAATTTCTGTGCACTAATCACAGTTCTCTACGTGCAAAGTCAACTTAGGTATCATGACCTGCAATGTTGTGTTTAATATTAAACTTGAATTAAACGTTAGGACAAATATTTTTCTGTCAATATAATGGATAAACAACTGAATTGAAAAAAAAAAACTAGTGGGAAATAAAGAATAATATAATGCATATGTCAAACTAAGGATAACGTGATCGATCCCACTATAAAACACTAAAGAAACACCTCATAGATTTGATCATTTCATATATCTTAATGTGAATCAACTATTGCTCTTGATCAATCAATTTTTAAGACATCAATCTCTTATGAATTAGGGTTTACTTTGGTTTTTTTTTAATGCCCACCACAACATGAAGTGAACTCAGCATATATGCTTTCAAATGTAATTGGAGATGTTCAAAAGGGTTGCTAAAGAGGACTTTTCATGGTTGATAGGGAAATGATCTTGCTTACAATAAGAAAAGGATTGTGTTACCACCTTCCATATTCAACTGGTTTTTTATTTTGTACCATCACATATATATATATCTAACTAATTTCTTGACTTCGAGATAATATTGATGTTCGAGAATATAAAACTCTATGTATAAAATGTTAAGTGTTTTACGTACATCACAATATTTAGAAGGTTAGAGCCGCAAGCCACACAATCAATTGTCAACGGATTTTATATATGTCGAATGCTCCAACTTACCACATAGAATCAAAATATGAAAAAGATACATGCACGTTTTTTGTATATACCCATGTAGACAAAAAACCGGTTGAAGAATGAGAAAACGAAGTCGGATTGGAAGCTTGTTTTTGCCCCCAAGAAGTCAGGTTCAACTAAAATGTGTTTTTGTTGTTGAGAATGTGGAGTATTATCTCACATTAAAAAATAGGAACCTTGCAAAAAAGTTTATAAGAATTTTGACCTCTCCACCTATTGTCAATTGGTTTTGGGTATGATCTTAATAGTCACTTTATCATGATATTAGAGTAGGTTCACCAACGTGTTTGACTTGAAAATTCGCCGGACATGAGGGGGGGTGTTGATAATGTGGAGTGATATCCCACATTAATTGAAAAATGGAAACATTGCAAAAGAGTTTATAATTAAGGGTTTAGGGATTTCCACTCATTGTCAATTGATGTTGAGTGTGATGATCAACTTACTTTATCGTGGTATCGGGGTAGGTTATGCGCTTGAAATTTGACGCAATTTGTGTTAAAATTTATTACTGTAGCACACCTTTTTTTCATGAAAAAATAAAATAAAATCATTTTTCTTAACATGATGATTTTAGTAGCAATAGAAATAATCAAATAACTTGGAGAGGCAAAAATACTAAGTGCAAAGTCATTCGTAGTTTTCTCAATTAACAAGTCTAAACTTGGAGATTACTCATGCAACTTTCTCGTATGATCTTCTATTACTTGGGCAACAATTGTTTGGGAGATATATGCAGTCGATTAGATTTCTTAGTTAGAACTTCAAAACATTGTAGAGCAAAAGGTTTAATTAAATTTTTATTTATAGCTGGAGATCCAATTTAAGTTAATTTCCATCTTAGAAAACTTAATCAAAGTATACTATAAATACTAAAGCAAACCAGATAGTCAAGAAGAGTACCAAATACAAATTCATTCTGGTAAGAAGTAGGTTGGAAATGAACTTCGTATGTAGGATTCTGAATTTCTGATCACATGTGGCTTCTTTTTTACCTTCTTCCTCTTAGTTCACCATGCCATCATCTATATGGATAATATTTTTAATTGGGTTTTTATTACATATAGTACTTGAACTATTTTTCAATTATATATTTGATACTTGAACTTCAATTTTGGTTACAAGTAGTACCCAAAATTTTCAATTTTATCACAAGTAGTATCCAAAGTTTTTGATTTCATCTCTTGTGGTACCTAAGATCATTTTTGTCACAAATATATGCGTGTGTTACAAAAAAAGAGGTTAAAATGGAAAACTTTGGGACTACTTGTGACAAAAATTGAAGTTAAAATACCATAAGAGTTGAAATCGAAAACTTTGGTTACTACTTGTGACAAAATTTAAAATTCAGGTACCAAATACATAAATAAGAAATAGTTCAGACACTATATGTGATAATAATCCATATTTTTATGCCAAAAGCTTTTACAAGTTCTAATAAATGTCCATCATCGATTCTCTCCGATTTGAAAACCTTATTTCGTCAACTTATGTTGATCAACCACTACCATCCATTTTATACACTTACGAAACTGCATTTCATGGGTTTAGTGCAGTGTTTTCTCTATATTATCAACTAGAAGCTTTAAAGAACTGTCGAGGGAATATATCTTTTACGCGTAACAGAAAAACCAAATCGGCCTCTACCTATATATTCCTCTAAATTTCTTTCTCTTGATAAACCTAGTGAATTATGGTCTAACTCGAAGCATGGCCAAGGTATAATATATTATTGGAATTATTGATTCTAGCTTGTGTTTGGCCAGAGCACCCTAGCTTTGAAGATCATATATGGCATGCCTCATGTAATACCAAGTAAATGGAAAGATTTTAACTCCTCCCTTTGTAACTTGAAGCTTGTTGGAGCCAAATACTTCAACAAAGGTTTGTTAGCTTCAAATAAGACAATGAAAATAGGTAGGAATTCAGCTAGGGATACTACGGGCCATGGAACCTTTATTTCGACAATTGCTGCAGGAAATTACGTAGATGAAGTGTCGTATATATTTTGGTTATGGTGGTGGAACATCTAATGGTATTGCGCCAAGAGCTAGCAATGCTAGCAGTCTACAAGGTAATTTGGGAAGATGATAATGTGCACGCCTCTGATGTTGTTGCTGCTACAAATGAAGCTATTTCTGATGGAGTTGATGTGATCAACATCTCTATCCATGATGATGACTATTTACCATTGTTTGAAAATGCTGTAGCAATGGCCTCATTTTCAGCTATGAAAAAAAGGCATATTTGTTTCTTGTGCAGCTGGAAATACATGCAGGTCCCAAATTGTCAACCATGAACAATGGAATTCCCAGCTGGGTCATCACACAACCTTCACTGCAAGTACAACTGACCGTTGGTTTGGTGGAACTTTGACTCTAGGAAATATATGGACTACGTATTTTGGGATGGTCAACATTTCTCGGCAATATATCCATAAAAAGATTAAGCCAGTGGTATATGAGGATCCTTTATCACAATGCAACACTCCTGAATTGTTGTCTAAATTTGATGATAAAATTATTATCTGCAAGGACATAAAGAAGAATGAAAGCGATTATCGAATCAAAAGTGCTAGGAGCTGTGATTATTTCTAAGAACCATTACAGATCGAAGTGAAACACCATGCCGTTGTGTGATAATCAAAGATGAGGAAGAAAGGCAGATTTTATTACTATATATGTAAAAAATACTGAGCTACCCACAATCACCATAGAGTTTCATCGGAGTTTTACAAATGTAGGTCGTGGTGAACAATATATAGCTGCTTTCTAAGAGGTCCTTCGCGAAGCTATCCAAATATTTTGAAGCCTGACATATATAATGGCACCCGGGGTATATCCGTATATGTTATAGATGGTTGGACTCCAAAGCAACCGATAGCACATTTGGGACCTTTGCCGCTTTATGATAGATAATTAGATATGCCATGAAATCAGGGATGTCTATAGCCGCTGCTCATGGTAGCTGCACTTTTAAAATGTGTATACGTACCCAACATGGAGTAGTCCTGCTGCCATTAGGTCTGCTCAACTGTATGGCATAATCAGATCTACTATATACTTGCTCAAATTCAGAATCATTCCAACTGAACTACCCATCATTTATTAGTTTATTCGATCACACGCAAGGACCATGGTATCAAAAAGGCAACATTTCAAGGAACTTTAACCATTATTGTAGGAAAACCTCGAGTATCTTATAAGGCTATAGTGAAACAATTGGAAAGTTGAAGTCTCACCTGAAGTAATAATGTTTAAAAATACTTTTGAGAAGAAGAACTTTACTCTTACGGTAGAGTATAGAGTGCCTCTAGTGCATTCTTTTGGTGAACTTAGATGGATGGAAAGAGTTTCAGATCCATCATTAAAAAAAGAAAATAATTAAAAAGGGTGAAAGAACAGTATTTAGCCCTATTGTTGTGAGTTGTGACAATGCAATACGGAGAATGAAACTCATGCTTTTATGTCTACAATAAGTTATAATTAATAACCATTTGCTTCGTTAATGATTGTGTTTCAACCAACATGCATATGGATTTTCATTTCCATGCAAAGTGTTCTCTCTCTCTCTCTCTCTCTTTTTTTTTTTTTTGAGTTGAAGCCCTAAAGTCTCATAGCGGCCCAATTTGGGTATTGCCAACTAAAATCTCATAGATGCAATCAATACGTATGGATAGAAATCGAAGAATCATCTATCTGTCTATTTATACTATAAAGCCAAGCCGAAGACTTCACCAAATTTCAAAATGCCCATTTTATGTTGGGGTGAAGAGTTTCGTCAATGAACAACCACACTCGTTATTGAGACTCATCAAGATCACAACTACTAAGGGAAAAACATTATCGCCACCGCCAACGTAGCCACCATGCATGAACCATAATATGATGCTTAGCCCTAGAAAGTGTCAAGTACCCCAAAGTGCGCCAACCAAGTCGAAACTCGAAACCCACCAAAACCACCACACCTCGCTTCGTCGGCACCACCATCTGTTACGTCGTCCAGCACCAGTTAACATTTATTAGGTGTCGTACTCCTCAGTTTAAGGGGGTGGGCAAAACTCAACTCGTACTCCTCAGCACATAAAAAAAAAATAACAAAGAAATAACAAAGCACATTAAACACTGGGCCAGTGCGAAGCATACTTGACACTTGGATTTAAGTTCAACCTAAAAGAACATTGGGCCGGAGCGAACAAATTTGAGGGTGCCCCATTGGCCCATTCCAGTTGAAAAAAAAAAATAAAAAAAAAAATAAACGTAATTTTTTGTCCTGAAAATTTTGATAAAGATATTTTTGGCTAAACCCAAAACCCTACTTCCTAATTCCTATGCCCATTTCATTATCTGCTTCATTTGTCACTTCAATTAAGCATGCAGGTTGCAGAGCTCAGTCTCCTCCGCACTTCACCTCTCCGCCACCGCGAGACTGCCGCTCCGATATCACCAACTCACTGCTAACTCCCCTCATTTCTCACCGCCTCAACTCCATTTTTGTTCAACTCCATGGAAATGATACTGAAATTTTCTCAGTGATTTTCGGCGATTGCGAATAGTTGTAGGAGAAGAAGATGGACAAGGCACAGAAGAAAACTCGATTACAACTCGAAGCCCTTGAAAGCTTCTATGCAGGTACTCTTCTTCGTTATCCTAATCTCTCTCTGTGCGCGCGCGAGCGCGCTTTATTTCGAGTAAGGTTTTCTTTAATATTTCTGTGTTGCTCAATTTGGGTTCAGAATTGCGTTACCAAATTTTACCGGTTTAATTGAAATTAGCATTTTAGGAGGCAACTGCAATCAGGAAGTAGTTATAGAATACAATCATACTAGCCATGTAGGCTAATCTGTTTAAGATGAAAAACTAGTAGCTTACTGTTAGTCTTAACCAATAGAGAATCAAGCATAATACTCGGTGATTTTTTTATTTTTCCACAGAGGAAAAGTATCCTACTCGAACTGCGATGGAATGCCATGCTACCGTTTTCGGATTGACTTACAAGCAGGTTCGTGGTTGGTTTGTTGAGAGGAGGAGGAGGGAGAAGAGAAAAAATATAGCCAGTGAATTGTTGAGTGGAAGAAATGGGTTGGGAATTGCTGCTACAAGGGTAGCTAAACTCATCCCCTCAAGCCACAGAACAAAAGCTCCTTCGTCTTTGAAATCCAAAAAGAAAAAGATGAAACCAAATCATATTCAGGAATTGCAAAATCCAGACTACCTTCTCAAGAGGGTGTTCCGCAAGGACGGTCCTCCCCTTGGTGTGGAATTTGACTCTCTTCCTTCTCGAGCACTCTGGCATTCTACAGGTACAAAAATGAGAAACACTCAGGTGTATTGCACCTTGTTTAAAAAGTAAACTATCAATAAGTTGTACATTTTCATCTCTTGATGATAACATTCTCTTTGTTGATTTTATGTGAGTCTTAGAGGTTGAGGCTTGCTTCTCTGTTTCGCTTTGCTTAGCGTGATTCGACATTGTATCTAACTAATATTTGAAAAATGTTTCACTCACATTGGTTTTTCTATTTAGATGCCCAAATTGATCCTCCCACCTGCAAAGAGAACCAAATAGCACCTGAAAGGGGAACAGTAAGTGATAAACTTTTTTTCTGCCATCGTATGTCTTGATGTTCTTGTTTCTACCGTAAGTCTCTTTACCCGGTCTCACCTATATTCCTATTCTTTTATCTTTTGCTAGGTTACAAAGTGTGCTGTAACCAGTCATGAGGAGTTTAATAGTAGTGCTCCGGTGAAAAGACATGGAGCTGGAAAAGACTTGATGACTATGAGAAAACATGGTGGTGGGAAAGATTTGATGACAGTGAAAAAGCATGGTGGTGGGAAAAACTTGATGACAATGAAAAAACATGGTGGTGGGAAAGACTTGATGGCAATGAAAAAACATGGTGGTGGTAAAGGTTTGATGACAGTCTGGCGGGCAACCAATCCTGATGCTGATGCTAGAGATTTTCTTGTTGACATGGGTTTAGCTAATGGTGAAGTCGCTCGTGTATCACGAAAACCACAAATGCAGAGCAGAAGATTGCAACAACAAAAAACTGTTCCTGTAAGTATCATCTTAAGATCAATCTTAGTGGTTGCTTTTGGAAGGTTCTCTGACAGTATGTTACCTATTCAGAAACAGGGAAGGTTACAAAGTAAATTGCAAGAAAAGAGGAAGCGTTTTGTCAAAAGAAGAGAGGTAATTGAAAACTTGTTACTGGAAAATGTGTGGTTTAAGTTAGCTGCTGTAGCAACATTCATTTTCCTTTTGTATGCCAGGTGGAATCTAACAAACACTCGAATCAGAAGCTGCCAAGCAAAGAAAAATGTGAACTTGCTTTAGTAGGGACAGGTTCTCAAGTACACTTGGATAAGATTGCAATGCTTGTGGATGATGAAGAGCTGGAGCTCAGAGAATTACAAGCAAGACCAAATTCACTGGGGTGCTCCAATCATTTCACTACTAATGGAGATCATGGTTGTTCACTCTGCAAAGGTTGGTTGGAAGGCAGAATTCAATAAATTTTCCACATTATAATTGGAATGCTCTATTACATTTTTGTGAGTGGATATGTACATACATACATGGTATTTCACGTTCTTGATCATGAAGTTTTGTCATTTCAGATTCGATGGTTAAGTTTCCTCCTAGTTCTGTCAAGATGAAGCAACCATTTCATATGCAACCTTGGGATTCTTCACCAGAGATTGCCAAGAAACTGTTTAAGGTGCATAGATTGCATACTGCTTGTTACCCAATTTTGTTTACTCCTTTTTCCAATACAGGATCATGTGAAAGATGTCATACATTCCGTGTATTCTTGCATTTCATTTTTCTTATTGGTGACTTCTATTATCTTGTTCATGATTATAACCCAATTCTGGATCACTGCTTCTGTTTTTTGTGGGGTTTATTTAAGGATGTGTAGGGGCCTTTGATTTGTATTAGAGCATTTTGTAAAGTTATCATACTAAAATATATTCTGGGATGGCTTTCTTGGGCAGGTTTTCCATTTCCTTTACACTTATGCGGTTATGGTAGATCTATGCTCCTTCACTCTGGATGAGTTTGCTCAAGCATTTCATGATAAGGTTATACCTGAACTCTGATTTAACATTAGATTTATTGGGTCTTTGCTGCTCAACTTTTTTGTTTATTGGGTCTTTGCTGCTCAATTTTTTTGTTTTGTACATTTCTTTTAGGATTCCTCGTTACTTGGAAAAATTCATGTGGCCCTTCTGAAGCTTCTTTTATCCAATGTTCAAGCAGAGCTTTCCTGTGGATCTGTATCTCACTTGAGCAAATCTTGCAATTTTCTTGCATTTATTCACTCGGTGAGTTATTAAAGAAAAAAAACAACAACCGTATATAGTGGTGTCGCAGACATTTACAATTCACTTGGTTTTGGGAGAATTTTCTATGCTCATATTGACCATTGGAATTGGGTAAAATTCATTTTGGGTTTTATCATCATAGTTATTAAATGATTGGGGGGGGACCAGAGGAGTTATTATATGATAATGGTATACTTTTAACTTTTCTTGTCTGTATTTTGAACATAGATGGACCTCTTGTCTGTCTTTTCTTGTGATCTACTGTTTCTTTTATTAGAAGGTATTAGTTCATTGCTAGATCAGCTGAACCAGCTGGGTTGGAGGGAGAGTCTAACATACATTATATGTAGGGGTTATAAACACCTTTAGTAGTTTTCTCCATTTATATTCCATAAAAAGAAAAGGAAAATAAATTAAAGATAGTTGATTGTGGCTGAAATCTTCTTAAATTCAATATTGTTACTTGTCCATGAGGATCAATGAGCCTATATTTTATAATGAAACAAGCTTGATGAAGTAACAACTGGCATGGTGGCACACTGGCACTAGTGATTATGCATATAGTTCTCTGAGATGTACAAATGCATGTTAGTTGCCTTAGCTAAATATACATGGTGAGCGTTTAAACCATGATTAAAAACTAATAGTAGTAATAAAAATGAAAATGTGTGAAAATGATTCCTGATTGCATGTTTGGTAGATTTTGTAACTTACTAACTTCTGTGTGAAGTTTGATATACTTCATTTTTGAAGCAAGCATAAGAAACCTCGCTGTATGTATTTGGAGCTTTGGGGTCAAACTGCCTTTTGTACTTCTGTTAGTGAAATCTCAGGTTGACAATCAGTTTGTTCAAACTTCAACCATTGTTTTTCTCTTAAAGAAATGACACAACCAAATGACTTTTGATGTTTCTTAACAGGAAAGTTGATCTCAGCAACCGCAGAAATAAGATAAATTTAAAGATATACTAATAAGTGAGATTTGGTGTGACTACAGAAAAACTGTACACTCTAGAATGACTGATAGATTGCTCAAGGTGACAAATAATTTTTTGAACAAAATCATAATCTGATTAAGTTGTCCATTCACATGAAGGTTTGGAAATCATTTGATCTTTGTGGTATTTCGTCATGTTTACATCTGTAACAGAAAGTTGTTTAAACATATTACTCTTTGTCGAACTATTTTAGATATTTTGACCATCTCTTAAACTGATCATTTTTTCTTTCATCATGAGTCTGACAATATTGAATGGAAGTACTCAAGAATAATAAATAAAGTTTCTTCATGATTTGGCAGGTTGAAAATCAAGAATCTACTCTGGAATTCTGGGATAAATCTCTGAACCCTTTAACGTGGACAGAAATACTGCGTCAAGTACTGGTTGCAGCTGGTTTTGGTTCAAAGCAGGGTGCAATGCGGAGGGAAGCCCTTAGCAAGGTCTTCTAAATTTTTTAAATACAATATTGTCATTTGATTTAGCTTAGCTGCATTGTAATGTTGGAGTCTTTATTATTAACACACCTGTTTTAACATTTTTTTATTAGTGTTATAGATACTGCCCGATATTATGTGTTCTTTACCATAACTCTTGAGGATTCAAAATGTTAGTGACAATAGTCAATTAGTCATTTAATAATAAAATGAGAACTTTAGATCTGTCATGACCCCAAACAATCCCTTTGTACCTTGACCAGAGCCTTAGTTAAATAGAGTCAATAGCCATACTCAAAGGACCAACCAGAAACTTAACGTTGTACATATAACAGGTAAAACTTGAGTGATAAAGCAAATAGTTTATTTAGTTTTTGTTGTTGGCCTTAAGATCATATGTTGAATAAGTTGCGTATATTATTTGTCTCTGCATGCTTATGGCTTATGGCATGATCTGATTTACTGACCAGAAAAGTGCTGGAGGGTTTCCTCTCTGTCACATGGTAGTTTTGTTTTGTACTTTTAATAAGTTCTATTTGTTGTCACATTAATCTATGTATGTATGTGAAATTTGGATTTCGACTTCTGTCTTTGTATTTAGGAAATGAGCCTTATGGTGAAGTATGGTTTGCGTTCTGGTACTTTGAAGGGTGAATTATTTAGAGTTCTGCTAGAGCAAGGAATTAATGGGTTGAAAGTTTCCGAATTGGCGAAGTCATTGCAGGTAAGTTTCTTGAACATGTTATCATCATCTCTCATTTAATCAAGTGGATACCAAACAAGCACTGGATAAATGAATTACTGATGGACTCTGTTTTTGCTTGAAGATTGCTGAATTGAACGTTTCCAGCAGAATAGATGATCTGGAGTCTTTAATTTGTTCAACTCTTTCAAGTGATATTACATTATTTGAAAAGATTTCATCATCCACATACCGTGTACGTATTAATTCTTCTGAAGACGAAGTTGAGGAGCTCCAATCAGATACTGAAGACTCTGGAGCAGTTGATGATGACCTCAGTGACAGTGGTATATGTAGTAGTGATGATGATTCGGGGTGCAATTCAGGAAATTCCAATATCAGAAAATTGACTTATATGAACCGTTGCAGAAGTAAAAATAACATGCTGAAAGTACACACTGAAATCGATGAGAGCCATCCAGGAGAAGTATGGTTGTTAGGACTGATGGAGGGTGAATATTCAGATTTAAGCATTGAAGAAAAGTTGAACGCTATGGTGGCTCTAATTGATCTTCTTCATGCAGGATCCAATATGAGAATGGAGGTAATGTAAACAATCATGGCATGGACTTTGATTTTTTCTTTGTTTGTATTTCTTTTCCTCGCAATGATGTCTCATATTAAATGAAACTTATGCAGACGTTTTGAGATAACATAATCTGGTAGAGCATACTAAATTAGATTTATAATAATATGACAGTTAATACTTAATACTTAATAGTTATAGGTCAATAAATGCCAACTTCTTTGACTTATCAACGAAAAACAACTTTTTGTTGTCTTTGCTATTGTCATGCATCATGTGTTTAGCCTATCAATGTGCTGCTAGTTCAACTATAGTTTTCAACAGCACTTAGTCATGCGGTGTATTTATGTATAGTTTTCAACAGAGTACACTTCTCTTATTTTATTTTTTGTACTTTTAAGATGAGTGTTCTAAGCTCAGTATGATTGTTCCTTTCTAGGATCCTGCATATACTATTGCTGAATGCATTCCCAACAGCCTTCATTCTGGTTCTGGAGCGAAAATTAAGAGGTTATCAGCTAGACAACATCGTGTGCCCAGGCCATCCTGGGTCCATGCTGGAAATATGGATGGTGTAAACGAAGATCATACATGTTCAAAGTTTCACCCTATAGAGTCTTCAGCTTCAATCTCAAAATTCTATGAAGAGAGATACTCTACAAAAGGAAAAGATTGCGGGTCCGACTTACACCCAATGCAATCTGTGTTTTTGGGGTCGGATCGTAGGTACAATAGATACTGGCTTTTCTTGGGCCCTTGTAATGGATACGACCCGGGCCATAGAAGGGTTTACTTTGAATCTTCAGAAGATGGTCACTGGGAGGTTATTGATACCGAAGAGGTATTCTTCATAGCGTTTGTTATATGCTTCAATGTGATTGTATTACATATTGCTTGACCTTTTATAAGTTCTAATATTTACTTGCTTTTGCTTCAATAAATGCAGGCTTTGTGTGCATTGTTGTCTGTTTTGGATGACAGAGGTAAACGAGAGGCTCTTCTTATTGAATCTTTGGAGATACGGCTAACAGTTCTGTGCCAAGCAATGTCGAATAGAACTGCAAGTGGTGATGGAAGTGAGCATTTGACGCAATCTGATCGCTCTGAGCTGGATAATGTAAGAGAAGACACTTATTCACCAGTATCTGATGTGGACAACAACTCTTCTGAGACTGCAAATGATTCTGTGCCGTTATGTGGAACTGTAGTTCCTGAAGTTAGAAAGAAGGGAGAAGAACTGAAACAGAAATGGAGACGAATCCAAGCATTTGATTCGTGGTTATGGAATTCCTTTTACCTAGATCTTAATTCCGTTAAACATGGTAAACGGTCATATTTTGATACACTTACTAGATGTGAAAGTTGTCATGATTTGTATTGGAGAGATGAGAAGCACTGCAGGATTTGCCATACAACATTTGAGCTTCATTTTGATCTGGAAGAAATGTTCGCCATCCATGTAGCCACTTGTAGGGAGAAAGAAACAGGTGATACTTTTCCTGAGCATAAGGTTCTCTCATCACAGATCCAATCTCTAAAAGCTGCAATCCATGCAATTGAGGTAACCCATCATTTGGCTTTGCATATGCTGATATGCGTTTGTTATAGTAGATAGGTTTCAAGTTATATATTGGAGTAAAGGAGAATAGAACTTCAAATTAGAGGCAAGTTAAGAATGAATTAATTATTGATGGCACAAATTTCTAGAATGTGGCTAATTTTCATGTGTTATAAAATCCAATTATTTTTCCATTAAACTGCAGTATATTTTAGATGAAGGGCTGGAGGGAAAACTAGACCAAACAAGGAATTTGGTGTGTGTTATTGAGAAGTGACTGGTTTAGTGATAAGAAATAATACCACTCTAAATAAAGTAGAATGCTGGAGTGGTATTCCTCGTGCCCCCGGTTAGCTTGGGCCTCTGGTACCGAATTAATCGGGTGATGATTAGGTGGCCCTAGACAGATGTGATTGTTTGATATTTAAAACAGATTAGATTTATTAAGATACATTTCTATTTATCTTGTAAGTTATGTTATGTTGATCTCCACCTCCCTCTGCCATGTGCAGTCAGTTATGCCTGAAGATGCTTTGTTGGGTGCTTGGAAAAAATCTGCTCATAAGCTATGGGTGAAACGGCTTAGACGAACTTCATCTTTGTCTGAGCTTTTACAGGTTCCGTGTCTTTCTGTTTCACATTATCTGTTTATTTATTTTTTAGTCTTGAACCAGCATTTTCTTTTTGTTTATGTTTGCAGGTTCTTACTGATTTTGTTGGAGCCATCAATGAGGACTGGTTGTATAAATGCAAAATTGTGCAAGGTTCTTGTAAGGTTGGTGAAGAAATCGTAGCTTCTTTTGCATCTATGCCTCACACAACATCTGCGGTTGCACTCTGGTTGGTGAAATTGGATGCCTTGATTGCTCCATACGTCAAAAGAGCCTGTTCTGAGAGAAGGCAGGAAGCATGTATTAGAGGTAATGGTTTGGAATTGAAAAACTTTCTATTGATGGGCATAACTGATATTGTTCTTAATGTTGTTACTTACGCTTTTCACTCTTGTTGGTTGGAAACATAATTCAATGTCCTTGGTAGCATTATAGTTGATGCTTGGTTGGCAATATAGACAACTGTATTATATTTTAATGATCTTCATGTTAATAATTCAGGTAAGCATTCAAAGCAATAGCCCCACCTTTCACAGGAGATATGCGAATTTAAACAAGCATTCCCCACCTTTCTCAGGAGATATGCGAATTTAAACACGCATTTTTTGATGGATTGACCATTTATATGTCCACTGTACTCACCCTAGTACGACTGCGGCCAGATCAGTGAATTTTTTGCAGGCTTTGAAATGGCGGTAGTTTGTTCGAAGCTTAGTTTACTTTTCTCTTTAGTGGGTTCCTAAATAAGGCTATTGAGTAATTAGATTTAGAGCCTTGAGGAAAGTTGGACGTTTAGTACATACAAATGCTATATCAGAAGCTTGCTCCAGAGCAATGACAAACCGTTATCCTGTATTCTCTTGTAAAGAACAACACAGCCTCTTACTGTTTCCGGAAATGGAGGATTCAGATTTTGTCAATGCATTGTTTGTTCTAGTTATGAGAAGAGAGGAAAAGGATGTTATCACAATGTACATTGTTGTAAAGGAAAACAGTACATTGTTTTGTTCTTGTTTGAAGTTTAGAAAAGTTGATAGTCATCTTTGCTGTATTATCTATTATAAACCAGACTAATGATCATTGTAGTTGAACAGAAACCTAAACCATCCTGGGTTTGCTGCTTAAGACTTGTCTGCTGACATTGGGAGGTGAAATTTGTAGGAGGATAGGCTTAACTTCATGGTGCAAATGAAAATTAGGTCAGATTGGCACCTATTTTGTATTAGTCCACGTGTATATATTATATTTAAAGAACCAAAATTAGAAATTTTTACTGAAGGCATTTATCCTTATTTCTTGTATGCATATCACATTTCTTCAGTGTCGGTATAAACGGAGCGACTGTTTAGTGGTTTTTCTTTGTAACCGGAAAAAAAAACGGAGGACTGTTTAAAACCCAGTAAATGAACAGCTCTAAAGCTAAAAAAATGAGGTCTGGTTAGCCTAATTTGCTGAGCTTGGACATGTATGTTTATTCAAGACTGCTTGCCACTGTTTAAATAGATGGAATTTATTGATGAATAACTAGCGTCACTTTCTAACTTCTGTGTCGAGTACTTTTTGTAACATTACTATCTTGCCTAGTTAACTCAATTAGCTTGTGAGACTGTTGAGCAATCACAGAAGCTGTGGAAGGGCTCTCTTCCAAAACGACATCGTATCCATCTCTGAAGTTATCCATTCCTTGAGCAAGCAGCTGCCAGAAAATCCCACCTGCGCAGGCGCCGTTACTACTTGCGCTGCGGTAGACGACGTCGTATAGTTTTCCGAAGTAAGCGTTCCTCTTTTCTAGGGTGTAGCCTGGCAATTTGTAAGATTTGCCAAACTCCCCCATGATTAGTGGTTTTCTCACCACTGAGTTACAGTCTTCAATGTGTGCTTCAACCCATTTGTCCACAAAATTAGCTTGTGCCTCTTCACTTGCCCCTGGTAACCTAACAAGATTGATTATATATGGAGCTTAATAAACTACTTATTTATGAGTATGCAACATTGGTTTTATCTCTTATAAAAAAAAACATTGGTTTTAATTATCTATATATGGAAAGAGAACGTACCATTGCTCAGCGTATATATGAATTGAGGCAAAATCGATCTCGGGAATCAAGTTGTTGGCTATGAAATCAGAGCCATATTCTAGATTACTAGGATTGTAATGCTTCTTTTCCGGGGTTGTTCCACCATAAAATCCTTCAAGCCCTATCTCTAGTAAATGGTTATTATCAATGGACTTAACATGAGCAGCCATTTCTTTCACCCATTGCTGTAAAAGTTAGGTGTTCAATTAATGTTCAAATCACCTTAACCAATTCCTCATTAATATTAGCAAAAAAAAAATTTAATAGGAAGTAAATAAAGACCTGAAGAAGATTTCCAGAGGGATCAAGTTGACAACGAGGCTCGTTCATTAATTCCCAAGCAAAAATGGTTGAATCGTCTTTGTAAGCCACCCCAGTAATGGAGTTGATTCTCGTGAGCACAGTCTGTAAAATTCAAAAAGATAAATGATAAAGTAAAAAAAAGGGTTGGATTTAATAACGTACTTACATTGCAACTGGTAAAGTTAATTCGAACCTTCGATTAAACCATATATAGATATGCACCTTAACGTGATCTTTATAGTAGCCTTTGACAACAGTGTTGTTATAGAAGTCGTCATCGTTGTTGATGGCTTGGCCACGCTCCTTTTCCCATTGCACATATTGCTTTCTCCCCCCATAATCATTGAAGTTGTTCACACTACTAGAAAAACATAGACTAGTGGCTGATTTTAATCAGTCAGTAATGATCTCATTGGAGACTGATGTCAATCTCTTTTTTCCAATAGAGACGATGCAGTGACAAATTTAAGTTCAGTGTCATAGAATGGAGTTGCTATTGGTTTATGAGGGACAGATTTTAGTATCAGTCCCCATCTTTTTACCAATAATATATAATATTTCCAGAATCGGTGGGACCCATAGGTGTAAGAGATACAAGTATGAATACTAAAGCCATTATACAATAATTTAAACTGGGGACAGATTTCTGTCCCTAAATCCAAATGAATTTAAAAAAAAAATATCTTAATTCATATCCCACCTTGGTCCCACCCATTAGACCTTTCCAGCCACAAGAATACAAATATGTAAATACCTAGCCTAAAATCAACTAAACTAAATGTATCAGATATACAATTACAACTCATCCGTTGTCGATCTTCAACTCTTCGAAATGTTGGGGCAGCAGGAAAAGATTACCTCCCACTAACATCTGAAGATTTTCTTTCAAGATTACCCCTAGCATTCTCAGATAGCTTAGCGATCACCTTCTCTATCCAGTAGTAAACTCACTTCAATTTGTGTCCTTTAATTTGCTGAGAAATCGGAGAAATCCAAACCCACAAACCAATTGGTTTAAACTGCATTGAGTAAAAGAGCGTTACAATTAATAGTGGGATTATAATCTCTAATAGATACAAATCAATTTATCAATGAAATTGATACAATAATTGTTTAAATTACCACCAAAGAACAGCAAAACCAAAAAGGTACAACTATGCAAAACTAGACTCTCCCAGTAGCAGTATAAGATTAACATAAGATGCTCCACAATACAAGTAGAGAATTAAAAGGTAATGATTGGATAAGGCATTATAACTGAGCATCACATGAGAATTACTGTGTGGTCAAGGGACTCATGCTCTGATGCCACATTTACAATTATGTTTCAAAAGTTTCAGGCTTTAATTTACCATTCATTTGTATGTACCTATCCATATGGAGAATCAAGCCATTGCGGAGCTAACCTTTCATACACCAAGTTGCGCTTTCCTCTCCTAAAACCAGAACATAAATTGAAGTTCATATCAGTAGGGACTAGAGACTAGAACAAATCCTAGCAATTTCAATTAACCCCAGTGAAAAATTAACTCTACACCGCCCAGCCCGGACACTCAAATACATGAATACCAATGACCAACAAGCCGGAATGCTGTAAATACCAACAAGTGAAAGTATATCAGCTGATCGTAAGTAATATTACTACACTAACTCCTGCTGTTTGGCCTTTGCCAAGTCATATTGTACACAACTCCATTTAAGAGAAAAGAAAGTAGCTAAGTAACCTTATCTAACTACTAAGAAGTTCTCTACGTTCATTAGATAGATAACTTCCCCTGTAATTTATGTAACTAATTTATTATCTAGAATGAACAAAACTCACTTTTCCCAGGTCTAAAATGTATATTCCTAACAACTGGCATTAATCAAGAGAATCCAAAAATGTTAATATACCTCTAGAAATGTTAATGAGTATTTCCAATCTGCATTACCAGAACAATTCAATCTGCAGAAGACAAATACCAAAACAGAACTTATAAGAATAAGAAATATAATTCTCAGTCAACTTGTAAATTCTTTAGCTACAAATATGACTTATAAATAAAATTATCTACTGCCCACCCAAAAGGAACATCAGGCAAATCACACCTAGTCATAAGAAAAACAGGAATAAACAAACCTGAATTTGATAAAACCCAAGAACCACAGCAGTCATAACAATATAAACTCATTACCAGCTCCAAATTATAAACATACCTAGAATTGCCACACAACCAATTGTACTGATCTGAAAACTGGAAATGCTCCATTTTTAGTTTTGCATGTTGATTCTTGTATGAAGAGACAAGCATTAGTCTGTTAGTACAAGAACATCTTCAAGCACGATCCAAGAACATAAGCTCTGTATAATGAAAGCAAAGGTAATGATTAGCACTTGCAATTCAGAGAAAGCAAATTAGTCTGACGTTATGACTAGAATTGGCAACGTGTTTCTAGCTAGCATGAACAATTAGTGGAGTACGGGAGAAGACTCTTAGTTGGAGGAGTAGGAAATCTGCCCTCACGAACTAATTACCACACCATCCTAACCACACTTGAAAGTGCCAACACTATGCTATTTCAACAATGAATAGACTAAGACAATTTGAAACAACAAAAAAATACAAAAGACCAACCTCAAATTGCATTTCGATTCAACTGTTAAAAGGCTATATCAGGAAGCAGCACTAATTTCATTATAAGGGCAACTTACGATCACACTTTTCATAAAAGAGAAGAAACAAACATGGAGCTTCGCTTTTATAGGCTTACATATAAACATATGAAATCCAACACCCCATATTGTAAAATAGCGGAACAGCTGGCAATTGCTCAACCTAACCCACTTGCCAACAGATGCTCCATTTATCTGGAAAGAAGAATAAAAATTATAACAAAATCAGAAATTTGTTGTTTTATCACGAGACAAAGGAGTAATTGAATCTAAAAAATGATACGGACAACGACGACGAGCCAGATCGGCAACCAAATGGAAGAAGGCCTTGAATGGAATAAGAGGGAGAAGGCCATCCCCTAACGGTGGTCATAGACATGGACTCTTCCTATGTCAAAGGGTATCCAGATCAGCCATACCGTCGGATTAGAACCGAGTCGGTCCTTATCGGTCTTATTGTTCTTGGACAATCGGATTGAATCAGCTTTGGCGGTATGGAGTCTGGCAGACCTGGGATTGTGAGGGTTGGCGATGAAGGTGTAGAGAAGTTAGGGTTTGGAAACGAGGTTGATTGGGATTGTGCAAGAGTAGAAGAGGGATCGAGAAGAGAATGAAGAATTGAAGAGAGAGATTTGTTGTTTTTAATTTTGTTTTTTGTTTTAGATAAAACGAACTAACGAAGAGAGAGATTGAGAGCTAATAATAAAATATTTGAGTTGGGAAGTAGAATACGTATTTCCTTCCAAAATCAAAGAAAGTGGGTCCCAAATAAATTTTTTTATACCAATCAAGCACAATTAACTGTGCGTATATTTGAGAAGAGACGGTCATCTGTCCCTCAAGCTTAAAAAAGGGTCAGATATGAGAATCGGTGCCTATTGATTTTTTTGAAGGCACTCATAATTAACTGTCCGCAAATATCAGTCCCCATAGGCTGTTTTATAGTGTCACCAAGCTCAGTATCACATGCACACCATATTTTCTAGCTTCTGATATCACAAAGTCTAATCCCTACACACAATTAATCATGCAATTAACCCCGTAGGTTTAGATTGATCGTCCGACAACATAACATGTTAGACTATCTAGTTGGTGAGAGAAAATTTATCAATAACGCAAAGTACCTTGAACGTGTCTTCGTTATAGGATCCAGGAGAAGACTGAAGGGGTCTGTCGGTGCCCCCATCGCTGAAAGCCCAAGTTCTGGCGATGTTCATACCATAGTTGGAGGCTTGTTGGAATGCAGAAGTGACCTTGGTCCTTGTAGAGGGGTCAGAAGCCATGTACATCATCCAATATGCATTGAACCCATTCAAGTAGAATGATCTTCCATTCATAACAAAGTGGGTTCCTTTTGTTTGAGCAAAATCACCAGAGGCAGCCTGGGTTTCACCAGTGCAATAGTCTCCCTGTTGGACATTGAAGAACACTAGAAAAGAAAAGAAAATACAGGTATAGAACAAACCCATTGTTGGTTGCAATATTTGACTCTGTACTCAAGAAGTGATTGAGTATAAATACAAAGTAGTTCTGTTGGCTAATGTAATATGACGTAACTTTTTTCTCTGAAATTAATGTAATTAATGGAAGATTTAGAGAATTGGGAAAGCTGATAAATAGCTAAATACAAGTAAGGTGTAGAGGGGAAGGGAGAGGTGGTGATCGAATGGTATATGTCGGTGCTACGTACCATCAGTACTATCTAGGGTTTGCATATATAGAGGTAATTAGGCTATCTCCTTTAATAAAGGAAACACCTCATTAAGCGGCCTATATAGCTTAGAACTGCAAAGGAAATGTGAGTGGAATATATGGTGTTTGTGTAAGTGACTAAGTGTGTTTAAAACTTTAAATTTTACTTTTCATTGTTTTTCTTAATTAGTGGCCGGTGAAGTGATGGGTTTATGCTAGTAAGGTGTGGCAAGGAATCAATGGAATGAGTTAGGAAACAAAGCTAAAACAGTAAAACCTAACTAATTAATTGGCCTTTTGACTTTAATCAATGGAGCGTTAACATTAGAGGCCTTCAATTTCCAACAATTGATACATTTCATTCATTTACTAAGACTTCAACAATGTCTAGCTTAAAATGTACGTGGCTATTTTTTTTTCAAACACCTCAAAAATTATTCTAGGTTACCAAGTATTTTTATTAATTTTATTTGTTAATAAAATATAAATTATTAAATATTTCAAATCATTAATCATATATATGACCCAAAAAAATCATGGATTTTCGGTATTGGCATATTACCTATTTTCTATTTTGTTCGGTAATAAAATTGTGAAACTTAGGAATTCTTGACCTAAAATGTCGGAGAGAATAGAAGATATGTTGGAGTTGAAATTTATGAATTTATAAAATTTCTCCTATTTGATAGAAATAAAGAATGTTTTAGACATTTACTGAAGATGTTCTAAATATTTTATTTTTCTAAGTACCTTATAATACGTTTGTTACTTTGTTAGTTGTTCAGCGTTGTGTGTTCGATCTAATTAAAGGGTTTGCCTCTACAGAACTTGACCAAAATGACAACTCGCATTAGCTATTTAATTAAAGGGTTCCTTTCTATGTTCTGATCAGTCAGTGATCAAGATAGAAAAACTCTCACTATTTAGCTTCAAAGTTGTTGGATATTTGTCAAACAATGTACCTTTCCAATAGGTTGTATCGAAAGCAGGATATATACTACTCATGTTGCTGTCTAAATCTTTGTTTAATTCAAGAGTTGCATCATTAATTTGATGCATGGTTTGAATGGCCGCACCTTTTCAAAATTAATCGAATAGAGTGAGATGAGAAAATGGTTGTAGTTTTAGGTACCCTAACTAGGCGACTGTCTACAATTAGCTAGTTAGCTAGCAACATTGGGTACGTGAAACAGTTGTCCATCCTATGTAAGTAGTATGGGTCAAATATATATTTCATTTAAACATATATAGTCGTTATATATATAAAGGCACTAGCTTGCAGATCGAGGAGGCTAAATTATGGTGTATATGTATAAAAGAAAGAAAGTAAGAAACTTATATACAAGTGTCAGTTAGTGCCATATATATCCATCATGTTGAGACTCATAGCTAGCTGGGGTTTTGGAGGCTAGCTATGACGGTTTTGGTAGGCAATTTGTTGTAACGTCCTTTGTTGTATAGCTTTGTTGTGCATACCATATATATGAAAATGAAATAGTGGAATATATGCTGTCAAAACTCACAAGTTTGTTGAATATTGGAGTATTGCCGTTGCGTGTAGGAAAACACCTATCTATATGCACGTAACGTACGTACAAAGAAATTATTTCATGGTTCGAGACCATGAAATTTTGGTGGTCCGCAACGTTCTGATTGGTCTATTGTATATCTAATATTCTTTTCAATGAGTCCCTTGTATTTAATATTAGGAAATGATTTTTTTTTATTAATCTGGATCATTATAAAAGTATGGGACCATAGATCGCCCATTTATGCTCATACTCATATGTGATTTTTCAATGTCATCACCAGCTAGCTGCATATTAACCTGCACTACCATTACCTCAGTACTGTATCATTTCACTTGGATATAAATTATTAATCATATGACGACAATAATATGTGATTTTCGTAATAAAAAAAATTATTTATTAACCTGCACTACCATTACCTCAGTACTGTATCATTTCATGAATCGACGAAAATTTATTAATCATTCATAAATTCATTTCATGCATACAAGTAGATCATATGACGACGAACATTTCGATTCATGAATGCATGGTTTTTCTTAAAATAAAAATAAAAATATTAAGCATATAACCACATTCGAGTAAAATGCTATAGCAAATCAACCACATGCAATATATCAACTAGACCAAATAATTACTCCAACCGTGGCATGCATCAATTGTCCTAGACTCATTTTGGGCATGTATTGTTTAATTAGTACGTCTATTCCATAAGTATCTTTTTGCCTGTCTCTTTCTCTTTTGCCAAAATTACTCGTGCATGGAAAAAAAGAAAGTCTAGAGAGCTCTCTCTTCTCCAAACCCTAGCCGTCATGCATGGCTTGGGTACCTATTGACGCTTTTTTGGCGTCGCAACTAGCACCGGTCGTGACTTGCTTCGCCGGACATCAGTATCCTAGCGGGCTCTTTCGTCTGTTTAGGTTTTTCACTTCAGTTTTCATTATTTTCATGACGGGTTTTGTTCTTTCTTTGATCTTGGTTGTCTTGGGGTGTTTGGATTAATTTTGTTTCTCGGGTTTATCCTCCACTTCGAGTGCCATGTTCAAAGAGATTATCATCAATTTGTTATGAAATCTGGTTTAGAGTTGTATGGGATCCAGGTGGAAAGCTTGGAGATTTGGGGTTCTTTGTTTTTCGAAGACCCTACCTTGTGGCTAGCTTAATAATTACGGAGACCGAGCGCGTTTGGAGGCTAAAACTTTGGGCCGCATATAGCTTTGATCTCCGCCTAGTATTTATTCTATTTTTCATTCCCTGCAAATTGGTGGAGGTCATTCTCTATTGTTTCAATGAGTTTCAGTTGGACTACTGTTCTGTGAGCAACGCAATTGAGTGCATTGACGAGCAACACAGTCTGTTTTTCTGGGACGAGGATAGTCTACATCAGTTTGTAGTAGTATTGTTTTTCTATTTCCAAAACGTGAGCTTTAACTTTGTAAATGAACAACCAGTTAGACAACTTATGGTTTGTTCCGCCATAGGTTTTCATATTAACCTTGTTAGGTTAATTATTGCTCCTGCTGCTATTCAGGATGCCCTTATTAACGATTGTAATCGTGATTATATCTAATATATGCTTCTTTCCTTCAAAAAAAATTACTCGTGCATGCGTGTGCTTCATATATATGGTTGGAAAATATGTGGTTTAATTTTTTTGTTTTGTTTTGTTAAATTAAACCAAGTAGGTTGTTGCTAGCTTTATTTTCTCTCTTAGAAAATAAAATTTGATTCATGCATGTAGTTGGACTTTGGAGGAATAGTACAAGATATTAGAGGATTAATTAGCCTTATAATTAAATTTCTATAGGCTGAATATTATTGATATTCAAAATAAATTATCAAAAATGTGTTGCAAAGAGGGAGGAAGATTTTTTTGTTTGTTTGAGAGAGTTTTGAAATCAAAGAGATCAATTTGGAGAGGCATATATAAGCTAGCAAGCCATATTACGCACTCTTAGTACGCATGCACTCTACTTAATTATTTATAGCATTCAAAAGAGTGGCTTTTGCAGCTAATGGGAAGGTACAATTAGCAAGCCACTGTTAATTTGTGATCTTATGCCATAAAGAATTGCAACTCGATCCTATCTGCTATTGCACCCCTTCTTTAATACTTAATTTGGAGAGGTGCAACATTTTAATTAATTACCTAACTGTAAATTGAGTTGCACAAGTTTAGTTTACAAATAAAAAACTCCTAATTTGAAAGTTCTAACATGTTTAATAGATCAAGGGGTTTGGTCAATTACTCGATCTTACCAAAGTTTCACAGAAACTTTGAGTCATGATCGACTCATTGAATTTATACAAAAATATATATCCGGTTTATTTGTGGAGACTTTTAGCTTGAGTGAAAGAACACTTTTCCCACGTACATCATATGTTAAGCTAGAGGTCAAATTTCAAACCACGATATATAGCTCGCACTTTCTAAAGTTAAAAACAGAACCCCTAATCAAAAGTTGAATGGTAGTAAATCCTGTTTAATTAATAGATGACTTTGAATGCAATTATGTGTAGTATACACTATACAGTTTCACTAATTGCTTATTTTATCATCATGTATTGAAATATAACTTGTCTAGCGACAAGAATTTAGGTTTATGGTTTCTAGCTACTATATATATATAATTTTTTTTTGGCACTATAGTGTATCCTCACATCCTCCTTAAGACCTATCACAAATTCAAATGAAGTGACAAAAAAAAAATTTGCCAACTTTGTTATACTTTCTTGTAGTCACCTTGTACAAGGTTTAGTTTTAGGGTTCATATTTTAGATTTTAGAGTTAAAATCGTGCCGAACTTAAAAAATGATTTTAAAATTTAGTACGAGTCAACATTCTTCTTCCCATCAAGGGTTTCGATACAATATTTCACATGAGTCGAAAGTTATGGATGATGAAAGTTCTTCCCATATTAAAGGGCCCACATCGAAATATAAATCTTTGGATCATCATAACTCTTTACTCGGGCATACGATTCGAATTTACTAAATACCATATATATATATATGTCAATGTTTGATTATAATGATACCATACATCAGTTTAGTTTACTGTATGCCATAAATACCAAATTATTTCTCCAATTTATATAACATATGAATCGATCCAAAATCTATGATCTAGGCTAATATGATTAATTCATGTCACTTATATTCAGTTATTCACCAAGCCCAAGTGTCGCTAACGATTCAATCGCCACTTGGTAACGTAGTCGGGAACTATATAATAACCACTCGAACCAAAATGAGGTTAATTTAATTTTTACCCATAAACTTTAGTCCCAACGGCCCAACTCAAGGTCAGGGCCTACATATAACAAACCACTTGGGTCCCTAAATTAATCTCTTGCCCAGTTTTGTGCGGACAAAAAACTCCCGCGTAACTCAAAGTTGGAGAATTCAAGATTTGAATCAAGCTCCGGCGTTCCATTCCTCCTTTATTCTTCATCATCGTCGTCTTCTTCTTCACCGCAATTACTCCGACCGATATTGAAGGTTTGAAAATTCGTTTTGCGCTTAAGACTTCCATTATTAATGTAAGGATTTGTTTGACCTAGTAGTGCTCCGTTGCTTATACCTTAGTTGAAAACCTAATCGATCCAATGGAGAGCGAAGGATTTGAATCTACGAGAAAGCGCATGAGGCCTGATGTATGTGACCACTGACCGATCTTCAATTTCAATCCAATTATTCTCGTTCTTTTGCTTCGTATTTTGTTAGTAAATTAGTGATGGTTTAAAAATATTAAAATAATACCAAGACTGATGGAATAGAGAAAGAAAGTTGAGACTATATAGTAGCAATTATGAGTGCTACAAACTTTGAGATCATGAGTTCAAACTTTTGACTCAATTTTAGCAAGATATATTTCTTGAAAACGTCAAAATCCTCAACTCTGGTTTTCGTCTTGGTCTTCTTCATTAGAGTCAGCTCCTCAAACCATTTCAAAATGATCCTCATAATTCTCTTTGGCATTCTTCATCTTCTCCTCCTCAAAATGATCCTCATAATTCTCCTTGGCATTCTTCATCTTCTCCTTCACGAAATCATTCTCCATCAAAGTCGACTTTAGATTCTTCATCCTCTCCTTCAAATCGTCATTCTCCTTCAAATTCTGGTCCTCAAACCATTTTGGATTCTTCATCTTCTTCTTCACAAAATCGTCATTCTCCATCAAGTCTTCCAATGTCTTCAAATCTCCATCAGTCATGGGGATTCTGATCCTAGGGTCATTAGGTATCCCATACTCGTCCATTTCGCTGGGTGTTATCCCAAGCCAATTTATATTGCATCCGCAACATTCAGACAAAGTAGATATAATCTTCACCCCGTCTGGACTACTGTCGACGAGTGCAACCAACGGGAGCTTCAACTCCGTCTTAAGCTTCTTCAGAAACAGCTTCGTCACCAAATCGGGATCTTCTTCAACATTCACAACTATGCAAGGATAACGTTTGCAAAACAAGTCATCACCATGGTCATTACGAGCCACCGCCAAGCTACGATAAATATCGTACCTCTGAACAACTAAGATGAACGCATCAGAATTACTCTTCATGTCAATAACCCTAACCTTGTCGACATCAGGGATGATAATGCCCCCCATATTTTTGGTGCAGTCAACCTCTTTGCCGTCTTCGGAGAACTTAAGGTGACCCCCGACAACACGGCGTTCCTTAATGGAAGCAGGCATAGGAGAATGAGGATGTGTTTTGGTGATCATGCAGACGCGACGGAATTCTTCGAGGCGTTCAAGGACGTAGGAGTAGAGTTGCAGTTTCTCGTTGTCGTCCATGCTGGAGAGCAATGCGTCGAGAACCTTGTGGTACTCTGGTATGGAGAGGTAGGCCATTATTGGTAGTAGAGAAAGAGAGAGGGCGAGTTGATGTTCGAATGATATACATATCAAAGCGCGCCGGTGCTTATATAGAGGTTAGATAGATTAATCCTTTTCTGAATAGGAATAGGAAACATAAACGGGAAGCGAAAAAAAATTCACCGATACATAATGGTAAAAGGAAAGTAAATTCTAACTTTCCTGAAACTTTCTAATCCATCGACCCAAACCGCACAGGCGCACATTATAGTTCAAACTTACCAAATTCGCATGCAATTGTAAATAGGTTGATCAAATATATAAAGGAATGTATAATAGTAAATAGGTCGATCAAATTGGAGGCCGTGAAATTTTTGTGAAGTTCTTAAAATCTCCTTCCTCAATGTAATCTAATGGTTTAGACAAAACCACATCAGCTAATACTGGTTAATTTGTTGGGTTATTTTCTTTCTAAACCACATTAACTGCCGTTATGGCATTTGAAAAAATAAAATAAAAATCTAAACGAGTTTTCTCCAACAGATTGATGAGCTCCAGTTCTTAATTCCTTTCTTCTTCTTTTCTTTTAAATAATCTGATGAACAAATTAAAGGGGGTCTCAAGTTTGAATTGCATAGATAATTTTCTTTGTTCTCCACAAAATTGTTTTATATGATTATTAAAGGGCCTTCCAAAATCAATTCTACTTGAAGATTTTTGTATCATACCTCGTTCAAGGGTTGATCATGATCAGAAAAGAAAAAAAAAAGAGAAAAAAAGAAGAAGTTATTGATCGAGTGATGGCTGTATATATAGGCTTTGCCCCTTTCGTTCATCAAGTGATGGTTGTCTTTTAAATGCAACATCTGATTTGAAATTGTTGTAGAGTAAGGCATCAGGTTTCCCTTTCATCAGTCCTAATTATCTCTTTGTTCTCTATATGCAATACCTAGATAGACCCTAATTCGTCATAAGGAAATTTTTTGGGTTGGAACATAGAAGAGAAAATGATGTATAACGTCAATGTTAAAGAGAAAAAGCCCAAATATATTATTATCTTGATGTGACTTTGTGTTAACCGTACTATTAGATTGCAAGAAGGAAGATGATTTTAAGAACTTCACAAAAACTTCACGGTTTCCAAAGGGAAGGGTTGTGGGTTATGGTGATTTTTTTTTTGTCACCTATATTCATATTCACCAAGCACAAGTGTCGCTAACGATTTAGTCGCCCACTCGCCCACTTGGTAATGTAGTCGGGAACTATATTATAACCACTTGAACCAAAATGAGGTTAATTTTAATTTTTACCATAAACTTTAGGCCCAACGGCCCAACTTAAGGTCAGGGCCTACATGTAACAAACCAATTGGGTCCCTAAATAAATCTCTCCCCCAGTTTTAAGCGGACAAAAAACTCCCGCGTAACTGAAAGTTGGAGAATTCAAGATTTGAATCAAGCTCCGGCGTTCCTTTCCTCCTTTATTCTTCATCGTCGTCTTCTTCTTTCACCGCAATTACTCCGACCGATATTGAAGGTTTGAAAATTCGTTTTGCGCTTAGCTAGATTACTGATTAGTTAACTAATCCATGTTTAGCTTAAGACTTCCATTATTAATGTAAGGATTTGTTTGACTGAATAGTGCTCCGTTGCTTATACCTTAGTTGAAAACCTAACCGATCCGATGGAGAGCGAAGGATTTGAATCTACGAGAAAGCGCATGAGGCCTGATGTATGTGACCACTGACCGATCTTCAATTCAATCCAATTATTCTCGTTCTGCTTCGTATTTTGTTAGTAAATTAGTGTTTGAAATCTGGTTAATTATCAGAGTCACCAGGAAGGAGACGGAGCAATGTCTCAGAGGGAAGAATTCGAGACGAACGTTGCAGGATCTGAAGAGGTGGAGCTTTCGATCAGTCACATCCTTGAAAAGATTGACCGCTTCACTGAGATGGTAAGAGTTTCGGTTCTTCTGGATCTGCAATTTTGATTTGTTGAATTTCGTGTAATGTTTGGAATTTTTCGTAGATATCGGAGCTGCTTGAGTCTGGGAAAACAATGTTCAAGAAGATCGGTGATGAATATGAGGAGCGATTGATTATGTGAGTTTCAAAAGAACAAGGACGGACTCTCTCTCACTAGTGACCGGAAGGTGTTTGTGTTTTTGTCTGACTGAAATTTGTCTTCAGGATTCACAAGGAACAAATGGAGAAATGGCAGGAGGAGATCCGAGAGTTGCGTTTGATTGATGCTTCGAATGAGGAGGCTAATGCTGTGCTGCATAATGCTCGATATTTGCTTCAGAATCCTCATGCTGATTCTTGAAGGTAATCTTACTAGACATGTATTCATGTAACTGCATTTACAAACTTATTCCTGCCAACTGAGACACCTAATGTTACATGAATTTTCTGTTTCCATATATTGCTCATAATATTTGTCCCCAAGTATTAAGGTTTTAAAATTTCCTCCCAACTGGTTGTTATGTATGGCTCAAAACTTCTAGGAATAAGATTTAGAGTCGGTCTGATAACTTTTTGCTCGGGTCTGATATGTTTTGTGGAATCCAGTGTTCCGAAAGAAAACTTGTTAGCATACATCAACAATGATTTTCAATTTGAAGTGAATCAAGCCTAGATGATTTAATTTTATATCTGAGAAGGAACCTTTGGTTTGTTTAGTTATCAATTTATCTTGTTTAAGGAATTTGAGGCGGTATTAGCTGCCTTCTTCAGCCAGTGACACCATAAATTTGGTAATACATATGCTTTAAGACATTTTAAGGCACAAGGTGGGACTTCAAATAGTTCTCAACCCTAGCCCTTGTACAGCCAAAGTGCATATGGGTATAACAAGCACCGGAACAAGTTAAAGTGTGGGTTGCGTTCTTTGCGGTTTAGGAGTGAGCTTTAAACTTTTGGCTTGAATTCTACCCAGTTTTTGTTTCCATGGCTTGAAAGTTCTACCAGCTGTTTTTTTTCTTCTTCTCATAATGAAGTTTGGATGAGCACTAAGCAGCTAAACTGTGTCAAACTAACTCCGATCCTAATATGCAGGTTTCGAAACCATAGAGGATCAAGGATTTTCGTTCTGGTAATTCCAAATGGAGGGAAGTTACAAACTAAAGATACAATGCTAAGCTTTCTAGTTTGACTAGTTGATTCCTTGTTCTCGTATCTCTAATTTCTGTCTTACTGGGACATGTTCTTATGGTATCTGTTGACATTTGATTCCTTTTCACAATTCATACTCAGCAAGTAAAATTTTCACATGCTTGCTTAGGAGTTTAAGTTTAACCAAAGCATAATCCATTTGTTTACCTAGTTGCTAATCTTACTCCTCTTAAAAAGGTAAAACTAATTACCTCTGTGAGAGAGGTGGCCAGTGCAAGGTAGTCTTGTTGTTATTGATAAGGAAGTCTATGCAAATAGTTTCTTCGATCTGGCTAAATTTAAAGATTCGCAGACACAGCTGATCTGAGAAAAGAGAAAAAAAATTGAGTATTGTACTGCTAAGGAAAACAAAACACAACAAAAAAATCACTTTATAGAAAATTTAAAAATAGAAAACTGAGCAGTTTATGCGCTTTGGAGGTATAATTAGAAATACCATTTCAAAAGATGGGTAAATTCCTTCTATGGTACCTGAGGTATTGTTACTTGGACAATTTAGTATCTAGTCAATAAAAGATGACAACTTGGTATTTGCAATTATCCCCCGTGGCCCCGTTAGACCATTTGGTACTTCCTTCAATTCAGGTACCTTTGGTTTTGTACTACACCATAGTAAAAAATTTCTTTTTAGTGTTGAGGGTAATTTTGATCGATGCATAGTTGTATTGTTTTTTCAATTCCAAGAATTGAGCTTCATTGTTGTAATAAGACAAACAATTGGTGTAGTACACCTAAAAGCTTGTCCTGCCTTAAATTATCATGTTAAGTTGTTAACCCTAGGTGGTCAATTAATTCTTACTCTTGCTATTAGTCAGGATGCTCCTAATGACGATTATAATCGTGAATATTCTTTTTATTTGCTACTTTTAAAACTAATAAGAATGGGTTCTTGACCCACTAGAACAAACTAGTATTTTTACACGTGCGTGTGGAAAGCGGTGTTCACGTATGTGAGAAACATTCTCACTTATTTAGTTTTTTCGTATTACTTGTTCATCGAATTTTGAATTTTGGTTATATATATCGAATTTTGAATTTTGGTTGTGGTTAAATTTTTAAAAACTCAAAATTGGTCCTTTCTAACCTATATTAGTTAATAATTAAACTTAAATATGCTAAAGTTAAAACAGTAAAATAATATAATAATAAATAAATAATTTAATATGAAGGTCTCACACCAACTTGCTTTGCTTGTTTATTTTTTTTAATTTCTTCTTTTATTTTTTTATTATTTAATTTCAAAGGTAGAATAATAAAACGAGGAACAAATAATGCGGAAAAAATAATAATAATTGAGAACGATTTTTCAAGAAACTAAATAATTGAAAACATTTTTCGCACGCACAGCACAAACGACGCCTTCCACACCCGCAACGCGCATGTACGTAGGAAGGCTAGTATATATAACCAAAATTTAGATAAACATTCAAAAGTCCAAAATAAAATTCAATTAAATGTAGTTCGATGTTTACATTTGGTGAAAAATAAAGGACTAAATTATTACTTGATTGAGTTGATTCAACTTGACAAGAAAAAGAACCATGTTAGTATCGATCAGGAGGTTTAAGCAAACAGGTTTTTTTTTTCTTTCTTGAATCTGCCTATAGACTTACGTTCGCACTTGATTGAAGTTTATAGATAAATATAATAGTAAGATTGTAGTAATGTTGCACTCTTTAGAAAGAATATTAAAATTTGTAACTATTTAAAGAATTTTAATTACATCATATATATATATATATATGTTGCCAGTATAGGTCGATCGGATATAAGAATTAACATTAACATCCCCTCTTTATTGTAAGTTGCATTCTTTGGTGGCTCCAAACCCTTCCATCATTGTGCCTTATTTTAGTTTACGCCCACCTCTGCATTTTGTCTCCTTCTCACAACCTCTGTTATAATTGTTGCTTGGTGGAGGCAAGCAGCTTTTCCCCGCACATTTTGACCTATCAGCTTGCATGGCACCATTACCAATTAGGTTGGCATTGGTGGTTTCAATGCAGAGAGAACATATCAAGAGAGCGACGATGCAAAAAGTGAATGCCTTAGACATTGCCATTTCTTCAACGAAACAAATAGGTACCTATTAATTTTGAAAAAAAAAAAGACACCGGTCTAGAGACTTAGAATGAGAAATTTGGAAGAGATAGAATAAGATCGAGGAGCTAGGTGCTGGTAGTGATGATGGGATTGAGAAAGTAGGCTATTTATTGTGTTTGTGTAAGTCAATTTTAGGCAATGTGACACACATTTAACCTAAATTGTTAATTCGATCTGTTATTAATTATTGGTCTAGCTCAACAATACACTTGTTTTACAATTTTGAATTAAATTTAAGTTAGTTATACTCCGACATTAAAGGGGTCAAATTATAAATTTGTTCCAACTATATTGGAGAATCATTACGAGAGCCATATAATCCTTTTATAATCATTTTGGTTATAAAAACTAAAAACTTCATCTATCTCTTCCTTTATCTCTCTCTCTCTCTTCTCAGACTTCGTTATTTTTCTTCGTTGCAATCTTTTTTCTTGTTTGAGTATTTTTTTTTCCTGGACTTAAATCTTCCAATCACAAATCAATTCCTTTTTAAATATTCAACTCGCGTTTGGGATCACCACTATTGAGTGCATTGGCAAACAACACAGTCTATTTTTATGGGACGAGGATAGTCTACATCAGTTTGTAGTAGTATTTTTTTTTTATTTCCAAGAAGTGAGCTTTAACTTTGTAAATGAACAACCAGTTAGACAACTTATGGTTTGTTCTGCCTTAGGTTTTCATATTAACCTTGTTAAGTTAATTATAGCTCCTCTTGTTGTTCAGGATGCTCTTATTAACGATTGTAATCATAATTATATCTAATATATGCTTCTTTCCTTCAAATATATATATATATATTAGTCCCCTTCACATGCGCACGTCCGCACGTAAAGTAAAATGCGAACATCCTCATACCGACTAATTGATAACATAACTCAATCATCGGAACCGTTCATCGTTTAGATTTATTTTCAAGAATTATCCTTGCAAAAAATCAACCGAATTGGAGATTGTTTGGTTATCTGTTCGTTGTATAGTTTACAGAAAAATACAGTCTGTCAGATAATGTTGAAACGATGAATGTGGTAATCAAATGGCTAAATAATTTCCAATTTGAAATTTTTTTTTTATCAAAATGATCCTTGAAGGATAACCTAAAATATAGACGGTTTTGATCATTAGTTTGCACTCGCAATGAGAATGTTCGCATTATATTTTACGTGCGGACGTGCGCATGTGAAGGGAACTGATATATATATATATATATTGTCAATATAGGTCGATCATATATAAGAATTAATATTAACATCCTCCTTGGTAGTGGCCAGCTTAAAACTTTATTGTAAGTTGCATTCTTTGGTGGCTCTCAGCCCTTCCACTATTGAGCCTTATTAACATCCTCCTTCGTAGTGGCCGCCAAGCCTAAGAAGAATTCAAGGTTAGCCCATCAATTCTCCACCTTTGGAGAACCTAAACCCGCTGCGCCAACGACGACAACGAATCGTTGAATCCCATATGGCGTCTCAGATGAAGGAAGATGGATTTGGAGGAAGAGAATCAGATAGAAATGAATTTGGGATTTGGTTCCTTTCTGATTTTGTGCAACATCGGTCAGTCGATCGGTCAATGAACCGAAACCGAGCAGCAACATCAGTAAACCGATTCTTCGGTAACTAATTTCCCGGTATCGGCAGTATTTGTAAAATTTGCATACCGGTGACTTTCAGTTCGGTACCGATTCCGGCCAAAAAAAACTCGTTTCCCGTACTGAAGCCACCCCTAGTATCTCCAACAGTTCTCCTATCATATTCTCTATAATTTATTATTTAAAATTAAATATAGTATTATTTTTTTATTTGGAAATGTAATCATATAACAACAAAGTTACCACATTCGTTTTACACTATTTACATAAAATTGAACCAAAATTACAACTTTGACAACAAATTGTTCACAAACTTGTAACAAGATCGTAGATAAAGTAATTACCTCTAACAGAACTAAGATTAGACAAAAAAAAACTCTCGTTACTATAATGACATCAAATTTTGTTGATTATTTGTAAGTGGAGGTATGATATACATCCCAGTATTGTAGAATTGTCCTTATACGAAAGTTGTTGGTGATGCTCTAACACATCATATTTAACCTTAATACATAACCAATGATTTTTTATGAAACATATACATCACCCATCAAAAAATAAAGATCCAAGCCAACAAACTACGTCGCTTGGAAAGTAAATAGTACTTTAACTATATAGACCCTCCGACGATAGAGTTAGTTAACAATACAACCAGAGAATTGATTGTGAACGAGAGAATTCAATACCTAAAAAAAGGGGTTAGCCCTCCTTATATTGAGGATTGAGGAAGAGGTTTTTTCACAACAAAGAGAATACAAGAAAGAGAATCTAAATCCATATCGAATCTAAAAAGTGAATCCTCATGCCGGACTCCTCAGGTGTAGCATGCATCCTTTCTTTTCTACCAAGAAAATAATCCTTTCTTTTCTCCCAAGAAAAAAGAGCAGGAAAAAAATATATATATATATATATAACTATATAAGGGTGTAAATGGGTACATCCAACGAGCCCCTTCAGTCTCTCTTTCTCGTTCTCAACGCCTCTCTTAGTTGATATTCTTTCTCCGGCTCTCAGTCTCTCTACTAGTATACACACGAGACTACGAGAGTTCTGATTGTAATTGGAATTTTCGAAGAAAACTCGTAAAGGCAATGTTCGAAGGCATCGTTCATCAGGTTCTTCAGGGCTTTCTAGGTCGCTACGTCAAAGATATTCACAAACACCAGCTCAAGATCACTATTTGGAATGGTACATTACACCCTGACGTTTAATTGTGGTTATTTGAGCTTGGTTCCATCTTTACTCTTGAAATTAAATTTCAAATATTGCAGAGGAAGTATTCTTGGAAAATGCGGAGCTTAGTATTGAAGCCTTTGATTACCTCCAGTTGCCTTTTGCTCTAAAAGAAGGTACTATTAGCCTCCTCTTTTTACTACCTTCCTTAATTACTCAGAGTTGAAATTTCTTCAGGGTGGGACGTTGACACTTCTTTTATTCGTTAATATGATAACTTTTGATTAACTGGTGCATTGGAAGAAAAGAATGCAAACTTTCAGTGAATGCTTGTATATTGGAACCCCATCTAATCATGGATTTCATTAATAGGTCGGATTGGAAAGATAAGCATCAAAATTCCATGGAAAAAGCTTGGTTGGGACCCCTTTGTAATTAGTTTGGAAAATGTCTTCCTATGTGCATCCCAACGAGACGATGAAGAGGTAATTTTCAATCTCTAACATGTTTGTTTGAAAGAAAATGCAATTGGATTTGACAAGTAGAAGCCTTTGGCATATATTTGGGAAAAGAAAATAAATCCCGACTTATTTGAAACAATGAAAAAGGAAAACAAGCCATAAAGCCCGGAATTGGTTTTACCGATTATATAAAGGGATCCTATGGCATGTAAATTGCAGGATAAAAATAATTAAGAAAGTATGTGGAAAGGGATTATTTAATTAGAAACTTTATTCTGAAGTTATATTTCTCTGTTGCAGTGGAGTTTGGATGAAGTTGAAAAACGGGAGTTTGCTGGGAAAAAGGCCAAACTTGCTGCAGTAGAGCTGGCCAAACTATCAGAACGTGTATGCGGTAAGCTTATAAATTCCACTTTCACGAGGCAAATGGTGATTGGCTCTTATATTTTGTGGGATTGTGGTGAAATGTTATACTTTTTGTGGGCTTGGATGGAAAGAATTTTCAGGATTTTGTAGGGTAACAGTGTGTTCAAGTGAATTTCGAGTGGAATAGGTTGGATTTTGAGTGCCTTGGTTTCTAGCAGATTCAAATGTTGAAGGTGGACTAGGAGACTGCTTCTCCTTAGGTTAATTTTGTTTATTTTGTTACCGCTTGGGATGTCTACCTCCTGTACGTGGTAGTTACTTTGTTTGAGGACTATTTCTCTGTTTTGTTTCTTGTTATTGAAGTCTACTCTTGGTTTACCATGTTTGGATACTATTTACTTTTCTTTAATATATATAATTGTTCTGTTCCCAATTGGAAAACTGTGCATATTATTATTGTTTCAACTTTCAACCGAGTTCTTCAGGGGCAGACTTGATACGTTGATCTTTTTTCGGAGTTAATTTTAGTAACTAAGTTGAAACTATTGGTGCTTATGTGCAATATTTTTTGTTTTGCAGAAAACCAGGCTGGGTTCAGATCAATAATTACTGCAAAGGTGACATTACATTGTGATCAATTATTTCTTTGTTTTAAAGCTAGTCTATTTCAGTACTGCTATAATTTTCGGAATCGTGATTATTAGTGAAATACTGAACATTATTTAATTATGTTCATTACTTTTCCCCCAGGTTCTTGACACCGTTGACAGCATCCAAGTGTTGATCAAAGATTTTCATATCTTGTACCATGACAAGCTGAGTGACTCGGTAAATTTCTTACTTTTGGCGTAGCTGGGTGTGATTTTTTATATTGTTTTCCATAATTCTTTTATTTATTTTGTTTTCCAGAAGAAACAGAAGTCTTATTCAAGAAATAAGTAATTACAATCTGTGGAAAAGCAGTCCACAGAAATATAAGTGAAACTATCCTTTGATTTCCTATCATTCTTTTGCTGGAAAACCTATTTACTATATTAATCAAATATACTATTTACAATTTGGCATTTTAATAGTAAAAACTTTAGTGCAAAACCCCTTCATTTCTTGAATAACAAAGAATGCTATTTCATTGTTGCCTTTTTTTTTTTTTTCAGGCATGTAATATATTTGGTTTGAAGTTTTCCAGCTTGAGGACAATGAAGCAAAATCCTTTCGGGTAATTCACAGTTTCCTCTGGGATAGTGGTAGTTTGGATTACATTTCTTAAATTTTCTTTTGCCGGATTTTACATTGTTTCAAATTCCTGAGTCTCTGATTAGGCTTGTGGACTTTTAATTGTATTTTTTTTTGTTTGTATTTGGCCCATATTGCTTAAAACTGCTATAATAGCTAGAATTTCAGAGGTTTCTTCTCATCTTTCAATCAATAATTTGGATAATTTGGATGGAAAAGGAATAGAAGGATCTTTGAGGACTGCAATGAAGTTGGGGTGGAGGGAAAGTAAGTTAGGTTCTTATCATCCTTGTGGGCTTAGTACTGGCTGAATTCAAGGGCTATACTTTCTCCTCCATTTTTCTAGACTGGAAGGCAGCAGTGGTTTGAATTCTTATGTTTTGTTGCATTGGCTTTTATCATTTTCCATAGATTGTCCTCCTGTTGTAGTCTTCTTTGTTTTTCTTTTTTTTCTTTTGCTATGAACTTCTTTCCAGGGCTAGCTTTTGTTTCTTGTTGCTTCTCCTCTCTTAAGGATACTAGCTAGTTCATTCCTTATCAAAAAAGAAAAGATCTAGAATTTGATGATTGCTTGTGCATATTGCCATTTGTGTCTTCCTTTGTTTGAAGAAACGGTTAAAGCTCGAGGATGACGGCTAACTACGTTTGAATAATATTAATGCTTTAGATAATAGCAGTGATTTGATGACAATGGAAATATCAATTGAGCATATATGGTGGTAGTGAACTATAGACTATATATGAGGTTGTGGTTTGGGTTATTGGGTCATAATGGGCTATATTTGTTTGGGGCGTGAATGGTGCACATTGGGTGAGATTTAGGGTGGGTTGTTGTTGAGTGATATCTGATATTGGAGATGAATGTCCTACAGCTGACTGATTAATTGATGTTGGCTATGTGTGATGAAGATTGTATTTTCTTTGTTTCCCTTCCTTGTTTCTTTATGTTCTTTGTTTTATTTATTTTTTATTAGACTACCTGTGGGTTGTGCTGGTTTACCTGCCACCTTCTTTTTTTTTTGCATTATACTTTTAATTTTATTTTTTTAATTAAAGCTGTTTCTTTTCCAAAAGAAAAAAACATTTTTTTTTAAAGAAACTTTTTTGTTCAATAACTTATTTGTATTCTACTATTCTTACTGAAACAACAAAAATGGTTGTGGAGTGTTTTTATGATATGTAATTAGTTGTATTGTTAATCTAATTTGGTATTATTATTCTCTAATGTCACAGGTCAGTTGGAAGGGGAAGAGGGGCCCAAGTTAACAAAACTGTGGAGATCATGGGTTTGGAGTTTTACTGTGGCACATTTGACGGAGTGGTGGATTTGATGACTATGAACAATGACTGGAAAAAATATAACTCTATACTGTCACCCTGCGATGTTTCCATGTCACTTTCGGTATGAAACTCATTTTTTGTTTATGTCATTAGACTTGCTGTTGTACTTCATGAGCTCTATCTCTGGGTTTTCTTTAGTTTTATGATATTTGAATATTTATCAGCAATTCAGCATTATACTTTTTGTTTTCACGCCATATAAAAGCATAAGAAATTCCTCCCCCAACATCATTTCCCAATTGTAATTTCCTCCAAAATATAGGATTTCATTCTTTCAATCATCAGAAAAAGGCATGTTTGGTTGTGGAAACATGCGGAAAGTAAGTCATACAGTTTTCACTTCACACCACTCAGTGTTCCAATACACTGGTACCTGACTTGTAAAATAAGACATTGATATTTTGAATTTTGTGAAGCTTTGGATAAATGACCCGATGTTTCATTTGTACTTTATTTCTGTTTTCACTCTATGCCTTGGTATCTAGTGTGAAAAGCAGAAACACAATGAGATAAAAGTTGTATATATGTATATTGTGTATCGTCGGGGAAGAGAGTCCCTTTGAATGGTGATCAGTCTTTCATTTTACTTCGAAAAGGAATGAAATTGGTAGTTTGTAACAGATGACTCTCGGTTATACTGAAGTTGAGTAATACATGATCTTTAATGTAGGTCAACATATCCGGAGAGCTTGATAGCAAAAATCCACAGTACTCGGTCACTGCTGAGGTAACTGGCTTTGTTTGTAAATCGTCTCTAAGGTGTATGTACATTAGTTTAATATGTTGGTTTACTTGCTTCTCATCCATCTTCATGATGTGCATGCCAGGTGATGTCCATAGATGAGGTTCAGTTGCAACAGATTTTAATTCTGTGGGATTATTTATGTACATGTGAATTGAAAAATAAGTAAGTTTTTTGTCCATACTATTTTTACCTACTTTCTTTGTGACTACTGTTGCTGCTAAAGTAAATTGCTGTTTTGGGTGAATTAATTTACATTAATGATCTTGAAGATTCTAAAAAAAAAAAACAGTAATGATCTTGATATACTTGGACTTCTATGTTAAAATTATGAAGTTCAAGTGGCTTTTAATTGATATCTGGTGATTGAATTGTGAAGGTATGGGCGTTATCGTCCCTGGTGTAGTCCACTATCAAAAAAAGCGAAGGGTTGGCAAAGGTTGTGGTGGCATTATGCACAAGAATCTATCTTATCAGATGTCCGGAAGAGATTAAAGAAAACGTCGTGGAGATACTTTGGACAAAGAGTGTATGTCCAGTTTCGATTAAATAAATATATAATTTATTTATTCAAATGTCTCTGTGATAAACTAATTATGTTCATATTTCATGTGACTAGCTGCAAGTGTAAGGTCTGAAAAACTCATAATTTTTGTGCTGTCTTTCAGTTTCCTCTCTAGTTATTGCAGAGGCTAGAATCAAACAACATTACATCTGTTTTACATGCAAATAAAGTTGATTATCTGTTGCAATAATTATTTTGCGGGTATACGTACATCTCTTGTTTTAACATTGCAGTATAAATCCCTGATTGCAGAAGCTCTTGTCGGAAATATGTTAATCTATATAAGACTAAGCTGGATTTTCTTCGCCATGATCAGGTGAGTGTTGTAGTAGTTGCACTCTTGTCTTTCCGTGTTTGAAAAAAAAACACAGATTTGTGCAACTCTCTCCTTTTCGTCTCCCTCCCTAATATGTTTCCGACTGTTATGTAACGAATTAATGAAATCTTACAAGATTTTATTGGGACACATATATAGTTTTCATGTCTGAAGCATATTGATCGATATCCTGCACACCTGAAATGCTTTAATTTGTTCTTTCTGCATTTTGTTTCTTTTCCTTTGTACCAGTTCTGTATGTGCGTCATTATATTTACTATTTAGTGTAGAAATTCAATTTAAACGTTGATTCTTACTTCTAAGTGACAGACTGTATTTTTAATTATCAGCCAATTGATGAAAGTACTCGCTGGGAATTGGAGCAGATGGAGAAAGAATTAGACATAGATGATATTTTAAGTTACAGGTCAGCTGCCGAATGTGAGTTGCAGGTACGTTTTCTTGTATACATATATGAGTGTATTATATCATATTCCATTACATCTAGCCTCTTTTTAGGGTCAACTTTTGCCTCTTGGCAAGTTTAGATGTTTCCATCCATGTGAATTTTATGTGGCTGCAGGAGTTTTTGGTGAACTCTTCAACTGGAAAATCCTGTGGATGGCTGCACCGGCTATCTCTTGGTATGCTCGGGGCTGGAGGAACAAATGATTTGGGTCAGTTTTCTGGGGCTGTTTCTGATGCAGTTATTAAGGTATTGCTTGACCAATTATGTAGCAGAAAACAATATTGTTTCTAAATTTAAATACTGTCTTTTTGTTACGTGTCCAGGATATGTATGAGGCGGTAGAGTTCAATCCCCCAATTTTATCCAATGGGCCAGGATGCTCCAACAAAAGATAAGATTGATACATGTGCGCACTCCAGTTCAGCATTCATCAGAGTTCTGCAACACTGCGTAACATGTATATATGAGTGCTAAAAAGAGACCCAAGTGACTAACTCATTAAATATTTGGCTGTTTGAATTTGAATTTGCATTGTTAATTTTGTGCTTGGCATGAGTAGTGAAGCTCCAGAAGAGCTTGATAAAGCTGAGGTGAAGCTGGCCGGATAGAGTTGGCTGTTATTTCTTCATGGGGCTTTCACTCATAAACTTACTTTCTTATACACCTCAGTATATCTGAAAATTTGGATCTCTTCTATCAAAAAGAAATCTCTTGAATGCTCAACTCAAAAATAGTAAGTGAAGTTAACTAGTAATATTCTTGATTTCTTAGTAGTGTAGAGAAATGTTATCTTTCCAGACAATCTGACAGAATATAGAATACTGCCAGACTTTTAATCTAAATCATTAGTCTCTTGTTTAAATATGTGGTTCAGATTTACAATATAACATATCACATATTGTAGCACGAAAACATTACCGTGCTAGTGTATTGAACTCGATCATCAAAACCTGAGTACGTTTTCTTATTGCCGCACTTATTTCTACCCTCTAAGATTTTTTTTTTCTTTTTGGTCGTGAGAACAAGCTTCTTCATTGAAGCGGCACGAGACCAATATGAAATACGAGGCCTCATAGTCAACAATCTAGTCTAGAGACGAGCCAGAAAACTAAGAACGAAGCAAAAGAGAAAAAATAAACGAAAGTACTAGAAGAACATAACAGAAAAAGGAAAAAAAACTTAAAACACCACAGATCAATCTAAACAAAACACCATCTTGAAGACCGCCTTGCCGCCGCCACAAAGGAAATCGCCACCCGAAAACTCCGACAACATTTGGGCGTCTTACCCTCTAAGATATTTGACGCCCTAGCCCTAAGTTTGTTACATTATATCAATGCTTTAATGCTTACAACTACATTTTATCGCGTCACAGCAAGGAAAGTGATGTGTGATGTTAATATCTTCAATATCATCATATCATAAATGTTCCTTGGAGAGATCTCTCTTTCTTTTCAATCCGCATCATGCAAGAAACACATGCATGAACTGGTTTGTCAAAATTGGCGTCGACCGTCCACTCCTTGGATTGGAATGCTTAATGTTTTTTGTATGTATGCTATGCGCGTGATCGAGTTGCTTATTCATTTCTGCACTCCATCGACTACGACATGAATTATGCACATTCAACACAAGAGGAAGTAAAATGCATGGACATGAGAAATTATTCGGTGATCTTGGACCACCACGTGTCATCCTGACATGGTGGTCCGCACCAATTACTGTCAACCACGTGTACATGCAGCTGCACAAATTCAATCAAGTTGGAGACCACATGAATTGACACAACAGGCATATTGAACACCCGAGCAAATTAACATGCATGCATGCATGCATGCTTCTTTTTCGATAAGATTTTGTGGATTTTCGATAAGATGGAGTTGGGTTCAGAAATTCCTATATAAGATACATCCATGCTTGTGCAGCTGCAACTCGACAGCAAAGAAATTAAGAGATGGCTAATAACTTGTTTGGCGACCCCATAACTGACCCAACTCTAACTCAATTAGAGAGGGCAAGCCGCGCTCTCAATACGCAAACGGCCGGTGGGAAGGACACAAACGCCCGCACGTTTGTGCGGAATTTGAAGGCGCAGTATGGTAATGGAGTGTCCGCACTTTGCATCTTTTACAATGCTACTGGAAACACCCTAACGTTTGTCGATTCCAGAGATTGGTATGGCCAAATTTGGACCTCCCCATACCCACAGAGAATTCAAAATGGCCAGTGGGGTGCGTTTCTGCACACAAAAAAACCTGTAGTGGCTACTGGATCTATGGCAGCTGCTGTCTTCCGCGGCACGGATGGGAATGGTAATAGCTGCGACTACATGATGTCATGGATGCATCCATGGGGTGCTATATCCAACTCGGTAAGTGCATGTCTGTCTTTTTCTTTTCCTTTTTTTTTTTTTGGATTATAATCAAGGTACATGCATATGTAAGAAACTAGATTCATAAGTCGGAAAAAATATTTGTGCAGGTCTGTACCCAGGCCAGAGAACCTGACTATTTCAAAGCACAGTGGGACAGAATATATGGTCTATTGGAAAGGAATGGGAGGCAGGACACTGATTATTGGAATGGATGTTGGAACTCTATATTTACCGGCACTGAAAAATCTGCTATGGTGGAAGCAACATTCAGTTTACAAGCCGCTACACGAGTTTCCGTGAGCGCTGTTGACTCTGAGGCTACACCTGTTGACTCTGATGCTGCACCTGTTGACTCTTAATTACTACGTACTGTATGAAGCTATCAAGTGTGCTGGCTGTTGATCGACCTTGTTGCGGGTTGAAGACTTGTTCCAGTTGAAGAATAATACTTTATATTATGTCTTGGTCAAATAAGAAGTTCGTTCTGTCACTTTATGTCGGGTCTGTAAAAGCCATGAGGCTTTATGTTGGGTTTGTTTTCCCTTTTCTAAATTATGTTTTCTGTTGGGTCTGTAATAAAGCCTTGAGGCGCCGTACTATTGCTATTTCTAAAAATAAAAAAACTTTGGTTAACCAATCGGAGTTTCTGATCGATATTTTACCCAAGAAAATGTATGATGATATTTTCCTCAATCTGAAAATTTGGATCTCTCATATAAAAAAAAACTCTTGATTGCTCAACTCTAAAATAGTAGGTGAAGTTAACTTGTAATATTCTTGATTTCTTAGTAGTATAGAGAAATGTACATATTTATGTCAAACTAAATCATTATCCCTTCAAAAGAAAAAACTAAATCATTATCAGTTATTCTTAATCTAAATCATTAATTAGGCTCTAGTAATTATCAGTTATTCTTAATCTAAATCATTAGGCTCTTGTTTAAACACATATTCTAGCACGAGAACATGACCGTGCATGCTAGTGTATTCATCTCATCAAAATCTACCCCTCATGGGTCAATAAATAACTAATACCGAATATTGTGGTAGTGTCTTAATAGTTTTAGTTTTTGGTTTTTATTGTAGTTTCTATTGTTCATTAGTCACGAGTTCCTTTAGTTTGTATTGAAGACTTCTTGTCCTCGGAGTTTTATGGTTTTTGCTCCTAATAAAAACTCAGATTCCTTCTCAAAATAAAGAAGAAAAGTATTTTAATTGAACGAATGATCTATCCAAAGTAAAAGGATTTAAAGAAAAATTAGATAAGGTTAAAAAAGAAAAGAGTCTAGAGACATACTATTCGACACACTATTTAACTTATTTTTAGAGCCCTAGAAAATATTTACACCAGATCCGAGATGGTGACGTTTGTTCTTGCTCCGTCTGTGTGTTGCTTGCTGAGTTTGGCAGCAGGCGGCGCCGAGGCGCCATTTGTGTGATTGAATGAATTTGAAAAATAAAAAAACTATTGGGAGGTATTCTTCTTCTTTGCCTGAAGACAGCGATTATTTTTTTTCACAAGATGGGGTTCTTGTTATGATGCTCATCCTTCTTATTATTTATTTTTTCTTTACAAAAAAGTTTAATCTAAATTTGTTTATTTTTTTTGGTCGTGAGAACAAGCTTCTTCATTGAAGAGGCACAAGGCCAATAATGAAATACAGAGGAGAGGCCCTCATAGTCAACATACTAGAGTCTAGAGACAAGCCACAAAACTAAGACCAAAGCAAAAGAGAAAAAAATAAACGAAAGTACTAAAAAAACGTAACAGAAAAAGGAAAAAAAAAACCTAAAAACACCACAGATCTAAACAAAATACCATCTTCAAGACCGTCTTGCCGCCGCACAAAGAAAATCACCACCCGAAAACTCCGACAACGTTTGTGTCAAGAAAGAGACTAAAGGATTACATTGTTTCTGACTTTCTTACTTTCTTCTCCACAATAGGAGTTCTTATACAAAGCTAAAGCAGAGGAGTGCAACACTAAAGTAAAACACACGGCACACACTTCAAGGAGGAGACTAATCGGCACACTCAAACAAAACACATGTGAACATACAAAAAAACAATTCTTTCCGGAGGAGATATATATTCCAACAGTTTGGGCATCTTATCCTCTAAGATAATTGACGCCCTCTAAGTTTGCTACATTATATCAATGCTTTAATGCTTGCAGCTACATTTTATCGCGTCACAGCTAGGAAAGTGATATGTGATGTTAATATCTTCAATATCATCATAAATGTTCCTTGGAGAGTTGGAGAGATCTTTCTTTCTTTTCAATCCGCTCTCTGCGCGCTGCAAGCCTGCAACATGCAAGAAACATATGGTTTGTAAAAATTGGCGTCGACCGTCCACTCCTTGGATTGGAATGCTTAATGTTTTTTGTATGTATGCTATGCGCGTGATCGAGTTGCTTATTCATTTCTGCACTCAATCGACAACCACATGAATTATCTTTATCAAAAAAAAAAAACCACATGAATTATGCACATTAGGTAAAATGCATGGACATGAGAAATTATTCGGTGATCTTGGACCACCACGTGTCATTCTGACATGGTGGTCCGCACCAATTACTGTCAAGCACGTGTACATGCAGCAGCTGAATTCAGCTGCACAAATTCAATCAAGGTGGAGACCACATGAATTGACACAACAGGCGCATTGAACACACGAGCAAATTAACATGCATGCATGCTCCTTTTCGATAAGATTTTGTGGATTTTTCGATAAGATGGAGTTGGGTTCAGGAATTCCTATATAAGATACATGCATGCTTGTGTAGCTGCAACTCGACAGCAAAGAAATTAAGAGATGGCTAATAACGTGTTTGGCGACCCCATAAATGACCTAGCTCTAACTCAATCAGAGAGGGCACGCCAGGCTCTCAATTTGCAAACCGCCGGTGGGAAGGACACAAACGCCCGCACGTTTGTGCGGAATTTGAAGGCGCAGTATGGTAATGGAGTGTCCGCACTTTGCATCTTTTACAATGCTACTGGAAACACCCTAACGTTTGTCGATTCCAGAGATTGGTATGGCCAAATTTGGACCTCCCCATACCCACAGCGAATTCAAAATGGCCAGTGGGGTGCGTTTCTGCACACGAAAAAACCCGTAGTGGCTACTGGATCTATGGCAGCTGCTGTCTTCCGCGGCACGGATGGGAATGGTAATAGCTGCGACTACATGATGTCATGGATGCATCCATGGGGTGCTATATCCAACTCGGTAAGTGCATGTCTGTTTTTTTTTCCTTTTTTTTTTTGGTTATAATCAATTAAGGTACATACATGCATATGTAAGAAACAAAATTCATATATAAGTTGGAAAAAATATTTGTGCAGGTCTGTACCCAGGCCAGAGAACCCGACTATTTCAAAGCACAGTGGGACAGAATATATAGTCTGTTGGAAAGGAATGGGAGGCATGACACTGATTATTGGAATGGATGTTGGAACACTATATTTACCGGCACTGAAAAATCCGCTATGGTGGAAGCAACATTCAGTTTACAAGCCGCTGCACGAGTTGCCTCTGACGCTGCACCAGTTGACTCTGAAGCTGCACCTGTTGACTCTTAGTTACTACTGTATGAAGCTATCAAGTGTGCTGCCGTGCTGGCTGTTGATCGACCTTGTTGCGGTTGAAGACTTATTCCACTTGAAGAATAATACTTTATATTATATATGTCTAGGTCAAATAAGAAGTTCGTTCTATCTTTGTGAGACTTTATGTTGGGTCTGTAATGGGGTTTGTTTTTTCTGAATTATGTTTTCTGTTGGAGTGTTGGGTCTGTAATAAAGCCATTAGGCGTACTATTGTTGTTTCTAAAAATAAAGAACTTTGGTTAACCATTCGGAGTTGCTGATCGATATTCTACCCAAGAAAATGTACGATGACATACATTGGCGTGGGGTAATTTGATTTTCTAGTTTTCTCAACCTTACGTACTATAACGTAGACAATTACAGCAAGACGGCAACAAAAAAACACACACAGAAGAGTGAGAATCACAGAGTGACGCACCTTGTGCTCTCCCATGCATGCATATCTCTTCTCTTCTCCAGTTTCTCTTTCATGATTTTCATCGATTCAGTATGTCTGGAGATTTCAATCGCACCATCAAGTGGCATCATCAACCTTATCAGCTAACTTGAGACTTCTTTTGTTGCAATTTGGAGCATAAATTAATGACTTCAATTTTCTGGTGTTGTCCTACCTAGTATTCGTTCCTATGCAGATACATTTCTGCAAGCTGTTCACATAATATTTACATGCAGTACTCGAGCGTATCTTCCTTGGATCTCTGATGCTGATCTTCTTGAACATGAGATATATTTTTTCTGATTTGCTTTATTGTAAATTGTATGTTAAAATTCTTGGGATGGAATTAGACTATTAATTAGTGATTGTAAATAATGAACATATTGTTCTTTGTCAATCAGATTTTTACAATATGAGGATGCTACTCAATGAATTGAGCCTGGGTGGAAAAAGAAAACTAGAATAATCAAAGCTAGCCTCCAAAGAATAGACGAACATCCTTCGGTGTATATTTTAAGGAACACCAAAAACTTATATTACACTTTACTGTAGGTACAGGCAAAAAAATCGATCCAATATGAATGAGATGTTTGTTATCTGATCGATGATTAAAAGTAACAAACAATTGGTATATTTGATAATTTTCCCAACACAATTGGTGGATTTGATGACTATGAACAATGACTGGAAAAAATATAACAACTCTATACTGTCACCCTGTGATGTTTCCATGTCATTTTCGGTATGAAACTCATTTTTATTTTGTGTGTTGTACTTCATGAGCTCTATGTTTGGGTTTTTTTTTTAGTTTGATGATATTTGAATATTTATCAGCATTAAACTTTTTGTTTTAACACGCCATATAAAAGCTTAAGAAATTCCTCCCCCAACATCGATCATTTCCTAATTGTAAATTCCTCCAAAATATAGGATTTCAATCGTGTGGTGGGTATGGTATTCAGGCTATCAATTATTGTGAGTGCTCTACGTGTAATGGGGATACGGGTTGTGAGTGATCAAACACTTTGTAATCTCTATATATTTTCTTTATTCACTAGTGAAACCCTAAACACTAAAGTGGACGTAGCCCTAATTGGGTGAACCACTATAAATCTCGTATTCTCTTGTGTTCTTTTGTGTTTGATGTCGAATGACAATTAATACATCATAAGCACTAGAACTAAATTAGGGTTTTGGTGCACCATCAGCTTAGTCATGTTGAGCTGACATGAAAGATTGTCAGCCTCAAACTCAACGGGATTACATAGTTGTTGGTACCAATTTTAGACATCGATCAACAGCATGTTTGGTTGTGCAATTAAACATGCGGAAAAGTAAATCATATAGTTTTCACTTCACACCACTCAGTACGTACGTGTTTCAATACACTGGTAGCTGACACGCATGTAAAAAGATGCATTAATTGATATTTTGAATTTTATGAGGCTTTGGATAAATAACCCGAAGTTCCATTTGTACTTCATTTATGTTTTCACTCTACGCCTTGGTATCTAGTGTAAGTGAAAAGCAGAAACACAATGAGATAAAAAGTTGTATGTATGTGTATCTTCGGGAAGAGAGTCCCATTTAATCTAAATTATTAGTCTCTTTCTCTCTTGTTTAAATATGTGGTTTAGATTTACAATATAACATATCTCACATATTCTAGCACGAGAACATTACCGTCACTACTAAAAAAAGCTTGGACGGGTGGTGAATTGGACGGAAAAAAGTTGCACGAAAAATCAATTGCGGTAAAATTCCGTGGCAAATACTTGGACACGCTTTCCTCGCACTTCCTTTTTGGACGGCACATTTGCACGCCTTCATAGTAAAGCACATATTAGCCGCCCTTGGGAGGTATTTGGACGGCTACGATGGTCGTAAGTGTTTTAAAAAAATAAAAATAAAATCAAAAATACACAATTTGTATATTATTTCATATTTCTATATTTTTTGCTAGTAAACTTCAGTCATATATTTATTGTACATCATATAAAATTTGCTTACAAGCAAAAAATATCCATAGCCAAAAAAAGAAAAAAAGCCTTGTAACTTCCAAAGCAATTTGAGTCACAGCTTCCTTGTCTTTGAAGTACCCTGAAAAGAATGAACCATTCTGAATTAGTAATTTGTTCGTATGAGGTCATTAGAATTATGAACCCAATCAAGAAAGCTACATAGCAGAATAAATGTTACATATCCAATGTTTATAAAATGAACTGTCAACAATGGAAACAGCAACATGAAGATCGTGAACAGAAAGCATAGAATTCAGTGGAAATAAATGTATATTTGTGTGCAATTAAACAAACTGATTGAGAGCAGGGAAACAAACCTTGAATTTGTAACTCCAATCCATGGAAACATAACAATAATAGAGGTATGTTCTTCCAGAATCCCAGTCAGAATACTACAATACACCCAAAACATGAAGGAGTCAGATATAGTAAGGGAAACCAAGGTGGCTTATGCAGGTATTAGAGAAGACTAACAATGATTCTTTAAAATGGTCATAGAAAGAAGCTAACAATTACAGGTTAGAATTTCTCTTTAAAATCTCAAGACCTTCAAAACTGTGTAACAAATTAATATCAGTATTTTAATCCCTGAAATAATTCAGTAAAGTCTAGAACTACTTAATATAATTTGCATCTAAAAATTTAAAAACCTGATGAGTAAAATGCTTTTACCAGAAAATCATTTAAGCTATAGTTCAAATGATCAGTTTGATGCAGGATATTCTGTGAAGAATTACAGGGAAAACCTTCTCTCTTTTCTAAGAAAAAGGTACCGAAATTGACATGCTTGAATTACTAATAGTGTCGAATATTCTTGTGTGAGACTTGAATATCAACTAACAAGTAGAGCAGGATAAGTTAAAATCAATTAGTGCAGATTATAAACGGTAAGGTATTAATATGCAGAAGAGCAAGAATGAGAGAGTGATAATCACCAATCGTCATTCATTCTTGCCAACATTTTTTTCACCCAAAACTTCCCAAACTTTGGCCTTAAACTTTACCATTACAACAATCAATGAACCATGTCGTAAGCAAAAGATACAAAAATGAATCACAGAATTTAATATGTTAATTGAAGACAAAATACAAATTCACACAAAATCCACACCCTAATCATTTTGACACAGAACCAATTTTTATTTTAACGAAACAGAGACATATTTCACCACCCAAATTTCTATTTAACTTCCAACTTCCACATCATCAAAAAAATCAAATCAAAGAACAACCATGATTTTAAAAAGATAAAAATTGAAACCAGAATAAAATCCTATTCAATAGAAGGAATAAAAAGACAAGTTGAGAGGAAGAATGAACACCTAAACTTCCGAAGGAGGACCTTCGTGCGAACCCACACCACCTCGAACCTGCAACCTTCAAACCTTCGGGCCTGAAACACGATCGGAGGTCGATGATTTTGGTTGGAATGCGGACATCGAGAGAGAGAGAGAGAGAGAGAGAGAGAGCGAACCAGCAAAAGGCGGGGGAGAAGTGAATCGAAGAGGAGAGCATATCGGGTTTCGCTAGTCTTGCACCAGCAAGAACAAAATAAGCCTCGAAACAGAAATGAATTGTGGTTTTCAATTCTAGGGATTTTCGGGTTCAAATTTTTGGTGCACGAGTTACAATCAAAGGCTAGATGTTGATTTGGTGGGATTGACAAAATCGTAAAGAATTTGGTAGAATAAGTAATCGGATGGGCGAGAAGTAGAGAGAGTGAGAGAGGGGATAAACAAGAGAGAGAGAGAGGATCGATGGAAATGAGAGTGTTAGGGTTTTCAAACATTTAGACTTAATCCAACGGTGAGAAATCCCTAATTTACTACGGAAAAATATCGTCGTAATTGGAATAATCTATACGGAAATGGTGAAATAATAAGAGTATTGTACGGAAATTGGGAATAGTAGATTGGAAAATATAAGAAAGGAAGAATGAATTTTTAGAGTGCGTATACGTACGTGCTAGCGTATTGAACTCATCAAAACCTAACCCCCTTGGATTCGAATGCTACGTATACTAATGTTATTTGTATGTATGCTATGTGCCTATGTGCATGATCGAGTTGTTTATTGATTTCTGCAGTACTCGATCGACAAAAGGTGGAGAGTGGAGATCGACCACATGACTCGGGCACATTCAACACATGGTTACCAGCTAGGAGAGAATTAACATGTATGACATGAGAAATTAGTCGGTGGTCTTGGACCACAACGTCTCATTCTGATATGGTGGTCCGAACCAATTCATTTCAAGCACGTATACATACAGAAGCTGAATAAGACTTACAGCTAAAAGCTGCACAAATTCAATTAAGGGGGAGACCACGTGAATTGACACAGCATGCGCATTGAACACACGAGGAAATCAACATGCATGCACAATGAAATTGAACAGTACAAGTTTGTATTAATATAATTTTCTGATGAATTCCCTCCACCTCTTACTCTAACATAATGCCATGTGTCGCTTCCTGATTTTGGATAAGATTTTTGTTGATTTTCGATAAGATCGAGTAGGGTTCAGGAATTCCTATATAAGATACATGCATATATGCTTTGTGTACGTAGCTGCTGGACTGTACAGCAATTAAAGAAATTAAGAGATGGCTAATAATGTGTTTGGCGACCCCATAACTGACCCAACTCTAACTCAATCAGAGAGGGCACGCCAGGCTATCAATACGCAAACCGCCGGTGGGAAGGACGAAAACGCCCGCACGTTTGTGCGGAATTTGAAGGCGCAGTATGGTAATGGAGTGTCCGCACTTTGCCTTGTTTACAATGCTACTGGGAACTCCCTAACGTTTGTTGAGTCCAAAGATTGGTATGGCCAAATTTGGAACTCCCCATTCCCACAGCGAATTCAAAATGGCCAGTGGGGTGCGTTTCTGCACACGAAAAAACCTGTAGTGGCTACTGGATCTATGGCTGCTGCTGTCTACCGCGGCAGTGATGGGATTAGTGGTAATAACTGCGACTACATGATGTCATGGATGCACCCATGGGGTCCTATAACCAACTCGGTAAGTGTCGTTCTGTCTTTTTTTTTTTTTGGGATTATATATGATTAAGGTACGTGGATGCATACTTAAGAAACAAAATTCATAAGTCGGAAAAAATATTTGTGCAGGTCTGTACCCAGGTCAGAGAACCCGACTATTTCAAAGCGCAGTGGGACAAAATATATAGTCTGTTGGAAACGAATGGGAGGGAGGACTCTGATTATTGGAACGGATGTTGGACATCTATATCAACCGGCACTGAAAAATCCGCTATGGTGGAAGCATTATTCTGCACGAGTTGTCTCTGAAGCTGCACCAGTTGACTCTGATCGATGCTGCACGAGTTGACTCTTAATTACTACTATCAAGTGTGCTGGCCGTTGATCGACCTTGTTGCGGTTGAAGACTTGTTCCAGTTGAAGAAGAATTAATACTTTATATAATGAGATTTTATGAGACTTAATGAGAAATAAGTTATTTCAAATAAGAATTTCGTTTCTGAGACTTTATGTTAGGTCTGTAATTAAAGCCATGAGCCTTACTATTGCTATTTGGTTTGTTTTTTCTAAGTTATGTTTTCTGTTGGGTGTGTTATAAGGAAAATTCTACTATATATACATAGCTGCAAGCTATGCGGCCATTGTTTTTGAAATGTAATTGCTTTTTTGAATTGCAATTACTGTTTAAAAATATGAAATTGTACATTTCAAAAATCCAATTACATTTAAAAAATGAACAGTTTTATTTTTTTTGAACAACAATTACCATTTAAAAAAACAATTGTATTTATAAAAAAAAAACAAAAACTGCATGCATGCTATATATGCAGCTATAGTATTGCTATTTCTGAAAATAAAGAAGTTTGGTTAACCAATTGGAGTTGCTGATCCATATTAATTCTACCCTAAAAAATGTACGATGACATACACTGGCGTGGAGAAACTTTGATTTTCTTGTTTTCTCAACATTACGTACTATAACGTAGACAAACAGCAAGAAAGCAACAACAAAAAACACACAGAAGAGTGTGCTATCCCATATCTCTTCTCTTCTCCATTATCTCTTTCATCTATTCAGTTTGTCTGGAGATTTCAATCGCACCATCATCAACCATGTCAGCTATATATGAGACTTCTTTTGTTGCAATTTGGAGCATAAATTAATGACTTCAATTTTCTGGTATTGTCCTACTTAGTATTCGTTCCTATATAGATATATAGAATATTCTGCAAGCTGTTCACATAATATTTACAGTACTCGAGCGAATCTTCCTTAATTGGATCCCTGATGTTGATGGTCTTCTTGAACATGAGATTTAATTTTTCTGATTGTATGTTAAAATTGTTGGGATGGAATTAGACTATTAATTAGTGATTGTAAATAATGAACATATTGTTCTTTGTCAATCAGAGTTTTACAATGGGGATGGATCGATGCTAGCTACTCAATGAATTGAGCCTGGGTGGCAAAACGTACTAGAATAATCAAAGCCTCCAAAGAATAGACTAGCATACTTCGGTGTACATTTTAAGGAACACCAGAAACTTAAATTACACGTACTTTAGTGTATGTACAGGCAAAATCATCGATCCAAGATCATGGATCAGATGTTTGTGATCTGATCATATATTAAAAGTAGCAAACAATTGGTATATTTTCCCAAGACTATATATCATAGTTTGATTAGTATCCTACTAATAAAATCCAAACTTAAAATGAGCCATGAAACCACCAGCTACCACTCTCAAGAAACACACGTACATCAGCTTCCGGAAGCTCGATCTTGAAGTCTTGAACCATGGAATCGATCAATGGAAAGTCATTGACCAGGTGAAGATATGTCTTCCATCATTTTTTATCTGCATGTAAGAACTAAGAAGTAAGATGGGAAGCAGAGCTAGTACACACTATAGTCGATCAACAATTCTAACGAGGAAAATAAAATGATTTTGTCAATCATTTGATACATGCCTATGTTTTAATTAGCTTAACAACATCAGATCCATATATATTTATTCATTTTGGGAGGATGCCTATTCAATTTACATCCCCTCCTGTCATGTGCCACTCATGTGAGGGGTAATATAATCATTTTAGGTCTAAAAAATAAATATATATTTTTAATAAAGTCATTTGGATGAAAAAAGTTAGAATTGACGGAGGGGGTGTAAATTGACAATTTTTGCCAAGTTTAGGGGGTTAATTTCATCAATTGCAAATTCGGGGTGCAAACTGACAATTTCAGCCAAGTTCAAGTGGTGTTTTGGCATTTATGCTAAAAAATAATGAGATAGAAATTAAGTAAAAAAGAAGAGATCGAGCTGTTTACCCTGGATAAGTCATTTTTTGAATATTTAATGACCAAATGTTGACGTGGTTAATTGATGGCTTTCAAATATTAATCAATGGACTATATTAAAAGTCAAGGATAACCGAGAATGAAGAGGTGCCAACTGCCAAGGAAAGGATCGATCTGGATCCAAAAAAGTAAAGAAACATCGTCTCCTCCCCTTTCTCTCTCAAGTCTCAACCAATATTATCATAGATTTGGATATTGTTCAACCAATATCCAAATCTATGATCTGATGGATTCATCGAGGATTAGGAGAGTTGGGCCGGGGTAACCACCCATATGAGAACAACAACAGAGATCATCCACAAAACTTTGACGATGGTAAATCGGCATTGCCAAGTGGTCAGCTTAGATCGATCGTTGTAGTTTATGTCGCCCTTTTTGGGCTTGTGTTTGTTTTTTTTGTCTGATTTAGCACAAGCCCAATTTCGAGTCTTATCATGTTGGGTTTGGTGCCATCCTACTAATGCTTTGCACTCTATTTTCGATCAAAAAATAAAAACTTGGTGTGTGTCGAATGAGATAATCAACATTTTCAAAATTGATAATTACGAGAAAATAGTAGTTACTAATCTTCTTTTTTAATTTTTTTTCCTTGATTTTTAGGGAGAAAATATGTAAAATTTAATTTTTCGTTGTTTTCTCCATTTTGAGCTTCCTGGTCAATCTAGGAAACATCACCCTCTAAAAAGATTCATGGCTAAACTAGAAGAACTTATTAGATGATGCAGTGATGATGTCAAAATGACATGGATTGCAAAAGACAGTGATGCGAGATTTGATTTTCGGGATCTTCTCGTCCAAAAATCAAAGGCATGGCTTTGGCATTATTTGTGTAACATTTTGGTCCGGCATGGTGGCATTGACATACAAATCGGCGCTATGTCTTAGTTTGCGAGATTTGAAAACCGAGAATCCATTAGGCATCGTTTGGTTCACGGAAAGGAAAGGAAAGGAAAGGAAAGAAATATTCTTTCTTTTGGAAGGGAAACAAAATCTTTCATTAGTGTTTGGACTAGGAAAAGAATAAAAAATAGAATATAATAAACAAAATTAATATTTATAATTTCAAAATTATTATTTTAGTGAAAAGGAGCAATAATGTTAAATGGTGGGGAAAATAAGTAGGAAATGTTTGGAGGAGGGGAACTATTTTTGGACTTTTTTAAAAGGTATAGGGGCACTCGAACTCTGTAATAAATGAGGCATTTTAAATCTCCCCACCCTAACAACTGCAACGTAAACGGGGAAACCACCAACACAAAAACCTACTGATTTATTCACCCACTTGTTTTGTCCCCAATTTGGATCCGGCCTGAATTCTTCAATTCGACTACCAAAGAAACTCCGGACCATTTTGACTTGGCCTATAAGTATTGGGTACAAATTTGCCAAGTCTATTTTGGACAATTTGGTCAATTACAATGTATTTTTTGTTGAGCATCCTTTCTTTTCTACCAAGAAAATAATAGTCCGTCTCCCAAGAAAAAAGAAAAGAAAATATATAAGGGCAGTATCTCGGGTTGGCGCTACCCACTACGGCGGTGCTCTCTTCTTCTGCTTCTTCTTCTTCAATTTGTCTCTGCTAGTCCGTCTGCCGGAAGCCCCTTCAGTCTCTCTTTCTCGTTCTCAACGCCTCTCTGAGTTGATATTCCTTCTCCGGCTTTCAGTCTCCACTAGTATACACACGAGTTCTGATTGCAATTGGAATGGGTGTGACCGTGTGAGTGACAGCGGAGAAAATCGCAAGGGAAATGTTCGAAGGCGTCGTTCATCAGGTTCTTCAGGGCTATCTGGGTCGCTACGTCAAAGATATTCATAAACACCAGCTCAAGATCACCTTTTGGAATGGTATATTATAAACCCTCACATTTAATTGTGCTTATTTGGGCTTGATTCCGTCTTCATTACTCTTGAAATTAAATTTCAAATACTGCAGAGGAAGTATTCTTGGAAAATGTGGAGCTTAGTATTGAAGCCTTTGATTACCTCCAGTTGCCTTTTGCTCTAAAAGAAGGTACTATTAGCCTCCTCTTTTTACTACCTTCCTTGCTCATAGTGGAACGTTGATACTTCTTTTATTCGCTAATATGCTTCTAAATTTATGGTGTATATCTTATTTAGGGATGCAAGTAAATTTTGTATCCAAATTGCCCAGCAATGTAGGGGTTAATGCATTTGATTTAGCATTCTTTAGCAATGGTTATAGATGTTTTTCTTTAATAATAATTGAAGAATGTGTCACTGTCACCTGCGCATCTGAGCTTATGTTTTCCGGGTTCTTATACTCTTTCTGTTTGATTCAACCATGTTGTTTCCATGTTGCAATGTAATTTAGATAACAACTTTCCAGATTGTACGTATTCAGATGAGAAACTTATTTCATTTCATTTTTCACTCATTGTTTGGGCCTCAATAGTCATTCAGGACCATTTGGTGGAATTGTTCTGAGGTTGAATAATGGCAAAAACTAATAGAACATCTCAAATCTGTGCTGAAACTAGAAACAAGGTGTTTTAGCTCTTTGGTCTTTTGCCTAATAACCTGTCACCATAGCTCTATATTACATTAGTAGTAATTTGGAAACCACTAATAGTATTTTTCTATCTATATTTTGTTTATTTTAGTCCTTGCCGGATGGTCGAATGATTTACTACGTACGGTGTTTCTTTTAGAGCTTGACAAACCCGTTTTGCTGTTCTTGTGACTAGAATCCTGCATGGCAACTTTTGATTAATTGGTGCATTGGAAGAAAAGAATGTGAACTTCCATTGCATGCTTGTATATTGGTACCCCATCTAATCATGGATTTCATTAATAGGTCGGATTGGAAAGATAAGCATCAAAATTCCATGGAAAAAGCTTGGTTGGGATCCCGTTGTAATTAGTTTGGAAAATGTCTTCTTATGTGCATCCCAACGAGATGATGAAGAGGTAATTTTCAATCTCTAACACATTTGTTTGAAAGAAAATGTAATTGGATTTGACAAGTAGAAGCCTTTGGCATATTTGGGAAAAGAAAATAAATCCCGACTTATTTGAAACAATGAAAAAAGAAAACGAGCCATAATGCCCGGAATTGGTTTTACCGATTATATAAAGGGATCCTATGGCATGTAAATTGCAGGATAAAAATAATTAAAAAGTATGTGGAAAGGGATTATTTAATTAGAAACTTTATTCTGAACTCATATTTCTCTGTTGCAGTGGAGTTTGGATGAAATTGAAAAACGAGAGTTTGCTGGAAAAAAGGCCAAACTTGTTGCAGCAGAGCTGGCCAAACTATCAAAACGTGTATGCGGTAAGCTTATAAATTCCACTTTCACCTGGCAAATAATAATTGGCTCTTATATTTATGACTTTATCTTTCTTCAGAGAAACTATATCGATTGCATGCATGCATTTTATATTTGAATTGCAGTTATTAGCTCTATGTATATTTGTTCCTAGAAAATGAGGAGTCCCTTATTGCAGGATTTTAAGTTGTGTGGGGATCAGAAATACATTACAGAATGAACAAAGAGCTTGTTTTACTAAAGAAGATTCTACTTTTTTTTCGGTTACTTATATTTCATTTTTACCTCTGTTGTTTTGTGTTTCTATATACTTCTCTTAGCACAAGCTATATGATTCTTGATGTGTTCAAGAATCACATCCAATTGGAGGCATAAGTGGTTTTGATTGGCTTTATTCTTTTTGAAAAGAACGAGACTTTTATTTGCACAACACAAAGAGTACAACAGTGGACAAGATCCCACTTTTTAAGAACAATTAAGATGCTCATGAAAGAAAGAAACTTTCATTAGCATCATCATCTCTTTAATTGTTAGGCATGGCCCTGTCATATAGTAGCAAGATCGAGTGCTTGTTCATTTTGTCATTATTCATTAAAAATTTCTGTGGTGTTGGATGAGGTTAAAAAACTGATATTTTGTGGGATTGTGGTGAAATGTTATTCTTTTTTTGGGGCTTGGATGGAAAGAATTTGCAGGATTTTGTAGGGTTATAGTGTGTTCAAATGAATTTTGAGTGGAATAGGTTGAATTTTGGGGGCATTGGTTTCTAGCAGATTCAAATGTTGAAGGTGGACTAGGTTGCAGCTTCTCCTTATGTTATTTTTGTTTATTTTGGGATGTCTACGTCCTGTACGTGGTAGTTGCTTTGTTTGAGGACTATTTCTCTGTTTTGTTTCTTGTTAAGGTTTGACTGAAGTCTACTCTTGGTTTACCATGTTTGGATACTATTTACTTTTCTTTAAATATATATATATATAATTATTTATATGATTTTCTGTTCCCAATAGGAAAACTGTGCATATTGTTTCAACTTTCAACCCAACCCAGTTAGAAGCTTAGCTATCACTATATCTTGTCTGTACACATGGGACCTGGCCTTCTGTTTATGGGTACTGATTCGCTGTCAAGGATAGGTTGCAATTATTTCATTCTTGAATCTTGACAATATATTTTTCTTATTCTAACAAAAAAGAAGAAGTAATTCTCTTAGTATTGATGACAGTTCTAGTTCTTCAGAGGGAGACTTGATACATTAATCTTTTGTGGAGTTAATTTTAGCAACTAAGTTGAAACTATTGGTACTATATGCAATATTTTTTGTTTTGCAGAAAACCAGGCTGGGTTTAGATCAATAATTACTGCAAAGGTGAGGTTACATTGTATTCATTATTTCTTTGTTTTAAAGGTCTATTTCAGTACTGTTATAATTTTCGGAGTTGTGATTATTACAATACTATTGTTCATTCCTTTGCCACAGATTCTTGACTGCATCCAAGTGTCGATCAAAGATTTTCATATCTTGTACCATGACAAGCTGAGTGACTCGGTAAGTTTCTTACTTTTAGCTTAGCTGGGTGTAATTTCTTTTATTGTTTCCATAATTTTTTTTATTATTTTGTTTTCTAGAAGAAACAAAAGTTTTATTCAAGAAATAAGTAGTTACAATCTGTGGGCAAACCGTCCACAGAAATAGAAGTGAAACTGTCCTTTGATTTTTTATTTTTATTTTTTTTATCATTCTGTAATATGTCCAGAGAAATAGAAGTGAAACTATCCTTTGGTTTTCTATCATTCATTTTACTGGAAAACCTATTTATTATATTAATCGAATATTTTATTTGCAATTTGGCATTTTAAGAGTCAAAACTTTAGTGCAAAACCTTCATTTCTTGAATAACAAAGAATGCTATTTCATTGTTGCCTATTTTTTTTTTCAGGCATGTAATATATTTGGTTTGAAGTTTTCCAGCTTGAGGACAATGAAGCAAAATCCTTCCGGGTAATGCACAGTATCCTCTGGGATAGTGATAGTTTGGATTACTTTTCTTAAATTATCCTTTTCTTGGTTTTGCATTAGTTCAAATTTCTGAGTCTCTGATTGGGCATATGGACTTTTTTTTTGAGAAAGAAACTTTTATTTTATTTGGGGCATCAAGGCATAGTAATTTGAGGACAGGAAGTCAAAGTCTTATGGGGGTGTGGGGTCCTTGCAGTCTTTTGGGTGTTGTGGTCAGAAAGAAATAGAAGAATTTTCGAAGATTATGAAGGGTTAGGGGTTGGTTTTCTTTGGGAAAAAGTGAGATTTTGGGTTGCTCTTTGGGCTTCAACTTCTGAGGCTTTTAAAGATTATAGCTTCTCCTGCATTTTAAGAGATTGGAGGGCTGCAGCAGTTTAGGAGTACTCTCGGGTTGTTCTTAAGTTTTCATTTGTTTTTCTTTTTTCCAGTTTTTCGGCTTTTCGTGGACTACTTGTCCACTGTATTTTCGTTCCCCCCCCAGTTATTAATACAATCTTGTTTCTATTCAAAAAAAATTTGAGGACAGGAAGTCATCAGGACAAACTAAAAAACACAGGACTAACAGAAAACCCAAAATTAATGAAAAACTCAACGCTAATAAGACACTACTGCAGTGTTTGGGCTGTAATTTGGATGGAAAAGGAATAGAAGGATCTTTGAAGACTACAGTGAAGTTGGGGTGGAGGGCCAGTAAGTTAGGTTCTTGTCAGCCTTGTGGGCTTCAGTACTAGCTGAATTCAAGGACTACCAAGAAATTAAAACAATGCTCTAGTACAAGTAGCTGGAAATTGGATTTAATATTAAAATAAAAAGTAAATTTTATTTAAAAACATCGGAGGAAATTTATTATAGGTTTTTTATTTAAAATTTTATATGTTTTGTAACATTGGGTGAGATTTAGGGTGGTTGTCGTTGAGTGATATCTGATATTGGAGATGAATGTCCTACAGCTGACTGATTGATGTTGGCTCTGTGTGATGAAGTTTGTATTTTCTTTGAATTCCCTCCATTGTTTCATTAGGTTCTTTGTTTTGTTTATTTTTTATTAGACTACCTGCATACGTGGGTTGTGCTGACTTAACTGCCACCTTTTTTGCGTTACACTTTAATTGATTTTATCAATTAAAGTTGTTTCTTTTCCAAAGAAAAAAATGTTATCTTCTAAATTTTTTTTTTTTTTTTTTGTTGTTGTTCAATAACTTATTTGTAATCTTACTGAAATAATAGAAATGGTTGTGGAGTGTAGACGTGTTATGTTTTTATGATATGTATTTGGTTGTATTGTAAATATAGTTTGGTTTTATTTTTCTCTAATGTCACAGGTCAGTTGCAAGGGGAAGAGGGGCCCAAGTTAACAAAACTGTGGAGATCATGGGTTTGGAGTTTTACTGTGGCACATTTGACGGAGCGGTGGATTTGATGACTATGAACAATGGTGGGGACTCCAAATTATTGCATGATACAATATATGACGGGAAAAAATATAACAACTCTATACTGTCACCCTGCGATGTTTCCATGTCACTTTCGGTATGAAACTCATTTTTGTTTTGTGTCATTAGACTTGCTGTTGTACTACATGAGCTCTATCTCTGGGTTTTCTTTAGTTTTATGATATCTGAATATTTATCAGCATTAAACTTTTTTTTTTCACGCCATATAAAAGCTAAAGAAATTCCTCCCCCAACATCATTTCCCAATTGTAATTTCCTCCAAAATATAGGATTTGAATCATCAGAAAAGGCATGTTTTGTTGTGGAAACATGCGGAAAGTAAGTCGTACAGTTTTCACTTCACACCACTCAGTGTTCTAATACACTGGTACCTGACTTATAATGAGGCCATTGATATTTTGCATTTTGTGAGGCTTGGGATAAATGACCCGAAGTTCCATTTGTACTTCATTACTGTTTTCACTATATGCCTTGGGATCTAGTGTTAAAAGTAGAAAAACAATGAGATAAAAGTTGTATATATGTGTATCTTCAGGGAAGAGAGTTCCTTTGAATGGTGATCAGTCTTTTATTTTAGTTTGAAAAGGAACGAAATTGGTAGTTTGTAACAGATGCCTCCTGGTCATACTGAAGTTGAGTAATACCTGCCTCTCGGTTATTCTTGTTGTGGATTCCTCATCCACTGAGTCTGTATTCATCTTTTCTTTTTTAATGCATTCTGTTTCTTCTAAAAAAAAATGTAGGTCAACAGATCAGGAGAGCTTGATAGCAAAATTCCACAGTACTCTGTCACCGCTGAGATAACTGGCTTGGTTTGTAAATCGTCTCTAAGGTGTGTGTTAGTTTAATATGTTGGTTTACTAGCTTCTCATCCATCTTCATGATGTATATGCCAGGTGATGTCCATAGATGAGGTTCAGCTGCAACAGATTTTAATTCTGTGGGATTATTTATGTACATGTGAATTGAGAAATAAGTAAGTTTTTTGTCCATACTATTTTTACCTACTTTATTTCTGACCATCGTTGCTGGTAAAGTAAATTGCTGTTTTGGGTGACTTTACATTAATGATCTTGAAGATTCTAACAACAGTGATGATCTTGATTTACTTGGACTTCTATGTTAAAATTATGAAGTTCAAGTGGTTTTAATTGATCTCTGGTGATTGATTTGTGAAGGTATGGGCGTTATCGTCCCTGGTGTAGTCCACTATCAAAAAAAGCGAAGGGTTGGCCAAGGTTGTGGTGGCATTATGCGCAAGAATCTATCTTATCCGATGTCCGGAAGAGATTAAAGAAAACGTCGTGGAGATACTTTGGACAAAGAGTGTATGTCCAGTTTCTATTAACAAGCAAAATTTTATTCTGCTTGCACCACACATATATAATTTATTTTTTCAAATGCGCGACAGTAGGCATCACTACATGGTGCCATGTCTCTGTGATAAACTGATGCTCACCAGCGCTCATCGGAAAAGTCCTGTATATTTATGTATTTTGTTTAGCACGGTAAGATTTGTTTCAATATGCATACAAGCGCACATGCTTTTTAACAATCTTGTAACTTGTTTAAAGGACTATTATTTAACAACCAGACATTTCACTAATGAAGTCTATGTTTCACCAATTGGTACAATTTTCATATTTCATTTGACAATCTAAAGGTGTAGGTTCTGAAAAACTCATAATTTTTGTGCTGTCTTTCATTTTCCTTTCTAGTGGTCGCAGAGGCTGGAATCAAACAACTTTACATCTGTTTTACATGAAAAAAAAGCTGACATTACAATAATTATTTTGTGGGTATGCATCTCTTGTTTTGACATTGCAGTATAAATTCCTGATTGCAGCAGCTCTTGTCGGAGATATGTTAACCTATATAAGACTAAGCTGGATTTTCTTCGCCATGAGCAGGTGAGTGTTGTACTAGTTGCACTCTTGTCTTTCCTTGTTTGAAAAAAATTGTACACTCATGGACTATGGTTGCATATTGGTATCTTGGAAATACGTGTTATTAGCTTTAGTTTTGTTATTTTTCACCGTCAACCGTATTTTTTTCTTTTCTTGTGGAGGCTTGGGATAAGGCTCTGATGGCAAGAACAAAACTAGTCTTAATGAGAGGCCAAGGATAGGTCTTTTAAAAAAAAAAAAAAGAGGCCAAGGATAGGAATGTATTCGAATCTCCCCACTTTATGCCACTATGCAGGGACCAATAATATTGGCCTTTTATTGGTGGATGTGGCCAAGGATCCAGCTCAAAGCAGAAGGATAAATTACATGAAAGGAATTTAACATCATGACCAAGGCCTTAGACATCAGTTTCCTTCAAGTTCTTACTCTCGAATGTGCTTGTGATTAACCTGAACATTGTCATTGTTTTAAAGATAAAGTGGAATCAAAACACAACGAGGGGGTGGGGGGGCTGTCTGTGTTGGTGGTTTTTTTAGGGGGGGTTAAATTGGGTGCTTCTTGGGTGGGTAAGAGGAGAGGGAAACTGGGGCCCCCTGGTTTTTTTTTTCTTCTCTTTTTTTTTATTTTTTTTTGAGAAAGAGCTTTTCTCCTTTCTTCCTCCCTCCTTTTTTTTTTTGGGGGAAAAACTCCCCCCCCCCCCCATATTTTTTGGTTGGTTGGGGGGGGGGGGGGGGGGGGGTTTTGTTTTTTTTCTTTAAAGAAAAAAAACAAAACTTTTTCCCTCTCCCCCTTTTTTTTTTTTTTTTAGAAGGGGGGGGGGGGGGGGGGGCGGTGTTTTTTTTTGGTGTGGGTTTTTTTTTTTTGGGGGGGGGGGGTTTTTTTTTGGGGGGGGTTTTGTTTGGGGGGGGGGGGGGGGGGGGGGGGTTGTTTTGTTTGGGGTGGGGGGGTTTGGGGGGGGGGGAGGGGGGGGGAGTATGGGGGGGGGGGGTGTTTTTTTTTTTTTTTTTTGGTGGGGGGGGGGGGGTGGAAAGAAATGGGGGGGTTGGGGGGGGGGGGGGGGGGGGGGGGGGGGGGTTTTTGGGTGTTTGGTGGTTTTTTTTTTTTTTTTTTTTTTTTTTTTTTTTGGGGATTTTAGATTTTTTTTTTTTTTTTGTTTTTGGGTGGGTGGGGGGGGGTTTTTTTTTTTTTTTTTTTTTTTTTTTTTTTTTTTTTTTTTTTTTTTTTTTTTTTTTTTTTGTTTTGTTTTTTTTTTTTTTTTTTTTTTTTTTTTTTTTTTTTTTTTTTTTTTTTTTCTTTTTTTTTTTTTTTTTTTTTTTTTTTTTTTAAAAAACACCAAAATGAAAAGATGACAGGAATCATTACTTGAGGGATGACCTTATTTTAAAGCTGGTTTCATAAAAATGTGATAGTTGTAGTTACATAACACATTATGATAGTTGAACTTTGATAAAAAATCTGATTTATGCAACTCTCTCCTTTTCGTCTCCCTCCGTAATATGTTTCCGATTGTTATGTAACAAATTAATGAAATCTTACAAGATTTTATTGGGACACATAGTTTTCATGTCTGAAGCATATTGATCGATGTCCTGCACACCTGAAATGCTTTAATTTGTTCTTTCTGAATTTTGTTTCTTTTCCTTTGTACCAGTTCTGTATGAGCATCATTATATTTAGTGTAGAAATTCAATTTAAAGGTTGATTCTTACTTCTGAGTGACACACTGTATTTTTAATTATCAGCCAATTGATGAAAGTACTCGCTGGGAATTGGAGCAGATGGAGAAAGAATTAGACATAGATGATATTTTAAGTTACAGGTCAGCTGCCGAATGTGAGTTGCAGGTACGTTTTCTTGTATACATATATGAGTGTATTATATCATATTCCATTACATCTAGCCTCTTTTTAGGGTCAACTTTTGGGAAAAGCTCATGACAAATTTTGCCTCTTGGCAAGTTTAGATGTTTCCATCCATGTGAATTTTATGTGGCTGCAGGAGTTTTTGGTGAACTCTTCAACTGGAAAATCCCGTGGATGGCTGCACCGGCTATCTCTTGGTATGCTTGGGGCTGGAGGAACAGATGATTTGGGTCAATTTTCTGGGGCTGTTTCTGATGCAGTTATTAAGGTATTGCTTGACCAATTATGTAGCAGAAAACAATATTGTTTCAACATTTAAATACTGTCTTTTTGTTATGTGCACAGGATATATATGAGGCGACAGAGTTCAATCCCCCAATTTTATCCAATGGGGAAGCTCCAACAAATGATAAGATTGATATATTCGCACTCCAGTTCAGCATTCATCGGATTTCTGCAACACTGCGTAACATGTATGAGTGCCTATTTTCAGTACTTCATCTGGCTAAAAAGAGACCCAAGTGACTAACTGGTTAATATTTGGCTGTTTGAGTTTGAATCTGCATTGTTCTTGAACTTGGCATGAGTGAAGCTCCAGAAGAGCTTGATAAAGCTGAGGTGAAGCTGGATAAAGTTGGCTGTTATTTTTTCATGGGGCTTTCACTCATAAGCTTACCATCTTATACACCTCAATCTGAATATTTGGATCTCTCCTATCAAAAAGAAAACTCTTGATTGCTCTACTAAAAAATAGTAGGTGAAGTTAACTAGTAATATTCTTGATTTTTTAGTAGTGTAGGGAAATGTTCTCTTGCGAGACAGTCTGACATAAGATGCTGCCAGACTTTTAATCTAAACCATATGACATAAATAGGGTCTTGTTTAAATATGTGCTTCAGATTGACAATATAACATATGATATATTCTAGCATGAGAACATTACCCTATTAGTAGTGTATTCATCTCATCAAAAACTAATCCTCCATGGGTCAATAAATAACTGATACCAAATATTGTGGTATTGTCAGTTAATATGTGTTTTAATTGAACAAATGATCTATCAAAAGAAAAAAAGAAAAATAGATGAGCGTTCATGCTGAATCAATTTGTGACAGGTAGTTAATGGCTCTTGGGTGTACTATTCTCAACCATAAAACCAGTGAAATGCATTAGGAAATACTTTTGCTATCAAATGGTTTACATTTAACATTAGTGGTTTCTTCTTTCTCTATAGCTGATGGATGGTATCTTTACCACAGAAGATTACTTTTTGTGTTGCTGCTTTTCTCTTTTCTGCAGTTATTACTTTTACCATTCACAGACTATAGTTACTCCATGGTTTTGATTTTTCAGGAAGTATGGCCAAGAAATTGCAGAGTTGATGTTGAACAGGGTGGCTATAGAGTGTAAATTTCGGGAAGAATCTGCAGCCATTGCTGTCATTGTGAACTCAGGGGAGATGGTTTATCCTTGTAACAAGAAAATCATTCTGCATATGCGAAGGGTTTGTAATTTCTATTTCCTTGTCCTTTTTTAGGGTATCTTTTCCTTTTTTCTTTTGTGTTGAGAAATTGCAGACATCCTCTTTTATTGGACTCTGTGAGTTGAGGCTGTTAAGTTAGGTATCAAGTGATTCTGAGAAACCCAAGGAGATATTCAAGCTTGTTCAATTCGCCTTTTCAATGGTCTTAAGTTCTTGTGCAATATACTTAATTTATGAGGAAATACAAAATTGCATGCAATTTTTTTTCAGAATCAGGTGTTAGGTTGTTGGTATACTGTTTCTTGTAGCATAAATTCTGTGTATCTTGAGAGTTATTAATGTCCAAACTTTACTGACATACGTCAATGACCTATCTTTCCACTGAGAAATGTAGCACAAATAGCATCAGTTGTTGACCAACACTCATTTACCTCCTTTATGACGTGAATGTGAAGTAGCAATCGTATAGGTATCAGTTCCTGCAATTGACCTTCTTTCTTTTCAGCCTAACAATGGGAAGAACGTACTGGAAAATGAGAATCTGGAAAATGAGAATCCTTCTTGTAGATTGCAAGTGGATGTGTCATCAAACCTTGAGGCTGAATTATCCATTAAGGTACTATTACCATCTATTTCTCTGACATACCAAGTATGTTGTTAAATGATCTTCTCTTAGATATCTGGACATATTTTGGTGGTTATTCAGGAAGTTCTTTATTGATAGTTTCTTTACTGGAACACTTCTACTCAGGGGACGCTTCAACCATTGGAAGTCACCATTGATGCAGAATTTTTCTTAAAGTTGATGGATTTTATTGGAGCTTTAAAATCGTTTGAAAGTCAGCATGGAAGGGTAAGAATTGGTTTGCATTATTTTCCAGAGTTTTTGTTTTGTTTTTCTTTTTTGGTGGCTATTTATGAGCAACTCTTTTGAGACTTTATATGCACTTTTCTTATTTTTGTGTTCACGTCAAGTCAGCTTGAAAGGTAATAATCGATATACATTTAGTTTTAGATTTTCAGATATTAATCCCTAGTTTCCAAAGTTTTATACTGAAACTTTATGGGTTTCAGTTTTTTGAAAGAATGACAAAATTTGGATTGGTATAATCCTACTCAGATTGGCATGTATATCGACTAAAAAAATATATTTTTTAATCTTCCAAACTTTTTATTTAATGTTCTTTCCTTTGTTAACATTTTGAGGTTTGTTATATGCCCTGCTTTAATTTCTTTTCACATATAGATATTTTTGAGAACTATGATAACTAACTTTAACCTTTTATTACAAAAAGAAAAAAACTAAATATAAAATTAGAAAAATAGAAATACCATTTTAGCAATTACTCTGTTCATTTCTCATTTTAACAATTGATAATATGACTTGCTGCAGGTCCTTCTGTCTCTAAATGGGATAGAAAATGTTGATGGCCGACTGTTATCAAAAGCTGAGTAAGTTTTCTTATTGCCACTTGCAATGTGCCATTTATCTCTACCCTCTAAGATTATTGACGCCCTCTCTAAGTTTGTTATTTGCTTATGTTCTATTATATCAATGCTTTAATGCTTGCAGATACATTTTATCGCGTCATAGGAAAGTGGTGTGGGATGTTAATATCTTCAATATCATCATAAATGTTCCTTGGAGAGATGCAACATCCGATCCACATAACTTGGTAATTTCGTTGATTAACAAAATATCTTCAATATCAGATACATGTATATTTTGTTTTGTCATGAGTGACCATAAGGTCCATAACTACTTAACACATGAAAATAGTAGAAACAGAAATTACAAGCTTATGATATAACACCACACCTACTCAATCCAGCTTCTCTAAACACGTTCCACCGTAAATTTAATGTAATTGGGCAAGGAAGAAATAAATGTTTAGCACTTTCAGCCTCACCTCCACACATAAAACGCCAATGCAGAGAGATGCAAACATTAGGTTTTTCTCCTTTGAACCTCATCAAATGCATTGGGCCTGCCATGAGCAATGATCCAAGCTAAAACAAACTTCTATAGGGGTACTTAAGCCTTGCAAATCATGGAGCTGGATGAGGAAGAAAAGGATGGGTTGCTTATTAGTTTCTCAGCAAAAGATTTACAAGCCAAGACCTTTGATTATTTTAACTTCCAACTCATATGTGTCCTTATTGGAGGGCAACGATGTGACATTTTGTTACACGGAGAGTAAAGAAGAAGTCCACTTAAGAATCTTTTTTGAATTTTTAAGGAAACAAAAATTTCAACTCGATGGCAAATAGGGATTTACACACACACACACACACTTGCCAAAGAGACTGAGTAGCGACAGAAAAAGATCAGGCTTAAGTTCTAGTGCTTTTGGGATGAAACTATATATGTCCCATCGTATTTTTGCCACATACTATTATTTCCTCTTGCCAACCAATAATTTTGAACTCTCTCTCTCTCTCTCTCTCACCTTCCCCTCAAATACAGAGCAAACTTTTTGTAGAAAGTTGTCAAGTATATTTTCTTTTTTAAGGTGAGAAACCCATACCTTTAGCAAATAGAAAGAATAAACCTTGAAGAAAGTTGGAGAAAGTGTCCATGCAATCATTATTACAATCAACAAACAAAGCTTATTTCACGTGCAACTCACATTCTCCTGTTATCATAACTATTTATTTCTAACCAAATAATACACAAAGAAGTCAATACAAACAAACCAACAAAAAATCTTTTGATTGGCTGCGAGACCAAAATAATCTTCCAACTCAAGTAATTATCCAAGTACATGATGTGTAGTTTCATGGATGTATGTGCTTCGTGAGAATAATGTTACATAGTTGATATCTTTTACTTTAACTATTTTTTTTAAATAAACTAAATTTTTTCCCTCCTCTTTTTAATGCAAATTTTGGCAGGTATTTGGAGCAGGGTCTCTTATTTTTATGACTAAATGTGATCTGGGATCCCAGCCATCAGATGATGAAGAACAATCTTGTACTCCGAACTTCTTAACTTCAGTTTCCAGCTGTAATATTTCTCCGTGCTTCCAAATTCAAGATCTGTATGATCGCTTTGAGGTCAAGTTAAATGATTTCGAGGTCCGGTTCTTGTCAGATAATACTCTCTACCTTTTTTTTTTTCTTTCTTTTGGTTCTCTTACACTTTTGGAGGATCAAATAAGTGATGATAATGTTATGTGCAGATGAAGGTAACAATGCCTTCTCATTCTGTTCCAATTTCTATCTTGGAGAAACTTAGTGCGTCTGTATCCTTTGCATTTTGCTTGATCCAAGATGAGTCAATAATGAAACAGTTGGAGGTAGGACAATTGCAAGCAATAGTTTTTCAATAGTAGATGAACACCTCTTAGTTACCATTTAGGAGTTTTGAAATCTAGGGTGCATAGGAATGATGTATCAGTTAGTTCTGTGTTTCTCAGTTTTTCTTTTGATCACAGGTTTGTATCAGTGTATCATTACTTCATGCACATTTTTCTCCATCAATATATGCTGCAATTCTGGGATTGATAGCATATCTAGGTGCTCTGCAATTGAAGTTTGATACTCCATCCTTGGAAACTAGTGATTCACTTAATGCGACATCAAATGGATTGAGGACTCCTGTCTTCGGTTTCTCTACCAATATCAAACTGGAGACAGTCATCTTTGAAGTAGATCTGGAAAATGAGAAAGAAAATAGCTCGTCATTCACGCTTGCTTTCCAACAATTGGACATGGGGTACTTAGTTTTCTCATTTTTGTTAGTGCATACATCTGGACTTGTCTCTATAGATGCACTCTTGGAATCTGACAATTGAACAGACTTGCACCTTTTACCATTCAATAGATTACATAAACTTGTAGCATGATTGCATTCCAGAGATGCTGGACCATTATGAGTAACCAATTGGTAATTTTGTTTCTTGAATGTTCATATCTCTTTGCATGAGAAGTATAGGTCTGGAGTTCATGGACTTACTTGCCCATCCTACCATTAATTTTCTTCAATTTTCCTTTAAAAGTATATGTTCAGCAAAACTTTTTGCTTGCATGTAGCACGTATTCTGTAAGAATTATTGTTGATATTGAAGTTGGTGTGTTCTATGGAATTATTCTATTTTGGCTTCTTTTTGGGTAGTCTGGTAGAAAAAGGACAGTAGAATCTTTAAAACCATATAAAGGAAGAGGTGGCTGTTCTGTTTCTGTGGGACCCGATTTATCATTTTTCTTCTGTGTCTTTCTTGTCTAAACAGTTTAAGGATGCTCCCATAAGTTTGCATATCTTGAATTGGTCTGCCTTTTTGGACTATGGGAGTTTTGTTTTTGTGGAGTTTCTTGTTGTTTTGTGGGTTTATTTTGTTCTCAATGGTTTACATCTTGTTTCCTAATATTTTTTCTCTAGTTAATAAATTTAACCATTCTTATCCTAAAAAGGAGAAAAGAATTTGATGCTCTGTTTTTCAATATGCAGCTATTCTCTTACAGAATTTGAGGAATGCTGGATCTTAATGAACGCATTGAGTATCACCACTTCTCTATTGGCTGGAGAAAGTGATAGCCGGATTTTGTTTTCATCTGAAAATCAATCTTCTATGAATGATTTACATCCACATGATATTGGGATTGACACCGGAAATGATGATTTTGTCAATAACATCGTAAACAATGAAGCATGCTTTATTTTACAGTATGAATCTCATCTGAAGGAGACAGTTCCTCATAAATGTAGAATATGCTTGAATCACGGTGATCTCCACTGCTACCCATATGTAATCCGGCTTCTGGTTGCATTTTTTGATAAACTTTCTACATATGGTGCATCTAATCATGGTAATAACTCCTTGAGCTCATCTATGGATGCTAGGAATCCAAAAAGTGTTCCTGGTTTTGGGTGCCAAAGGTTTGGTTTCTCTAACTTTGTAGAACCTGGGTCCTCTGAGTATGCAAGCATACCTTTAGATCGTTTTCCTTTTGTTATGCTATCCAATACTGGTTCCCTCGGTAACCTTGAAAGTTCTTTGCTTTATGCCAGTCATGAGTGGAGAAAGTATTTTAGTTTAAGGGATAGCAGAATCATCAGCCCTCAATCCAGCATAAAGGAGGTTTCCAAAAAATTTCATGCCCCAGCATTGAAGTCTGCATCTGTGGTTGAACCTTCTGCTGTGTGTGGGAGCTCTGTTAACACTAGTAGTCTGCTTGTAATTGATGTCAATCTCTGCGGAATCAAAGTGCATTTTCATGATTCCTCAGGCATCATTGGAACAATTACCATACCTACGTCCAATTCTTCTGTATTCATTTCTGAAAACTGCTTCGATATTTTGTGTTCTACTGAGGGGTTAGTTCTCACTTCATCTTGGTGGACACAGAATTTACGTGAGTTTCTGTGGGGTCCCACACTCTCGAGTTTATCTCCTATTTTAAATGTACGTGTGAGGAAAGAATGTGGGCCATTGAGTTCTCGTGTTGAACTATGCTTCAGCATACAGCATGTATATTGCATTTTACCTCCTGAATATCTGGCCATAATAATTGGTTACTTTTCGTTGTCTGATTGGAGTTCAGATTCAAATGACCAGCTTGTCACCATAGGGCATGAACATACTGAAAGTGAAAACGAGTGTTCCTTTGTATACAAGATTGAGATACTGGACTCTGTTTTGATTGTGCCTGTGGAAAGCAACGAGGGTCAGTTTCTAAAGAGTGAACTTCAGCAGTTGTACTGTACATTTATTCAAAGAAGCAGTTTAAATAATGCACTGAAGGACATTCCTCATGAATGTTGGGTCCCGGTTGATAAACTTGCCAAAAGAAATCATTGTTTAAATTTATTTGGACGAGACTTGGTCCTATCATTCCTATGTTTCAAGGATGATCAATACAGTTCCTTTGTAGAAGTTCCATTAATTGCTCCCCTATGTGCTGATGTTTGGGTGAAAATACCTTGCGAAAACGAATCCTCTTGTGAAAGTTCTCCCCCAAATACGTGTGTCATGATCAGAATTGGTAACTGTCAACTAAAGGCTGAGGGTAGGAGTTCATCCTTCATCTTTCATATTCAAGTTAACCAAAATCATTTCACTATTATCTTGTATGAAGTTGTTGACCGATTCTCTTTTATTCTTGCAGATGATCACTTTTTTTATGGATTTGAGGGACTAGCTGATGTCATAAATCAATTTTCCCTAGTTTCTGATCTATCTGAATGTTTCAAATCTGATGTTGTACAGTTTCTTCAGTCAAAGAGGTGTCTAGCACAGAATAATGCAGTTTCACTAGTAGTTTCAAGCATTAATTTTACAGAAGTTAGATGCTGTATCAATTCATTGGCAATACAGTTGAATCCCTGCCAAAGAGACTCAAAAGAACCTATTGCTACTGCTGAAATGAAACTCATCTGTTCAGCATCATTGAGAAATGATACTCTCATAAGCGTAGCTCTTAAGTTTTCTTCCCTAGAATTATATTCATTACCTAATTCTGTTGTATTAGTAAGATGCAAGCCCACAAGCTCAACCTCATCAGTTCTTGAATTTTCTCTTACCAAAGAAAAAGATGGTGTAAATGAACTACATGTTTCTTTACCTTCTGTTGAAGTGTGGTTGCATTTATCTAACTGGACTAAGGTTATTGACTTTTGCAAATCTTATCCTGGACAATCATCCATAAGTGCACCAGACAACTTAGAGCAGGACACTGATGCCGTGGCTGTGAGGTCAGAAAATATTTTCATTACATTTCACCTTCCTGTCTGGATTGGTGAGCGAGCTTGCGGGGAATATCAGGGTGAGGAATGTGATGGAGAGGGGCATACAGATGATTTATCTGACATAGTTGAAGGAAAAACCTTTAGGTCCATTGCAGTTACTTTGTGCAGTAAAAGTAGTGAACTTTTTGTTGATGGAACAAATGTGAAAGTGAAGTCTGACATAGAAAAACTGGAGGGCATGGTATTGGTAAGCAAGGATGAAAGTATTCAATCTTGGCCTTTTTTCCAAATATCTCAGGTGTTTTTGGTGGCTGACATTAATAACCGGATGGAGATTGTTCATATTGAATTAGATGTTCAATGTGATCATTTAGATGTATGGATTTCACACAGCATTCTCTACTTCTGGCATGGTGTACAATTCAGTGTTGCTGAACGAGAGACTTCTCAATTTTCTTATGGTAGAATTGATTTTAAAGTCCATCTTAGAAAGGTTTTGTTTCTGCTAAGCGATGGAAGGGTATGTTGACCTTCTTGACTACTAAAGCAATAATTCATTTGGCCATATTCTTATCATCTGATTTTATCTTCCTTGTTGTAGGGAAACCATGGTTATGTTTTCTGCAGTTCTTAATTTAACTAGCATTTTACTTATATCTTTCATTATTTAAAAAAAGAAAACTATCTGTCTTTCATTTACTTTCAATTGCTTGTGTAATAACTATTAAGTCATTCTACTTATTAAACAAGGAACTATGCATTTAGGTTAATAACAGTCTAGCTCATTTGTTTTTGAAGTTTCCTGCCAGTCTATTAATTTTTGAAATTTCCTTGCTAATTGTTCCCGTTTCCTTTGACACAGTGGAGCTGTAGTGGACCCTTGTTTCAAATTCTTATGGGGAACGTCCTCTTGCATATTAATGTGACTGAAAATAACCTCGAAGGTTTAGTTTCTAGTGACCTTCAAGTGAACTACAATAACATTCACAAGGTATATTATAAACTTCTTTACTTCCATATCTAATTCCTTGTCAATGTTATTCTAATAGCTTGCAAATCTGCTTAAACTGACTGAAGGTGTTCTGGGAGCCATTTTTTGAGCCTTGGCAGTTTGAGGTTAATGTGATTAGAAAACAAGAGATGAGTCTCAGCAGCTCCAATCTGACAGATATCTATCTCAAATCAACTGCACACCTTAATGTGAACTTCACTGAATCCCTTATCGAGGTACGGACTTCACTAAATCCCTCACCCTGTTGGCCTGTTGTGTCCTCTATTTTGCATTACATCTCAAGTACAATCTTAATTTACTAAGGCTCTTCTTTTTTTCTTTTTTCAACCTATGGAATGTGACAACTTGTTCAATTCATAACTGAATACAGAATTACAAATAAGCATGCCAATCAATCATACATTTGATCGGCTTTGTCGGCCGAATGATTGCTGATTTGATGATATGTTAGAATAAGTACTTGAAGCATCCAGCTCCAATTGGCAGCCTTTTTTTTTCCCCCTTCTATTTTTAATTCCACTATGGCACTACTGATATAGTTGATTATTTCAGGCTAGAATTGCTGTTTAGAGTTTAGGTTTTAGGGTTTTCTTGTCAGGATACTCAAACCTGAGAGTTTAAATCTAAGCGGTAAGCAGGTGCGGCCTGATTGGTGCCACCTTTTTGACGTACTGATCTAGCCAATTGATTGTCCAGGTTAACTGCAATTAAGGTTAAGGAAAACCTGGGGAATCATCTTGCTCTCCAATAATCAGAGCTGTCTGTTTCTTGAGTCTTCTTTCAAGAATCATCTCTGCCATAAATCAATCAAATAGTAATTTGTACAACGTTTGGTACCATATCATCATTAAGTTTGTTGAACATACTGTGTTTCAGTTTAGATGATCTATTAGTTTCTGATTTGGATAATAGTTTGCTTGTATGATCCTTGATGAGGGTACATTTGATCAAACAGTTTCAGAGTTTTAATAGTTGGTGTCCTGAAGTTGGAATGTGCAGCGGAAATGCCTATGTGGGAGAGTGTAGAATAGGACATTTTGTTTCCCCCGGGAGAGATGCAGCACAAAGGCAAAGGGAGTGATGGCGACACAATCTAAATTGCAGGCGATGTCGCAAAAATTGAACTTGCGAAGCTAGTGGGTTTGCCGCGCCAGAGGTTGTCGCGATGAAGGCAGTCTGGGCTGCTCTTGACAGAGAAGTTGGGAGCTGTATGAAGGTGATAACCTGGATGGGAAGGCTAGGGCACAATGTTTTTTCTTTGGTGAAAAGAGTTGGTGAAAATGAATAATTGAGAAAGGTTGTAGAGAATTTGGTGGCTGAGCAGTGGGCTCAAGCCAAGGATTTGAGCAGCAGTAATATGGTGACTGCGAGAAAGAGGGGTAAAAAAGAAGAAGAAAAGGAGCTAAGAGATAGAGAGGGATCTCTGCTCTGATACCATTAAAAGAGTTGGTGAATTTCACTGTATATATTCATCTCTTTGAGAGATGTTTAAATAGGTACAAGAAAAGAGCTACTAAGGAAAGAATTAAACCTAGAGCTAAACATAAGCAGTTACATAGGACCAAAGAGTTGTTGGTCTAGTGGTCAGGCACTTGGTTTGCTCCCAAGTGGTCTGGGGTTCGACCCTCTCCCATGGTACCCACCTAGCAATTGCTAGAGTTTCCAGTTTCCCAAATGTTGTGGGGTCAGGCGGGAAGCCTAGGGATTAGTCGGGTCAAAGATCCGGATACCTTAGACAAAAAAAAAAGCAATTACATAGGAATAACAGTTATCTATACAATGAACCTAGACTAAGTTGACTATGGTGAAGTAATGACAGAATAACAATAAATGAATGATAGAATAACAAAAAATAAGGAGATGATTAAGGTGGTTTAACAGTCTCTAACCTGGATTTCATGCTATAATTGGGTACTTTTGAAGAATGCATATCTTCTACTTTGGCTTTGGTTGTCGATTCAACTTATTTTAACCTAGATACACTAGGAAATGTTCCTACAATTTATTGTTTCAGGTCATTGTAACTTCGTTGAAAATATGTTTTCAATGGTAGACTTGTTCTTAAGGTTACAAACATTTCAGTGACTAGGTTATTTTCTATATGGTGAATTACATTGGCTCTCTTAACTTGTCAAGTCTTTTCCACATCTAATTTTTGTTTCTTACAGTGTGTTTTCAGGACAGTTGAGATGATTAAGGATGCTTGGGTTCTAATGGGTCCAAATGATCTTCCTGAAAGCCAAAAGTTATTAAAATCTCCCTTTTCTGAGTACACATATGCAGGAAAATATGCTCCTTATGTACTTCAAAACTTGACATCGCTGCCTCTAGCGTATCATGTTTATAAAGGCCCAATTAGTCCCGATGAGTTTGATGTCTCAGAAATGAATAGAAAATTTGTGCAACCAGGTTCTTCTATTCCAATATATATCAATGATACTCCGGAGGAACAACTTATTCATGTTAAGTCAGCACACTTTTCTGATAGACTTTTTGAACAGAAGGCAAATGGAGTTCGTCATCAGTATATTACCATTCAACTTGATGGGACATCAGTGCCTTCTGATCCGATTTCAATGGATCTTGTAGGACTTACCTACTTTGAGGTTGATTTATCTATGTCATACAATGACAATATGGAAAATAATAGAACAAATGCGAATGCTGGTTTTGTTGTTCCTGTTGTGTGTGATGTTTCAGTGCAGCGTTACAGCAAGTTAATCCGATTGTACTCAACGGTATTGCAGAAACTCAATTATGTATGAATTTATGTTTATTGGATACCTCTTACACTTGTATTTTCAGGTTATACTTTCAAATGCAACTTCAATGCCATTGGAGCTGCGATTTGATATTCCATTTGGTGTGTCCCCAAAGGTAGACACAAATATGCATTTTTCATTTCTATGACTTATAATCTTAGTTTTTCCTTTTTTGGTCAGTTCCTATAGGTAGTTCTTTCTAAGTCATTATACATCAATAATATCGTACTAACAATACTATTTCAGATCTTGGATCCAATATATCCCGGTCAAGAGTTACCATTGCCTCTACACTTGGCTGAAGCTGGTAGAATTAGATGGCGTCCAATCGGAGATTCTCATCTCTGGAGTGAAGTTTATAACCTCTCAAACCTGCTTTCTCAAGAGAGCAAAATTGGATTTCTCAAGTCTTTTGCTTGCTATCCAGCCCATCCCAATAGTGATCCATTCCGCTGTTGTATTTCAGTCAGAAACATCAGTTTACCTTCATCTGTTAGGTCAAGGAAGAGTTTTTCTTCACATCTCAAGAGTTCTACAAAGCAAACAGTTGAAAGTAGTGGTCAAATGTTGCACAAGGATGAGTCAAAAAAGCAGTTTGTTTACCAAGTGATCCTCAGTATCCCTTTAGTAGTGAATAACTACCTTCCTGATGCAGTGACATTGACGATAGAAAGTGGTGGGATTACTCGGACCGCATTTCTTTCAGAGGTTTGTGTTTCGATGTTGCTAAGCAGATTAGTATTAAACTGATTAAGGAGTTCTTTGCTACTTTCATCTTTACTCCATGCTTAATATAAAGTAATACCTTTACTCAAGAAGGTTAAAGAAGTTTTTTTTATTTATTTTTATTTTTTCTATAGGTGGAAACTTCCTTTCATAATGTTGATCCTTCTCATCAGCTGAGATTGGAGATCCATATGCATGGCTTCAAACCAGCAATTTTGGATTTTCCACGTACTGAATTATTCTGTAAAATAGCTAAGTTTGGTGGAGCGAAGTTCTCACTTTCTGAAGTTGTGGCCTTCGATAGAGACTCGACAAATGGTATTTCTTGTATTGTTGAGTTTTTCCTTCAAAGTAACTTGATGCTTGGTAGAGTTATTGATGGTATTGGTGTCTTTGTTTTAGGTCCAATGTATGTTACAGTGGAAAAGGTGATGGATGCATTTTCTGGAGCCAGGGAACTCTTTATCTCCGTTCCCTTTCTGTTATATAATTGCACTGGTTTTCCTCTCTTCATTTCTGAATCTGCCAGTGACATGAAAGGAGTAAGCTGCATTGTGCCTTCTTGTTATGATATGGCTGAACAAGAAGTACTTCAGGGAAAAAAGGATGGTCTTGGTCTATTATCTTCTAGCCATGATCTGAATGCTAGAGATTCACATACAATGGGAAGTTCTTCCTCAAGAATTCACATTGTCTCAATTAGAGAGAATGCTACTCCCCACAGAGAAATACGTTTTAGCAAACCATTGTACTCTGAAGACAATTTTCATGAGCTTTTGAGCAAATGTGATTTAGACTGTCCAAATTCGCTTTTCAACCGTTTACAGAATAGATCGAGTTCAAGCAGTCAGTTGACCTCAAAAGATTTCAACTCTAGTGGTTATGAGTGTGGAAGAGTAAAGGGATGCATGTTCTCTCCTAATCCTTTTTCCTCTGCTGGTGAAGTTATGGTTAGAGTGAGTAGGTGCATGCCTGAACATGTAACAGAAAAGAGGCCAAATTCTCTATTGTCAAGTCCATTTTCCCTTATTCCACCTAGTGGTTCAACTACTGTCCTTGTTCCTCAACCGTCATCAAATGCAGCATTTTTGATGTCCGTTACGTCCAGTGCAGTTGCTGCACCATTTGCTGGGAGGACAAGTGCCATCACTTTCCAACCTAGGTGACAAATATTATTGCAGCAATCTGTGCTTCGTTCACATGCTTAGTTTATATCTCGGGAATATTTTTAAATTTCCTAATCTGCAGGTACATCATCAGCAACGCATGCAGTAAGAACTTATGTTATAAGCAGAAGGGAACCGAATTTGCTTTTCAATTGGAGCCGAGGTGAACATTCTCATCTTCACTGGATGGATACAACCAGGTAAATTGCCTTCTGCATGTTAGATCATCTTGATTTTTCTGACTTTGAATGGAAGAAATAAGAGGTTATTCGATATTTTAGGGGGTAGGAGGTGGATCATATGTGGGAGAGAGTTCTGCTTTAGTCATCTTTATGGGCTTATCTTTTGACTCCAGGGACTAGTTTTATATGTTACTCTTTGGATTGTGAATCTGCATTGTCTTAGAGTCTGCTTCTGATGTTTCTGTATTTGGTGCTGTATTCTGTGCTGACTTTAATTGTTATTACTTATTAGTGGCTGAATGTTAGGTTATGTTTTCCACAGATCATCTTTTTTCCACTGACTGTATTCTGTCCTAAGAAATTACTCTTTCTGTTTTCTATGAAAAACAGTTTGTCCATTAGGAAAGAAAAAAAATAAATCATCTAGATTTTGCTGATACTTTAGGGATGTTGTGATCTTTGTTAGGGATTTTGCTGATACATGTACGTATGTCTTTTTCAAAAATACTCCCCTTTCCCGAAACTTTTCAAAAGATCCGTCTAAGATTCATGTACTTTTGAACCAAATAGTATTATATAAGTCTTAAACACGAAAAAAAAAAATTCTAAAATGCAGTAGTAAAAAATAAATGATAAATAATATTTTCCCAGACTTTTCAATATCCTTTTGAACGATAGATTCTGAACAATACACGTACATACTTTTCCCGTATTATACCCGTCCCTTATCATACTTGCTATGGTTTTGATTCATCGTGACTGGACTGTAATTTTGAGTGGCTTTATTTGTTTCATTTTGGTTTGTGTTCTATAATTGGAGTACCTAGATGAATTATGTCCATCCCATTTTGCAACCCTGTTTTGTTTTGTTTGTTTATTTGTTTTCTGTCCTATGAAATTCTCAAGACTTATGTAACTTATCTCCTATTTTAAAATGTAAATAAAATAAAAAAGAAAACAAAGCAAAAGAGATGTGGAGCTTAGCTGCTTATTAATAAGGTGTCACTGCCACTACTTTCGTCATGTAAACAAGGAGGTTTCATGCCCATTTTGTCCACTTATTTCCTCCATTTCCTTCAAATCTGGTTTATTAATCATCTGTCTTGCGTTCTTTTCTCTATATTCTTGCTTATTCATCTTCTATCCTTCTGCAGGGAGTTGCTGGTTTCCATTCGTTACAATGAGCCTGGATGGCAATGGTCAGGTGGCTTCTTGCCAGACCATCTTGGTGACACTCAAGTGAAAATGCGAAATTATCTTTCTGGTTCATTAAATATGATACGGGTTGAAGTGCAGAATGCTGACGTCTCCATGGGTGATGAAAGGATTGTTGGAAACTTCCATGGAAATTCTGGGACAAACTTGATTCTCATATCCGATGACGAGACTGGGTATATGCCCTACAGGGTTGATAATTTTTCGAACGAGGTTAGTAATTACAATTAAGTTTATCAGCAAGCTACTCTATATCCCAACATAGTTATCAACTAGTTGCTTGCTTGTCATGTAGTCCATCTGGTTCTGTTTTCTTTCTCAGTTTCTCTCAAGAGTATTGGTTAGAGTGTCACGTTTTATATTAGTTATTGTCAACTATCTTCTTAAGGAAAACCTTTTATATTATTATTATTATTATTTCACAACTATTGTGAGCCCACAAGAAAGTGTTAACAACTTAAAATGCATTGTTGACGATCTTCATCTCTTGTGTTGAGTGAAAAATGCCTGCTAAAGCTTAGTGAACTCTCTTATGCATTTCAAGTTTTCAACCGTATTTTACTCAGTTATCTTTACCACTGACTAAACTATTATTTTTTTACTTGCCACTTTAGAGGCTAAGGATCTACCAACAAAGGTGTGAAACCTTTGAAACTATTGTTCAGTCTTACACTTCTACCCCTTATGCCTGGGATGAACCGTGCTATCCACATCGTCTCACTGTGGAGGTACATGCCTTTTTTCATTTTTTAACCATATCAGTAAATATTTCATTGTCTTTACTAAATAAATTTTTGTTTGTAATGCCAGGTACCTGGCAAGCGTGTTTTAGGGTCATATGCTCTTGATGATGTAAAAGAGTACAGTCCGGTACAATTACCATCATCTCCCGAGGTACTTCTTCCCCAACCATAAAGTTTCATAACTTAACAAATTATATCTGTGGTTTGGGAGTAGTTTGTTGGTTTCAATATTTCTCACTTGTCCTGTGCATGCTCGAACCCTCGTTTTTGTTTTTTTTTTAAGAATATTGGTACAACTTACCACACTTTTCTTGTGGTAACTTTGTAGCTTATCTTGCCTTTATTGGGTAGGATTTTAACTAAAAGTAAAGTTCTTTTTATGTTGATGTATTTTCATGAATATATAAATAGATAATGCCTGAATAATTTTTTTTTTATCAAGAGCAGTTTCTTTGTTTTCCTGAACGTGTAGCGGTTCATCAGTATATTACTGTATACGCCTGGTTTTTCTATATAGTATAACAATTTATTTGTAGTTGAGCTGAAGGCGTATATACTGAAAATGGCTTCTTAACTTGGATATCACATCAATTGGGTATATTGAATTTCCCCACAAAATAATAAACCACAGTGTTTGATAAGCTAACCACAGCAGTCGTCTTTAATGCAATTAAAGAAATCAATTTTCCAAATTTATTAATTTTCAACTATTGGTTTGAGACCTTTTGGCCTGGGATTTGAAATGGTATGAAGTCTCAAGTATTCAATGTTCATTTTATTTATTCTTCGGCTAAAGTCTCTTTGATTGCTTTTCTATTTTTTCTGATTTGTGATACTAGTTTTAGGTTGATTTTGACTTTTGCTTTTCTGCCTTTGGGTTTCTTTTAGAAGGTGACCTAAAAGGCATTAGCTCAGATTCCTTTGCAACATGCAAAAGTTTATTGTAATGGCATCACCGAAACATTGTATATTTTACAGAATGTTCATACATAGCTTCATTTACATGTTGGTGAGCCTAGCCCAAAATGAAACATATGTTATTATTGAAAACTTTTGGTCAATGGGTCTTAGTTTGTTTGTTGTTTGAACACTTGCTTGAACTTTTTGATTAGCAGTATTCTAATTATTAAATGAATCACCAGACACCCGTCATATTTATGGTTGTTCCATGTCGATTAGTGAATGTTTTAATTTGTGCTACTTTTTGTCATCAGAGGCCTGAGAGAACATTGCATATATCCATCCATGTTGAGGGAGCAACAAAGGTTCATTTCTTATACTTGGGACATGCAGTGAACAACTGGCACGTATCTTTATCAGCTTAGTGATTGCTTCCTCTCTTGCAGGTCCTCCATGTTATTGATTCAAGTTACCATGTTTTGAATGACAACAAGAGTATTAGTCTACTTCACTTAAAAGACAAAAGGAAACATGAACAGAAACAAGAACATAAACAAGACAAGTTTTTTGGTTTCATGGAAAGAATTTCGGTTTTTATTCAACAGATTGGTATCTCTTTGATCAATATTCACCCTCAGGTAGGTGGACTTGTATCTTATACTCTGATTCCATGGAGCTTTGTGAAACTATGTTCATCTGGTGTTTCTTTTGTAGGAATTGCTTTTTGTATGTGCAAAGAACATTACAGTCAATCTGGTACAGAGTATGGATCAACATAAGCTTTCTTTCCAAATCGCATCATTGCAAATCGATAATCAGCTTCGATCTTCCCCATATCCTGTTATGTTGTCTTTTGATCGTGAGTACAAAAACAATCTAGCTGTGATTAGGGAGGATGACATGAAACCAAGTGAAAGAATATTGCAAAGGACTTCTCACCTCAGTTTTGAACCTGTATTCTACCTAGCTGTATCAAAGTGGAGGAAGAAAGATGTTTCATTGGTTTCATTTGAATACATAAGCTTAAGGTGCGCATTGCTGCATTTAGAACAGTTTGATAGGTCAAGACTTAAAGTGCTTATTTTCTTCTGTACAATGCTTGCAGAGTTGCAGATGTCTGTCTTGAGCTTGAACAAGAATTGATATTAAGCCTTTTTGGCTTCATAAGAAATGTGTCTTCAAGGTTCCAGAGTAGAGTCTTGCCGTTATCGGATCCGTTCCTGCACCCTCCTATCAATGATTCTGGTTCATTGGATTCCTATACAACAGATAACCAACTTCACTTATTGAATGTTCCTCGGTTTAATGAAAACCACAAGCACAGACTCTCACTACCTTCAATAGTCCCAATTGGAGCTCCTTGGCAGCAAATCTACCTTTTGGCTAGAAGACAGAAAAAGATCTATGTCGAAGTGTTCGATTTTTGCCCCATCAAGTTGACCCTAAGGTGAGTCAGTAAACTATAAGAAGAAATGCTTCTGGGGTATTTAGTTTGATCTTAAATTTTTCCACTTGACATGTTAGTGTTTTTGTTTGCATAGCTTTTCCAGCACTCCGTGGATGCTTAGAAATGGGATTCTTGCAGCAGGAGAATCTGTTATCCATGTAAGTTACATAAATGTTCTAATATGGATAGGCCTAAATACAATAATTGCATAAAATGTAAGTTTCAAAACATGAAGTTTGTGTGGAACAGGCATAGGGTTAAATAGTGTATGTGAAGATGTGACATATGAATTGTTTAGACGTTATTCGCTATCAGCCTTATAGTTAGATTGGAAAGCTGCAGTGATTTGATTAATATTGCCATCTTGAAGTCTTTTTTTTCTTGTTAATAATGAGTTCTCTTGGTTGAGGAGTTCTTGTCCTCTAATGTAAATTGGTGCCTTTTTCTAATAAAGTTTCAGTTTCTTCTAAAAGAAAAGGATGTTGCATATGAATTGTAACTCATACTTACACAAGTAATTCATTACAGAGAGGTCTGATGGCTCTTGCTGATGTTGAGGGTGCACGAATTCATCTGAAGCAGTTGACAATTTCACATCAAATTGCTAGCTTGGAGTCTCTACAAGAGATCCTTGTGAGGCATTATACTCGGCAACTTCTTCATGAGATGTATAAGGTACATGTTAAAAATTACGCACTAGGCTTTGCAAGAGTGAGTCATTTTCTTCTTCTATTAGTCACAATTGATTAGTTTAACCATAGGGATGGTGATTAAGTTATTTATTATGAAGATTGCAGCCAGCTAGGTATTCACTTGACAATGTTCATACAATAAGAGGGGAATATATATGTTTTTGTTAATGAAGTTTCTTTTACAAAAAGATGTTCGGTTGTCAATGGTAGATTTCATTCCTATTGTGAGGTTAAAAAAAACCCTTCATAACCTGGGTTTATCATTCTCTTCTACTTTTTGAAGGAAAATAGGGCAAAAATGAGTTCTCTCATATCTTTAACTAACTTGCACCTCTCATATCTGTTCAGCTTCTGCTAGATCCGGAGTCTAGTATTTTTGCACTGTAGAGCAGGAATTTTTCTTAATCTTTATCTCAATATAGATCTCGAGTATTCGGTTTCCCTAATTTCATTGGATTGGAATGCTGTTGTACTGTAATGGTTTAGTTAGTTTTTTTTTGTTGGGTCTACTCTCTGGGTGTAGTAGCATTGCTGGTTCATAGCTAGTTGTGTTTTTGTGTTTTTTTTTTTGTTGACTGCTTGTATTTCTCAGTTGTTCAGTTGTTTTTTTATTAACTTTTGTTTATCATATATACACACACATTAAGCTATCCTTGGAAAACATTTGCCTTTTTATGAGTATATAAGGAATATAATTTGCTGTCTTACCTTGATCAGAAAGTTAATTGACAAAAATACATAACACTATGATGTTCTAAGATCTGCTTATTGCCTTATAATTACTTAATTTGCAGGTGTTTGGTTCAGCTGGTGTAATTGGCAATCCCATGGGATTTGCAAGGAGTGTAGGGCTTGGCATTAGAGACTTCTTGTCAGTGCCTGCCAGGAGCATTTTTCAGGTTAGTGTTTTGTTTTGTTTGAACTTTCCTCGTGTTATTAGTACTAACTTTTAAACCTGTGTCTTCGCACAGAAACAACTGGCTAGTGAAAAAGATTTGACTCCCAGTATCCATATTAGGATTAACTGTTAAATTGTCACTGGCATGTGGGATGGGCGTTAAAATATAAAATAACTGTTAAATTGTTCATTACCTATTTTTTATCATTTTCACATGTAACTTAATAAGATATTGGTATTCAGCAAAGGGTGATACTAGGCATTACAAAATTTGGTGAAGCCTAGTTTATTAATATTTTTTTTCTTGGATAGAGCCCTACTGGATTAATTACTGGCATGGCACAAGGCACGACTAGTCTTCTAAGTAATACTGTCTATGCTATAAGTGATGCCGCCACCCAATTCAGCAAAGCTGCACACAAGGTAACTTCTTGTCTAACATCATTCACATTGTCCATACCCAAGTTTCTTTTGAAAATATTAATTGGATTTTTTAATTGCAGGGAATTGTAGCATTTACGTTTGATGACCAGGCTGTTTCAGGAGTGGAACAGCAACAGACTGGTATAGCATCTCACTCTAAAGGTGTTATCAATGAAGTATTTGAGGTATGTCAGTATTGTATTAGCTTGGAAATTATATGTTAGATGTTAAGGTTATTTAATTGTTTTCACTTTATCTATTCCAGGGACTCACAGGTCTTCTTCAATCACCGATCAAAGGAGCTGAGAAACATGGTCTTCCTGGTGTGCTCTCAGGTAATTTATTACTGGAATGCAGTAATAATAAACTTATCCTCTTTGTCTTCATTTTAATGTGTACTCCTGGATGAATAGGTTTAATTACCTTAAAAAGACAGATTGGTGTTTGTTTCCGGCCTGTTGACATTTGACAATGCTTTCATGTTTTCAATATCTATGGTGCAGGCATAGCTTTAGGTATTACAGGACTTGTGGCCAAACCAGCTGCTAGTATTCTTGAAGTTACTGGGAAAACTGCACAGAGCATCAGAAACCGGAGTAGGATCTATCAAACGGGACAACAGCGCTTTAGAGTCCGTCTTCCAAGGCCTCTAAGCAGAGAATTCCCCTTAAGACCTTACTCTTGGGAAGAAGCTGTTGGAACATCAGTACTTGTTGAGGCAGATGGTAGTTTGAGGCTCAAGGATGAGATCTTTGTCATGTGCAAGGAACTTAGAGAAGCTGGTAAATTTGTCATCATCACAGAGAGACTGGTATTGATTGTAAGCTGCTCAAGTTTGGTGGACTTGGGTAAGCCTGAATTTCAAGGTGTTCCTTCTGATCTTGAATGGGTAATTGAATCAGAAATTCATTTGGAGAGTGTGATACATTCTGACTGTGATCAAGGAGTAGTGCACATAGTCGGCAGCAGCTCAACTACCCCATTGCGTCAGAACCAGCTAGCCAAAAGAAGCAGTGGAACAAGGGCAGTGCGTTGGAACAATCCTACTGTTCCCCTCATTCAGACCAACTTAGAACTGGCACACAAAGAAGATGCGGAGAACTTATTACAGGTTTTGTTGTCTACAATTGAATTGGGAAAAGACCAAGGTTGGGGTTGTAGGAATCTTCTGCATCGAAGTAACATCAAATTGGCCCAAGATTTTTGAAGAATTGAATTGATGGAGGACCTGTTTTGGATTTTGTGATGTTTAGCAATTTTGAAGGAATGTATTTCTAAACAGCATTTGCGTGCTGCTAGCAGCCTAGCAACAAGCCTATCCTCCAGTTGGGAGTTACTTTGTACAGACGTAATTTCCACACTAGTTGTAAATACTAGATAGGTAGGTAACTTCTACTTGAGCTATATTGTACAGTTTAAAGATGTAGGTTAGTTTTTCATATCCTGATTTGGGAAATTCTTGTTCATATATAAGCTTGTAAATTTGTAGTTTACTGAAGAATTTAAAGAGTATAATGATTCATCGGCGATTTTTTCTCAGTTTCAATTAGAGATAAAAGACTAAAGAGCAACTGGCTCTCACATAAAAATGATGATTCCTAAAAGACGAAGTTAAAAGCTTCTCGATTAGCTCTAAATTAAAATGTAGAAAAAGTAAAATTGTTCAACCATGCTCTTTTCTGTCGATATTTAAAAGGAGTGGTTTTAAAAAAACAGTCGGAATAGTCAAAAGTCTAAATATCCCCTTCCTTTCCTAAAGGTCTTAAAAATGATAGTAAAGTGTGCTACCATTTTGAGTCGGAACTGTATATGGTAAAACTCTCTCTAAAGGGTGTTTTTCACAAGCGGATGATCGAACAATGGATTTCGCATAGTATCCGGCTTTTTCTTACCCTTACCCTAATCTTTTATTTATCTTTACTAGTGTGTTTTTTTCCTGGAGTAAAAATGAATAAAAACTTAAAAAGATTTGGTGTTTCGCTCCAAGCCCAATCTTGAGTTAAATGTGGAAGTTGTTGGGCTTTCTATCCAATGGATTTGAACCCAATCCAATTAAAAATGATTCATCCCTTTTTGCATTGTCTCTCTCTGCTTCTTGTGTCGCTCGGAGAATGAGAATCTACATTAGGGCTTGAGTGATGCTGATTCTTGAACAACTGGAATCCAACCCACCCTAATTCCCAATTATTCCGTCGTCGTTTGATTAATTGGAACCTGTGAAGCAAACCCTAAGTGGCTGGTTTGAGGAAAAGGGATTGAAGAAGAAGAAGAGATCAGAGATATGAGCAGCAGTAGAGATGAGTAGGCTTTCATTCAGGCCTCGCCCCCTCGATATCCACAAGAGGCTCCCCATTGTCAAGTCTTTCAAGGACTTCGAAGACGATGAAACCCCGACTTCGACCCGCAATTCTCAGCTGCTGCGTCTCACCTCCGTCGACGCCGGCGCGGAAATCGAGGTCCACCCACCCCCTACCAAGAAACTCGCTCCTGAAATCCCCACTCCTCAGTTTGTCGTTGTTGATACTTATGAGAGAGATTACTCTCGCACCTTTGCTCAACCCAATTCGTATCTCCGCGCAAGAGGAGGTCTCTCTCTCTCTCTCTCTCGTCAACTCAGCATACCTCTAAGTTTCTCGGTTCCTTTTGTAATTTCTGACTACTTACATTTGTGTTGCAGCTCGGGCCGAGCTCGGAGAGTTCGTGGAGTATGACCTAGACAATGAGGATGAGGACTGGCTCGACGAGTTCAACAGCGAGGAGGAGATTCTTACTTCTGACAAGTAAACCTACAATGCATATCTTTGCCTGCACTTTCTTTAGCAACACATAATAATAATAAACCCAGTGCTGCAGCAGTAGTAGAGAATCAGTTTCCCCCATTCTAAATCTCTCATTTGATGCATCTAGGCTGCAATTAGATAAACTCGATTTTTTGGTGGCAAGCAATTGATGTATTTACAAATAATATTGATGGTGATTTGGAGCCCTGTTTTGCCTGATCGTCAATGTGTGCTTATACATGCAGGCTTGAGAGTCTTATTTTCAAGTTGGAGGTTTTGGATCATAAGGCTCGGGAGAGAGCAGGAGTCATAACTCCTACTCTTGCTTCACCAATCCCTGTACTTCTACAACTTGATGTCGCTACTGAGGTGATGTGCGTTTTTAATTTTAATTTTTTTTTTCTCTTGCGAGTTTGACCAGTGTCGATGCTAGTTCTTAATAGTTCTTTTGCTTCAATGGTTGCATGTCATTTATATTTGTCAAAATGGTTCTCTTGTTAGTCTTACTATATTAGACATGGGGGTACTTATTTTCATGTTACTAAGCAGAAAAGGTTGCTACTCTCTGTTCATGAAGATTTTTTCTTTTTCTAAAAATAAAAAGAAAAATAAAAAAAATAGCTAATAGATACTTTCTGCTCGTCTTTCATCATGGGACTTATATATTTCTTTTTTCTTTTTTTAATCCATTAGAGATCTATCCACTTTGCATTTTGATGCTTAGTTTTCAAGTCGGAGTCCCGTTGAATCATTTGTTGTAGTTTTATTGACTGGAATTATATCTCTTTTATTATAGGCTTTACAAGGTCAGTCCCTCAGATATGTTGTTATCCGGTCTGTTTATGAGTATTGGAAAGATAAGGTACGTAATTTACACAATCCTTGATACTTCTGAAGGTATTTCACATTCTCGAGAATGTATTAATCAACCTGACTATTGCATATGATACTTTTCTGATTTTGGTGGTTACACTTTTTTAACTTTTATAATACTATATAGCTTGAGTTTCAGGCAAATAATCTTTTGTCACAAATTTTGTTGTGAATATTAATTCTTTTCATTCAATTTGGCAGCGTGAGCGATGGCAGAAGCCTATCTTGCGACGTTTGCAGGTTTGTTTACTCACTTGATTATCTGCTTATTGATTTCTTTTATGGCACACTATTTGGAAATCCACGCTTGGATTCTTTAAAGTGATATGTGTTGTCATAAATGATTAACTAATTGATCTTGATCATTGATAAAGAGTAGTTGGTCTAGAGCCTAATTTGATCTGCTACAGACTTGTTTTATTCTTTCTGCCTTAGATTACCTGTAGCTTATGTCATGCATTTTATTTATATATGTTGTGCTGGCCGTCTATCCTTGTAGTTAGATTAGGGAGCTACTTTATTAATCTATGAAGTGATGAATTTCTAGTTGTTAATGTTTCTAGTAGTCTATAACTGTATGGGGAGAGTTTCAATTCCATTGCAATATTCTATTTTACTGAATACTGAGGAAAATTGGATATTGTGGTTTTAAGTTTAACTCAAATAACAAAGAGTTGATACCTATATATATGCTTGCAGATCATCTTCATGTTAGAATTTGCATGAAATAATTGCTACTGGATTGTATAAATCAGCTATTAGCATCTCGATTCTTATCTACGTTTTCTGTACAGCCTCCTCCACCGGTTAATGACACCAACCCATACAATGTCTTTAGGCCGAGGGAGAAAACCCACAGACTGCACACGAGAAGGGTAAGTAGCAAACGTGTTTTCTGTTTCTTTTTCCTCGGGTGAAGAGTCTTTTAGTTAATTTTTATTAAAGTATATATGCTTTGCTTATTATTGGTCTTGATTTCAGATGCAAAGAAGGGAAAACAATGTGCAGTCATTCGAAAAGCTTCGCCAGGTTAGACTGCTTTTAAGTTTCTTCTTATCTGAGATTCTTATGCTTACTTTGGCCTCATGGATGGGCATGTATAAGTGTTTGGGTGCTCAAATTGTTGAGTTTGTAGATCTTGGACACTTGGGCATGCAGGCATGGTCAATTTATTGTCCATTTTCTTCTCCTCTGCCTTGAAGTAAAATTAGGTTTCTATATACCATAAGACATTGCCATTATTCTAAAATTCCAAAGACAGAGGAAGGAGAATGGAAGAAGTGTGAGCTAAATAACCATGTAGAGAAAGTAGTCTAGGGAGATGGACAACCCACAATCTGACAATAGAAGGTAGCATATCATTGCAACTTCCATTTCCTGGCCAATGTCTTAAATGAAGTACAGTTGATGGCATAGTGTTTGTCTTTTTATTGAAATTTAATGTGCCAATTCTATGTGGGTGAGTTGTGCAAGCTAATGCTGAGCACTGCCATGTGGTCTCGAGCCTTTGGGTCAGGTATCTGAGTGTGGGCCCTCATAATGGTGTCAAACATTTGTGTTATAACCCAGATCTGTTTGTTTGTGGGATGTCCAAGCATGTGTCGACTCTTCTATAGGTCCAATTAAAAACAAGAGGTCATTGTTGCTGTCTTGCTGAAGCCCTTTTGGGTTATGTCTTATGGACAGTGAGTCCTTGAGTTGTGTCTATTTCATGTTGTCGGTAACCTCATGGCCAATTGAAAGGTTGCTGATGGATTGAATGCAGACAGGATTCTTGTCACCATCATCTGTATCCGTATTGTGTCATTTAACTGTGTTTCTTGAACTTATTTATGGATGCTACTTGCTAAATGGTATTTTTATAGAAAACTAAAGTGGTAGTTCTTTTTTTTTTGTCCAAAATGGGTGTTGTTTTAATAATGTGAAATTTGTTTAAGTTATTTATTAGAAGAAGCACATGGTTCTTTGACAATATTTTATATTGATACAAAGCTTTTTATATCTGGAAATCATAATCACAATGTTTTCTTATGGAATTGACTATCCTCAGGTTAGGCGCAACCTGGACCAAGCCAAGACTATAGTGGAGGCTTTAATCAAGGTTCTCTTATTGAAATGTAAAACTGAGTGGTTTTATATTCATATGGTGATGAATATTGTCTTCATTGCTGCTGACTGCTTATGTATAATGCAGAGAGAAGAAAAAAAGAGAGCAGTCATGGAAGCTGAAGTTGAGCTTCAAGTAAATCAAATGAAGTACAAGGTATCTCTTTGGTTCCTCCACTAGTTTCTGTTTATTGCCTTGACAGTGGAACTTCCCCTCCCAAAAAAAAAACAAAACAAAACATTTTAATTAAAAAAAATGGTTTAATTTAAGAGATCTGTTGATGATTTTTTTGGTCTGTGGGGTATGACTTTCTTGTGGGTTTTCAGCATGAAACTGTACTCCTGGAAGACAGCTTAGTCCTTCCTGGTTTTCCACCCATGTCTTCCAAGTTTGTTTCAAGTGAGGAGGAATTTGTTGATTCAGATGACTTTGAAAACAGTCGGCCCCGTACACGACCTTCTGCAATACCTAATCCGCCTTTAGCGGACCCCAACTTGATCATGGTTCCTACGGGAACCATGAAGCAAGAGTTCAGGCGGCGGCATGCACCACAAGGGTGGCTTCATAAAATGGTACTTTGTTGTTCTTTTTCAGACTGCTTTTCCCTTATTCCCCTTCCTTTCTTATTTCCCAACTCTTCAGTAAGTTGGATATATCGATAAGCAATAGCTGAGATTTCCCACTGTCATGAATACAATATCCAGTAGGCTACCATGTAAATATTAGGGAGTTTTATTGCACATTATGTTGGCATTTTTTCATTAGAATGTCAGTTTCACCAGTGAATGAACTGTTATATGGGCTTAATGTAGGATCCCCTTGAGCCAGTTTTGTTATTTACAAAACCTCTAGTTCCAGAAAAGTTGGCAGCTGCAGGCATTGTACCACCATCAGATTCTTCAGTGAAACATGGAGTATCCACACCACCTTTTAAATTCCGTGGAAGAATTGGCCGAGGGGGGCGACTAATATTTGATAGATGGAACCCATTGATGCACACTCCAATCGACTTTGGGAATTCTTATTATATCCCTCCTAAACCTCGACCAACAGCGTATAATTGAACTTGGTATCCCTGAGGATAGTGTGGTTGAACTAACCTTTGGTTACGCCTGGATATCGGTATCTATGGAGGAATGCCTTGGAATATTGATTAGAGATTGAAGGGTATTTGTGGAGGGCAAGAGGGTGGGCGTATTGTATTTTCCTAGTGTTTATGTTTGTTAAAATTGTATTCATCTGCCCAGCTCTTATCCATGTAAAGCTCATTATCAATTCATTTGGCATTCACCTAATGATGGTAACTTCTATATTAATATAGCCACTTGTCATGGTGGTTCTGATTGTTGGGTTTCTTTTCTGAAATGAATGTGATATAACAAAAAAAAAATCTTGGATATTGATCTGGAAGGAAGACATGGTAAGATAAATATTGATGATTAAAAGATAAATTCCATTAAAGTGGCTGATTTTAGACCAATAAGCTTAACTACAAGTCTGTATAAAATAATTGCGAAAGTTTTGGGTGGGGGATTAAAGGGGGGGGGGGGAGATTCTATCTTTTTTTTTGGGGGGTTTTTTTGAAAGAAAGGAAATTTTTTTGTTTTTTTTTTTTGGCAAACAATTTGGTGGGGAGGGAAGGTTGGAGGAGAGGAGGGGGGTGGTTTTTTTTTTTAATTTTGTGAGCACCACTTTTGTTTGGTTGTTTTTTTTTTTTTTTTTTTTGAAGGAAGGGGTTTTTGTTTTGGGGGGGGGAATTTGTTTTTTTTTGGTTTTTGAGAAAAATTTTTTTTTTATCCAAAAACCAAAACCACAACTTGGTTTTTTTGGTGTTTAAAGGGGGGGGGGGGGGGGTTCTTTTTTTTTTTTTTTTTTTTTTGTGGTTGGGGTGGGCAAAAAAGAAGAGAAGGGAAAGGGAAGGGGGGTATTGTTGGTGTTGGGGGTGGTGGGGGGGGGATGATTTTTCTTCTTCTCTTTCCTCTTTTTTTTTTTTTATTGTTTTTTTTTTTTTTTTTTTTTTTTTTTTTTTTTTTTTTGTGATAATTTTTTTTTTTTTTTTTTTTTTTTTTGTGTTTTGGTTGGGGTGGGGTGGTTTTTTGGTGGGTTTTTTTGTTTTTTTTGGGGAGTGGAGAGGAGAGGGGGGGGAGGGGGGTTTTTTTTTTTTTTTTTTTTTTTTTTTTTTTTATTGGTTTGAAAAGATTATATCACGTCCACACAAAAAAAAAAAAAAAAAAACAGAGTATCCGTGTGTCTCAAATTCAAATTCAACTTCTTTTTTTTATGGGATTATAAGGTAATGGTTCATCAACTATTTCATTCTCATCATCTGTTATCTCCGAATTTTTCTTCTTTCTAGTCTCTATTCAGTAATCAGAAAAGAAATGGGGGCATTTGCCGATTCAATTTGCAGTAGAGATAAGAACAGTTATATATAGCGATTGGGTATTGTGATTATTGTCTAAATTGTTTGAACTTTTGAATTATCTTAGGGTGTTTCTGCTGTTTTTATGGTATTGCTGGTGTGATTCTTCATATCTTATCAGCTTCAGCTTGAATATGAATATATGATACTTTGCTGGTGATTTTGTGGTATTGCTGGGTGAGTAATAATTCATTGTCTCATTGTGTAACAATTTGACTGCAGATCTCTTGGAGACTTAGATGAGCAATAACTTGAGGATAATAAAATAGACAAGAAAATACTTGGGGAAGGGAAGGTATAATTATCTCATTCCTTTCCCCCTGTAATGGTCCAAATGAAATGAATTATAATTTGCACAAAAGCATTAACACAAGTTGTTAGGATTTTGTTGTATTGTTAGTAGTGGAGAACCACTGTAGCTGACAATTTCATTTCATAGGAGTAGCACCGATCAGTGGATCCGCTGGTGGCTCGTTTCAAGATGCGTTTCAGTTGTTCAGATTGGGTCATGTTCGGACTGTTTTCACACAATACTTGACAGGAGCGTTTATGCGACCTATTTTATTATCATTTATTATGTTTTCATATATAGTTTATTATTATTTTGGACTTTTTTAATTTGTTTTGAGTTTTGTAGTGTGTCCGATGCAAAGAGCAAAAAAAATGAGATAAAGATGAAGTTTTATTCAAGATGGAGAGGAAATCTAATTCGATGAGGATTCATTGGAGATTGCTTTCTAAGAGTTTCCTTGTTGGATTGGAACTCGTGAAGGACAAGTAAATCGAGGCATCGCTGGAGCATATAAAAGGACCTTGAGGACTTCAGAGCAAAGACAATTCGTGTGTAGTGAAGAAAAGAAGCAGAAATCGGAGCCATCACTCGACCGGTCGACCATCCTGACGACCGGTCGCCGACTCGTCGATTACTTCCTTTGAACTCTCTTCATGCATCTTATTATGCTTTCATATCTAGCCATGTCTGGCTAAACTCTTTTTAGTTATGGGCTATTTGAAGCCCTGGACATGATTGTTGAGATACTTTGATTATATTTATATAGACTTCTTTTGGATTTGATGATTATCTTTTCACTGTTTGTAAGGGCAAAATATTTGCTATTGGCTATTTCCTATTTGACAAAACATCTTCCCTTGTATTAGCATTTCATTGTATTCAATGCTAGGTTGTTTAAGGGATTAGGTGTCGTGGCTTAGGTTGTTCTTCCTCGAGATAGTTCGTGAAGACGCCCTTCTTATCCGGTCTTTTCTCCGGACTTCGATCATTGGTCATCGAAGGTTTCGTTCAAGCTCCTCAAGGTATGACTCATGCATATGCACATGCACTTCATTCGCATTATGTCTCCTTGTTGTCCTAGGTTATCTAGGTTTGCTTGTTTAGCCACACTTATGTTGTAAATCACATAAGTTTTATGTTGCGACCGGCTCAAATGTTGAATGCATTGTTTCATTTGAGTTTATTATGTTAAGATTGCTAGATCTTCACTTAGAATCATTTTGATTAGTTTTCCTTTATGTTTAAAGTTGTTTTATGTCTTGCGATCGATCGTCACTGTTCATGCGATCGATTGTACCACGTAGCAAATTTGTCTGTTAGATTTTATGGCCGTTGCAGTTCAAATATGTCCGTTGGGACTTTTCGTGCGATCGATCGCAATTGAGGTTTTACACTTCTAGTAGATTCTGGTCGTTATTTTTGCACTACGCGATCGATTTTAGTATTTCTATTTATTTTCATTCCTTGCAAGTTGGTGGAGATCATCTTCTCTTATTTCAATGAATTTCATATTGACTACTATATTGTGAGCACCACAATTGAGTGCATTGGCGAGCAACACATCCCGTTTTTCTGGAATGAAGATAGTCTGCATCAATTTGTAGTAGTATTATTTTTCAATTTTTAAGAAGTGAGCTATAACTATGTAATTTAACAACCAATTAGACAACTTATGATTTGTTCTGCTTTAAGATTTCATATTAGCCTTTCTAGGTTAATTATTGCTCCTGCTGTTCAAGATGCCTCTATTAACGATTGTAATCGTGATGATATCTAATATATGTTCTCTTTCTTTCAAAAAAAAATCAAAACAGTTTTTTTTTATCAAAACAACCCTCAAGTATTAAATAACTTTTGATAAAAGTCAATTGTTAGGGACAAAAAAGTAAAAAACAAAACAATTAATAAAATAATTAAAAATAAAAAAACTACATACCCACTACTTAAAAAAAAAACTATCACACATGCAGAGCATGCATGTGTCCATTGTGCTACTTTTCATTGTTCTCCACCATTGGATTTAGATACAAGGGTAGTTGAGCATGACTGAGTAAATATTTTATTGAGTAGGTGAACATGACTTTTGGTAAATATTCAAAAACTAATGTTTTACTAATCATATGTCAAACAAAATAGAAAAATAAATAAAACAAAGACAAAAGAATAAATAGCATAATTGAAAAAATAAATAAAAGTATACAATGGCCCTCTTGCTCATTTCTTCCATTTTGTAATTTATTAGTTTTTTTATATTTTTTCTCTCATTTTATATTTGAATAATATTTTATATTCAATCAAAAAATAAAATAATAAAATATATGAAACGCAAAAATAAAACCAATTTTTGACACATCGAAAACCACTAATCGATCCACCGCACTAGAATTAAGATACAAATATGAGCGTGTATGAAGACTAATATATATGTGTGTGTGTGTGTGTGTGTATATATATATATATAAAATGATTCTCAAGTAAAGAGATCCTTATTTTTTTAAATTAAAGAGTTTTGATCTCAACCGTCAGATCAAAACAGACGTGGAAGTCAACTGTCAGATATGTTTTAAATGATTTGTTCTAACGGCTGAGTTGTGCATGTTTGTGTTTCTTGTGTTTAACTCGTTAGAACTTAGAACTCGGTTCTAAATAACCCAATAATAAAACTAGTTAGCCGAGCTTAAATTCTTGCATGTGATTTGAGATATGGAGCCAATAAAGTTACTGCTAGAGAGTTTAATTGTCACAAGGCTGGTAATATTGAATAGCCACTAAGGTAATGAAGAGTTTTCCAAGTTGTTATATAAGATATCAACGACCATAAGTGAACCAAAATTTACATGGGATCATAAAAAGATTAAGTGGAGGGTGAGATTGGTGGCGTTGGGACCAGGGTGAGACGGGCTTTGAATCCCAGGTGCTACGAGAGGTCGGAGGTGAACGACAATTTTATACCTCTGTCCATAACACCGTTAGAAAACTCTATTATCCGTTGACATGGCAAAAGTCGGTCCCCTTTTGAATATAGGAAATTATTTGTATGTTAAAATGACTATATAGATCGAGGGATTATTTGTAATTAATCCAGAAAATTAATTATGTCCAAGAAAAAAATCCAGAGAATTATGTATTCTTCAAAAATTAATTTGTTTAGTTATTTTTTCATGCAGTCTACTAGTCTAGTTTTTTATTTAAACCTTTGGGGCCAAAAAGAATCAGTTTTTGAAAATAACCAACCCTCTGAATCTCTAAACTCATTTCGATCTCCAGATCGCATCTCTCTCTCTCTCTCTCTCTCTCTCTCTCTCGATCCATTTTTTTCTCCCTATTTTGTTCTAGTCTTTTTATTAAGGACTAAGGTATATGTGCAATTTTCAATATTTATTTTTGTTTAGTAATTTTATTTTATGCGCATGCACTTGAGTCTGGGTATCGTTTTTTGATTTTGTGTAGAAGTGGTAGAAGGGAATTAGAGAGGAACAGGTACTCATAGCTATCTGAAAATGACGTTATATGTGGTGGAGCAAATCCTATCAATTCTGCCACCCAAAGCTGTGATGCGATTCAAGTGCGTCTCTAAAAAGTGGTATGCTCTGATCACCAATCCCAGGTTCATTGCTATGCACCTCTCCAAGTCCATGCACAACAATCTCTCTATTACTAGTACTAGTTGTGTTTTTTTTAAGCGTTTATTCCGTAAGGGCACCAACACTACTCATGAGACTAATGATGAGGATGAAGTTTTTCAAAAAAAAAAATGATGAGGATGAAGAGGTATTCTCATTCCTTCATTTTCGCAATGATAACGATTACGATCACGATGATAATGATGTTGATGATGAGCATGAGCCTGAGCATAGCTTTCTTTTTAGTATCCAGGACATCAATATTTCTCGTTCCACCGGTCTAAAGACTCAGCCTGAATCACTTGCTATTATAGGCCACTGCAATGGGATCATTTGTCTAGCTCACTCCATTTCTGGTGAGGTGATTTTATGCAACCCGGCAATTCAGGAATTCAAGCTTCTTCCCTCCTCTCCCTACCTTCCAGATTCCGATGGGCTAAATAGCTCAATAGACTGCAGGTTCATACAAGCTTTGGGATTTGGATATGATCCTAACTTGAACGAATACAAACTTGTTAACATTGGATTTACTGAGCCAGAATATGCTACCACACCTGATGAAGTTAATATTTATCTTCCCCCTAAAGCAGCTGTCTACACCTTGGGTACTGATTCTTGGAGAGAGATCAGTACTGATTCTTTAGAAACAGAAACTACTATTCTTTGGCCCGAATATTTCCAGATGCACTTCAAAGAAATGTGCTATTGGTTGGGACGTGAGCAACATAACGAAATTGATGTGCTTGATGTTGCCTACGAGGAATTCATTAGGAATGTTATCATTATGTTTGATACTGGGGATGAACTATTTCATGATATGATGTTACCGGATAGTTTTTATGATCCATCAAAGTTTATTTCTGGTTCGCGCCTTCTAGTGTGGAATCAATCAATTGCTCTTGTTGGAGTGCAGCTTTTTGCTGGTAGTGATGATATACGTATTGGAATATGGGTGATGGATGAGTTTGGTGCTTGGACAAAACACACAACTTTTGAGAACATAAACTCACTTAATGGGAAATCGTTGGCATTTTTGAAAAGCAACGAGATTATTATGAGTGACGAATACGAGCGTCTACTCTCTTATAACCTGGACACCAAAAAGCTTAAATATCTTCCCATTCAAAGTGCATGGACCGACTGTGCCATTGTTGTATATGTGAACAGTATAGTTTCAGTCTTGGGAGGCAACAAGCTCAAGAGCGGAGATAATTCTACACCCAATGTATAAGTTCTAAATATATATATATATGTATATTTCACTTTTTTCTATCCCAATGCTTGATCAAATATGTATCAATAAGAATGTTGAGATTTTTTTTCTTTTATGGTTGAAAAAGGTAGGATTGTCCAAATTATAGATGTCTCATGATATTTTGCAGGCTGACTTTTCTTTGTTTAAGTACTCTTCTTCGCCATTCAGTCATTCCATGGTGGAGAAGAAAAGTCACTCATATTCTGTATGGGCCTTTCCATCAGATGATATATCTATCAGAATCAAGAAAGTGACAGAGGGTCTCCGGGCCGAGTTCGGTGGGTTAGAGATCGAGCCCCACATTACCGTTGTGGGGTCCATTCGTATGACGCATGAGGATGCGCTTAACATATTTAGATCTATCCAGTCTCATATTTTTTCTTCGTATCAAGTCAAAGTTAATCAAGTGGTTACTAGGAGTTTTTATTACCAAGGTGTTTCCCTCCTCATCGATCCATCCAAAGAGGTGTCACCCGAGGTACTGTACTTCTCATGTACTATTAACTGTTGTCATTTTAATGTTTTGTTTTGTCTTGGTTTGATTTGTATGAATTTTCTACTTCTCTTTTGGTTTTTTGGCTTGGGATAGATCTATGATGATTAATACATGTTAGTTTCAAACAAGTGAAATTTCCTTTGGAGAATTTATGCACCTTTCGTATATAGCATCCTTATTTCTACTTATATGTAATAGTTGAGTCTAGTATTAAATTACTTTTCATATTTATTAAACGGTTTGTAGTAATTCATATGTATCGAATTTTCTTTTTCTCATCAGTTATACCATGCAACTGGAATCTGTGGTCAAGTATTCCGTTTCTGGGCCGGTAAGTTCTTTTCAATGTGGAGTTGGTTTGTTTATGAATTTGAGATTATTTTTTCGTTCAACCTATAACTTTGATAAACTTTAGCCATGCATAAGCTATTTGGAAAAGCAAATATTATGTAAGTTTGGGTAAGATCGATATATTAACTTCGTCAGATGAGAGTAAGCTATTGATTAAACCTAATAATGGATATATGCATTATAAAAAGAAAAAAGAAAAAACCTAATCTCCATGCTTTCTACTTCTCAAGTTTGTTACATTATCCTTGAGAACTTCTGTTTGAAACTTGGCACATACGCAACCATAACCTGCGGCTACAAGCAGTTATATATGTTGGTAATTAATTAATTTGTGCCAAGCAATTCAAAATCTTAGGACTATATATTACAAAAATGAGGATCTTTTTGTGCGCTAGCTGCTGATCTTGGTCTCTTAATTAATTTGAAATAACAGGCTTGTTACTTTCTTTTTATTAAAGCATAAATGCATGCTGTTAATTTAATTAGTAAGATTATTTTCATATATATGCCCAGAAGAAGTATGAATCAATCAAAGGAATTCGTGTATGTGTAATATAAGATAGCATAGAAGCTAGCCAATTTATTTAGATCCACGATCGATAAAGATTAGATTGCAAATTACTATAATGTTGCTACTTTATCTGCGAGTCCTCCAGCATATATTATGATTTACTGATGTCTGTCCTCCGCAGATGTTAGGCCATATGTGAGCCTCCTTTATGGGTACCTGACAGAAGAAGAGAGGAAGAGGGCTCAAGAAAGAGTCAGTATTCTGGATGAAAGCATCAGCAACTTGAGCTTCCCTGTAACTCGACTTGCATTGTACAAAATTGGCTACAAAGATACTACATGTACTCTCAAATCATGGGAGAAGATTGCCGAATACCCTCTCTATTAATTTGAGTACGTACGTACGTAGTTCGATATCGAAATCTATCTTAAGACTCTGTCTCAGTACTATCCTTGCTGTAGGCATACTTATATTTAATTAATTTGGATTGCTTGCAATGACCAGCTTATTTCGATCTACGCCATCATAATTAATGATGGCCGGATTGGTTTACTTTTAATACTTGTATATTTGGCATCTATATATGGTCTCTTATTGGTTCCAATGATTATTTTGGTTTCAATTCTTCATCTTGGTTCTTCCACATGTTTGGTAGGTTGTATTCATGTTGTTTTTTCTGTTTCTGTTATCTGTATTTATTATGGGAAGGCCGGGTCTTGGTTTAGTCCCCCTTTCTTGTATTTCTTTTCTACTTTTTAATAAATTTTGAAAAAAGGGACGGGCGGTGGGTTCCCAATTGCAATGGCCTCCATCCTCCTTCAGGTTGTGGGTGGGCGCCAGACGCCCCAAATTGGCTATTGCAGAGAAACTAATATCGCATAATCCTTTGTTCTTTCTTTTAAAAAAAAAAGTAATTTAAGTTTACTACGTTGTACTTTACACGCAGAATCAGTTTAGTCACTATACTCTCAATTTCATCAGTTTTACCTTTATACTCTATAGATTTTATCAATATCATCCAACAGTTAGATTTGGACTTTTTGAGGAGTGTATTTTCGTACTATCTAATAGAAATCGAATAGTTAATATTTTCGTCATTTCATACTATACTGTTCATACCAAAATAAAAACATATCCCAAAGTTGCACCCAATAGGAATCGAACTCCCAACTTTGTGCGCGCAAACAAAACATTTATTATTAGTAGAAACAAAATAAAATAATTTTATAAATTGTAAAGTGGCATTAAAAATTTCACAAGGGTATAAAAGACGAAGCCAACAACTTTGTGCGCGCAAACAAAACCCAACAATAATAAATTGTAAGTTAGCATTATCTAATAAAAATAAATATTTTATTTTATTGTATTCTCGTAAAATATTTATTATTACCAGAATACAATAAAATAAAATATTTATCATTATTAGAAATAAAAAATAATAATTTATTATTAGTAGACATAAAATAAAATAATTTTATAAATTTAAAGTTAGCATTGAAAAAAAGTAAAATGATGCTAACTTTCAATGTATGAAATTATTTTATTTAATTCTTGTATAGAAGCCAACATAATTTCTATTTGTAAATGTTTTGTTATTTTCTTTTGTTGTAAACATTTGTATTTTCAACAATTTTTGAAAAGTATTTGATTTTGTATTATTTGATTTTAATTTTTAACGCTCATACCTCAGATTCAGATTTAGGTGCTTAAAATCCAACGACATCGGGTTCGAGGCGTGATAGAAACATCCATCCATTTTGTCGTAGACTATCAACAACGAACAAACCAATCCAATAGCAATCTCTCACTATCTCGTAGATAATTATCAACAATGTGGTGAGTAGCGCATACAATTATGAAAATCGAAGCAACGCCAACCATTTGTGAGGAAAACGCCTTCCAGATAAGAGACCACCAAAGGAATAAAGAAAAAATGACAGACAGAGCCGTCCTTGTGGGTGAAGGAGGCCGAGGCCATCCTCACCATGTGCTGCAACACCAACAAACGCCGGCGACACTATAGTTTGAGCTAAAAATAGCGCAGAAAGAAGCCTGATAGACAAAAATGGAGGTTGAACTCATGAATTAGAGACATATTGAGAGACAAAAAAATTGGTATGGGAAATGATCATTCCCATTAAGTTGTTTACTAACCGGCCATATAAAATTGGAATAGGAACGTAGGTGATTTCCATTAGTATTGTGTACTAGTTTTTACGAATCAAAACTAAAACTAACTTAATTGCTAAAATTGTGAGTAAATTGAGAATTTGAGATTATTATAAATTTCTAAGAATATTGTTCATTGGCTAGTAATTCAAGAATTACTTATGAACTTTAATGTGGGGTCCAATTCCATTCACATATTAGTTTGAATAAACGCCGATAATGTCATGTATTGAAATTATTTGCCTTATTCTGATTTTAATTATAGGTAAGTAAACGTCTTGCAAGTTAAAAGAGAATCAAGTTGAGGGGGTGATTATGAAACTTGACCGATCACGGATAAAAAATAATTGATTATTTCGGTGGGTATTTTCCCTTTTTTTGTTTAATAATTATTTTACTAATTCGCTTACGATAAAATAGATTGTAGTATTCTAATTTATTTATTAAACCGAGAGTTTACGTTAATTTTTTGTGAATTTAACCACACGAAACTTCTTGTATAACTCACATCTCGATTATAATAGAAATCTTATACAATTGGAAAAATGGAATAAAGGTAATAATGATAGAATTTGACCTCAATATTCTACAGAGCATACCATTTTTAATTCTTTACAAGACTTGCCCTTTTTGTCATATTTGATTCATTTTGAGTTGTCTTTCCAATAGAGAAATGATAGTACATTGCATCTAAATTTATGAATAAATAGGTGATCTCATGGAGTCATCTCCTTCAATTCTCTCTCTCCCTCACGCCACTCATGCTCTCCTACATGCTTCGCTAGACCTAGAAGATCTTGTGTGAGCCTTGGAGGTTTGTTTCTTCTTTTCTTTTCTTTGTGTTTTTTTTTTTATAGAATTTTTAGGTCTAAAAATAAAATAAAATTATGCATACATTCAGGGGTATTTCTGTAAATTTTACGCTTGATTCATGGTGTGGACAGTGTACTATGGAAGAATCACCCCATCTTCTCCCTCTTTATCCATCTGCGTCCTCTTGTCGTCACTGTTTGAGTTTGTGTTATTAATTTATTTTCGCTTACAATTATTATTTTTGTAAACACAAAAAAAAAAACAAAATCGTAATTAAAATCATAAAAAATAATTTTTTTTTTCAATTACAGTTCCGGTTAATCCCCAATTTGAAGCAATTGAGATTTGAGCCCCAAAAACCCAAGTCCGAAAGACCCCATCTTTCTTCTTCTTCTTCCTGTTTCTTCGTCTTCGATTTCGAACCTTTTGTGTGTGCTTCGTGTCAATTCGCACGTGCGTGGGAGATAATTTGGGGACGGTACGAAACGATCTCTCTGTTCATTCTCTCGCTCTATAATCACTGCAATCGCCGATCGTCGTAGCTCATTCAGGTCGCGCCGTTTCAAAGCCCTCTATCAATTCGGAGCTCCGATCGCTGCTTGTCTTGATTTTACGTTTTTTCAGGTTCGTCTACACTTTTAGGGTTTTTGTTTGTTTGTTTTGATTCGATTTGATTCAGTACGTTAGGGTTACTTGCTGGAATGATTAGAATTGCAAATTAGGAAGTCAGCCTTGTTTATGGCTTTTTGAATTACTCAATTACCCCCTTTCGATTGGGGTTGGATTGCGATCATTTGCCCCCAATTCCGTTGCTGATTGATTGTGTCTTATGCTTTGTCCCCAAGTTCAATTTTTGACTGCTTTTGTTATATAATATTGCATTTAGACAAATTTTCAATTTTCAAGTGAAAATTGCATTTGAATGTTGCTTAATTCAATACTGATTGTAAAGGTTTGTTTTTGATATAGTAATTTGTTTCACATTTTCATGTTTTTCAGCCATTGTATTAACACTTGCCCAATTTTTAGTTGTCTTGGTTTTATGCCACTAAAAAACCCCAAATAGTGACAAAGGATTCTCCTTTGTATAGTCATTTGCAATGCACCGGTTTCTTACTGATATTAGTATATGCTCATCCTGTTTTTGTCATTCTGCTCTCCTTCTACTAATATTTTGTGTGTGTTTTTTTTTCCTCTTATAAATTGAGAAGTACTATATGCTTTGGTTGAATGAGTTATGATGTGCTCCTTTGCCATTATATGTACAGTATGGAGGGAGTTTATGATAACTAAAGATGATTAGGCGGTGCAATTGTGAAGCTTTTGTTTCTAAGTTATGTGGTACTTGATAGTTAGAGTCAGCATCGTGAAGGAAAGAAGATGAATGCGCAGGCACATATATCAGGTCAGATATCTGGGCAGGTCCCCAACCAGGCAGGGTCTCAGTTGCCTGTGATGCCCCAACACAACGGAAGTGCCCTTCCTCCCCAAATGCAAAACGTGGGTGCGCCTCCTCGTGCTATGTCCAATATGGACCCTGAGCTTCTCAAAGCACGTCAATTTATGCAGGAGAAGATGTAAGTTGCATTTCCTTTGGGTTCTTCTCATGTTTGTTAGCTTGTTTCATCCTATCCCTCTGTCTTCTATGTCCTTGGATGGATTCTGCTTTTGATGTTTAAGGAAATTTTTAAATGAGTACTGATGTTACCATCCTACTTTCCAGCTGTCATGTTATACAGCAGCGGCAACCTAACCAGCCGATGAATGAAAGGAAGTTTAGGGATATTGTTAAACGCTTGGAGGAGGGTTTGCTGAGATCTGCTGTCACCAAGGTTATTCATTTTCTTTTCTGTGTGTTTTTCTAGTCACTTCCCCATTTAGCTTATTTAAGTTAGATGTTGTTTCTCACTTTTCTCATACAGGAAATTTCTTTTTGTGGCTGGATTTTAATTTTGAGATGATGCTTCAAGTCATTAAGTCAAGAAAGGATAATTAACCTTTTACTTTATTATTCATATTAGTACTTTAAAAGTGTTTATCAAATTTAATTCTTGTTTCATATAAAAACAGATGATGACTTTATATATTTTTTTGGTTGAAGAAAGAAACTTTTAATAGCTTCTTGTCCACTGTGTTTTCATAGTTTGATAATGATCTTATCTTTATGATTGTGCTTTTTTCAAATACTATTTTAGGAGGACTATATGAACCTGGAGACATTAGAGAGCCGTTTGCATAATTTGATCAAGCGTCTTCCTCCAACCAATCAGAACCAACAGTACCCGCAGATTGTTAATTCTTCCTCTCCTGTTGGTACAATGATACCGACCCCTGGCATGTCACACAGTGGGAACTCAAATATGATGGTTACTTCTTCTGTGGATGCTTCTATGATCAATAGTGGTGGAAGTACTGGCATATCACCTACCACAGTCAGCACAGGAAATCTGTTGCCAGGCGGTGGCTTACATGGCGGGTCGTTTAATAGAGCTGATGGTGAACTGAGTTTTTTCATCTTTCCTTTAAATTAGTTAAACTGCTTCTCCAAACCACTGTTAAAAAATCTTCTTTTGTAGGTTCTATGTCTAATGGATACCAGCAGTCCCCTGCCAATTTTTCCATGGGTTCTGGAGGAAACATGTCGTCGATGGGTTCACAAAGAATTGCAAGCCAAATGATTCCTACTCCTGGGTTTAATAACAGTAATAGTCAATCTTACATGAATTTGGAATCTTCTAATAACAGTGGTGGGTTCTCTACTGTTGATTCTCCAATGGTAACACAGCCACAACAGCAAAAGCAGCATATTAGTGGTCAAAACAGCCGTATGCTTCATAACCTTGGCAGCCAAGGGGGTAGTGGAATAAGGTCCGGCGTGCAGCCGAAATCGTATGGGTTGTCAAATGGGGCTTTAAATGGTGGGATGGGAATGATTGGGAACAATTTACCACTTGTTAATGAAACTGGCATTTCAGATAGCTATCTGACCCCCACTGCTTATGCGAATTCTTCCAAACCATTACAACAACACTTTGATCAACATCAGCGGCCGGTAATGCAAGGTATGTTTTCTCCAGTTCCTTCGTGTACGTGTGTGAGCATGAGCACACAGGTGTATAGTAAGTATTCATAAATCATAAATCTCCCATGTATCTATAAAATTGCTGGTTATGCTGTACTCCATTTGAGAAGTTCACCATAACATAATATTTGTTTGATCAATGAATCATCTATACCAGGTGATGGCTACGGCATGAATAATGCTGATTCTTTTGGATCTGGAAACTACTATGGTGCAGCAACTTCTGTTGGGTCAATGATGAATCCTCAAAGTTTGAATTCAGTCAGCTTGACACCTATGTCCAAGACCAACTCTCCCCTTATAAGTAATCAGGCCAATATGCATAATCAACAGCAAGGTGTCCATGTGAAGCCTCAACAAATTGATCAATTGGAAAAGATGAATTTCCAAAGTTCATCTTCAAGAGACAGTATTCTCCTGTCTCAGCAACCGCAACAATTTCAACAGCAACCCAATCAATTTCAACAGCAGCAGCAGTTAGTTCACCATCAACGCCAACAGAAGCAGCAAAATCAGCAGCCCCAGCATTTGTTAAATAATGATGCTTTTGGTCAGTCTCCTATGACATCTGATCTAAGCAGTCAAGCAAAGCGTGATATGGACCACCATAATGAAGTTATGCACTCAGAACAATTCCAAATGTCGGAGATGCATAACCAATACCATCAGCACTCTGCTGATGATCGTTTGAGGAATGCTCAGCATAACCCATCCAGTCAGCACGATCTCTCCTCTTCGTTGTCTCAAACTTCTCAGCAAATGAACAACTGTTGCACCCTCACCAATTGATTGCAGAGACTCGAAATGATTTTAGTTCTCTATCTGTTGGAGCTCAATCAGAATCAGTAGTGCAGGGTCAATGGCGTCCTCAATTGCAAGATGGGAGTCACAGGCAGGTCAACATGTCGCATGAGCAGCATGTCCAAGAGGATTTCCGTCAGAGAATATCTGGGCAAGATGAAGCTCAGTGTAATAATCTTTCTTCAGAAGGAACTAATGTTAGTCAGACTGTTGCCGCTAGAAGCACATCTCAACCCCCTAATAAGGTTCGGTTCAGAAATCAACAGAGATGGCTTTTGTTCTTGCGCCATGCTCGTAAATGTCCAGCTTCTGAAGGGAAATGTCAAGAATCTAATTGCTTAACAATGCAAAAATTGTTGAAACACATTGAAAAATGTATCTCATTGGAATGCGAATATCCTCACTGTACGCGTACGAAGAAGTTGATTCATCATCACAAGAATTGCTCGGACTCAGCTTGCCCTGTTTGTGTTCCTGTCAAGAATTATATACAGAAATATAACAAGGCACAGGTCCGTCTAGTTCCTGAATCTGGTGTTCAGAAATCAGTAAATGGATCCTGTGCCTATGATAGCGGTGACACTTCTGCTAGATTGATTTCAAAGACTCCTCAAGTTGTTGAAACTTCTGAAGATCCACAACCGTCTATGAAACGCTTGAAGATAGAGCAGTCCTCTCAATCCATTGTTCCTGATTGTGTAAGTAATGCAGAAGCTTCTGCGATTAAAGAACCCCATGTATCCCAGGATATACAGATTCAGGATTACCAACATAGTGAAATTTCTATACCAATCAAATCTGAGTTTACGGAAGTGAAAATGGAAGCTACCTTAAGTTCTGGACAAGGAAATATTGATGAGATGAAGGATAGTTTTGAGGATAACTGCAATCAAAGGCATGTTGGTGGGCCTGCTCCATATAATGAGCCTGCTTGTTTAGCTAAGCAAGAAATCGTCAAACTTGAGACAGAAACTGATTCAGCTAAGCAAGAAAATTCTACGCAGACTGTGGAAAATCCAGCTGGAACCAAGTCTGGGAAGCCTAAAATAAAGGGAGTGTCATTGACTGAATTGTTCACTCCGGAGCAAGTTAGGGCACACATTACAGGTCTCAGGCAGTGGGTTGGCCAGGTTGGTTCTCTCCTTCCCACCTTCTCCCCTATGGTCAATTCCGTTAGTTTCATTGTTGTATATAAATCTATATATGCATGTTAAGGACTAAGGACATAACTTAAACATTATAGAATGTATTTCATTGTATCCCATGTTTTGTTTGGTCAAGCATATTACTAATTGATTTATAGAAGAAACAGGCACTATCTTGACAAGGATAAGATACACAAATCACATCACATTCTGTATTTACCACTAATGCCAAAACCTTAAGCAGTTAAGACGCAGGCCAACAATTGTTGTGTATAACAAACATGACAACTAAATTACTTTTTGTTTCAATGTTAGTTTAGCATTATGATTGGGCAGCTGATGAGTGGTTATAAAAAGTTAAATGTCTCTGAAAGTCTTGTTGTTGGCTATATCATTTTCTGATGTACAGTTTCTGGAACTTCTTTTCTGTTTTAGAGTCCATCAGGCACTGATTTGTTTTTTGTTTTGTTTTGTTTTTTTTCACAGAGCAAAGCAAAGGCAGAGAAGAACCAAGCAATGGAGCATGCAATGAGCGAGAATTCCTGTCAATTGTGTGCAGTAGAGAAGCTTACGTTTGAACCACCACCTATGTATTGCACACCTTGTGGTGCTCGTATAAAGCGCAATTCTATGTATTATACAATGGGGGCCGGTGACACACGGCATTATTTCTGTATTCCATGCTATAATGAGGCTCGTGGAGATACAATAATTGTTGATGGGACTGCCATTCCTAAGGCTAGGCTAGAGAAGAAGAAAAATGATGAGGAAACTGAAGAATGGGTGTGTGTTATTTGCTGGAATTTTTCTTGTTCGTTTTCTATTTTTTTGGTTCTGTACTTTGATAGTTCTAGGCAGTCATTCTTATGCTTTTCAATTCTTATTATTATTACAGTGGGTCCAATGTGACAAATGTGAAGCTTGGCAACATCAAATCTGTGCTTTGTTTAATGGCCGAAGAAATGATGGTGGGCAAGCTGAATACACTTGCCCTAATTGCTATATCCAAGAGGTTGAAAGGGGAGAGCGTAAGCCATTACCACAGAGTGCTGTTTTGGGGGCCAAAGATTTGCCAAGGACAATACTCAGTGACCACATAGAGCAACGATTATTTAAGAAACTAAAGGTGGAAAGACAAGAGAGGGCGAGACAGCAGGGAAAAAGTTATGATGAGGTGATTGATATGATATTATGTTATATGAAATGCTATGGGGTGTTTTAATATATAATGCTCTATTTATTTTTCTTCTGCTAAAAATATTGCTGAAAAAAGATAATTATTTACTGTTTCATGGCTCTGAAATCTGAACTATTCAAGACCTTTTTCCCTTTAAAGATGGAGACTTGACCAATTAAGAGGGCTGAACATTTTGAAGATTGAATACATTTTTCATCTCTGTTTTAATACTTCATATCAGCATGATGTGCTTCTATTTTCTGTTCCTTCTGCCTGGATGTGGTGATTTTTTTTGGTCAAGTTGGATGTGGTGATTGGCTAATTCTTTTTGAACTGTTGCTACTAGGTTCCTGGAGCAGAATCACTTGTCATTAGAGTTGTTTCATCAGTCGACAAAAAATTGGAAGTCAAGCAGCGGTTTCTTGAAATTTTTCAAGAAGACAACTATCCAACAGAGTTCCCATATAAATCTAAGGTGGGAAGATATTCAAGGCTTGACTGATATTGCAATTTACTTGTTATACCATAATAGGGTTGGTTGTAGTATTGCTAACAAAATACTTTTCCCTCTAGGTTGTGTTACTGTTCCAGAAAATTGAAGGTGTAGAAGTATGCTTATTTGGCATGTATGTTCAAGAATTTGGAGCCGAATGTCAATTTCCAAATCAGCGCCGTGTTTATCTATCGTATTTGGATTCTGTCAAGTATTTCAGGCCTGAGGTTAAAGCGGTGACTGGAGAGGCTCTCCGCACATATGTTTACCATGAAATTCTAGTGAGTTTTAGGTTTTCTCTGATCTTGTTATTCATGTTTTCTATCTTGTCTTGGAGCTATTGGCCTGAGCTTACGATTCCATTTCCAGATTGGATACCTTGAGTATTGCAAGAAACGAGGGTTTACAAGCTGCTATATATGGGCTTGTCCTCCTTTGAAGGGTGAAGATTATATTTTATATTGTCATCCGGAAATTCAAAAAACACCGAAATCTGATAAACTTCGTGAATGGTGGGTCTGCTGAGTTTTGTGAATTGTATACAGTTAGTATCAAGTATCTGGTTTCTTAGGATATATTTTTTTATTCTTCTTTTTCATCTCGCTGTTTTGTTTCAGGTATTTGGCAATGCTTAGGAAAGCCTCTAAGGAAAGCATCGTAGCCGAGCTCACTAATTTATATGATCATTTCTTTGTAACTAATGGTGAAGGCAAGGCTAAGGTCACTGCAGCTAGGCTGCCCTATTTTGATGGTGACTACTGGCCTGGTGCTGCTGAGGATCTGATTTATCAAATGCGTCAAGATGAGGATGGGAGAAAACAGAATAAGAAAGGTTCAACCAAAAAGACTATAACAAAAAGGGCTCTAAAAGCATCTGGGCAGACTGATCTCTCTGGTAACGCGTCAAAGGATCTGCTCCTAATGCATAAAGTAATTACTTCTGAATTTGTACCTCAATAAGTTGTTCCCCTGTTTGTAGCTCTTGCTATTAGGTACTCAGAGTTGTAGCATCTAACAAGCCCAGACTTTCAATAGATTATATCAGATTTATGGCATTAATTGTTTTGCTGAAATTCCTACGGATTTTTCACCCAAAAAAAGAAAAAGAAATTCCCAAGTGATTTTATTAGATTTAGTGTCCCTTCTGTGCAATTACTATAAAGAATTGCTAGCATGTTATCCTTTTTTTGCTGACATGTGTATTCATTTCCCAGCTTGGTGAAACCATTAGCCCGATGAAGGAAGATTTCATTATGGTTCATTTGCAGCACGCATGTTCTCACTGCTGTGTACTAATGGTATCGGGAAAACGTTGGGCCTGCAACCAATGCAGATATTTTCAGCTTTGTGATAAGTAAGAATTCTGAATCTTGCATTAGTGCTTTACAATTAATTTGTTTGTATCTATCATTTTACACAAGTACACTGCTTCTTTCGTCCCATATATGATAGGATAGTGTCTATAATCTGCTTAGGTTGTTTTAATTGTTTCATGGACTTCTCGTCCATCATTTGTAATGGCTTCTTTTCTCTGTAAATTTTTTGTTTCCTATAAAGAAAATGTTTGTAGAACAATGGTTCCTGGAATTATTTCTTATTGAGATCATACTTTTGTTAGAAACTTAGAATTCACAAACATACTTGATTGGTTCTTGCTCTTTGATCGTGGTATTTTTTTAATTTTTTTTTTGTACTTTTCATTCTCTTTTACACTTCTCATTGAAGATATGATAATGTAATTTTATTATTGCTCCTTTTTTAGTGAAGGATTATGTTTATTAACTTATCTGATTTGGTACTTATGTTATATGTTCCCCAGGTGCTATGAAGCAGATCAGAAACGGGAAGAAAGGGAGAGACACCCTATCAACATGAGGGATAAACACGATTTCCGTCCTGTATGTGAATTGTATTAAAACTTCTGCTTCTGTGAATTTCTTCCTTTTTTATTGTTCACATCTTGATGCTCAATGCTGTTATGATTGTATACTGCAGTATGACATTACTGATGTACCTGCTGATACGAAGGACAGAGATGAGATTCTTGAGAGCGAATTCTTTGACACCAGACAGGCGTTTCTCAGTCTTTGTCAAGGGAATCATTATCAGTATGATACTTTACGACGGGCTAAACATTCCTCTATGATGGTCCTTTACCATCTTCACAATCCAACAGCTCCTGCATTTGTCACAACATGCAATATATGTCATCTCGACATTGAAGCAGGTCAAGGTTGGCGTTGTGAAGTTTGCCCTGAATATGATGTATGCAATAGTTGTTATCAGAAGGATGGTGGTGTAGATCATCATCATAAATTGACGAATCATCCATCCATTGCTGACCGTGATGCACAGAACAAGGAAGCTAGGCAAATGCGAGTTGTGCAGGTGCTTTATATTTCTATACTCGTGATTAATGGTTGCATCTTAGTGGAAGTGGTCACAGTGATACCCAACTAAAACATTTGCCTCCCTGGAGTCCAATAATTCTCTATCGTAAAAAAATGTGGAGAGGGTTAATGTTAGATTAATGCATTTTGTTTGCTTGTGTGGTTTCTGTAACAACAATTATCTTATGAGAAAAAGAGCAAATGCAATTAGATTGTAGGCATCAGTAAAACCAATATAGAAGACAGTGTTGATTAATCAGTCTGAGCATGGATGTATAGTCTAGAAAAGGCTTTTGATGGCAAAGTGTCCTAGAAGGTCAAATTGTTATAACCAACATTTGTTTTTTTTTTTTTTCACTTTTGCAGCTTAGGAGAATGCTTGATCTTCTGGTGCATGCATCACAATGTCGTTCTGCACAATGTACGTACCCCAATTGTCGGAAGGTCAAGGGACTTTTCCGCCATGGAATTCAATGTAAAGTTCGTGCATCTGGAGGTTGTGTTCTTTGCAAGAAAATGTGGTATCTCCTGCAACTTCATGCTCGAGCTTGCAAAGAATCTGAGTGCCATGTGCCTCGTTGCAGGTTTGTCAATAATTTTTCTTTATTATGAGTTTTCAAGTTTACTTCTCTTAATAATCCCCCCTCCTCCCTCATCCTTTGAGTATTATATAGTCGATTGTAATGATGAATGTATTTTTTCAGAGATTTAAAAGAACATCTGAGGAGGCTGCAGCAGCAGTCTGATTCACGGCGAAGAGCTGCTGTGATGGAGATGATGAGACAGAGAGCTGCTGAGATAAACAATTCGGGGTGATAAAATTGTAAATATAAGATTGAAAGTCTTGGGAGGAAAAAAATTTTCTGCTGCTCTGCAAAACCAGGGGGAGTCACCAGAAGGAGCGGTCATAAATGACTGAAGGGGAGCATTTTACAGTACAGTATACTGGTTTATATTCACTTTTTAGGGAACAATTCTTTGGTTCTTATCTCCATGACTCGATGGTCCCCAAGAGAAGAAATGCAAAAAACATCAACCCGAGCTTTCCCTGCTAAGAATGCTTCGTTGGAGTGAAGTAAAGTATTGTGTTTTCCCCATTCTGGCTCAGTTCGGTGATTCTTTGATTTTATCCTCTTGTAGTTTATCAAATGCCATTCGGCAAATGTACTATATATATTATCTAGTCTATCCAAAGGGTTTCTTACAATGAAATGTGGGAGGGAGGTTAGTTTCAGATCAATGTTTTTTCCGCTTCCCGCCCCTTTTGTAGATTTGTGTTGTTAATTCAAGGAATATGTAGCTTGTTCAATACTGTCTCAGTTAGTTCTCAACTTCTCATTGACATTGAATCTCTATGTTAATATATATATAGTTCACATTATTTCCAAATTGACTGGCTGAAAAAGCCTTGGTAGCTCTCTGGTGTTGTGTGCATGGTAGATTTGGTTTTAACTTTTAACATGTCCGTCCAGTCAACTAAGAAATGAAAGGAAAAGGAAGCTCTACGTGGCTAGTTCTGTCCCCGGGGACCCTCACTAGTTTCAAACCTCAAATTATGTCCTTGTGGATGTGGTATGTGCTGGAGGAAAGAAACTCCATCCTCGTCTCTATGACTTTGATGTGTCAAACACCAACCATTCAATTTCATCCTCCCTTTACCATTTTGATTTAGATTTATTCATATTCGAAAATAGAATATACTGATACACACAAAACCGGCTTGTTCTTGTTGGCTTGGCGGTTATAGCACCATGACTAAAGCCATTGGTAGCAACAGCTTGAGCAATAATACTAACATTACTCACCACTACCAGTGGTGCAGCCAAACATGTTGGAGATCATCAATTTCGCTCCCAATCCCAAAACCCAATTCGTCCCAGAACTTGACGATCGCCACCAGGAACCGCTCATCGTCACTAATCCCCAGAGCCTCGTCGGAGCCCGAAAATGGCGGAAGCAAGAAGACGGAAACAGTTGCTGAGAACGACAAGAGTGAGCTTGTTAGTGAAATGCGAACAGACAAGGAGCAGAAGCAGCAGCAGCAGCGGAGGCTGGAGCTAGAAGACGTGAACCCAGTTGGGCTGGGCCGGAGATCACGCCAGCTGTTTGATGAAGTGTGGCGCAAGTTTTCTGGGCTGGGACAGATCTCAAGGACCAGTCTACCCGATGAAAGAGACGCCCTTGATGCCCTTCTCATTAGGGAAGGTCCCATGTGCGAGTTCGTCATTCCCGGCGCCCAGAACACCACCGTTTTGGTCGTCGGAGCCACGTCCAAAATTGGTCGGATAGTCGTCCGCAAGCTCATGCTCAGAGGCTACACTGTCAAGGTATGATATGATCTTGTTTAACGTTTCCGTTATTTGGGATTTGTTTCTGAGCTGGGCTTTGGAAAATGATGAATTAGGCTCTGGTGAGGAAGGCGGATCCGGAGGTGGTGGACATGTTGCCGAGGTCGGTGGAGATTGTGATTGGGGATGTGGGTGAGCCGGATAGTCTAAGCGCCGCCGTACAGGGCTGCAACAAGATCATCTACTGTGCCACTGCACGGTCAACTATTAGTGGAGACCTCTACAGGGTTGATAACAGAGGAGTCTACAACCTCACCAAAGCATTTCAGGTCTAACCCATTTCCTTAATGCTTCTATTATAACAAAAACAGAAACTTTATGAGTGACTGAGGCAGTTGGTGATTGCTTGTGTTACATGTTTGAGCTGGTTTGGTTCATGGTTGATTTGAGTTGGTCCGTAGGGAGTTGTTTGGTGAAGCTGGTAGACTTTATGAATTGCAGGATTATAACAACAAACTGGCGCAATTACGAGCAGGAAAAAGTAGCAAGAGTAAACTTACGCTTGCTAAGTTCAAGACTCCGGAGTCGCTAAATGGATGGGAAGTTTATCAGGGGACTTATTTCCAGGATGTGGTTGCTTCCAAGTATGATGGGGGCATGGATGCTAAATTTGAATTCACTTTTACTGGAGATGCGGTTTTCTCAGGTAACAAAACTCCAGTGGGAAAATGGTATCTAACATAAATTCTGTCATTGATAACCAACAGATACTTATTATGTCTTTGGAATCTCTTTCTCGCTTCATTTTAGGGTATGTTTTCACTAGGGGAGGGTTTGTTGAACTGTCGACAAAGCTTTCACTTCCTTTGGGTCGCACTCTTGACAGGTAGGCCATTTTCGCATTCTCAAATTTAAGCGTGTAACCATGATAGATTCTTTGTAGTAACATGATATGTTGAACTGCAAAGGCTTATCAAGTCCTTCATAATCGAAACTTACAATGTATAGGTACGAAGGTCTAGTTCTGTCTGTTGGTGGGAATGGTAGGGCTTATATATTAATTCTTGAAGCTGGTCCTTCAGCAGATACATCTCAAAGTAAACTATATTTCGCAAGATTTAACACAAAAGCAGGATTTTGTAGGGTAAAGCACTCTTTTCTGTCTATGTATCTATCTTTGTGCGATATATTGGTGATACTCACAAGATGCTCTTCCTAATTCTCCATGTGTATTAACTGGCAGGTCAGAGTACCATTTTCATCCTTCCGGCCGGTGAAACCAGATGATCCGCCATTAGATCCATTCCTTGTACATACACTGACTATACGTTTTGAGCCCAGAAGACAGGTTTGTCCATTTCCTGGATGTAAGATAAGAGAGTGAATTTGTTTCATATGTTTTGATGATTTCCCCTTGGCCTTATTAGCTCTTCCAGACCTTTAAATGAATATGTCATTCCTACTTGCATCAACTTTTGTTGCATAATGCTGGAGATCAGAGTAGAATCTCACGTTTTCTGATTCTAAATTGAATCTTTTGTTCAAAAACCACAAATAAAGTAACAAAAATGTATTTCTTCCATCATATTGAAGAAAATGCATTTCTATTTATTTTTGCTGAATCCACTTATTATTGTGGGCGCAGAAAGCTGTTGAAACTCGTCCAGGAGAGAAGCAAGACCCCAGAAGCTTTAAGCTTATACTGGAGTACATTAAAGCATTACCAGTAAGTCTTTTATTTGTCTTGCTGCTGATTTCTCTGTCAATCATGCTATACATTTCTAATTTAAGTTAAAATGTTATGCCTCTTTCTCAACCCTTTCATGATATCTGGCAACGATAGCATATATAGATAACTGATAACTTAGTCACTTGAGTATCCATGAGAAGTATTCTGAGGTTCTGGTTTTCACATTTCCATCATAAGAGCTATTGCTTTGAAGATTATGTAACTATATAAAGTGTAGTTAATGAGAAGGAACAGAGTGTACATCCATCAAAAAATGCATATGACTATTGTGGACGTTATATATAGAGAATAAATTTTTGTGTACATGTTAAAAGCCTTAAATGAATGTGGTAATGGGACATTTTTCAGGCTGGGCAGGAAACTGACTTCATTCTAGTTTCATGTACCGGATCAGGAATAGAACCTAATAGAAGGGAGCAAGTTCTTAAAGCCAAAAGGGTTTGTTATTTATGTTTTTCCTATTTTGTCATTTTCATTTTTGACTGTTTGAACAGGTTCTTTTCATGTGTGTTTTGTGTGATTTTGACACTGCTTATGCTTTTATTGTTGAAATTTCTCCAGGCTGGGGAAGATTCATTGCGAAGATCGGGGGTTGGATACACAATTATCCGACCTGGTCCCCTAAAGGTGGGAGTTCTTATGCGAAATTTGTAACTTTTAGTGGGTTATCTAGGGATTTGCATACCTTGAAGAAAAGCATTATAGTCATGACTTGAAGTACATTAGAATATAATACCCTCAAATCCTTTTTCCATGCAAGCTGCTTTCTTGTGCACATTTCAAGTCTTTGCAAAGTTATAAGGAATTACTTTGTATACTTGAGAAATTTTTTGGGCAAAACTGACTTTAAGTAAAATAAAAGCATATAACAAATCAGTTGCAAGAGTGAAGTTGTGCTTATCTTAGTGATAGTAGCTTCTGTCTGATTCATCATTTCTGTTGCAAAACACAAGAGGCATACTTCTGCATTTAGTTTTGGTTCCCATGTGATAGAAACCTAGACAACTTACTGATGTTTGGTTTATACAGGAAGAACCAGGTGGACAACGTGCTCTCATATTTGATCAAGGAAACAGGATTTCACAGGTTAAAACTGAACTTCCAGTACAAAGAAATGATTTTATCTTTTGGCATATATAACATCAATGAACTGCTAATCTCAAACTACCGGCTCTGTATTCAGGGGATCAGCTGTGCTGATGTAGCTGATATCTGCGTGAAAGCATTGCATGATTCAACTGCAAGGAACAAAAGCTTTGATGTGGGTAACCGTCTGTTTGCCTTAATATTACTTTCAAGTGACAAAATGCTAAAGTAATGTTGAATTTGTGTAGGTTTGTTACGAATATGTTGCTGATCAAGGGAAGGAACTCTATGAGCTGGTAAGGACCAACGAAATTCAATATGTAGTTTCTCTTTTTCAAAAAGAAAAACACATCTGCTTAACTTCTGCATGCCTATTCTTTCTGCAGGTAGCGCATTTGCCAGATAAAGCCAATAACTATCTGACGCCAGCACTATCTGCTCTAGAGAAGAATACCTGATCATCCCCGGCATTGTTATCGATCTATACTCGTAAGATAAGAGTACATATGTAAAGCTACATATGATCTGGTGTGGAGATCTTACCCACCTGATCATCCTATAGCTAATGTTTTGTTTCTGTAAATTCATATGTAGGTGCCAACATGGGCATGAACTTTTTTGTTTCCATGATTCAAAAGTGTATATAACAAGCGTTACAATTACGTGCTTAAAGAGTTCCATTTCTGATAGAGGGTGACAGCACTAATATAGGCAAAATACAGAGATGACTTTGCAGTAAAAATGTCTAATTAATGCTTCATGTTGTCCATGCACATAGCACTTGACTAATAAAAATTTCATGTTGTCCATGCAGTCTGCTATGCGCACACACACTCTTGTTTTGTTACAGTCAACTAGTCAAGTGCTCTTTAATGGAAAGGTGCAGTTCGTCTGATAAAAAGATTGAGAATGTTGTTGAGGATTACGAGAGCTAGAGAATATAATTTGATTAGCAAATTTCTGATGCATCGCCGAGTTGAGATAGCAAAGAATCCTACCCATTCTGGATTCTGCGGTCATTAAGTCTTAATTTCCTCCAACGACTCGACCTCTCATCAACATATGGATTTGAAGTAAACTCTGAATACGTGCAATCACTTCCAAAATTCACAAACTAGTAGAAGCTACATTGTGTGTTAGCGAAAATCAAGACCGGCCAAACCTTTACAGTTTTGAAAATGCAAGGATGATCTCGAAAATATTCGAAATTTGAAGTACCCTAATTGCAAACTAGAATAAAAGATCATGAAATGTTCTCGCTTGGATGCATACTTGGATTCAGAATCAGTGAGTCAGCAGTACTCTCTCTCTCTCTCTCTCTCTCTCTCTCTCCACACACACACACACACACACACACACACACACACACACACACACACACACACAAACTTACACTTGAGGCCACCAGAGCTGACACGTCGATCACATAAACAAAATGGTCAAGGACCCCATATCACTGGCTGAAGGGATAAGGAAAAATGAGAGAATGCTAGCTCTCTTTTGTTTGAAATGAACCTACCAAAACTGGTTCTTATCAGAATCATTTTGCACAATAATGCTAATTTATGGCCCAACTCCAATTCTACTTAATAGAATCAGCACCAACACCAAGAACACTAATGGCATCATCATCAGAAGCACTTGCCAGCTTGCAAGAGCCAGCAGAAGATGCATAGTAGCCACTGCAGGCTTGGTTGCAGCTGCTACAGTGTTAGCTTCAGCAGCAACAGTAGGTCTTGCAATTGAGGCTCCTGAACAAGGCGAGACTCTAGCCAACATACCACAGACGCTATCCGGCGAGTGCATTTTGCCCAAGGATTGCAAGAAAGCTCGGATTCAAAAGCCGAAATCAAGGAAAGCGGAGTCTTGCACGATCAAGTGTGTCACTACTTGTATCAGGGGTGGCGAGGGCTCGCCCGGTGAAGGCCCCTTCAATGTCAGAAGGTACACATTCCTAGTTGGTTCACAACTCATATGAATCAACTTTGCATTTTGTGAACGACTATCTGTGATGCTAATGCAAAATGTTAACCATGGCATTGTACAATACCATCATTCTTCGTAAACTTGTACTAGCTAGCATCGTCTCATTTGATTTGACTGCAAATTTGACCTTGCTTTACTCCAGAATTTTTAACAAGTGATAGTATATATGGTGTTCATTCTTTGGTGCAGACCTATAGTTGTTTTCAAACAAGGGTTCCGAAGCCGTCAATACTGGTACATATTTTCTCTAGCTTGAGCTCTGCGTCTGCTAATGGTCACCATCTTCATTTTAGCTTACAGAACCTGTTTTGAACGATCATAATCATTTGGCCATTTATAGCCCTTGTGAAATTGTGCTCTTTCTTTTGGCAGTTTGGTGGAGTGCTCAGATATTTGTAATTTGATTCGAGATGGTGACGATGGGCCTTAATGACTACATTTTTGTAATCAGCAACTGTATAGCCCTTAGTTTTATCCTCGTTAACGAAGAAAAAATTTCTCTTATTTTTCTTAAGAATTTCTGGATGTTTATTCAAAGTTCAAACACTGAAAATTTTCTTCTTCCTATGAGAATGTGGAGTGTCGTCTCGTATTGAAGAATAAAGACCTTGCAAATGTGTTTATAAGAATTTGGACCTCTCCAACTATTACTAATTAGTTTTGGTTGTGACATTTAAATTACTTTATCACATTTTTGTTAAAGTTTCTCATGAACCCCTTTAATTAGGATGGGAAGATATGGATTTGGAATGTGACTATGTTGCTTTAGTTACGGCATTGTCCAATGAGATGGAGGATTACTCAGAGATTGGAAAGATTATTGATGATTGTCACTGCATATAAGCAGTGAGATCCATTCAAGTACGCCATATTTATAGGGCATACCTTGCTAGTTTTTCTATTCGTGATGATTTGTGGTTATATGAGACACTTGATATTATTCAGAACGTTCTCTACAAAAATTTATGTCATTGTTATAGGGCATGCCTTGCTAATTTTTTTATTCGTGATTATATGAGACACATGCATGCTATTATTTAGAAAGTTCTCTACAAAAAATTTATGTCATTGCTCTAGAGATTTAGGCACTACGTATGTCCCCCTAGCTCGAGGTACTCTCAAATCATTAACGCAAATAATATTGGCGACCCGATCTAATGGGACGTTCACCCCCCTTTTCAAAAACAAAAAGAAGAACACTTTTTTTTTTAAATTTTGTTATTAATTTCTACATTATTCTCAATTGCAATTTTCAAATTCTTCTAATCTTGAAATATTTTGTAGCGAAATTCGGTGTCTTTGGGTGAGCTAGCCTAGCACAAAACAAAATTAAAAAAAAAGCTTTTATTAATTAGTATGTATCCATAACCGCAACATTACATTAGCATGAATTACACATCCCTCCCAATCACATTCCTTCAACAAAGAATGCATTCAATTTCACAGCTAATTAAGCAATGTTCAACTTTTAATCAACTCTGAATGAGGGATCGAAAGTAGGAAATAAACATTGCTACATACTCAGATCGATAAGGAAACAAAAAGCAGAGGATATATATATGGCTGATAAGAATACAAGTCCAAAACACAAGGCAACACCATTGAAAGCTACTCTCTTCCACAATCGACATAAAACCCAGAGATGTCTTTTGGAACCATAGAACCAGCTGAGAGAATTTTCTAAGGTGGACTATGACAACTAGTTTGGATATTAATTTGCAAAGACAATTCTAAGTTGGGGCCGGGAATAATAGTTATTTTGCATGCTAATGCAAAAATTAATAATTGGCAAGATGCAGTAGGGTTAGGGCAAACAATCGACCCACAAAAAATTCCAAAACAATCACCATTTGATTGTTTTCTTTGATTTTGATTAAAAACCTGACAACAAAAGCATTAAACATATGTTTAAAATATAATATTCATTTTAAGATGAATCCAATTTTCTTCATTTGTTGTCTGAATTACAGAATGAACCACTTTCTCTGGGTATAGTATGTACACTGAGAGCGGCTATACTTTGATTGTCAGATTGGAAATTTTCAAGTATGATGAAACAATATACAACATATATAAGAAAACATAGTGTATGAAATGCATCATATTAATTAACTAGACTAGCTTGCGCAATTGAGTGCACCCCACTAAACTCTTGTAGGCTCCAAATTGAATGCACTTCGCTAAAATTCTAAAATTCGTTTTTAACATTTATAATTCATATATATTTCAGCTCTAAAAATTGGTTATACATATATGGTATTATTATTGGGACGTCACACATATCATGTGATTTGACGGTACTGTAAAAAAAATTCTGGTAGTGGTAGTGGGATAAGAACAATCAAATTGGGACTGTGAGTTGATTAATTAATTACTGCACTTTCATTTTCTTTTTTTTTTGAAAAATAAAAATAAAAATAAATGAGTTATGTTGCATGTGGCCAATTTGGTATGAATATGAAATATCACTCAAGATGGTACAATGCATGTGAATGTGGAAGGTACGTAGTTGGCTAGCTCGTTTTCAACATTACCCTTATTTGTCTCTGACTTTTCAACATCACCCTTATTTGTCTCTGACTTTTCAACATCACCAGTCCTTATTTCTCACTAATAATGTCTCACTAACAATGTACAAAAATTCCAAGCTAACCCATAAAAAGTTGGTACAATGCGAATGCATGTGGAAGATGCGTAGTTTTTTTGATAAGGTGGAAGTTACGTAGTTGGCTAGCTCATAAAAAATTCTCTTATTTTTTTTTTCATTTTAAAAGATTGCATATGAGTCTCATTCTGTAATCACATTTCGGCAATCTAAATATCCAAATTTTAGTACAACAGATTTAGGTCATACCCCTAAAGTTTCAGTCAAAACGAAATCATTTAGGCGTTCATTGGTTAAACTAATTACTATGATGGTAATTAACGTCTAATATTAAACGCATTGGGTTCATCGACACTTTTTCTCCAAATTAAGTACCCAAAATAATTCTCTAAAATCTGAACGGTCGTGAGGATTACTGAAAGTGATCGCAAAGTGAGTCTCACAAGCAATCCCTTAAAATGCAAAAAAAAAAAAAAAATCCCTTATTATTGCAGTCTTAGCATTATATTGTTGTTGATATAAAGTGATATCATTTCACTCGATCTCTTATTGCTAGAATGCTAGCTGCTTATAAATTCACTGCCTCATCAAGTGACCTCCTCACAAACCAAACCAAACCAAACTGAATTAGCAAATAGCAAACAAACATGGTTGGAGGCAGAGAATTTGAGGTGAGTACGAGGAAGCAAGAAGTGGTGGCGGCTATGCTGCCAATTCAAGAGCACTGGCTACCACTCTCCAACCTCGACTTGCTTCTGCCTCCGGTCGATGTGGGAGTGTTCTTCTGCTACAAGAACCACAACAGCCCCTCTGCGGCCGCTGCCAGGGCCGGGGTTCTGAAGAAGGCCCTGGCCCAAACCCTGGTGACGTACTACGTCTTTTCGGGTGAGGTGGTGGCGAACTCTGTCGGGGAGCCTGAGATTCTGTGCAACAACCGTGGCGTTGATTTCGTTGAAGCTTTTGCAGACGTTGAGCTTAGAGAGCTCAATCTTTACAACCCTGATGAGTGCATTGAAGGCAAATTGGTTCCCAACAAGAAGCATGGCGTTCTTGCTGTCCAGGTTTATCCATTTACCATCCTTAATTTCATTTCAATTATTGTACCTTTAACTTTTTCCAGGGAATGTATAGAGATCGTTACCAGAAGTTAACCCATTTCATTCCTTGAGCAAAAGCAGCATAGCTAGCTAGCTAGCTTCTGAGAACAAAGAGTAACAACGCTAAAAGAAAGCCCAACTGACCAGATTATAGGAGGGTGTTAATTATTTACATAAATTTTGACAAGAAGAATATATTAATTACATCATTATTTTGACAACTTAATACTCAAGATGATTTTGGTCATACTGTGCTCAGTAGTCTTTCGCTTGGGTTTTCTGTGCTAGAATCCAAAAGAAACTGTAATCATGTACTAGAATCCAAAAGAAACTTTACAGTTTTTTTTAATCCGGTACTCTAATGACATGTTTACTTATTTGGAATGAGTATGAGAATAAATGAATTGATTTCAATTCCTGAATTTTCTTAATTAGGTTAACTAACTTGTACATGAATCAAAATGATTGTGAGTTCCACATAAAAGTAACTAAAAAAGAGTAATTTATTTCTGAATATTCAGAGTTTGATTACAAGGGGGAGTATGTATTATGAATGAACTCTGATTCATTTATATTTTCATTCCAAGTAAATAAACATGTCATAAAATATTTATATCCAAAAATAATTAAACCACAACCTAATTAATTAAAGCCCCCAAGTTTGGTCAAATAACAAAAAAAAATCATCACATGTTTCAAATTGAATATTTTCATTATTCTTTGAAGTGTCATTATCGCTATCCAAAAGTACTCATGATATACATTCATTTCAAATTATGCTCATCGATAGAAATATCCTAATAATCATTTTTCTCTTGTGGCTGGAAATGAATAAAACTGCAGGCAACTGAGCTCAAGTGTGGTGGGATGGTAGTGGCATGCACCTTCGACCACCGCATAGCAGACGCTTTCTCAGCCAACATGTTCCTCGTCTCATGGGCCGAGATGGCCCACTCAAAATCGCCACTCACTACGATCCCATCTTTCCGTCGTTCTTTGCTAAACCCTCACGATTCCGGTCACATCCACCCTTCCCTCAACGACATGTACGTCTCGGTCACATCTTTGCCACCTCCGCCTCCCAAAAACGACACCAATGATGATGAGGACCATCCCATTAGTCGCATATACTACGTAACAGCCATGCAACTTATCAAACTTCAAGCACTTGCCACCTCCAGTGGTCGCAAAAGGTCCAAGCTCGAATCCTTCTGTGCCTTCTTGTGGAAAATGGTTGCCGGAAGTGGGACCCACAATGATGTTGAAAAGTTATGCAAAATGGGGATAGTTGTTGATGGACGACCAAGAATAGCCGATGAAAATGATCTAATGGCTAGTTACTTCGGCAATGTGTTGTCTATTCCATTTGGCGGTAAAAAAGTACAAGAGCTTAATGAAAAATCACTGAATTGGGTAGCCAATGAAGTTCATGAGTTTCTGGAATGTGCGGTGACGAAGAAGCATTTTTTGGGGCTGATAGACTGGGTGGAGGCTCATCGCCCCGTGCCAGGCTTGGCCAAGATATATTGCAGCGGGAGCGAAGAGGGGCCGGCTTTCGTGGTGTCCTCCGGGCAAAGGTTTCCGGTTTCTAAGGTGGATTTCGGTTGGGGAGCGCCCGTTTTTGGGTCATACCATTTTCCATGGGGAGGCAATGCCGGGTATGTGATGCCGATGCCGAGTCCAGTCGGGAATGGGGACTGGGTTGTGTACATGCACATGTTGAAAGGGCAGTTGGAAGTGATAGAGAAGGAGGCTGGTCATGTGTTTAGGCCCTTAACCTTTGATTATCTTAATTAGTTAAATTTCATTACTCTTATAGTCTTATGTATTAATCAGCTAGGTTAATTTCCATGCATGTATGTACCTAGCTATATATGGGAGTATGAGTACTCTTTACCATAATTACTACTTACTACGTACGTACTATATATATATTGTTTACGCATGGACATAGCGATGTATGGCATTATCTGTACTCTTTATTACTAGTTACTAGTATTCGATCCGTTGGAGATGTGTCTAAAGGAAATATTGCTCTTCAACGTGCAAATTAATTATCATAAAATTAATTAACGATACTAGAATAATATTCAAATGTAACTAAACTCGATAACTAAACTCTAAATCTCCATTCTAATAATTCGACACCCATCGTACAATGTAATCAATTAACCTGATATTTTTTTTAACATATATACTTTCTAGCTAGAGTTATGTCATGAATATAAAAATAAGAGTTTTTATCACCAATAAGGTCTAAACTTTAATGCACCAGCAATAAAGGTACTCAACTTTCAAAAGTGATTAATAAGGTACTTGGACTTTAAAAACACATCATCGAGATACCTCAGTTCATTTTTCATTACTTGTCCGTTAATTATGAGGGCATAGCAATCATTTGACATATCTCAACTTTCAAAAGTGATCAATAAGATACCTAACTAAACTTTTAAAAACATATCATTAGGATACCTCAATCTATTTTTCATCATATCTCAGTTAAATGAAATATGCTGAATCTACGTACATGTCTCTTCCCTCCTCTCACCTTATCTTTTCTCTCTAAAATTTACAATGTAATTAATTATTCTCCTTCCAGATTTTTCATTCAAAACTTCATCATTATCCTCTACTTATAATCAATAATTAAGTAGACTTTAATTATTTTTTTGGAGGGTACGTGTTATTTTTTTGGAGGGTATTACTTTGATTACTTTAATCAATATAAATTTAAGTACTGACTAATTCAAAAGCTAGATCATCCATACATTATATTTCAAACACACTTATGCGCATCATCCATACATGAGAAAATATCTCGGTGACATTAGATTTTATCTCTCACTTTGGTGGGAGTCGAAGAGAGAAAAAAAGAGAAAAAAGGGGATATAAGCAAAAAAAAAAAACAAAGGTGAGAAAATACCATAAAACGTACCCATGAAAAATATCTCATATGGGCAAAATAAAAATTTCTAAAAAATTCACCATTGGTAAAACATGTTTTTTAAAAGGTGTTCCAATTGACAGAACTCGAAAATCTTGAATCGTTTATTTTTTTTATTATGAATTTTCTTGTTTCCCGACTTTAAAAAATCAGATGGGCATCAAACTATCAAAGACATCCTTAGCATGGACATATACATCGTTAGCCTCACTAACATGGACATGCCTTGTTAGTTACCCTCGATACTATGTGCATCATTAGTTAGCCTCGCTAGCATGGTCAACGTTGGAAGTGTTGGGGGCATCTCGGGATGCCTCATTATGAACTGCACTTTTCTCTTCAACTTTATTAGTGTCAAAATTTCACCATTGACAAAACCAACATAATTTTTAAAAGGCATGTCAACTGACTTTGCTAAAAAAAAACCAAATCATTTTTTAGTTATGATTTTTTAAGTTTTTCAACTTTGAAATATCATAGCTCACAAACGACTTAAACTTTTCAAGCAAAATTAGTTGGAAAAACTTTAAAAATTATTTTTTAATATTAGTAAAGTTGTTTCACGGACAAAGTTGAAGGAAAACGGGGATTGGTGTGGTTTGGCACGTTTGGAGGTGCCACGGCTTGCCCTGACATGTCAAACCTTGCAAACTCCATTTTTCCTTTAACTTTGCCGTGCCAAAACTTCATCATTGGTAATACACGATTTTTAAAAAGTGTTTTCAACTGATTTTGCTCAAAAATTTTGAATCGTTTATTTTTTTATAAATTTTTGCATTCTGTCAGCTCGAGAAGTCCTTAAAAATCATGATTTGAGTGTGAGAATATTTTGGTGCAAAAATAAGAACGTGTGATTTTGGCCCAAAAATCGTATGTTATAATCCAAGGTTATGGATGAAAAACCATGGTTTCGGGAAACAATAAAATTTCTCAAAACTTCACCATTTTTTTTTGGGCAACAAAAACTTCACCATTGATAAATCATGTTTTGTAAAAGGTGTTTCAATTTATAGAACTCGAAAATCTTGAATTGTTTATTTTTTATGAATTTTCTAGCGCACGTCTCTTCTATCCTCTCAACTTATATTTTTCTTCCAAAATTAACAATGCAATTAATTATTCTCCTTTTAGATTTTTCTTTCAAAACTTCATTCTTATCCTCTTTCTATAATCAATAATTAAGTAGATTTTGATTATTTTTTTTGAGGGTACTACTTTGATTACTTTAATTAATATGAATTTAAATACTGACTAATTCAAAAGTAGATCATCCATACATTATATTTCAAACGCACTTTATGTGCATCATCCATACATGAGAAAATACCGATGATATTAGATTCAGTCTCTCACCTCAGTGGGAGTCGAAGAGAGAAAGAGAGAATAAGAGGATATAAGCAAAACAAAAAAAAAGTGAAAAAATTCCTTGAAAAAATATCTCACATAGGCCACACGTGATATAATTTAACTGAGTTATGACGAAAAATTGACGAATGTATCCCAATGATATATTTTTAAAAGTTCAGGTATCTTATTGTTCACTTTTGAAAGTTTAGATATGTTAAATGACTAATATGCCCTCATAATTAAAAGTCAAGTAACTGAAAATGGACGAAAATATCCCGATGATGTGTTTTTGAAAGTTCAGTTACCTTATTAATTATTTTTGAAAATTGGGTACTTTTATATTTAGTACACCAAAATTTAAACTCTGCTGGTGATTGAGCATTGGGTGTAGTCCAGTTGGACTAGACAGTGGCCATCCCCGCTCACAACCGGGTTCGAATCCCCCCCACCCCACAAATTTCGAACTTTGGAGCCATATTCCCCCTCCCCTTTATAAAAAAAAAAAAAAACTCTGCTGGTGATAAAAACTCATTTTCTTGGCTGTTAGAGTGATCTGGATTCCGTATGAGGACAATAAATAGCAAGCCAATACTAAAATTCCACAAAGTGTATATCAAAGGCTTAAATACATACTTGTTCATTGTATTGGCTGTCGTAATAATTAAAGGCACACCCTAGAAGGCTTATAGAAGCAGTTTTGTGTATCGATCATAAGGCACCCCGGAAAGAAGATCGTTGCAGTAGACGACCCGAAAGTACTTTGAGACCGGGTTATTCAAATGCGCTTCAATTAATGCACCTCCTCAGCTGGAAATCCCCTGTAATTGGTTTCCCAAATGTGTACTCACCCAACAACTCTGATTCACCTCCATCTCCTCATGCAACACTAGCACTATTGGGAACAATGAGGCGAGTGCATGCCCCGCCTAGGCTATATATGCCCCGAAACTATGAACTTTGCATTTTTATGCTCCTCTAGTTAATTAGCTCTTGAACTTTGTTCTTACAGCGTATAGTATGCACTCATTGCCCTTGTTTCTAGTGGACATTTCTTGTTTGGAGCAGTACTGGCCACCTCAGAGTTAGAAAACAATGCTTTGATTTCTTCTGAAGGTCTTTGCATTGAAAGTCATTGTGGAAGGTTACAGGACTAGTTCTATTTCCCAATCCTAAGGCTTCTAGGAATCCCATGTTTAGTTTACCAAATTTGTGATTTTCAGAACATGAGTAGTCAAAGTCGGTGCTCCAAACATCGGCATAAAAAGGATCTCTGCCCCTGAAGCTGATAAGGATCAAATTTGCATCTTTAGGCTTGTCACACACATGGTGGTGATCTCCTTTCAAAAATCTATCAAATCGATCATTGCTCAATAAAGGAGAAGAATAATATTTGGCATATAATGCCTCTGTTTTCATTGAATTTTCCATTCTTAAGAATCATGTTCAAAATGTGCTTACCATTCCGGCAATTTTAGAAGTACGTCCACAAAAATTCATCTGCTTTCGTTGAAAGTTCCACAATATATAGACTTGTTAGTATATATTTTGTAGCGAATTGCGGTATCATTTGGATGAGCATATAACAAAACAAAATAGAAAAGCTTTTATTAATTAGTATGTATCAATTAATAATGTAATCATATCAGCAGAACAAAATCACACCATCAGACGCAACAAGAATGCACAAACTGATAATGTGATATCTGCACATAAAGACAGCAACAGAAGGCAAAGCGTGCTCCCCTATTCAAGTAGAAGAGACGTACAACTCTTGTTATTATCTCACAAGACCAAGACCAAGAGACCAAGTCTAAACCACATATTCATTTGTACAGTAGTCAAAATTTACATTGAACACTTTGTTTCTTAATTGCTAGGCTTTTACCTATTGTATTATAAATAGCTTCATTCACTGTACAAAGATGATTAAGGCAATACAACACAAATTCAAACTCTCTCAAATTCTTCTTTGCTGTTTGGTTTTCTTTATCAATAACCGCAACATTACATTAGCATCAAGTATGAATTACCCATCCCTCCCAATCACATTCCTTCAACAAAGATTGCATTCAATTTCACAGCTAATTAAGCAATGTTCAACTTTTAATCAACTCTGAATGAGGGATCGAAAATAGAAAATAAACATTGCTACGTACTCGGATCGATAAGGAAACTAAAAGCAGATCGAGGATAGATGGCTGATAAGAATACAAGTCCAAAACACAAAGCAACACCATTGAAAGCTACTCTCTTCCATAATCGACATAAAACCCAGAGCTGTCTTTTGGAATCATAGAATCAGCTGAGAGAATTTTCTAAGGTGGACTATGACAAAAGGGTTGGATATTTGCAAAGACAATTCTAAGTTGGGGAATAATAGTTATCTTGCATGCTAATGCAGAAATTAATAATTGGCAAGATGTAGTAGGATTAGGGCAAACAATCGACCCACAAAATTCCAAAACTATCACCATTTGATTGTTTACTTTGATTTTCATTAAAAACCTACCAACAAAAGCATTAAACATATGTTTAAAATATAGGATTCCTTTTTCAGATTAATCCAATTTTTTTCATTTGTTGTCTGAATTACATAACAAAGCACTTTCTCTGAGTATAGTATGTACACAGAGAGCGGCTATTTTATTTTAATATTTCTAATTCATTATTTCAGTTCTAAAATTTTGTTATACATGTATAGCCTTATTATTGGGACGTCACACATGTCATGTGGTTTGAAGGTACTGTAGTAAAAATTCTCGTAGTGGTGGTGGCATGGGCCAAGAATAATCAAATTGGGATTGAGAATTGATTAATTAATTACTGCACTTTCGTTCTCGTTTTTTTAAAAATAAAAATAAAAATGAATGAGTTATATTGCATGTTGCCAATTTGATTCATAACTTTGGTATGGAATATCACTCAAGATAGAAATAATGGAAAGAAACTCGCTATCGTGTGAAAATGAAGAAAAATGTTGTTAGGGCTCAAGTGAGACTCAGATAGACCTAAAAAAGGTTAGCTAGTCACATTAATTTTGACGGAACTTTAAACCTGCTTAGATGGAAACATTGAAACCCTAACTAATTTGTTGTAGAATTTGGAATAATTAGTTACTATATATATTATGTCTGTCTTCTTTTTCTTTTGACCTAACAATACCCTGTGTGTCGTACGTCATTGTTGCTGAGTATCAAACATGAAGCATATATATATATATATATAGCTTTTACTTCACCAAATTAGAGATTGCAAATTGGTTACTAATTAGGGTATGATAGGGACCTGTGACGGGCTTTACAAAGTAACTTGGAATCACCCCTATTATATCCGTTTTCCTTGTAGCTTAATTCGTCATTGTAGCTGACTTTCAACATCAACTCCTTATTTCTCACTAACTTGTACAAAGATTCCAAGCTAACCCATAAAAAGTTGGTACAATGCGCGCGAATGCATGTGGAAGTTACGTAGTTGGATAGCTCATTTTCTAGTTTTTCACTTCCACAATCCTAGCTAGCTAGGAGGGCTCTTCGATTAAGAGAATTTTTTTTTTCATTTTAAAAGATTTACATGTGGGACTCATTTTGTTCTCACATTTCTGCCATCCAACTGTCCAAATTTTAGTACAACAATGTTAGGTCATACCTGCAAAGTTTCAGTCAAAACGGAAATCATTTAGGCATTCATTGGTTGAACTAATTACTATGATGGTATTTAACGTCTAATATTAAACGCATTGGGTTCATCTACACATTTTCTCTAAGTTAAGTACCATAAATTTTGCGAAAGTAATCTATTAATGGCAACCTAAAATCTGAACGGATTGCCGAAATGTGATCGCAAAGTGAATCTCACAAGTAATCTCTTAATTTGCAAAAAGTAAAATATTTTAATAAATACAATTCTCTCTCACGTGATTTGGTCAACAAATTTAATAAATAATTATTGCAGTCTTAGCATTATATTATTGTTGATAAAATGATATCATTTCACTCGATCACTCGATCTCTTATTGCTAGCTGCTTATAAATTCACTGCCTCATCAAGTGCCCTCCTCACAAACCAAACCAAACTGAATTAGCAAATAGCAAACAAACATGGTTGGAGGCAGAGAATTCGAGGTGAGTACGAGGAAGCAAGAAGTGGTGGCGGCTATGCTGCCATTGCAAGAGCACTGGTTACCACTCTCCAACCTCGACTTGCTTCTGCCTCCGGTCGATGTGGGCGTGTTCTTCTGCTACAAGAACCACAGCAGCGCCTCTGCAGCTTCGGCCAGGGCCGGGGTTCTGAAGAAGGCCCTGGCCCAAACCCTGGTGACGTACTACGCCTTTTCGGGTGAGGTGGTGGCGAACTCTGTTGGGGAGCCTGAGATTCTGTGCAACAACCGTGGGGTTGATTTCGTTGAAGCTTTTGCAGACGTTGAGCTTAGAGAGCTCAACCTTTACAACCCTGATGAGTGCATTGAAGGCAAATTGGTTCCCAACAAGAAGCATGGCGTTCTTGCTGTCCAGGTTTAATGGTTTATCCTTTTACCGTCCTTTCATTTCAATTATTATACCTTCAACATTTTCCGGGGAATCCGGGAATGTATAGGGATCTTTTCCGGGGTGCTAATTCATTACGTCATTTTTTAAAGAAGAATAACATCATTATTATGACAAATTAATACTCAAAATGATTGCCCCCAAGTTAATTTGGACAAACAACAAAAACAAATCATCACGTGTTTCAAATTGAATATTTTCATTATTTTTTGTGATGCTAAAATAGAAGTGTCAAAGTTATTTTCATCATCGCTATCCAAAAGTACTCCAGATATTTCATTCATTTCAAATTATGCTCATCGATAGAAATATCCTAATAATCATTTTTCTCTTGTGGCCGGACATGAATAAAACTGCAGACAACTGAGCTCAAGTGTGGCGGGATGGTGGTGGCATGCACCTTCGACCACCGCATAGCAGACGCCTACTCAGCCAACATGTTCCTCGTCTCATGGGCCGAGATTGCCCACTCAAAATCGCCACTCACTACGATCCCATGTTTCCGTCGTTCTTTGCTAAACCCTCGCCATCCCGGTCACATCCACCCTTCCCTCAACGACATGTACGTCCCGGTCACATCTTTGCCTCCTCCGCCTCCCAAAAACGACACCAATGATGATGAGGACCATCTCATTAGTCGCATATACTACGTAACAGCCATGCAACTTATCAAACTCCAAGCCCTTGCTACCGCCAATGGCTGCAAAAGGTCCAAGCTCGAGTCCCTCTGTGCATTCTTGTGGAAAATGGTTGCCGGAAGTGGGACCCACAATGATGCTGAAAAGCTATGCAAAATGGGGATAGTTGTTGATGGACGACCAAGAATAGCCGATGAAAATGATCTAATGGCTAGTTACTTTGGCAATGTGTTGTCCATTCCATTTGGCGGTAAAAAAGTACAGGAGCTTAATGAAAAATCACTGAATTGGGTAGCTGATGAAATTCATGAGTTTCTGGAATGTGCAGTGACGAAGGAACATTTTTTGGGGCTGATAGACTGGGTGGAGGCTCATCGCCCCGTGCCAGGCTTGGCCAAGATATATTGTAGTGGAAGCGAAGAGGGACCGGCTTTCGTGGTGTCCTCCGGGCAAAGGTTTCCGGTTTCTAAGGTGGATTTCGGTTGGGGAGCGCCGGTTTTTGGGTCGTACCATTTTCCATGGGGAGGCAATGCCGGGTATGTGATGCCGATGCCGAGTCCAGTCGGGAATGGGGACTGGGTTGTGTACATGCACATGTTGAAAGGGCAGTTGGAAGTGATAGAGAAGGAGGCTGGTCATGTGTTTAGGCCCTTAACCTTTGATTATCTTAATTAGTTTCATTTCATTAATCTTATGTATTAATAAGCTAGGTTAATTTACATGCATGTATGCATGTATGTACCTAGCTATATATGGGTGTATGAGTACTCTTTACCCTATATAATTACTACTTACTACTATATATTGTTTACGTATGTACATAGCGATGTATGGCATTATCACTAGTCTTTATTACAAGTTACTCGCTAGTATTCGATCTGTTGCAGATGTGTCTAGAACAAAAATGATTTTCCTCCGAAAAACAAAAAAAAGAACCAAAAAGATTAATCTAAAGGATATATTGCTCTTCAACGTGTAAATTATCATAAAATTAATTAACGATATTCGTATAATATTCACAGGTTACAATGTAACTAAATTCTAAATCTCCATTCTAATAATTCGACATCGATCGTAATTAATCTGATCTTTTTTTTAACAGAAATTACTTTCTAGCTAGAGTTATGAATATAAAAACAATGCTAGCTAGTATTCTTCTTGTGGTCATTGATACCTCTAGATATATTTTGAGAACAGTGTGAAGTTTCCTCACTCAATTAACATATACAGTGTTTGCTAATTAGATGGTTTTGGATAACATTGTCAGAGTACAATTAATTTGTTTTTACATTGACACAAGGAAAGAGATGGACTAGGTCTAGAATGCCCACGGCTGATCGACCTAGCTTGGGATTTCAATTTGGGCAACCAAGCGTGAGCCTATCATTATCGATCTTAGTTCAAATTCTTAGTTCCCTGACTTTATTTCGTCATACGTACAATGTTATTGTCACCATGAGTCAGTATCAATCCTGTCCAAATTGTCTATAATTAGTGAGTATCGAAACAAGATAAATGGCATGCAAAATTTTATTCAATATAATAAAATAACGAGAAATGGTGAAGTATTGAGTTAGAATTAGGTTAGATTATGAATTTGATTCCTTCCAATGTAACAAAAAAAAATTGTTAACCGCACTTAGTACGTGATATAGACAACATTTTTTAGTACGTTTGTTTACTTTGTTGAAATGCTCATTCTCTTAACCTTTGTTGTTATGAAATTTTGATATATGTACGTTTGTGTCTTTTCCTTTGGAATGCAAAAGTGCAGAATATGAATCGATCAGTACGAATGTGGACTGTGACTAGTGATAGAATACAGTCAGTAGAAACCTCAAAGGTCAATACAACTGATATGATTGAACCATGTCAGCTGGCCGGAGCGAGCTTAAGACCAATTAAGTCAAGAAGAGAAAACGGAGAAAGTTTTAAGTTTTTTTTTCTTTTTTGTCAAGAAAGAAATTAAGTTAAGTGAAGACGTGGTGTTTTCTCTATTAGTTTTATGACTTTATCCTCGTTAACGAAGAAAAGACTTATCTTATTTTTCTTAAGATTTCTAGATGTTTATTCAAATTAAGTTCAAACATTGAAAATTTTGTTGTTCTGGTGAGAATGTGGAGGAGTGTTGCTCCCTATTGGATAATATGGATATTGTAAATATGTTTATAAGAATTTGAGTCTCTCCAACTATTACTAATTGGGTTTGGTTGTGACGCTCAGATTACTTAATTTATCACACTTTCATTCAAGTTTCTCATGCACCCATTAGGATGGGAAGATGTGTATTTGGAATGTGACTATGTTGCTTTAGTTGCGGCATTGTCCAATGAGATGGAGGATTACTCGGAGATTGGAAGGATTATTGATGATTATCACTACATATATGTAGTGAGATTCATTCAAGTACGACATATTTATAGTAAAGCAAATAGTGTTGCCCATCGATTGACATATTTTGCTAGTTTTTTTTTTCTTTGTGATGATTTGTAGTTATATGAGATACCTGCTATTATACCCAATGGGTTTGGTCTAGTGGAAGCATGCTAGGCTGCAAGTGGGGAGAACGCTACAGTGATACTCCTGGTAATAAGAGGTCATTGTTTCGAACCTCAGCTTGTAAAAAACATCCCTTGGGGAGAGATCATACCTCGATCAATTGCTTCCGGCCTCGAAGTGGTAGCCCACTTTGAGACACCTGCTATTATTCCAAACGTCCTCTACAAAAATTATTTCCATACGTCCCCCTCGAGGTACTCTCAAATCATTAATGCAAATAATATGGGCAACCCGATCTAGTGACTAGTGGGACGTCCACCCCCTTTTAAAAAAAAAACATTTTCTTTTTTGCTTTGTTATCAATTTCTATATTATTCTCAATTGCAATTTTCAAATTCTCATAATCTTGAAATATTTTGTAGCGAAATTCGATGACCTTTGGGTGAGCTAGCCTAGCACAAAACAAAATAGATAAAGGTTTTATTAATTAGTATGTATCTATAACCGCAACATTACATTAGCATCAAGTATGAATTACCCATCCCTCCCAATCACATTCCTTCAACAAAGAATGCATATATTCAATTTCACAGCTAATTAAGCAATGTTCAACTTTTAAACAACTCTGAATGTGGGATCGAAAATAGGAAATAAACATTGCTACATACTCAGATCGATAAGGAAACAAAAAGCAGAGGATAGATGGCTGATAAGAAAACAAGTCCAAAACTCAAGGCAACACCATGGAAAGCTACTCTCTTCCATAATCGACCTAAAACCCAGAGCTGTCTTTTGAAACCATAGAACCAGCTGAGAGAATTTTTTAAAGTGGACTATGATAAATGGTTGGGGAATAATAGTTATCTTGCACGCTAATGCAAAAATTAATAACTGGCAAGATGCAGTAGGATTAGGGCAAACAATCGACCCACAAAATTCCAAAACAATCACCGTTTGATTGTTTTCTTTGATTTTGATTAAAAACCTAACATAGCTAGGATTCCATTTAATTAAGATGAATCCAATTTTCTTCATTTGATGTCTGAATTATAGAAGGAAGCATTTTCATTGGGTATATAGGATTAGGGCAAACAATCAACCCACAAAATTCCAAAACAATGACCGTTTGATTGTTTTCCTTGATTTTGATGAAAAACCTAACATAGGATTCCTTTTCAGATGAATCCAATTTTCTTCATTTGATGTCTGAATTATAGAATGAAGCATTTTCTCTGGGTATATATAGTATGTACAAAGACAGCGGCTATACTTCGATTGTCAGATTGGAAATTTTCAAGTATGATGAAGCAATGTACAGCATATTCTAATTCATTATTTCATAGTTATACATGTATAGCATTATAATTGGGACGTAACACATGTCATGTGGTTTGACGGTACTTTTTTCACGGACAAAGTTGAAGGGAAAAGAAGGTTGACATGGTTTGACAAATTTGGATGTGCCACAGCATGCCAAACCTTGACAACCCCTTTTTTCCTTTAACTTTACCCATATCAAAACTTCATCATTGCTAAGATATGATTTTTATGTGTTCCAATTGAATTTGCTCGAAAATCTCGAAATTTTTATTATTTTTCTAGTTTTTTTACTTTGAAAATCATAGAAAATAAACAAGTCAATAATTTACCCTTCTGTTGACTCAAAAGGTTCTTAAAATTCATGATTTGAGTGCGAGAAATTTTGGTATGAAAATAAAAACATGCAATTTTGGCCTAAAAATTGTGTGTTATACCCAAGATTTTTTGGTGAAAAACCAAGGTATGTTTATGCAAAAAATAAAAACTTCTCAAAACTTCACTACTGGCAAAAATTTTTTTTTAAAATATGTTTCAATTGACAGTACTCGAAAATTTTGAATATTTTATTTTTGGACTAAATTCGTGTTACTACCCTGAACTTTAAGGATCTAATCAGTTCAGTCTCTACACTTCTAATTTCATCAAAACAGTCCTTGAACTTTCAATTCTCACCCAACAGTCCTTAAATGTTAACGTGGCACACCCAAAAATATATAAAATGTCCATTATACCCCAGCCAATCATTTTTTTTAGTTTTTTTTTTTGCGGTTCTTCTTCGTCTTCTTCTTCTTCTTCTTCTTCTTCTTCTTCTCTCTCTCTCTCTCTCTCTCTCTCTCTCTCTCTCTCTCTCTCTCTCTCTCTCTCTCTCTCTCTCTCTCTCTCTCTCTCTCTCTCTCTCCCCCTCCATCCCTTCTTTTATTTCTCTTCTTCTTCTTCCCGTTTCTTTCATCTCTTTCTCTCCATTTCTTTTCTTCTTCACCGTTGTTGTGGGGCGGCGGAGGGAGGAGCGGCACGGGCTTGGCTGTTATGAAAGGAGCTGGAGACCGGAGGGGAGAGACGTGAATTGGAGCCGCGGTTGTGGGTGTCCAAAGTAATTCTGGGCACCCAATCGAGGCACACGACGGCGGCAGGAGGTGTGGCACGGAACACCTTGACTCGGAGGAGCTCGGTAAGGCGGGTTCGTGAGCGGCAAAGGAAGGAGTGGCGGAGGAGAGCATGTATCATTCTGGGCTCACGGCGGTGGTTGTGGGTGTCTAGAGTGGAGGGGAGGAGGAATCGGGGAGAGAGACCGATATCCGAGGTGAGAGGAAGAAGAAAGAGGAGAGGGATAGAGAGAGAGAGAGATGAGAGATGAGAGAAAGAAGGAGGAGGAAGAAGAGAGAGAGAGAGAGAGAGAGAGAGAGAGAGAGAGAGAGAGAGAGAGAGAGAGAGAGAGAGAGAGAGAGAGAGAGAGAGGAGATGAGATGAGAGAGAGAGAGAGAGAGAAGAAAAAAAAAATGATTGGCATGGGCATAATGGACATTTCACATTTTTTTGGGTGTGCCATGTCAGCATTTAACGTTTCAATTGGACGGAATGACTTATTGGGTGAGAATTGAAAGTTCAAGGACCGTTTTGATAAAATTAGAAGTGCAAGAACTGAACTGATTAGACCTTTAAAGTTCAGGGTAGTAATACGAATTTAGTCCTTTATTTTTTTATGAATTTTCTAGTTTTCCGACTTTAAAAAATCGCATGGGCAACGTGGGCATTCTTAACATGGGTATCGTGGATATTCTTAGTATGAGCATTGGCATTGTTAGTCTCGTAGCATGGGTATGCATCGTTAGTTCTCAAAACTTCATTACTGGTAAAAATATTTTTTTTAAAGATGTTCCAACTTGTCTATACTCGAAAATTTCAAATCTTTTATTTTTTTTATGAATTTTCTAGTTTTCTGACTTTGAAAAATCGCATGGGCAACGTGGGCATCGTGGACATTCTTAGCATGAGCATAGACATTGTTAGTCTCGTAGCATGTGCATGCATCATTAGTTATCTTCGCTAGCATGGGCACTGTTAGTTAGCGTCGCTAGCATAGGCATTGTTTGAAGTGTCTTAGGTATCTCGGGATGCGCCTCTTTGTGAAATGCTCTCTTTCCTTCAAGGCTTCAACTTTAGTAGCGTCAAAACTTCACCATTCGTAAAACATTATTTTTAAAAAGTGTGTCATATGAGTTTGCTAAGAAAACAAGACTCGTTTTTTAGTTATGATTTTTTAAGTTTTCTGGCTTTGAAAAATTATAACTCATAAACGACTTGAGTTTTCCAAGCATTTTATATGAGCAATACTGTAAACATTACAATTCTTGACCGAATAAAGCTGGAAGGTCAACAACCACTAGCTAGGTGTGGTCAAGTTGGAAAACTTGTATCATCCAACTTGGGGGAGAACTAGGGCTGCCACTTTTTACCGAACTTTCCAAACCGACTGATTTTTTTTTGTTTGGTAACCGACTTTTTACAAGCCTAAAATAAAAAAAACTGAAACAGATGAAAACCGAAAAAAAAATGGCATCAAAACCAAAAAAACCGAACTGACCATTTTCCCGACCGATTACCGAAAAAATAAACCGAATCGATTATTAATATGCGCAAAAGCACGCATCAATTTAAAGAATATAATTATATACAAATCCTTACAACCAATAAAAATGTCGATGATAGTATAGTGGAAACAAGGGTCATTACCCACAAGAGATTGTTTTATTTGCTAATCTATGTCACGAAAATTAAATAAACTATACAACAAATTTATTTACAAATATATACAAAAGTGTTTTTCAGTTTTTGAAGTGTTAGTTTTTGAAAACAATAAATAAATAAAAGGAAAAAAAAATTTGGATTTTTGTTTTTGGAAAATACAAGTAACTAGGAATTAAACTCTACCACCGAAAATCATGCTTACATGCTGTGTTTCTATCTAATTTCTTTTATTTCTAGATGAAGATGCCCAGGCTACCTCGGTATGCTTGAACGTAACCTATTACCACTTTCTTACTTTGTATGTTAAGAGAGAAAACGTTCTACCCTTAACGTATTTCCTAACGGTCTCGTAAAGGCCCTAACGTGCAGTCTAAAAACTAGATTTAACACTCATGAATCATTAAGTTTCAAAAGGGTCTGAGTCATCACAAAGCATCACAAGTACTGGTGTTGTCTTGCTTATCTTAGGAACCAAGTTACATGCTAACCGTGGTTAACAAGTGTTACTCTAGAATGTGTGAGGAATCTTATTTAACAAGAAGCAGACATCACTCATTCATAACTATAGAACCCTAACATGCTTACTAAGTATGCACCCAAAGCAAACATATAAGGAATTCATCACTGACATAAACAGTAAAATGGTTCTCATCCAAAGATAAAATTGATTAAATAAAATGTCACAGCATGGCCGCAATTAAAACAAGGTTTCAAACAATTCCTATTTATTACACAAATATTTACACAATAACATTTTCCAAATTTATTCACACAAAAATTAAATGCGGAAATTAAAATTAAACAAAAACAAATATAATAATTAAACGAGTTTGAGAAATGTTACTGCTGTGTCCATGAAAATGGACACTTGTCGTCGAGTGCGGGTTGACGACTCAACCATGTGTGCGCGTGAAGACGGCACTGCCCTTCTGGTGTAGGTGGATGGCTCAGCTATATAGAATCGGACTTTGGATGTGGCGGAGGCCCAAATTGAGTTGGGCTTTGGATGGGTGTCCAAATCAATTGGACATGAAGGCTGGCATGGGCCAGGTGCTGTTGAGGAGCCCACAATAGACTAGGCTTGGAATGGAGGCCCAAATCAGATTGGATTGGCCATTGGGCTTGGTCAAAGGCGGGTCAAAGCCCAAGTCAGATTTTGACTTTGACTTTGACTTTTCTTTTCTTCTTTCTCTTCTTGCGGTTCTCTCACTTCTCTTCTTTCTGGTTCTTCTTCTTCCCATCTTTCTTCATCTCCGGCGCCAGAGGTGGCTGTAATCTTAACTTAGGATTACTAATATAAACACAATCACAAAATATATAAACACATATAACTATAGGCATGCTAAAAATAGGACAAGAAAAAATAAAGAACTTACCTGGAGCAGTGAAGGAATCAAATTTTGACTTTGAACAAGGTTAGTTCTTTGTCTTCTAGGTTCGAGTACTTTCTTGCGGCAGTTCTCTCACTTCGATTGTTCTTTCTGGTATCTTCAATTCTTTCCATCTTTCTAGATCATCTACATGTGATTATTTAGTGTGTATCATAGTCATTCTTACAGGTGGCGGTTAAAGCAGCGCCGCTGCAGCTTGGATCGATGGCGGAAGATCTTGGAGCGCTGGGCTCAAGGCACGGCAAAGCGGTGTGCAGAGGCGGCTCGGATTCATCACGGCCTAGGCGAGAGACTCGGGTCTCTTGGTGTGCTGGTGAAGCAGAGGCTCACGGTTGAGCTGAATGGAGCGGAGACGGCGTAGAAGACCGGTTCTGGTCTTGTGATGAACTGGTTATTGGAGCGGCATGGGGGATAAGAGCCACGGTGGGTGATTTAGGCTGCCATGGTTTGGGTTCCAAATCAAGTGAGGTTGCTGTGAATGGTGGTGATGAATTGATGGTTGTGCTTTGTTGCCATTCACAGTGGGTGTAGAGAGAGATTGATAATGTGATGATAGTGATTGCAGGTGGTCGTGATTCCAGTTCTGCAATTGAAAGAGATGTGCGGCAGGTACAGAGGAATGGTGATATGAATTCCCAGAGCAATTGAGCTCTAGGTGTGTACTGAGATGGTGATGATTGCAGATGGCTTCCATGGCTTGGCTTTGAATTGTGATGATGGTTGCTGACTTGCTGTGGTGTGAATGGTGATTGAGGCTGATCATGGTGATGAAGTGAAAGCTTCGAAGTGGGTTGATTGTAGGTGGGCTTGGGTGTTGATTATGGAGATGTGGTGATGGTGAGTACGGTGTTGGCAATTGAATTGCAGGTTAAGAAGGAGAAAAAGTGGTCACAGGTTGCAGCTGGAGTCCAAAGTGTGGTGATGGATTGAAGACTGGAGGATCGTGCTGTCGGGATCCAAGGCGAGTGGTGGCCGGCAGCTGCAAAGGGGAAGAAAAATCAAACAAAGCCAAAATGGCTTTCGGTGATTAACAATAAACAAAAATAATAATTAAATACATAAAATAAATTATAAAAATATAAATAAATAAATAAACATATAAATATAAAAATAAAGATTAAGGAAAATAAACTGGAGGTTTTGAATTGCATTTCACCACCGCGTGTGGTGGTTATGACTCTAATTGTGGTGGTTCGCCGATAATTTATCGGGATTCGAAACGGTTTTCGAAATCTTCGTACAATATCTGTAATCCACAAGTCTAAAAGACACGGTTGACTTTTCGGAATTGCGCTAAAACCTCCAAAATGCACATTTTTGTACAAATATACAATTTCTTCATATTTTCCCTATTCACAAGAAAACACACATTAAACATAACAAACAACTCTTGGAAAAGCCTAATTCGAGTAGTTAAAGATGTTTTGTGTACATATTTTACGTCCACATCAATTATTACCGAAATAACCGAAGTATATGCCGATATATTTTCCGAAATATACACAATTTAAAAATATATAAATAAAGAAACACCTATTTTTTTCGTTATACTCATACCTAATCCTAAAGTTGGGAAATTAATATTAATATGTAACGATTGAGGTATTTCATAAGTAAAATATGAACTTAAGATATATTGAAAACAAATTAGACCGAAATACCTCGATGAGTGTGTACTCAAAATTTATTTTTTTGATTCGTTATTTTTTGGAAGAAAAGTTTATAGACATTAGTCATAGAGCACGTCGTTGGTTTACTAAAATTCTGAAAATATTTGGTTTAACGAATAATGAAAAACCGAAAGGATCCGAAAAAAATACCGAAAAATCCGAAAATATTTGATTTACAGAAGAATCGAAAACCGAAAGGATCCGAAAAACCGAATTCCGAAATATTTCAAATTCGAATCAGTATGGCCGAAACCAATCCGAAATTTTTTGGAATCTGATCGGTAAGGCCGAAATTCGATCCAATCCGCCGAGTGGCAGCCTTAGGGAGAACTGTTCCTGCATCCTGGTAATAGGAGATCAGGGGTTCGAAATCTAATTTGGACAGGTTTGAGGGGCCTTTGGGTTCGTGCATCTGTCAAGTACCAATGGCCAGTTACAGCCCGTTCCACAAAGGGAGAATGTCTCCTCGACTTATCCTCCGGGAAAATTAGAGGAATCCTTGCTGGGAAAAAAATCCCTAATCAAACAAAACTGGAAGGTAAACGTTCAGTGTTTTGGACTTTTGGCACATTACCTACGCATATATATCATAATATCATATGACAACTGTTGTGTCGAATATATATACCAACTTTGACATAATAATTGAGTACAACAAGTACATATACTACTTAAGTACCTACACATATTATATCATATGTGGAAACAGTTCATTTCTTGACCGAGTAAAGCTGGAAGGTAAACGTTCACTGTTTGGACTTTTTGCACATTACCTACCCATATATATGATATGATAACTGTTGTGTCGAATATAACCAACTTGACATAATAATTGAGTACAAGTATATATACTAGTACTACGTACCTAGACATCTTCTGATAAATAAAAAAAATGGCCGGCCACATGATACAACAAGGTATTGTTGTTGGTATTCCCACAAAACTTAATCTTGTAAGGTTAGCAGTCTAACACGTTACGGGGAGCCTATTGTTTGATCACCGCCACCTCAAGTGAGACGCAGATAGACCTAAAAAGAGGTTAGCTAGTCACATTAAGTTTGACAGAACTTTAAACCTGCTTAGATGCAAACATTGAAACCCTAACTAATTTGTTGTAGAATTTGGAATAATTATTTACTATATATATTCGATCTGTCTTTAATGTTTTTCTTTTGACCTAACAATACCCTTTCTGTCGTCATTGTTGCTAAGTATGAAACATGGAGCATATATATATATAGTACAGACCTTCTCTGTTAAGGAGATCATTGTTTTTTATATTACGGAGTTTTGATCTCAGTCGTTAGATCAGATCATTTAAAACGGATCTAACGGCTGAGATCAAAACTCCACACCATAAAAAAGTAAATACCCCATTGCCTGTTAAGGAGTCCCCTTCACCATACAAATTCAAATTGGAAATTTTTTAGCCATTTGATTATCACATTCATCGTTTCAACCTTATCTGATGGACTATATTTGTCTGTAAACTATACAATAAACAGATGACCAAACAATCTCCAATTAATTCAGCTGATGTTTTGCAATGATAATTCTTGAAAATAAATCTAAACGATGAATGACTCCGATGATTGAGTTATATTATCAATTGGTCGGGATGCATATATTCGTATTTTACTTTATGTGCGGACGTCCGCATATGAAGGAAACTATATATATATATATATTTCTAGCTTTTACTTCACCAAATTAGAGATTGCAAATTGGTTACTAATTAGGGTAAGCTAGGGACATGTGACGGGCTTTACAAAGTAACTTGGAATCACCCTTATTATATCCGTTTTCCTTGTAGCTTAATTCGTCATTGTAGCTGACTTTCAACATCAACTCCTTATTTCTCACTAACTTGTACAAAGATTTCCAAGCTAACCCATAAAAAGTTTGTACAATGCGCGCGAATGCATGTGGAAGTTACGTAGTTATCTAGCTCACTTTCTAGTTTTTCACTTCCACAATCTTAGCTAGCTGGAGGGCTCCTCGATTAAGAGATTTTTTTCTTTTTTCATTTAAAAAAATTGTATGTGGGACTCATTTTGTAATCATATTTCGGTAATTCAACTGTCCAAATTTTAGTACAACAGTCTTAGGTACACCTGCAAAGTTTCAGTCAAAACGAAAATTATTTAGGCATTTATTGGTTTAATCAATTACTATGATGGTAATTAACGTATAATATTAAATGCAATGGGTTCATCTACACATTTTCTCCAAGTTAGGTATCCTAAATAATTCTGTTTCGGTTCAAATTTTACAAAAGTAATCTATTAATGACAACCTAAAATCTAAACAGTCATACGGATTGCTAAAATGTGATCGCAAAGTGAGTCTCACAAGTAATCCCTTAAAATGTACAAAAAAAATAAATCCCTTAATAGAGCGACCAGCTTCTACAATACTATGTCACGGTCATTTGGTAAATAAATTTAATAAATAATTATTGCAGTCTTAGCATTATATTGTTGTTGACAAAATGATATCATTTCACTCGATCACTCGATCTCTTATTGCTAGCTGCTTATAAATTCACTGCCTCATCAAGTGCCCTCCTCACAAACCAAACCAAACCAAACCAAACTGAATTAGCAAATAGCAAACAAACATGGTTGGAGGCAGAGAATTCGAGGTGAGTACGAGGAAGCAAGAAGTGGTGGCGGCTATGCTGCCATTGCAAGAGCACTGGTTACCACTCTCCAACCTCGACTTGCTTCTGCCTCCGGTTGATGTGGGAGTGTTCTTCTGCTACAAGAACCACAGCAGCGCCTCTGCAGGTTCGGCCAGGGCTGGGGTTCTGAAGAAGGCCCTGGCCCAAACCCTGGTGACGTACTACGCCTTTTCGGGTGAGGTGGTGGCGAACTCTGTTGGGGAGCCTGAGATTCTGTGCAACAACCGTGGGGTTGATTTCGTTGAAGCTTTTGCAGACGTTGAGCTTAGAGAGCTTAACCTTTACAACCCTGATGAGTGCATTGAAGGCAAATTGGTTCCCAAAAAGAAGCATGGCGTTCTTGCTGTCCAGGTTTATCCTTTTACCGTCCTTTCATTTCAATATACCTTCAACTTTTTTTCCGGGGAATGTATAGAGATCTTTTCCGGGATGTTAATTAATTACATCATTATTTTGACAAATTAATACTCAAGATGATTTTGGTCATACTGTGCTCGGTAGTCTATCGCTTGGATTTTCTGCGCTAAACTCAACAACGAAAGTGTACAGTTTTTTTTTTTGTGATGCTAAAATGCTAAGATTTCATATGATATTACAGTCATTTCAAATTATGCTCACCGACAGAAATATCCTAATAATCATTTTTCTCTTATGGCCTGAAATGAACAAAATTGCAGGCAACTGAGCTCAAGTGTGGTGGGATGGTGGTGGCATGCACCTTCGACCACCGCATAGCAGACGCCTACTCAGCCAACATGTTCCTCGTCTCATGGGCCGAGATGGCTCACTCAAAATCGCCACTCACTACGATCCCATCTTTCCGTCGTTCTATGCTAAACCCTCGCCGTCCCGGTCACATCCACCCTTCCCTCAACGACATGTACGTCCCTGTCACATCTTTGCCCCCTCCTCCTCCCAAAAACGACACCAATGATCATGAGGACCATCTCATTAGTCGCATATACTACGTAGCAGCCGAGCAACTTATCAAACTCCAAGCGCTTGCCACCTCCAATGGTTGCAAAAGGTCCAAGCTCGAGTCCTTCAGTGCATTCTTGTGGAAACTGGTTGCCGGAAGTGCGACCCACAATGATGTTGAAAAGTTATGCAAAATGGGGATAGTTGTTGATGGACGACCAAGAATAGCAGATGAAAATGATCCAATGGCTAGTTACTTTGGCAATGTGTTGTCTATTCCATTTGGCGGTAAAAAAGTTCAAGAGCTTAATGAAAAATCACTGAATTGGGTAGCTGATGAAGTTCATGAGTTTCTGGAATGTGCGGTGACGAAGGAACATTTTTTGGGGTTGATAGACTGGGTGGAGGCTCATCGCCCCGTGCCAGGCTTGGCCAAGATATATTGCAGCGGAAGTGAAGAGGGGCCAGCTTTCGTGGTGTCCTCCGGGCAAAGATTTCCGGTTTCTAAGGTGAATTTCGGTTGGGGAGCACCGGTTTTTGGGTCGTACCATTTTCCATGGGGAGGTAATGCCGGGTACGTGATGCCGATGCCGAGTCCAGTCGGGAATGGGGACTGGGTTGTGTACATGCACATGTTGAAAGGGCAGTTGGAATTGATAGAGAAGGAGGCTGATCAAATGTTTAGGCCCTTGACCTTTGATTATCTTAATTAGTTTCGTTTCACTAATCTTATGTATTAATCAGCTAGGTTAATTTCCATGCATGTATGTACCTAGCTATATATTGTGAGTAATATTTGAGAACTTGTGCTATTGTGTGATTCGAATATTTTCGAAATCCATAATAATTTATAAGTTATTGTGAATTTGTGGTATTTATTCAGAACTCAATTTGTGTTTCACATCAAGTTTTTGTGAGTTAATTTCAAGTTTATTTATTTCAATTGAGTTTGTTTGCTTAGTTTAATTAAAGGCTAAATTCAATTTACTACAATGCACTTTACACTCAAAATCAATTCAGTCTCTATACTTTCAATTTCATCAAAAACACTCTTATACTCTATAGATTTGATCACTGTCATCCAATTGTTAAATTTGAGATTTCTTTGGTCAACTCTTGAGTTGAATAAACTAATATTAGTATATAACTAATATATGTATATATAGAATATTCTAAATCTAAATAAAGTAATAATTACGAACTTTTTTTAGAACTTCCTTCAAAAATGAAACTTTCTTTTCGAATAAAATTGGAAAAGAATTTTGATCATTTTTTAGTGTATCGAAATATTGAATCCATTTTTTTTTTTCGAACAGTAGTGGTTCATTCACATAATCTCGCGATTGAAAAGAAAAAAAAGTCTCTAATAAGGGCATTTTCACACCCAATAGGATTTGAACCCATAACATGGTGGACACAAACAAAACCCCACAACCACCGGTCCACCACACCATAACGAGGGGAAATAGGATCTGAACCCGGGGAATGGTGGCACAAACAAAACCCAAACGGTCCACCATAATCGAGGGGAATTTCATAAACGGAAGCCGTACATCACTTTAGTATTTGACATTTAAAAACTATTACATTAGTACCTGACCTTTCAAACTCACTATCACTTTGGTACCCATCGTCAATAACTCCGTGAAAAAAACAAAAATTTCTTCAAGGACAAAATTTTTTTGTGGGCATGTTTTAAACAGAGTTATTGACGGTACATACCAAAGTGATAGCGAGTTTGAAAGGTCATGTACTAATGTGATAGTTTTTAAATGTCAGGTACTAAAGTGATGTACAGCCTTAAGTTCATGTACTGTTTATGATAAAAGCCCTAATCTCAACTTAGTATATTTGTAGCCTTAAAAATTGTTATTAATTAGTGTTAAGAAAATTAGGTCACATTTTATCAAGTGAGTTTTGGGCCTTCCAAACCCTGTGGTTTAACAAACCCCGATCTTAATTTATTTTACCCTGTATTTTAACGCTTGTCAGGTACGACTCCCTACAGTTTTCCTCTAGAAGTAAAGGTTTCGGGTGACCATATTGTGTATTGCTTGTGTGATTGATTGTCTATATATCTTGTGCTTAATTGCTTAGCATGTTGCATGCTTGATCATATATAGATTATAGTCCGTGGTGTAAAATTGTGGAGAGTTAATTTTTAAAATTATGTAAACTCTCCTATTAGTGTTTAAGATGACTATATCGTTATAGGACCTATCCGGTCTACTGCAATTTCAACCCCTATTTCCCTTTAACTTTGCTTGTACCAAAACTTTACCGTTGGTAAGACATGATTTTTAAAACATGTTCCCAATGATTTTGCTCGAAAATCTCAAATTGACATAGTTATTTTCGCACACCAAAAAAAATGCACAAAAATACAAATATGTACAATATATACAAAAGTGTTTTTGATTTTTTTGAAATAATTGAAAACAATAAATAAATAAAAGAAAATGTTTTTGGATTTTTATTTTTGAAAACACACTAAACAAGTAAACAAAAACATTACACACTCTTGATATGTTAACCTATAATTTCTTTTCAATTAAATGTCGTTACTCAGACTAAGCCAATGGCATGTTGCACTTAATCTATTGTTCTCTCTTACTTGGTATGTTATGTGAATGAACTGCATGCCACATAACTTAGCTCTAACATGCAACCTAGGATGAACTGCATACGACTAGCTTCAACATATAGTAGTCATTAAGATTAAAGAGAACGAGTAACGCTAGGCAACTTCGACACTGATGTTGTTCTAATTGCCTAGAAGATAATTCATATAACGATAGCTTACACCGATATTTGCTACTTCTAGAATATATGATGATATGGCGGTCCACATATACTCATAGCCATAAAACTCTAGCATGCTTACTATGTTTGCAACCACAATAAACAAACTAGAAATTTATCGATGACAAATCAATAGCAGTTGGACTTTGGATTGGGCATGGCTCAGGTACAGTGAAGAGCCCAAAACATGAAGTTACCCGCTGGGGCGTTGCTGAGGTTACGTGCTCGGTAGGGGATCCCTACCGAGTCAGCAGACCAATTCTGTGTGATGGAGCTCATAGGCAGGCTGCTCCCGGTGATAGTGAGCTACTTCGGGCTCTGCACGGGGCCTATCCCAGTACAGATATGAAATGGTAGCAACAACAACAAAACCCATGAAAAATATCTTACATGGACCACACATGATCTCATTTAACTGAAGTAATGTTATGATATGTTAACATTTCTCATACATAATAAGGGGATCGAGAAAAGTTCTTGTTAAGATAAATGAGGTCCTCATTAGAATAAATTAGGTTCTCGTTTGAGTAATTAAGTCCTAAAAGTGGTAATTAATTATAATATTTCACTACTTAAAGACACATATCCCCCCTTCGACAACTTATGTGGTAACTACGAAAATATTATCATTAAGGTAAATAAGATCCTCATTAGAGTAAATAAGCTATCATTTAAATAACTAAGTCCTAAAAATAGTAATTATATGTATAAGATACGTTAACATATACTAGAATTTTGTCATTTAACTGAGTCATGATGAAACATTTACGGAGGTATTCTGATGATGTGTTTTTTGAAGTTCAAGTAGTTTATTGATTACTTTTAAAAGTTGGGATATATAAAATAACGTATATGCCCTCATAATTAATTAACAGTCAAGTAACACAAAATTGACGGATATATCCCGATGATGTGTTTTGAAAGTTTAAATACCTTATTGATCACTTTTGAAAGTTTGGAACATTTCTGTCTGATACACCAAATTAAGTTTAAACAATGCTGGTGATAAAAACCCTAAAACCAATGCTAGTGTCCTTCTTGTGGGCATTGATACCTCTAGGCTATGAAGCATGGATACTTCATTTTAGTGAAGTATCACGTATGGATACGGATACGGGTACGATACGCCATGGATACGCTCGGATACGCGTATCTGAAAATGTGAAGGTTAGATACGGCTAAGATACGCAAGTATCCATACTGGGTACGTTTTTTTGGTAATAATACTGGATACGTGGGGGCAGATTAGACTTTTTCAACCCCCAAAACCTAATTCTATCACATTTCTTCATTGATCTCATTTTTTCTATTTTTTTTTTAAATTGAACATTGTATTATGCAACTTGGTATTGTGTTTTTTATGATATTTTTCATGTTATTAATTAAAACAATATATATTAAATATTATTTTAATTGCCGTATCCAGAACGTATCGTATCTTATATTTTTTTAATTTGCCGTATCCGCGTATCGTATCGTATCGTATCGTATCCCGCACCCGTATCCGTACCAGTGCATCATAGCCTCTAGGTATATTTGATAACAGACCAAAGTTTAAACCCTGCTGGTAATATAAAAAAAATGTACCTGAGATATCTCCCAACACGCCACAACAAGTTTCTTACACTACGTAATGGTACTCAGGTACATTTTTACTGAGCTCTAGTACACTTTACAAAGCTATAATTTGGCAAGTATGAGCCCTATCATTATCAAACTTAGTCCAAATTCTTAGTCCCGTGACTTTTGTCATGCAATGTTATTGTCACTGTGAGTCAGTATCAATCCTGTCCAAATGGTGTATGATCACTGAGTATCGATCCAAGATAAATGGCATGCAAAATTTTATTCAATTTAATAAAATAACAAGAAATTGTAGAGTTTTGAGTTAGAATTATGCTAGATTATGAATTTGATTCTTTCTAATGTAACAAAAGAAAAAAGTTGTTAACCGCACGTAGTGCGTGATATAGAGAACATTTTTTAGTACGTTTGTTTAATTTGTTGAAATGTTCGTTCTCTTAACCTTTTTTGTTATGATATTTTGATATCTGTACGTTTGTGTCTTTCCCTTTGGAATGAAAAAGTGCAGAATGAATCGATCAGTACGAATGTGGACTGAGAATAGTAGAATACAGTCAGTAGAAACCTCAAAGTTCAATACAACTGATATGATTGAACCATGTCAACTGGCTGGAGCGAGCTTAAGACCAATTAAGTCAAGAAGAGTAAATGGAGAAAGAACGTTAAGTTTTTTTGTCAAGACAGAAATTATGTTAAGTTAATACGTCGTGTTTTCTCTATTAGTCAAGTAAAAACCCTAATTGTATGATCATATCTCATAGAATCTGGATTAACTTTTCTTCGTAAGTATGAGAATTATATGTTGTGTAATTAATTAATAAGACATATACATGAATGGAGAGGATCATAGATATGCATGAAATTGTGCTCTTTCTTAATTCTGGCAGTTTGGTGGAGTGCTCAGATATTTGTAATTTGATTCGAGATGGTGACGATGGGCCTCAATGACTATAAATTTTTGTAATCCGCAACTGTATAGCCCTTAGTTTTATCCTCGTTAACGAAGAAAATATTTCTTTTCTTTTTCTTAAGAATTTCTGGATGCATGTTTATTCAAATTAAGTTCAAACATGTACAGAAAATTTTCTTCTTCCCACTCTCGTTGACGTTTCGCATGCAGCCCTTGGCTTACCTATTAGTAGCGGAAAATGCTTGAAAAGTGTTGCAAGTGTTTTTGCAGATGAATTTATCATGATGTGTTGTACTTATTTATTTTCACAAGCGAGTCTCATCTCTATCAGAGACGGTACTAACATGTGATACAAATTTTCTTTTAAAATAAATGAATTTCATCAGATAATCGATCATTCATACTACCACTGAAGTATTACATGCACCGAAACCTGTACTATTTGTGGCAACAAATGCCATACCTATTTGACCGAAAACGAAAATAATTCGTAGCAAATACCATCCATCAAGGGACAATAAGAACTCTCTTATTGAGAAAGTAAAAAAAAACGTACAATCAAGGGACCAATAGCCTCTTCACTTACGTAATTCTTGACTAGGCACTCAATTGTTTAGGAGATGATAAATCTACGCTGAGCATAATTAAGTTGCTAGCAAACTCTTATAGCTAGTGCTGATTAGGATACTGGTTATAAGGAAAGAACTATCAAATGCTTCGCGAAACCGGTTTCAAATGCTTCGTCTCTGCGAGGCGAACACATTGGTGACGTTAGCTCACCAAATCGCTCGCTAACGAGGAGAATCGAAGATGAATAGATCCTGCCCTTCGGTGATTTCCGGCAACTCCTGCCGCCGTTTTCTTCGAGTTAGGTATGGAAGAGAATCTACCCTTGTAGCTCTACACTTCTATGGACTTAAAATTAATTTTGATTGATGTGTTTTTTTTGGCAAGAATATTGATTGATGTTTGGAGATTTGGGTTTTTAACCTAATACAGTTGAATTGGGGCTTATACTGTTCAGTCGATTGCCATTGATTTTCTGGTCCGTTTGGTGTTGATATATATGATTTTGAGCCTGAATTTTATGTGCTAGAATGGAACAAAGTTGGTTAGTACTAAGAGGTGAAATTTTGAGGAGAAACACGCAGTCTACTAGTGTTTTTTTTCAAGGTTCTGCTTTGCATTTAGGGGTTTTACCCATTTGTGGTTCTTCTAGCTTTGTTTAGTTGCATTTCCTGGAGATTTGTCTAATAATATTTGGCTTACCTTTTTGTGCTAAGTGAAGTACACATGCCCAAGAAAATTGTCAATCTTATTGATGGAATGTTGTTGGGGTTTATTGATCAAATTGTTTTTTTTTTGTCAACAGGGAAGTTTGGTGCTACGAAAACCATCTCTGACCTGAGGGTCATTGATTCATGCTAGTGGTGGTTAATTGGATTGTGATTGAAGGTAGTTTTGGTAAGTAGTGATCTTACGGAAGGCTTAAAGGCTTATAGACTTGGTGTTTTTTTTCTTTTTCTTATTTTCTTTTAAGAAGCAGGTTTGGAAGCATGATTTTGATTTATTAATTAATTGAAAATTATGGCAGTGGACAAACTTTTTTTCTTTATTGTGCATCTAATCAAGTGTCTACGTTAACCTCTTTTGAATTTGTGATTTAATTACTAAAGATCATCTGTTCGTTGAATTTTGTGATATATATGAATCTGATTGTTTCTGATATCATGTAAATGGTGCAATGTTTTGCTTGTCTTGGGCATTGGACTTGAATATTGTATATAAGGGCAACACTAGTAGCATACTTGTAAATGTATTTCATAGATACATATTATCAAGGAACTTACTGGATATATCATATATTTTTATCCTAAAATGTTTCTTATTTGATTTTCCTTATTGAATAAGATTTGTTACTGGATATATCATATATTTTTATCCTAAAATGTTTCTTATGAAGGAACCCATAAGATTTGTTTTCTTTTGTTTTGATGTCTGAGAGAACTAAATGGAGGAACAATTAATCTTGTTGTTTATGCGGAATAACCACTTCAGTTGGTGTTTGTTTTTACTGTATGTTGAGAAATAAAGACTACAAGAAAGATGGAAAGAGTTCCAGTTGATTATTGTTTGATAAAAAGGAGAATGTTACAGAAAAATGGTTAGATTAGTAACCACCTCTGTCTTTTTGTTTTAAAATCCGCCAAATGCATCTGTATATATGTCTGTACATGAAAATTAATAAGGTTGTCTGGAAACAAAATGGAGATATCTTTTAAATGTCGTATCTCTTGGGACATGATTTATTGATTGCAGTTTTTCTTTCTTGGTTTTGTGAATAGAGGTTTCGGCATCTCTTCAATTATGTGAGGGTAATGCAGTCACAAAGGTCATAAAGGAGAAAAAGATACACCATTTTAAAAGATTGGGAAGAAGCTATGAGATTGTTCATTCAGACAAGATGGGATTGTGGTAGTGGATTATGAAAAGGGGGAAAAGAAGAAGCTAGCTTTCTAATTACCTCAGTAGCTCACAGTTTGCAGAACCTTATAGTTTTTGCTTATCGAACATCAACTATGTATGTTTATTTTGTCAATGTGTAGTTTGAACATTATGAAGATATATATATGACATTAGTGTTATAAAGAAAATGCTACTCCCACATTTGTATAGCTTCTTTGGCAAGCAAAAAATAACTAAATGAAAAATCTGGCATGCATTTTGCATGCCAGAAATTTTTTTTATGAATAATTTACACTTTGCCACGGCAAAGCTACCGTTGCTATAAGTGGCGTTGCTATTGCTATTTGCGATGGCAATTTTCAATTGCAACATTCTTGCGACGGTTCAATTGCTGTCGCTAATTGTATTGATGACGCCACTTATTGCGACCAAAGCTTTGCCGTCACCAAAAGTCATTTGCGACGGCAAATTAGTTTTTAGCGACGGTTTTCCGCCGTGGTTAATGCAATTTTTATTTGTAGTAGTAGTATGACCAAGTAAGAGTATTTCCCACAAACAATTTTTATTTGTAGTAGTAGTATGACCAAGTAAGAGTATTTCCCAAATAGAATTGTGTTGTAATTGCTAATCTACAACTAGATCTAATCTAACGAAAATGCTTGAAGTACCAAGAAATTATACCAAAAATCAATACCAAATGATGTGTCAGGTGCCACATCATCATTATAAACCAAATCATTTCCGCGATGTTATCCTATTTAAATTTTATTTTTTAAAAACAATAAATAAAAAAGATCAACAATTAAAAAATATTATTATTATTTTTCATCGGAAAACATCTGTTTCTCACAAAAACTCATCTACATGATTCCAAAACAATGATTAATTCAATTGGTTTGGGGAGCCTCCAATTCTTGTTTGAGCAAAATTGCTCAATGAGAAAACCAAATACCACATCTTGCACTTCTTCTTTCCTTGATAGATAAATCTTTCTTTGCCTCAAAACCCAATTACTCAAACATCAATATATGTATATTGGTCCTCAGATCTTGATTTCTCATACTTCATAATTTGAGTTTTAATCTCTAATTTTACTTTTGTTTTTCTAATTGAGTTTTTAATGCTTACTTTCTCAATTTGTTTTTTCTGGATCTAATTTAGGTCTTTATGTTTTATTAGCTGCTTGCAAAGAATTAATCATCTTGCAACTCTTCGTTGTTCTGGGGTTTGAGGTGAGGATGATGAAATCCTCCTTGATCGATCTATATTCATTGTTGGCTAATTCACCTCTTTTAGTTTTATTTTTATTTTTGCTAAAAATATAACTTTTTTTTTGGCTAATATTAATTATATGCTAGAAATTATAAAATTAAGTGGAATGATGTGACATTTTTCATGTAAGATGCCACATCATTTGGTACTGATTTTTGGTATAAATTTTTGGGATATGTATCACTACTCGAAATTTGAACGCAATCAACTAAGCACACTAAATTAGACTCTGACAAAGCTGGGATTTTTCCAAGTTGGTTTGGTATTTTTATAAAATTCGGCAAAACACAACAATATCGGGTGAGTTTGAATATTCCAAGATAGCGCATATTCAATCAAGGTTCAAGAACACATTTTCTTCAGTTTGAATGTGGATTGAGCTTTTAGAAGTGAAAATCGGTCGGGTGGAACCAGCTGAGACAAATGGTTTTGATATTTGCATAGACAATTCTAAGGTGGAACATGACAAATGGTTTGGATATATATTTGCAAATACAATTCTAAGTGGGGGAATAATAGATACCTTGCATGCTAATGCAAAATTTAATAATTTGCAAGATGCAGTAGGAACAATCGACCCACAAAATTGGGATTTTTCCAAGTTGGGTTGGTATTTTTATAAAATTCAACAAAACAGTACAGTATCGGGTGAGTTTGAATATTCCAAGTTAACGCATATTCAAAGGTTTAAGAACACATTTTCTTCAGTTTGAATGTGGATTGAGCTTTTAGAAGTGAGAATTGGTCGGGTGGAACCAGCTGAGACTAATGGTTTGGATATTTGCATAGACAATTCTAAGGTGGACCATGACAAATGGTTTGGATATATATTTGCTTTTTCCCGGCGTTGTCTTCTTTTCGTTCTTGTTCCACCCTCCAGTTCTTCCTTTCCCCGCTTTCTTTCCTCACCCCCCCCCCCGCCAAACCCCCCCCCCCCCTTCTCCCCCCCCGCCGTCGCTCTGCCCCGCCGCGTCCTCCTTTTTCCATCCTCACAAAGTTTATTCCAGTAAGTTTTACTTAAACTTGTTTTCCGGGTTTTCCCCCCTTTCTCTACCCCCCTCCGGCCCCTTCCCCCCTTGTCCCGCCCGGCAGCAACCCCGCAGTGGCCCATTACCCCCTAAATCAGATTTCGGGGCAGGTTTCGGGGTTCAACACCCCCCCCGCCCCCCCCCGCCCCCCCCCCCCCCCCCCGCCCCTCCCCCGCCCCCCGCCCCTCCCCCCCCCTTTCCGGCCCACCGGCCGGCCCCCCCCCGCGCCTCCTTCCAAAAGGGGGGCGGGCCCCCCCCCACCGGCCCCCCCCGGGCGGGGGGGCCCCCCCCTCTCAGGTACCCCAGCCTGCCACGGGTTCCCGGCGTTTGGAAGAGCGTGGGGTGTTTTAAGGTGAATTATCTAGTTTTTCCTTGTTTTTGTTTGTTTGCGCTGGTTTGGTGTTCTTTTGGCTTTCTTTAATAAATTTCGGTTGTTTTTCCCTTTTATTTATTCGGGGGCCCGTTCCCATCCCACCATTAAAGAGGTAGGCCCCGACGGTTCCTTCGTCCCCCCCGCGGGAGCCGTTCTCCCTTCGGTCGGGGGCCTTCCCATAGCCCCAGTAAACCCGCCCCCCTAACGGTATTAATTCGGCCCCGGGCCAGACCGTGCCCCCCCCCGCCACCCCCCCCGCGGGGGGCCCCTCCCCGGTTTTACCGAGTGGTCCCAAACCCCGGGGGGAGCCCCCCGGGTTCCGGCCACCACAAAGCCCCAGCACCCCCCCAGCCCCCCGGCGGCCCCGCGCCCCACCAAGCCCGCCCTCCATCATGATACTCAAAATCCGACCCGAGAACTCCGGAGCGAAGGCGCCCCCGGGAAGGAGTCTCATTAATTACCAGTGTCGGGGGGGATAGAAAGGAGTTGGGTTTTCGCAGGGCACGAGAGAAGGTCGATGAGTGACCCCCTCCGGAGGAAGCCAACAGGAGGAAAAGCCGGGGCTCACTAACAAAGAGACAGGCCCCCGAATAAAAGTTGGTAAAGGGCTTGTTAGAAAGGTAGGAAAAGGACGTACAAGCGCGTTTCTCCACCCCGGAATCGCACGGGGCCCCCCGTAAGGGTCCCTTCCGTACCTTATCGTTGGTAGTTTCCGAAAACGAACGCAGGGGTCCGCAAGGGGTCTAGATACAAAATACGGTCGGGCTACCATACCCTGTGGCCCCGCCCGGGGTATAAGGTTGAAACTTTGTTGGTGTTGGTATTCTTTTAATTTGTTTTGTTTTTGTGTCCTGTGGTAAACGTTTTTTTTATTCCCCTACCTTTTTATCCGTTTTCATTTTGCGGGTTTTAGGGTCTTTCCTCTCCGTTGTTCCTTAAAATCTTTATACTCAAGGTTTAAGTTTCTTCCTAGAATATGAAAAGGGGTTGATGGGGGAGAAGTTTCATTTCGGTGTTTTTTTGCGTTTCTATCTATTCCCCTATTCCAAAATATGTTTTGGTGTTTATCTCTCGACGAAGTGTTCCATCTGTTATGTTTTTACTGGTACAGTATTTCTTGGAGTCTACTAATCTTGCTATTCTTCCACTGAGATTATAGACTTCGGTTTCGTGAATGTATTTGGTGGGTATAATTGGGTAGAAGTACGTGTGTTTAAGATCTACAAATGAATACATGTATCTATGAGGTATTGTTGCATTGGCAATGAAGAAGGTTTCATCAAGGGCGACAATACAAGATATACTAAAGTTTTTCTCTATAATCAAGAAATTCTCAAGATTAAGTGAATCAAGTCGTTGAGGAAATGTAGACTTATTTACTAAGTCATTGCTAAACCACATTTGAGAAGATGTCAAAGATTGTTTGGTAAATATCGACCTCATGATTGAGAATCGGGGGAGAGATTAGGGGAGTCGTTGTCTTGTATGCAATGTGAAGTGGTGTGTTGCTTTTTCCTTCGAAAGGTTATTTTTGTCCATGGGTTTTTTTGTTATTGGCAAGGTTTTTAAGAGGCAAGGAGGAGCAACTAGTGTTGGCAAAGGGGAGTGTTAAGGATACCCGTTTTGTGTGTGCTTGTCAACCTAGGAGAATCTAGTTAGGATTGCATAAGGAATGTATTGAGTAGGAATCCTTTTTCATTATGGATTGTATCTTGTATTCCTCTATATAAAGAGGCACCTATTCATCAATAAAGATATCTCTATTCCTGTGCTATTTACTCTCTCGCTTTACTTTTCAATATTCTACAACAGCAAATACAATTCTAAGTGGGGGAATAATAGTTATCTTGCATGCTAATGCAAAATTTAATAATTGGCAAGATGCAGTAGGAACAATCGACCCACAAAATTCCAAAACAATCACCGTTGATTGTTTTCTTTGATTATTAAAAACCTAACAACAAAAGCATTAAACATATAGGATTTTCCTTTTAAGATGAATCCAATTTTCTTTATTTATTTTTTTTGGTCAAAATTTTCTTTATTTGATGTCTGAATTACAGAATGAAGTACTTAATTTCTCTAGATATAGTATATACACAGAGAGCGGGTATACTTCGATTGTCAGATTGGAAATTTTCAAGCATGATGAAACAATGTACAACATATATAAGAAATGGTAAAACCCTCAAATAGTACCTGAATTGTCACGAAATGTACTTTTTGGTACCTACAAATGCGTAGAAAGTCCGGTGGTACCTAAACTATATATATGTTAGCCATTTAAAGACTTCCGTCTAATTTTCTATTAAAATTAAGGGCAAACTTGTCAATCTAAGTCTCATCCAATAAAACAATGACACGTGTTATTATTTGTAATGACAATCTTTGTTCTTCCCTCACATCTCTTCCCCAGTTCTGGGAGAAAATTTTGGTGAAGGAGAGGAGGGAAAACGCATTTCTGGGACGAGGAAGAAACCAAATCCACTTTCATCGATCTCCTTTCCCCTAACAAGCTAACATTCTCTATACCTCTTCCAACAATTAACCCACAGCTTTTTTTCTCTCTATACCAAAATTTCGTTCCACTTTTCTTCTCTCTCACGGCTATTCTTTTTTATTCTTTGGTTTGAATGTCTAATCTCTCTTTTAGATTCCTGCAATGGAAAAACCAAGCCTGTTCTTATGGGTTTATTTGCAAATTCTTTTGTGATACTTGAATTTACAATTTCAATTGTAAAAGGGTAATGATTTTCTTCAAAGTAAATTTGCTCCTCCCAGCTCTTCTCTCTCTTCTTCAAATTCTAGACCACCCAACTCTCTTCTCTAAACCATCACACCATTTCAATCACCAAGTCTGCAATCACATACACTCAAAAGAACTGCACCCCAGAATCACCGTGCAAACTACCCAGCGCCTCCGCTGCGTTCCCAACTCCGCTGATCCTCTTCTCTCTCCGAACCCATCTCGGATTGTCTAGATGTTCCGACATCAAACCTGCAATCAATGCACAACTCACACAAGTCACAACAATTACTGGTCACGCCGCCGCATTTCACTCATCCACCGCATAAGGCCCGCACCTGCAATCACGGAGCCCATCTCCAGACTCGACGCTCTCTCTCTCTCTGATCACGCACCACAGCCGCCTCTGCGGTGGTCTAAGGAAGAAGAAGATACGGTTTGGCGCGGTGTTTGTGTTGGGTAGACGAGGAGAAGAGAGAATGGGAACGGACAGAGAGGAAAGACCAGAGCGAGCAAGAAAGCAGAGAGGGACAGAGAGGAAGAGAGCAAAAACAAGAATTCAAGAGGGGACGGATAAATTTTTTAGGGCGAACGATTTTACTAAATTACCCCTGGCAATAATGTCGTGTACGCCACGTAAGCAATTTTAATAGAAAATTAGACATATGTACTTAAGTGGTTAACAGAAAAATAGTTCAGGTATTACTAGACTTCCTAAACATTTGTAGATACTAAAAAGTGCATTTCGTGATAGTTCATGTATCATTTGAGAATTTTACTATATGGTCTTGTTTGATTCGCAGAATTGAGGTCATTGGAAAGGAAAGTCAATCCTTCCAGTGTTTGACATGCAAAAGAAAAGGAAATATTTTCCTGAAGGAAGAGAAAATTGGGGGAAATTGGTTCATTCTCTACTCCAAGAGAATCACTTTCCCTACCTATTTTCCTACATTTATTGCACTAATTTAACATTAATTACATTACTTTTATAACTAAACTAACAATTTATGAAGTTATAAATATTAATTTTGTTTTATATGTTATTGTTTTTTTATTTCTTTACTTAGTGTTTCCAAACACTTGAAAAGAAAACTAGTAAGAATTTTAGTTTATCTTTCCTATGGAAAGAGAAAGAAATTGATTTCATTTTCTTTCATTTCCGTGAACCAAACGAGGCCTATAAGAAAACATAGTGTATAAACTATGAAATGCATTATAGCAACCAGACTTGCGCAATTGAACACACCCCGCTAAACTTCTGTAAACTCCAAATTGAATACACCTCGCTAAAATTCTTAAATTTGTTTTTAACATTTCCAATTCATTATTCCAGCTCTAAAAATTGGTTATAAACGTATAGCATTATTATTGGGGCGTCACATATGTCATGTGATTTTAAGGTACCGTAGAAAAAATTCTCGTTAGTAACCAATTTACTCCCTCTTCTTTCTTCAGTGTCAGTGTTTGATTCAAGTTTTACTTTCTAAATGATTGATTACTTATGAAGTTGTTTTTTAAAAATTCATTTAGAAAGTAAAACCTAAATTAAATACTAACGCTAAAGAAAGAAGAGGGAGTATATTTTTATATTTTATACCTCTCAACATATTGTGTGCGATGAAGATTGAGAGGAAGAGAGGGTTTTGAATTTGAGACGTGCGTACTACAATAAACGTGGGAGTTTTGAGAAACTGAAACAAAACCGTTCTCTTTTGCCTTTTGTTTTCTTGGTTGTTTTGCAAGTTTACCCATTAATAACCCTTATTATATCAGTTTTCCTTGTTGCTTAATTCGTCATTGTCGCTGACTTTCAACATCATCACCTGATTGCTCACTAACTTGTACAAAGATTCCAACCGAACCCATAAAAAGTTAGTACAATGTGAATGTGGAAGGAGTCAAGGTACGTAGTTGGCTAGCTCATTTTCTAGTTTCACTTCAACAATCCTAGCTAGGAGGGCTCTTCGGTTAAGAGATTTTTTTTTTCATTTTAAAAGAGATTGCATGCAGGACTCATTTTGTAATCACATTTCGGCAATATAGCTGTCCAAGTTTTAGCACAACAATCCTAAGTCATACTTGCAAAGTTTCGATCAAAACAGAAATCATTTAGATATTCTTTGGTTGAACTACTATGATGGTAAGTAACGGCTAATATCAAACACATGATGGGTTCATCTATACATTTTCTCCAAGTTAAACACCCTAAACAATTCTATTTAGGTTCAAATTTTGGAAAAGTAATTTACTAATTGCCAAAATGTAATCGCAAAGTGAGCATTACAAGCAATCTCTTAAAATGCAAAACAAAAAAAAATCTTTTAATCGATAGAATTCTATGTCACGTGATTTGGTGAACATATTTAATAAATAATTACTGCAGTCTTAGCATTATATTGCACGTTGTTGATATACAGTAATATTATTTCACTCTCTTACCGGCCGCTTGCTGCTTATAAATTCACTGCCTCATCGAGTGCCCTCCTCACAAACCAAACCAAGAATTAGCAAATAACAAACAGACATGGTTGGAGGCAGAGAATTCGAGGTGAGTACGAGGAAGCAAGAAGTGGTGGCGGCTATGCTGCCATTGCAAGAGTACTGGCTACCACTCTCCAACCTCGACTTGCTTCTGCCTCCGGTCGATGTGGGAGTGTTCTTCTTCTACAAGAACCACAGCAGCGCCTCTGCGGCATCGGCCAGGGCCGGAGTTCTGAAGAAGGCCCTGGCCCAAACACTGGTGACGTACTACCCCTTTTCGGGTGAGGTGGTGGCGAACGCTGTCGGGGAGCCTGAGATTCTGTGCAACAACCGTGGGGTTGATTTCGTTGAAGCTTTTGCAGACGTTGAGCTTAGAGAGCTCAACTTTTACAACCCTGATGAGAGCATTGAAGGCAAATTGGTTCCCAATAAGAAGCATGGCGTTCTTGCTGTCCAGGTTTATCCTTTTACCGTCCTTTCATTTCAATTATTGTACCTTCAACTTTTTCCGGGGAATCAGGGAATGTATAGAGATCTTTTCCGGGGTATTAATTAATTACATTATTTTTTAAGAAGAATTACATCATTACAAATTAATACCCAAGATGATTTTGGTCATACTGTGCTATGTAGCCTTTCGCTAATATCGACAACGAAAGTCTACAGTTTTTTGTTTTTGTTTTCCAGTACTCTAAAAGGTTTATAAATTATAACCAAAAATAATTAACCACAAAGCCCCCAAGTTTGGACAAACAACAAAAACGTACAAATCATCACGTATTTCAAATTGAATATTTTCATTATTTTTTGTGATGCAAAAACTAAGATTTCATATGATATTACATTCATTTCAAATTATGCTCATCGATAGAAATATCCTAATAATCATTTTTCTCTTATGGCCGGAAATGAACAAAATTGCAGGCAACTGAGCTCAAGTGTGGTGGGATGGTGGTGTCATGCACCTTCGACCACCGCATAGCAGACGCCTACTCAGCCAACATGTTCCTCGTCTCATGGGCCGAGATGGCTCACTCAAAATCGCCATTCACTACGATCCCATCTTTCCGTCGTTCTATGCTTAACCCTCGCCATCCCGGTCACATCCACCCTTCCCTCAACGACATGTACGTTCCGGTCACATCTTTGCCCCCTCCTCCTCCCAAAAATGACACCAATGATCATGAGGACCATCTCATTAGTCGCATATACTACGTAACAGCCGAGCAACTTATCAAACTCCAAGCGCTTGCCACCTCCAATGGTTGCAAAAGGTCCAAGCTCGAGTCCTTCAGTGCATTCTTGTGGAAACTGGTTGCCGGAAGTGCGACCCACAATGATGTTGAAAAGTTATGCAAAATGGGGATAGTTGTTGATGGACGACCAAGAATAGCAGATGAAAATGATCCAATGGCTAGTTACTTTGGCAATGTGTTGTCTATTCCATTTGGCGGTAAAAAAGTACAAGAGCTTAATGAAAAATCACTGAATTGGGTAGCTGATGAAGTTCATGAGTTTTTGGAATGTGCGGTGACGAAGGAACATTTTTTGGGGCTGATAGACTGGGTGGAGGCTCATCGACCCGTGCCAGGCTTGGCCAAGATATATTGCAGCGGGAGCGAAGAGGGACCGGCTTTCGTGGTGTCCTCTGGGCAAAGGTTTCCGGTTTCTAAGGTGGATTTCGGTTGGGGAGCACCGGTTTTTGGGTCGTACCATTTTCCATGGGGAGGCAAAGCCGGGTATGTGATGCCGATGCCGAGTCCAGTCGGGAATGGGGACTGGGTTGTGTACATGCACATGTTGAAAGGGCAGTTGGAAGTGATAGAGAAGGAGGCTGGTCATGTGTTTAGGCCCTTGACCTTTGATTATCTTAATTAGTTTCATTTCATTAATCTTATGTATTAATAAGCTAGGTTAATTTCCATGCATGTATGTACTCTTTAGTCTTTACTATATATTGTTTACGTATGTACGTACATACCGAGGAATGGCATATCCGTACTCTTTATTACTAGTTATTAGCTAGTATTCGATCTGTTGCAGATGTGTCTAGAACCAAAAAGATTAATCTAAAGGACATATTGCTCTTCAACTTGCAAATTATCATAAAATTAATTAACGATACTCGTATAATATTCACAGCTTACGATGTAACTAAATTCTAAATCTTCATTCTAATGATGGGACATCCATCGTAATTAATCTGATCTTTTTTTAACAGAATTACTTTCTTGCTAGAGTTATGAATATAAAAACAATGCTAGCTAGTATTCTTCTTGTGGGCATTGATACCTCTAGATATATTTTGAGAACAGTGTGAAGTTTCCTCACTCAGTTAACATATACAGTGTTTGCTAATTATATGGTTTTGGATAACATTGTCATAGTACAATTAATTTCTATTTAGCAACCATGTGTGAGCCCTATCATTATCGATCTTAGTTCACATTCTTAGTTCCGTGACTTTATTTCGTCATACGTCACTACTAGAAAAATATCCTAAGGGGACATATATATGTCTCTATTGCAAGTGTTTATATTGCTTATATATGTCTCTATTGCCAACTTTTAGGAACAGATACATTATCTGTCTCATTTTTACCTTAAGAACACTTACAACATAGATAGATAATTAATTTGATTACCACATTCATCGTTTCAATATATATGAATGAAGAGGAATAGAGGATCATAGATTTGCACGAAATTAACCACCAACCCTATTTATTAGCTAGTGCGTTGGCTACACTCAACTGCTCGACTTGCATGTAGAAATTGGTTCATCTCAGTTCATTCTTTTCAATTACTAATTAATTAAGAACTCATACAAAGCTTGCAGTGAGGATTTAAATTACTGATGACAGCCAATAAGAAAAATGGGATTCGGATCGGTTGCTCGGGGCTAACTATGTAGTTCACCTATGATGAAACTAACCCTGCATATATATATATTAGTAGTTGGTACGTATGACATTTAACATTTGAAAGACCAACCCCATATATCAAAACATAGTAATTAAATTAACCTATAGTACCAAACCCACACTTTACAATATATTCATCACATTTTGACCTCAGATCGACCAATGAACAAATAAGAAAAGAGGTCCGTACGTAGCTAGTGTATCTGTGATAGGGTTTGGTTGCTAATGTGGTTGAGGGAAGCCAACGACTAGAAATTAAGGAGTAAATAAAGATTACATAGATCAGCTTAACAACTCCAGACATACATTTCACTACTTAAAAAAAATTGTGACAAATCGATGAGAAACGTACTAGTGCTCCTAAATTAGGTCGAGGCCAGTTGAGGACTATATACTAAGAGAAACATATATATATGCATTACACATAAACAAAGTAGACTAATAGTAATTAGTATTATTCATTTGATCATCACTGATGCAAGACCAGTAGGCCACTACTGTTCTAATGTGGGATTGATGTGAACTAGGCCCCTAAATTGTTTGTGCAACAGTATTTTGCAGAGTATTTATCTTACATTCGATCATAGTACGTAAGATTTCAAATTTTACTCTACATTAACTCAAATAGGTTCTCATTCTCAACTACTTCAGTTTAAGTTTGGTCATCGATCTCCAGCATGCACGATTTAGTACTTTGGGTAGCTACTAAAAAACTAGAACTGAAAAGGAGATGACAACAACCCCATGGTAAACAAATTTCTTATCAAAACCAACCACTAGTTTGAAAGGTTGAGAAGTACTTCAGTTTTATAGGATTTTCATATTTTGACTCGATGCTAATTGGTTGTTGGATGCGTGTTGGTTCCACTCTTTATCCACAAACAAACTCCTAACGGACTTATTTTGCTAAATGTCATTATAAGAGTTTTAGGAAATATATATATATACAGTCTCCTTCACATGTGGACGTCCACACGTGAATTAAAATGCGAACATCCTCATTGCAAGTGCAAACTAATGATCAAAATTGTCTATATTTTAGGTCATCCTTCAATGATTATTCTGATAAAAAAAATATTGAAAATTATTTAACCATTTGATTACCACATTCATCGTTTCAATTTTATCTGACAGAATGTATTTGTCTGTAAACTATACAACGAACAGATGACTAAACAAACTCTAATTCAACTGATTTTTTACAAAGATAATTCTTGAAAATAAATCTAAACAATTAACATATCCGATGATTGAGTTATGTTGTCAATTGGTCGGAATAGAGATATACTAACTAGCAAGACCTCAGAGGAATTGGAGCGCTGGGCCAGAATTCAAGGCTAAAATTATATAAATAAAACACTTGCATTACCAAATAAATTATATAAATAAACACTTGCATAACCAAATACGACTGATTAAGAAAACATAGATGAAATCAGGTGCATCATACTATTAGAATGTCCATCTTTGTTGCCATACTATAACACCTACAGGAAATTCAGCCAGTTGTATAATGTTCATGACTGCACATTATCATTTAACAGCTGGATGATGTTACTGGATTCAAGACCAACTTTACAAGAACTTGAACAACCAAAAATCCTCGAGAGTCGAGACTATAATGTGTAACAATCGGGCACCGACAATATTACATTTCAGCAATCAAAAGTCGCAAGACGATTATTGCTCACTCTTATTTGACGTTGGTGGAATACACATCGGTGTCCTACACACTGTATCTGAACTCCTGTTATCCATGAACAAAATGTACAACACCCATGAGGGATTATAAGAGGTCTATGAGCTGAAAGACCCTAACTGACCTTCTGTGTTTCTTTCTACAAGGCGGTGAAAGACCATAAGTTCCACCATCTGGTCTTAGCTCAACCTGAAGAGACTAATCCGAGGTATATAAGTGTAGTAGTATTACTAGGCATCATCATAAAGGAATTTTGTCGGGCAGAAATAGGTAACGGAAGCGTGAATCAAATGGCAAAATGCCACAGTTGCGTGAACCTAGCAGACTTTGTCGCCTCTGTGATATGCATTGTTCAACAAAGATAGCTTGGTGGGGTGGGAGGTAATGTGATATCCATACAGCCAAATTTGAATCATCCACAGAGCCTTTGGCAAAACAGTGCAATAATTTTGGCACCAACAATCTCCCCTTGTTACTGACCCCAACTGAAGCTCGAACAAAATCACGCTGCGCTTCCTGAAGCTCTTCCCTTACATTTTTAGCAGTGTAGATCCTTACCTGCATTTACTAAGACGTGAAATTCATTTCAACTTCCAAAAGAAAACAAAAGTTAAAACATTCCTTCAGCACATATCACAAGTGTAATAATTACCGCTGGTGAGGAGTACATTCCACAGCTTAAAGCAAAGGTTGCGAGGGGCTCATATGTGTCAATTACAGACTTCCGTTGCTCATCTGAGACCTTTAGCTTGTGTAGGGCAAGAAGCAAGGCCTGTTATTATTCACACAAATGTCAGCCAGGGAATGAAGTATATGAAGGGAATAAAGTAAGAGTAAATTTTCCGAGAGCAAAGACAAAGTTCATACAATTTGTGGTCTATGGAGTGGAGGTTTCGTCTTCAAAATTACATACTCGATAGCAGTGGCACTGTAAGAATGTCCCCCGACAGTGTAAGCTGCCTACAAAAGTAAAATTCTCACCAATCAATACACTCAGAAAGTCAGAATACAAAAGCCAGTAGGTATGGATTGAGTTGTAGATCCAAGTCATCCAACAACATTGCAAAACTCGTCACACGGTCTTTCACTGTCATGTAAACCCAACATACAAAAAGAAATATATGAGGGGAAAGTATCTAAGAAATCAGACCTTTTGCATCAAAGAGAAGAGCTTCAAATCACTTCTAGGGACTCCATAAGCCAAGTATGCCTGTTTGCAGTAACACATACATAACTTCAGTGTTTGTATGCATGCTTTACAAAGTTAACCATTGCAAAACATGGTGAACGTGTGATAAAATCAAGGAAACTTACATGCATGATAAGTGCATTATATAAGTTAATCCAGAAAGCAAGCTTCTCATTGCAGCTCAAATGGATAGGATTTACTTTCGCCAGTTGCTCCACAAGTACTCTGTTCTCCAAAAAAAAAAATCCTGATCAACTCTATATCAAAACACCTAATAAGCATAAGACAAAGGTGGGTTCATAAATTTCCAGTTGTTTATCCTCGTCTGACATATCTACACTATGAGAGACTTAGATCCCCTCAACAAGTGAGGTAAAAGCTTAGAATATAACCTTATATAAAGCAAATGCAGGAAAGCTATTTTGAAATTTATGAATCACATCTTTGACACTTTATTATAATAATCTCAATTATCGTTTGACAAAGAGAGACAAGAAAATTCAATACACAAGCGTTGAACAAAATTTTACCTGAACCTCCTAAGAGCACCAGCAGCATATTCTAATTGCTTCTTCCCAACTGACATCCAAGAAACTTCAGTTGCTAATCCATAGTTCCCAATATCCGCCCAACTCAGTTTCCCGCGAACTCTGTAAGGATCACAGGCGTTTTCTGAAGCTAATACTTCAGAGTTACTCTGTATATCTACCTGTGGGCTCTGCACCCATGATGAAATCATTGACCGTTCAGATGATGACCACCATGAGGAATTAGAAAGATGTCCACGTGGTGACAGAGGCGACAAGTGGCTCTCCTGTGCAGATGCTTTTGACGGTACAGCTGAATCAGCCAGAGATATAAATATATTTTTCATGCACCTAACCATCTCCTCAGACAGTTGATTAGGATGATCCCAGAGGCCCTTGAGGGACATCCCTTTAGGAAGCTTCCTGAACTCAGAAGGGTGAAAAGATTCGGGATCCATCTTCCCAGACCATTTCATATCATGGCAAGTTGCGACTGAGTCCACCTCATTCTGATACAGAAGTCCACAAGAAAAGTTTATGCCTCTGGTTTTACTATAAGCTCCTTAAACAAATCTTCAATATAATTAATTGAGAGAGAGAGAGAGGGGAGGGAGAGTATATGTGACCACAACCAAAAGAGAAAAAATAAAAACCGAGGAACAAGAAAAACCTTTGCATAAGTACTTGTCAGTTGTCACTCTTAATTTCTTTGTCACCATGGGTCTCAGATGTATAGTGAAGTTCAGGGTTTTTGAATTTTTAGTATTCAACACTGATATCTCAATATTATCAAATTGAAAGCAATATCTGACATGAACACTAACAAATACCTCAGTTACTGACTGCGTAGAAGATGCTTCACCACTAGTGTCTGATGGTTGATCTTCTCGCTCTTGGCATGAATCATTTTCTGAAGAATGATGAATTTTAGGACTGGACTGCTCTTCACACCTCGAAGGAGATGAAATCTGGATAAAGTGAGATGTTATGGCATTAGTGCATCACTATGTTACCACTGTTTATTCTTTTAAACAAGATAAAATATGGATAAGCACAGAGAACAATAGCAATGATATCAATTATAAAATGAGGAACATTTTTACTCTATTTCATTCAGGCCATTATACAATCGTAAAACAATGGAGGAATATACACACACAGATATATATATATATTACGATTTACGAAAGAAACTGTAAGTGCATCACTAGAAATTATACCGGCAATTTCATAATGTTAGAGAGGCGAGGAGACACTGACTGAGGAGATGGATGCCTCAGACGATATTCGGCAAGCCTTCTTTCATTTCTTTCTTGACTTAGTTGGAAATGCAAAGCAACCAACTCCTGTTCAAGTTCGGAAACTGTAACCTCCAGTGCAGCAATATTTCTTAGGAGCTCTTGAGCCTGTACATAGGTTTTATGTAACAGAAGATTCAAAAATAAATTATTTATATCAAACATTATGTGTAGAATCTCACATCGCTCAAAAACATATTAGTGTGCATTGAAGCCTAAATTCCATGATTTGCAAATGTCCCTGGGATAATTTTAGGACTTTCACTAGTTTGTTGAGCTGAAAATTTAGGAAATGCTGAAATAGAGAGAATAAAATAAACGATGTTTAGAAAACATACATTGTGAGGAAGGCATGACGAACTGGAGAATTCAGTAGCATCTTTCTCAATTGCATTTTCCAGAATAGCATGTAGCTCTATTTCTTCAAGCAGCTGCTGTTCCAATCTTTGTACCTATAGTAGAAGCACACTCCATTGGTGACACTATGGAAAAGATGTCCTTAAATTTATATTAGCTCTATCACTCTATGATACCGGAAGAGATTTGAACAATGAGATGCTCAATAGGTGCAATATGAGGAATTGAGCCACAGTTCAAAGACAATAGAGGATTACTGAAAATGGCTCTAGCATACCACTAAATCCCAAATGGAATATGAATCCCTCTTAGTTGATACCGTAACACAACTGCCTCCTAACTAACAAATCTTATTGAAAGTTAAAAGTACTACTTTGTTAAGTACTATTATCCCTAACTTTCTCATGAACCCTTTAAAAATGCAACAGAATAGTAGAAAAGAAATGCAAATCTTACATCCTGTTCAAGCTGGAACTTGTACGGGTATGTATCACTACTTTCATTGCATGATCCAAGTCGTCCAATACCTTCATCAGGATTGCTTACCTAAAGATTAAACACACTATCAAATTTACCTGCAGTAGGAACCGAATTTGACCACTGAATAAAAAACAAAGATTTATTACAAATAATGTGAATAAAAATGTTATACAGTTATTATTTGGAACCAAATTAAGCATAATCCATATGCAGCAAAGATTTTCATAGAATATGCTCCAACCCAAATGATTTCCTCAAATTTTAAAGATTTCAGCTCTACCAATTCTGAGTGGATCTCGAAATTCCGATTCCTAGACAAGAGAGCCATGTCTTTAATTGACTGAACTTACCTGGAAATATCATAATTAAATAACAGTAGGTTATAGGTACCAATGCACATTTAAATCTACAATTTGATACTCCATCAATTGAACTCACATGGTTCCCAACAGAATTCTAAGAAATTTGAAAGCATTTGCCAGGGAGATGCCAACCGGTTCTTACCTTTGAAAATGAGTCATCACACTGAAGTTCTTTCATAACATCTGACTGAAATTCGGAATTACATGGGATGCTAGAATGTGAATATTTACAGAGAGAACCACTTCTGCAAAATGCAACCCAAGAAAAAAAGAAGAAAACATTATGAAGGAAATAGCTCAAAGATCCACTGCATACATAAACAGAAAAGAGCAACTACAAAGATTCAAAGAACAAGAACGCGCCCTTACTGGCTCAAGGTAGTTTGCACAATTGGTGAGTCACACATCATCCTGCGATCATGGGATTTGGCGTTTATTACATAAAAGCAAATCCTCCAAATGCAAAAACAACTTGGCTTCTGGTACAAGAAGCTATACGCAGGTACAAACAAGCTTCAGAAATCCTGCAAACCCACATCAAAGGTAAAACATCTGGCTCTTTTTCATCTTGTAATTAGAAACTTCAAGATGCTCTGTGTCCGAGTATCTTAGTATTACTTGGAGACAGGCCTCATGAGATGTAGTAGTGGAAAAAGGACTATACACCTGTGAGCCCATATAAAGACAAACAATTTCATGAATGCTTAGCTACCAGTCCTTATCAACACAACCATACAAATATTATCAGGACATATTTATGAGCCCATATCCCTGTTTTAAATTAAAACACACACAACTAAAATCATGAAAGAAAAAATATAGGAAATTTGACAAACAAGCTTCTGCACTTCAATCACACAGTTATCCATTACATCTTACATTCCATAAAAATCAGAGCTGAACAAAAAGCAGTAAATAAAAAAAGCCCGTGACTCGTGAGGAATTATTATCTCCAAAAGAAAAAGAGATGAATGATTAGATTAGAGTAAAGGGAGTTTTGCACAGTAGTTGGTAGGACACTAAATGCAAAAGAAAATAGTGGGGTTAACTCTCTCAGCCCTCGTGGAAGTCAAAAGCAGTTTCCATTGTGAGGTAATAGGACCCCAATCTATCTACATACCCTCAGGAAAGTCTTCTCAAATTCATTAGAAAAGAGGTAGTGGTTCATTGATTGCTTTGCCCCATTCCTTTCCTACTTCCTCTGGAATTAAAAACTTGATAGATGGCCTCAAGCAGACCCAGTCAGCTTTCACACATAATTTGACTGGGAACGGCTCTGGTGGTTATATCTCAGTGTTCGCAGTGGCACAGTCAAAAAAGGCAAAGGCGTTTGCTGTGCCAAAAGCTTCCAATCTATACGACATGATTAAGCAAGTTACTCAAACAAATGAGCACAATCCCAAAGGACAGATCTAAGTGGTCCCTAATGCCCCAAAAGACCCCCTTCCCTTCATTTTTTTTCACACTGATCATGACCTGACCCATGAAAAATTAAAAGACCCCATCTTTTTCTGAATCGAAAACAAGGTAACAAAGCACAACAGCACAAAGCAATGGAGGCCCAGTTTTCAGATACTAACCTGGATCTCTTTGATTGAAATGGGTATTTGAAGAAAGCTTGTTAGAACAAAAAGAAGTCCCAAAAGACCCCAAATTTCCAAAGGACCTCTGCTTCTTCTTCAGAGACCCAGACTTGAACTCAAAGGCTACTTTGTCTCTCCAAAACGTCAACTGGGTTTGAAGTCATATCCATATTCTCCCTCCTGAAATTCAAATCTTGTTGGTCACACTCAAAAAGTGACAAAGATGCGGCTGAGCAAGCAATACCAAGTAACAGAGATTTAGTTTAAACAACGCAACAAGAAGTTTGGAGAATTGGGAGCTTACTTCCAAATAGCTAAAGACTAAAATAGCAGTACCTGTCCTTTGACTAATAGTGAGACATTCAAATAAATTAATAGGATAATGCGCTTCTTGTTTCATGCAGGGCTGGTTTTTCTGTCTCTTTGTGCACAGAGCTTAGCGAAGCCGAAGAGAGATGCTTTGGTTTAAATTTTGTTCATGGTTGCATAGAGACACATATAGCTACACATTTTCAGAATGGTGTTTGAAATTTGAAATTACAAAGAGAAAAACCCAATTGCCAGAAAACCATGCTGATTATGTTATATGGGTATTTGAGCACTCTCCATCTTCTGGAGATGCGTGAAACTAAGACTGTAAGAGCATTTATTTGATACTTGTTCACAGTTACCCCAGCACGAGGAAGATGAGAAAAGGCAGGGGCATATTGGGCAATTTTTAAGTTGCTGTTATATTTGACCATGGCTGGTTCTGACGTATGAGTGTTTATTAGGGACGAAACTTTTGTATGTTCTATCAAAGCAATGACTCCGTTACCGATTATCTTAAATCTTTCTGAATCTCTCATCAATGCTAGATCATAATGTTAAATGTCACAGAGGGTATATATTTAATTTACAAACAAGAACAACAATGGTAACAACTTCTCTCAAAAAAAAAATGGTAACAACTTCTGCCAATGAACGTGTCCTCGGCAAATGTTGTATTCACATTTTTTTTAAATTTGTGAAATCAAGAAATAATAAATAAAAAAAGACACATTAGTAAACAACTTTTCCCGACGAACTATTCGTCGGCAAAGGTTGCTTTCCTTTTTTTTAATATTTTCTCTACTAATTAGTTGTTTCTGCCGTTTCCCAACTGCCCGGTAGTGTCGTGTGCGGGTACCTGAAAGCACAAGATTGGTCAGGGAGGTCGGCGTGTACCGACCGAAGACCCTCCGACGCTCAAGTTAGTACCGATTGGTGTTGGAGAGCAGAGAGTTTGGGATTCGGAGAGAACGTACCTGAATAAGGAGTGAGGACTCCTTATATATGAGGTGAGGTCGGAGACAAGCTTCCCCGGCGTGGGGGACATCCCCCGACACGAGGAATATTCTCGGTCCACTACCTCGATGTGCGCATCGAGGGATGGCGGCGCCTAGTGCGGCGTAGGGCTCGCGACTTAGTGCGATCCGTGAGGTAGTGGACAAGCACGTGTGCCGGCCGGCCGTGCCGGTGCCGTGGGGCGGGTCACACCCGCACGGGTCGGGAGACGTCCAGTAGAGCGGGGGAGAGCTTGTGGTCGGTACACCCGCCTGGTCTTACCGGTACCGCCGGGGTATTGCCGGGGCTTCGACCGCGGCCGGGACGTATACTCGGTAGGGGATCCCTACCGAGTCGGTAGATGCCGCTGGGGCGTTGCAGAGATTATGTTCTCGGTAGGGGAGCCCTACCGAGTCAGTTATGGGGCTACAAGGAGGCTGCTCCCGGTGATAGTGAGCTACTTCGGATCTATCCCGGTAAAGATATGAAATGGTAGCAACATTAGTGAAATCAAGTAATGTCAAACAATCAATTTTGGTATGGGACTCGACCTTCCTTTGCAATTATATTTAGGAAACCCACCTTGCGTCTAAAATCCTTTAAAAATTTTACGTACAGGCATTCCTAAAAATTGACCGAAAATCTCTAGCTATAGCACAGTGTTTGACAAAGACAACAATTTCAAATTTGAGTAAATTCTTTATCATAGGGGCTGATATAAAGGTCACCGTTATCAGAAAAAAGTCGCACTAGTTTCTGTGTCCGAGAGGAATTATTTTATTTCTTTTTATATAATTTGTTAAATAAAGAAATTAAAAACAATAACTCTTTGTTTGGGGTTAGATCATTCCTTTCAAATTGTAGCTAGGAAATTTCACATCTGTCAAGAATCGGTTTTTATTCTCAAGTATGGCAAATGGACCAAAAACTCTTGCTATAGCACATTTTTTGTTAAAACTAACATCACTAGCTTTCACAATATGGGATTCTTTAGAACAGGTGCAAATATATATATATATATATGGAGGTTATGGCCATGGTCTCTACGACAAAATCTGCACGAGTGTTCGAGCTTCGGGAGGTTAGTTTATTTCAATTGGTGAAAAAAAAAATCAAGAAACATCACTAAATAACTTTTCCCTACAAATAGTTCAACGTCAAAGGTTGCTTTTCATTAATTCTTATATGGAGGTTATGGTCTCCATGACACAATCCAGATCAGTTCGAGCTCCATAAGGGTTTAGTTTTATTTAAAATTGCAAAAAACAAAAAATAAAGTAATAAACGCACACACACACACATTAGAAAAGCCGCACTAGTTTTTAATTTACAAATAAGGACAAAAATGGTAACAACTTCTGCTAACAAAATAGTTGTCGGAAAAGGTTGTTTTCACTTTTTATTTTTTATTTTTTTTATTTGTAAAATAAAGAAATTGAAAACAAAAGCTCTTTGGTTAAGGCTCGACCGTTTACAATTTTTTTTTATTTCGTTGGAAAAAGTTGTTTACAATTTTTTTTAATTGAAATAAATTAAACCCTCCCGGAGCTCAAACATTCGCGTTGATTGTGTCATCGAGACCATAACTTCCATATCTGCACCGGTTCTACAGAATCCACCCAAATGATGTGGGTTTTTGAAAATTTGTGCTATAGCAAGAGTACACTTAACAGTAAAAATCAATTTTTTTGACGCACGTGAAGTTTCCTAGATACAATTTGAAATAAGGGAAAAACCTTCATATGGTACCTGGACTATCACCAAATACAATTTTTTGTACCTGAATTTTCATAAAGAACCTCGTGGTACCTGAACTATTATTCCGTTAGCCATTATAGTACCTACCGTTAAATATTCCGTTAAGTGCTGATGTGGCATGCCTAGTCATTATTTTTAATATTTTTTTATATATATTTTTATTTTTTATTTTTTTATTTTATTTTTATTTTTTAACTATTTTATTTTATTTTTTAAATATTTTCTTAAGCTTAGTTTATACAATTTTTTTTTGTGTATTTTTATATTATAAATACTTGTGAGTTCTTTTGAATAGATTCTTAAAACGTAAAATAATTTGTGAACTTTGTATTTTACAATGAATTTGTGTAAATTATTATTATGTTTATTATCTATTTAAAACTTGATTTTTGTTTTATTTCTAATTTTTGTGTGTTAACTTGAAGTTTATTTTCTTAGCTAACACTGATCTAACAATAAACCACTAGTATTTTGTAAACTTAATATATAAAGTTCACAAATATTTATAAAATACAAATACACCAAAAAAGTAATTGTATAAACTAAGCTTAAGAAAATATTTAAAAAATGAAAGGATATAGTTAAAAAAATAAAATAAAAAGATATAAAAAATATTTAACTAAGAAAATAAACTTGAAGTTAACTCACAAAAATGAGAAATAAAACAAAAATCAAGTTTTAACTAGATAATAAACACAATAATAATTTACACAAATTCATTGTAAAATACAAAGTTCACAAATTGTTTTGCGTTTTAAGAATTTATTCAAAATAACTCACAAGTATTTATAAAATAAAAATACGCCAAAAAAATAATTGTATAAACTAAGCTTAAGAAAATATTAAAAAAATGAAAGAAAATAGTTTTAAAAAAAATAATAAAAAATATTAAATTTAAAATAAATGAAATGACTTTTTTACCCTTGCCACGTCAGCACTTAACGAAATATTTAACGGTAGGTACTATAATGGCTAACGGAACAATAGTTCAGGTACCACTAGGTTCTTTATGAAAATTCAGGTACCAAAAATTGCATTTGGTGATAGTCCAGGTATCATATGGAGGTTTTTCCCTTATTTCAAATTGTATCTAGGAAACTTCACGTGCGTCAAAAAAATTGATTTTTACTGTTAAGTGTACTCTTGCTATAGCACAAATTTTCAAAAACCCACATCATTTGGGTGGATTCTGTAGAACCGGTGCAGATAGGGAAGTTATGGTCTCGATGACACAATCAACGCGAATGTTTGAGCTCCGGGAGGGTTTAATTTATTTCAATTAAAAAAAATTGTAAACAACTTTTTCCAACGAAATATTCGTCAACAAAGATTGTTTTCTATTATTTTTTATGTAACGGTTATGGTCTTGAGACATTAGTGTACCAGACACATTTTTGTATAGAGGAAGATACAATAATACAATATGTATTTTTTAAAATTTCTTAGTCTAGTGTACCAGACACATTTTTGTCGTTCTCATTCTCGGAAACTGTTTTCGAACAAAGCTACCAGACACATTTTTCAACACGAAAATACGATCTCATTTTCTCATTTCTATTTTAAAAAATATTTTTGAAAATGGTTTTTGAAAACGTTATAGGACATGCCCTAGTTTTCTATTATTTTTTTAATATAAACAATTACTCATAAGGCCATTTTGGGTGACCTTATTCTTCAAAAGGCCACAGTAGCTTTGTTTCCCAAATAAGGTCACTCAGTAGCTTTAACCCTTTCTATCTTACATTAAAAAAATTCAAAATTACGATTCATGCCACTGACGTTTTATTATTTTTGGACAGTAGCTTTATTGTCGTTGGACAGTAGCTCTATTGTCGTTGGACAATAGCTTTATTGTTTTTGGACAGTAGCTTTAGTGTGCTTTAGTGTGCTTTAGCTTTAGTGTTCTTTGACAGTAGTTTTAGTGTGCTTTGACAGTAGCTTTATTGTCGTTGGACAGTAGCTTTAGTTTTAGTGTTCTTTGACAGTAGCTTTAGTGTGCTTTGGCAGTAGCTTTATTGTTGTTTCCGTATGCAGTGACATTTTTATAAATAATAGCAAAAAAAATGCGGTGACATTTTTGTAAATATTGATGCGGTGATATTTTTGTAAATATTGATGACCTTATTTGGGTAAAAAATGTTTGATGGCTTTTTGAACCATAAAGCCACCCAAAATGGCCTTATGAGTAATTGGTCCTATTTTTTAAAAGATTGTTTTCTATTATTTTTATATGGCGCTTATGCAATCAAGAGTTCCCACACACATCTATGGGTCAGACTTTGGCACAATCGTTATTGGTTTGAGCTTTCGAGATGGGTAGTTCAACTATAAGAGCAACTCCAACAGATTCTCTAAAAAATTTCTATTATAGAGACTTAAAAGTTAAAATCTCTATAATTTTTATGTCGTATCTCCAACAGCTTCTCTATTATATTCTTTATAATTTATTATTTACAATTGAATATGGTAATATTTTTTTATTTGAAATTGTATTCAAATAATTTATGGTGCAAATGAATATAAATTAAAGAGAGAGAAGAGAGGAGAGCATTAAAGATTCAAAGAATATGTTTCCCTATAATTTTAGAGTTTGCTGTAAATATAGGGATTTTTGTTCTCTCTCTACTCACTATCTCTATAATAGAGATAGGTATAGGGAAGCTGTTGGAGCAAAAAAATGCTAATTTTTCCCTAAACTAGAGAAAAAACAAATTATAGGGAAACTCTTGGAGATGCTCTAAGGACTCATTATCAATTTATCACAAAATCCATATAGTAATTTAAGTTATTAACCTGTTTATGCTCCCCTTGTTTTCGATGCTTTGGGAATTGAATGAAACAGAATATGAAAGCGTAGCAACAAGGGGAGGAGTGCATGTGTACATTAATGGATATGAAAAGCTTCACTCTTAGAGCAAGTTCACCCGTTGGGTCAGGGTCAAGGTCACTGGGTCACTAGGTCAGATACTGTTCATTCACTTTTTTATGGTTACTTCCACCCGTTGGGTCAGGGTCAGGGTCAGAAATTGTTTTTTTGTATTATTTAATTATATTTATTTATTTTGGGAAGATAGATAATATATGGAAAATAAATTATTTTTGCAATGGAATGAAAATATTGGGTGTGGGAGGTAAAAGGAGAATGCTGGGTATTTTATAGAAATTGTTTACCTTTTTTCAGAATTTTTTTTTTTACTTCTAAACTCTCCATGTTAAATATATGTAGATCTAATGGCTATAATTAAGTTGCCATTGCATTTGTTTGTTTTCATCTATGAAGCATGGAAACGGATACGGGTACGAGGATAGGATACGAGTACGAGGATACGATACGGGGAAACGATAAATTCAAAAAATTATAGAATACGATACGACAAGGATACATGAATAAAATAATATATAATTATATATAAATAATTATAAAATAAAACATTATAAGATATTTTTTTTCTTTTCCCTTCCCTTTTCTTTCTTTTCACTTATTGCTCTCGGCTGAAATCCTTTTTTATTTGCTTTTCTTTTGAATATGTGTCAAAGCCATCAACTATAGAACACTTATTGAAAAATAATAATAATAAACACAACTATATATGGAAGACCAGCTTTCAGCCAAAGGCCAACCTTTTATTTTTTTATTCTTATCTTCTTCTTATCTTCTTCTTCCCGTAGCATCTCTCTCTCTCTCTCTCTCTCTCTCTCTCTCTCTCTCTCTCTCTCTCCCTCTCTCTTCCCGTAGCATTTCAGAGATTTCAAAGCCTGCAATTGGGAGGCTATGATCAACATCTGGTTGACTATGAAGCTGTGGCTAGGTTTTCATGAAGAGCAACGGCTCTTTCCTTGACAGGCCGTGTGCACATTTGCCTAAAGTCCATCTTTTCTGGCCATGACGTCAGCCACGAGTTGCAGCAAGCCACGCTGGCAACCGGTCTCCAGCCCGGGCAGAAAGAGACCAAGCAGCTGCCCCAGGTGAGATCTTGCCCAGGCAGCTTTCCACTGCTGGAAGTGAATTTCTGGAAAATAGGGGCTGGATTGACATGACAACCCGTTAAAAATCTCCCGCTGGACTTGCTCTTAGAAGATGATGCAAAGTTCTAAATTTAATGGGGACGATACTTGGGTGCACACCGGTGTGTACCTTAGTGTGCTTACCTCATACGTGGTCCAATGAGGGGATGACACGTGTCCCTTTTAAAAAGAAAAAATATTTTTTTTCCCTTCTGCTTCTTTCTTTCTCTCTTCATCTCTCTTCATTCTCTCTTCTCTTCTGTCTTCTTTCTTCTTCTTCTCTCTAGCTTTCTTTCTTCCTTCATCTTCTTCTCTCTAGCTTTCTTTCTTCCTTCATCAACAGAGCCCACAAGATGGAGGCATGGGAAATTGAAGGACGCCGGCGCACGGGTGGGCTCTGTGGGTTAGGGCGGTAGAGACAAAACGAGCGGGTCTGGACGCCGGCGTGAGAGACGGCGCGACATATGAGCTCGTGGGAGCTTGGGTGCAGCTGATTTGGACACCCAGAGGCATTTGAGACCAGTTTCAATGTCGTCGTCGTCCTTCAATTCCCCGTGCCTCCATCTCTCTCACCACCGCTTTCTCACTCTTGCTCTGATGAAGAAAACTAAGAGCGAAGAAGAAGAAAGAAGACATAAGAGAGAATGAAGAGAGACGAAGGCAGAAAGAAAGAAACAGAAGGAAAAAAAATAGTTTTTTTTCTTTTTAAAAGGGACACGTGTCATCCCCTCATTGGACCACGTATGGGGTAAGCACAATGAGGTGCACACCGGTGTGCACCCAAGTATCGTCCATTTAATGGATACTGAGATAGTGAGATCGTTGAGCTTGTGTCCGAAGATCAACAATGAACACAATAAGATGGTACTTTGCACAAAACAATCTGCCAGAAAGATGTTGTTTCTGTTCAGGGTAATTTCAATCTGACTGATATTGCAATAATTTTCAGGTAATTGGCCCCGACTTTGTTAAATATCTTTGGCTGTAAGAACACTCTTCTGGCAATTCTTGCCAGGATGCAAAGCCACAAAAGTATGGAGCAACAGACAAAACAGCAAGGCATTTCAAGATCAGGACTAACTAGTTTCTTAGAAGAACTAGTAGATGCTATTGCTGAAGGCTAATGCATACCATCAGTACATAAGCTACCAAAATATACATCGAAGGAGACCAAACGTCACAAAAGATGTTCTGATTTTAGTGCTGTCCAAGTATCTTACATGGGCTCTGTCTTAGGTTGAAATCTTGATACTCCTTCATTGATAGCTCCAGTAGCAGGCTCCATCTTCACCTCACCATTATGGGACACAATATCTTGTGTTTCATCAATGAACCAGTCATCCATTGGATCAATATCCTCAGCCACAATGCCACTCTTCCCACTTGAGCAAAACTTCTGTAATTGCAAATTATAATGAAGAAAAGTCAGATCACTTAACCGTTGCTGCTCGATTGGATTCCTTCCATTTGTAACTAGCTTCTCAGCCAGAGTCCTTTTGAGTCCATAACTTGAAGCACCATCGCAGTTCTGGCTCAAAACTCTAATGGCAAACCTTTGTAGTTCAGGACATTGTTTGCCATAAGAAGACCACCACATAGCTGCATTCAGTTTAACATAAATCAGTTTCAAATCTTGGTTTTCGACTGACATCAAAACTGAAGCACCTAATTGTAACAGAGTGACAAAACAATACAAAACATTTATTTATATATTTGTGTCTTCTTTTACCTGGAGGAGCGATTCTTTGGCCAGTGGAACTCCCATCCTTAAAACTACCTTCAGCACGTATGTACTCCTTGAGTTGACTGTGTATTAAATCTTGAATTGGCGGATTACGCACCATTTGTGCAATGCAGCACATAAGCCCGAGGTAAACCTCATCATCACAAAAGAAGTCACTTGAGTATTTGAGACTTGGATTAAGATAATAACCAGCCCCATGGAGAGGGATATGAAGAATATTGTCCCAAATCTCATCGATAATTTGCCAGAAAGGCATGTACTGGGACTTTTTGCTTTTTAATTCTTCTTTAATATGCTCCTTCACTTGATCCATGGTTTCATATATGTGCCCCACAAGTGGCTTCTCAGCCTGAAAGATCAATTCAAGAGCGCGAACCAGCGGCAGAGTTGCATTCGAAACAATCTCAGCTCCAGTCCAGAAGGACTGATCCTCCACTAAATCTGCCACCGTCTTGCCCTCCACTCTCGAAGCCCAGATTGACATGTTCCACGCAGATGAGGCAAACATATCTTTTAGTTCCTGTTTTTCGTATATAATACTCTCTAAAGTCATAAAGGGCATTGCTCCTCTTATCTTGGAGGGCTTAATCAGGTCACGGCCAAGAGTATGTTTCTTCAAAAGCTTCAAAACTGCTTCATGTCCGTAAATGAACTTTGTGATAATCTTGGCCTTGTCCAAAATCCCCTTAGTGGAGGTAGTCATTCCAATCTTCTCTAGCATCAGTTCAATGCAATGTGATGCACTCACTGCCCAAAATACTCCTTTGCGCCTATTGAATTCCTTGCCTAGAGCACCAACCCAGCCTGTTGTAGAATCTGCCACAATCTGAACCACATTGTCAACCCCAACATCCTTAATAATCCCCTCCAACAGCAAACATATGGCATCAATATAACCAACAAAAGATGAAACATCATGAGTACAGAGATAAACAGGGCCTTGAGGGCAGTTGACCAAAAAGTTAACGAGGTTTCGACCCTTATCATCAATCCAACTGTCCAATAAGATGCTACATCCAGTGGTAGCCCAGGATTCCCTAATCTTTTTCACATACTCTTGCATCTCCGTCATTTCATCTTCCAGGATGCAACCTTTCAGCTCTTCACAGCTGGGAATCTTGTACTTCACACCAGGACCAACAATAGAACTTATCATTCTTTTGAAGCTAGGAGAATTTGCAGCAGTAAATTCTAAGCCTGTTTCATAAAAGAATCTGCCTATGCATCTGTGGGGATTCATTGATATCAAATCTGTTTTTATGTCATTACTGTCTCCTCTTTGTGAGCCTCTATTTCCATTGGGACAGCTGACATGTTCTTCCAACTCCGAGTCCTTATCTTCTTGGCTTTCACTCTGAGAACTAGAAGTTTCAGAAGTCTCAAGCTTCTTACGCTTAGCGCCATTTGAGCTGGGAGAGCAATTAACTTTCTTGCCCGAAGGTACCGTTTCTCTTTCAATCAACTTGTTTCTCCACAGCTCCTTCACATGAGCAGGAACCTTTAAACATGGTTTTACATCAGGCCCTACTCCTCCTAAATGGCACTTCAAACGGCTGAAACCGCTCACCTCTTTATCACAGAAGTTGCATTGCACTCTACGCCGTTTACTATCAACAACTCTACCATGATCACGAATGTTGATGGCTTCACTAGCATCCATTTTTTCCTTTTCAAATGATTCAAGAAATGTTCCTGAAAATGTCCAATGTGTTCATCTAGCGTTTTGGCAAGCTGGGCCTGCAATGCACATGTAGTCTAAACTTCATGTTCAATGTGCAGACTTTCATCAAACAAATTAGACTACCAAACAAGGATTAAAACAGAAAAAGATATCATTTTTCCCCACAATCATCAAACACTCAGGTCTAATTTTACTCAATGGTCAAAGGAAATTTTAACTTAGTAAATCATGCATGTCACTGTTGTAAGTCGGTCCAACCAGTAATTAGACTAAAACAAAGGGTTCAACAGAACAAAGAATTTTCTTGTACTAGTCACCATGTTCCTCTTTTGGTTCAAATGATAAAAGCAGTTGATGATAATATTTAGAGACAGATAAACCGAAGCCCATTTGGTTCAAATGACAAAAGCAAACCATGTTCTTCTTTATCAAACCCTTTCCACAAATCTAACTTCACCAAATGGTCAAAATAATATTCAAAAACAAAATTTAACATGACAAAATCAGTTTCAAGCTAGTCACCAAGAAATTAGACAGTTTAGACTAAACCAAAAAATAAAATAAACAGAAAAAGATTTCCTTTTTCTCTCACCACCCACCATCGCTTAGTCACGAAAGGAGAAAGAGAACAAACCCATTTTTAAGCCTTTGTTGTTTCTTCTTTCTAATTCTCTCTAAGAACAGAAACATAAACAAGAATGAGCAGGGAAAAGGACTGAATCTTTAAGTATCTAAAATGCCAGTAAATATATTAAGCATGAACAAAAATGCAACCCAATTTGACCACATACAGACACAAATGCATATATATATTTTATGAAAAGAAAAAAAGACGAAGAAGAAGAAGAATTGAAAAGCACAAACCTTTACAAAGTGATCAGGAGGAAGCGTGAAGGGGAAGCTGAAAGTTTGCAACAGAGAGAATGAGATTTGAGAAGAAGGGTTGAAAGAGTTCAGGTGCTCAGCTTCAGACCCACTCACATTGATTGTGTTTTATAAAGCGTTATGTATGTGAGGACAAAACAAACGAAAATCAAGGGGGTCGCATGACGGTCACGCCATATAGCACATGTAATCTTCTGTTATGGTTGGATCACGTCATTACTTAGATAATTAATGACCAATAATTAATAAACTGGAGGAAAAAAATAAAAAATGTGGTCCAATCATAATAGGAGGTCACATAGTCACGTAGCGTAACGGTCATATTGAAAAATTTCTCCGGCAAAACTCCTTTCAATTTCTATGGCACGCGCCCCTATATATATACACCTCGTTTCTCATGGACTTGTCATTTACGATTTCGCAACCCACGCGCCACTGATGATGGTGCCTGTGATTTCAACTCATAGTAATAAAAAATAAATAATCAATCAAATCGAAAATGTTTTAGTCATTCATGTGTATAAATAAATAGTTGATCATGATGATTATAAACTTTAAATACAATTAAATAACCATTATGGAACGAGGCCAATGCCAAGCACATAGGCACCTCCTGCACAATGTATGAGTGTATGACATTGAGAGTGTGGCGGCCGACACCCAACCCATCACCTACAACAACTCAACAAGGAGGTCCATTGCCATCGAGCGCCACCTCCTATTGAGTGTCGTTAATTTGGAACCACAAATGAGATTTTTGTTCTAGAGTAAAAAAGGAGAAAGTTCATTGAAAAAATTAGAAGACGGTACAGCCAACAAAACAAGAGGTGTGACTATAATTTCACTTACATTTTGGGCTACCTCCCAATATAAACTAAAAAATGAATAATGCGTAGACAACAAATTATGAGGTGTTGTAACCAAAACAAATTATGAGGTGTGAGCGTGTGACTATAATTTTACTTTTCGACACCGACTTTAGTATTTGGCACTCAGCTACCAGACACTCTTTATATTTCTCAATGGTTGGCTATTAAATAGTTCTTTTAGTGTTGGTGATTTCTTATCAAACTTTCCATAAACAACTTAAATTTGGAGCCTTCCAACTTATAATTTACTAGTAATTTGTGGATATGGATCCTGATTCTTCAAGTTACACCCTTTTTAGATAAAATGGATAAGCATGATTTGAAACGTTCAATATCACATCTAACATGCTACATGAATTCTTAGAGCAATAAAAGAGATCGTAGAGGAAAATGAAAGAAAAATATGGACAGAGTTTAAAGGCAAAAAAAAAAAAATCAGACAAATATTGACCAAGTAGGTTCTGTGATTGGACTTAGATATAGAATAGCTGATTTTCTCTTTTCATTAAACTACCAACTGTCAAAAGATACAAATCAAGCATGTCTAAATACAATTACAACTTTACTTGCAAAAGCCGGGAAGTTCTATACATTATACAATAACCAATGGATTTTAGTGCAGCTAGTGGGTAGTACTAGTTACTGTTGCCGGGGGATTTTCAACTACAGGCTCATCTGGTTTCTCTTCAATACGAAGCTTTTTCGTGCATGCTTGTGCCTCAGAGTCACCACTGTCAGCAGCTTTGTGCTTCAGTGATAGAAGTGATGATGAGTCGGACTCAGCTGGTTGTGAAGGTGATACACCAGCGGATGGGGAAGGCTGTTCAGAATCTTTAATAGGAATAGTTGTCAGTGATGACAACGCTTGCGGAGAAAGTAAGGCACTACCGGCTTTCTGTTGTTCCTCCAAGATCTTCTCCAAGTACTTTGCGTGCTCCTCTATGCGTAGCTGAAGAGTCCTTTGAACCTATTTACAGATATTGGCAAAAAAAAATTGAATACTATGAAACAAAAGTGTGTAATGGTCCAACATTTGAATTACCATTGAAACCGAAAATGCAGCCAAAAGGAAAAAGGAAGCATATAAACTTAAATCTATCCCCCTACTGTGCCAGCTATTAAAACAAGCTCACTCTCACCTCAAGCTGCTCATGCAGTTGTTTCTGAACTTCCATTTGCATCCGCAGAGCCTCGGTGATATGAATGCTCCTAGGACAAGAAAGATGAAGTTTAACAAAACTAAGCAAAACAAGAAATGCATGTATTTAATTGAGGAAAAAAATATCTGTGGAGAGCATCATTAACTAACCCTTTTCTTCTTCCATCGCTTTCATTGCTGCTTGATGCTTCTTTCTTTTCTTCAGAACTAGAGGCCTTCTTATCTAAGGAGTGAAAGGGAAAGACTGGAAGTCAACAATTTTGTAAGGATATTCAACTACCATAACTGTTAAGAAACTCATCTTTTATCGAGCTAAGAAAATCATCATGCCAAACTTTGTTGTGACATTTGATACACATAAATAGCCATGAAGCAAGATGGATGCACAATTTGGATCTGATTATGGAGATGACGATCAAACCAATGATGATTGTATATCAATTTTCATATAAAGAGTATCGTTTGATTTGCAAGTCTTCAACTTAAAGTCCTGGCTTAATGTATACACAGAGGTTTTTCATGTATTCAAGTATATCAGGTCTGGTTATTTCAGTGTTCGGTTGCAGCTGACCCAACAAATAAATTGTACTAGTAAGACAAAGCTTAATAATTGAGATAACAAAATTGATAAGATTTTATGATTTTCAGACAGATAATTTGTGAGGGACCATAAGCATGATTTTATTTTCTCATATGTTCCGTACCTTCTTTTTTCTCTGGCATATACTTGGCAAGTCGGTATTTCTGCAGATGACATGAAAATAACAATATTGACTCAAATTGTACAGCAATTATTCTTGACTCATTAGATAAATGAAAGATGAATTACCTGCAAGTGGCTTTTCACATGATAAATGGTTAAGCCCTCAACATTCATAACCTTTAATACACCTTTTGGAGTAGCCTCTGCACTTCAAAGTAAACTAATGAGCTTCTTGTACACATCATAATAGACTAATTTAATGAACTAGTACTCTTATTGAACATGAACTAAAAGCACAGGACATAATGGAGTGGTTTTTATAGTATTTACTTTCAGCCCCATCAAGCTTGTTAACAGCCTCTACAAAACGCTCATGGAGCTCAGGCGTCCATCGCATTCTTGGTCTATGTGTAGATGAAGGCCCAGGAGAGGGGTGACTTGCCAGAGCATCAACAGGTGGTGCTGTCGATCCACAACTTTTACTACATGTCAATTCTACGGCTGGCTTTGATGAGGCTTGAGGAATTTCATATATTTCCTACACAAGCAACATAATTGAACACAGATATGAGTAAGCATACGATAAGCAAAGTATTGCCAAGAAATTTGAAAGTTAACTCAAATACGAGTCATTTATTAATTATTATCAATCTATTCTTCTGAAAGATCACTTGAATTTTGCAGATAGCAAACAAACTACCTGTTTGAATGCCATGCATGTGGTTCTCACACAGTCACACCATTATGAAATTTACACCATGATAATCCCAATCTGAGACTTTAAGTTGTTGAAATAAAAACAAATCGTATATATATATATATATATATATATATTTTTAGAAAATTATATTCGACCAAATATGTAAACCAATAATGACTGCACTGTACTTACATCAAGCCTGGGATTTTCTCCATTGTCCGTGATAGCTATGTCAAGTTGATCTGTCAAAAACTGAAACTCCAATTGCTCTGTAAGTGCTATAGTGTCAGTTCCACAGCCGATTCCATGAAAGCTACCATCAGAAGCATCTCCAGTCAAATTAAGAAAGTCTTTCATGAGATACTCTGATTGTTCATCATCATATTGATTGCTCACATCCTCAATTAAAAGCAATGGAGATTTTGAATCAACAGTAGAAATGGACTGGCTGTACGTTGGAGGATGGGGAAGAAACGGCAAGTTTCCAAGCTGCCGAGAGGTTTCAGAACTCGATGAAGATGACTGATACAAACTGGTACAGAAAACAGAAGAGCGCGAAAATGTGCTCTTGAAATGTTGAAGACTAGATTCTCGCATACTAGTAGGAGAGCTAAGAGATTCTGTCCGTATGAAAGGTGAGAGGCGTGTAGATGAGCATTCACGTGCAGCTAAACTCCTGCCTTCTGATTCACAACCCAAAAAATCATGTACCGAGGATACGGATGTACAGTATGACTGAGTGATTCCTTTGGTAGTGTCACTTTCTGTTACAGAAGTGACTCCATGGCAACTCATGATTGCAGATGGAAGCCCTACCTTCATCGATCTATCAAATAGGTGGTGAAATGTTCCACAATTAACTGGAGGACTTCTATAGGTAGGAATGTATATATCTAGATTGGGATACAATGAATTAGAATTAAGGATTTAATGAGATGATCAAAAGTGAGATATGTTTGCATAACACTGAACACTATTCAAGCAAACTTTGAGCTTCATTTAATTTCAATTCCACTCAAACAATCAGCAACAAGAAGCTACATTTCCACAGATAAAGTACTTGGAGGCGCAAGGAACCAAGTTAAATCCAGCGCACCAAGTAAGCTGCACAAGGAGACATATAGAACATTATCTTCTCAGCTGGAAGGCAATCTTCTCCGATGGAAGACCATCTTCTAAGGTGCAAAATCTGCAAAGTGACCACCAACACAGGTGATCAGAATTACAGCATCTAGTACCAAAATAAAATATTTAAAAACAAATAAAACGACCAAGTCATTGATTGTCATACACAAGATAAATCTACTCTCCTAATCTAATAAGAGAAGAAAACTGTTCATGAACACCTTAATAATCATCTCATAGGTAATGTACAGATCGAATAATGCAGCAGATAATTAATCCACTTTTCATCCTATATGCAGGACTTAATCACAATACCGGAAGAGTTTACCAACGAACTAACTTACTTTTATTCAACACCATTAGCTTTTAACAGCTCACACTCTGACACTCATACCATTTAAAAGATTTACAGGAAAAATCTAATTTCTATAAAATCCTATTACTTAGACGATGAACAATGAGACTATAGCTTTACACACATCAAGTCACGAGAAGGTTTGCAATTTGTTTCTTCAAAATCAAAAAATATGCTACAGAGTACACCAAAAACTCAGATAATTTTTTTTTTAACCTTTTAGACAAGTAGAATTTTGAACAACACATGGAATTCTTAACTGATGTAACAGTGTAAAGGTTCTGCTGTAGTTCACTTAAGGAAGGATAAAATAGTCAAATAGGATAAATCCCTTTTCAACTAAACTAATAGGATCAACCATTGCAACCAACAGCCTGTGAGGAGTCCATAGGATGATTCACCCAACAATCTCATATATCTTTCCAAATTGGGCAAGTTGTCAAGATCAAACAGAACACTCAATTGAGTTCATCATCAGTACTGATATCTATTTAATTCTAATCCAGATTCCATTATCAAAAATCTAAAATAAGTTCAAAGAAAGAAAAAGAATATCACATGGCAATAGCTGTTAGTAATCTGAAAATCTTCCTTCAACTTATAATCACACAAAAGCCATATGAGAATTCACCGCAGAAAAAGAAAACTAATCACTGATTTGGGTAGAAGCTAAAATCTCAAAGATCAACAAAAACCCAACTTAGCAAAGATACTCAAAAACAAAATCTTACAGAAAAGAGAGAGAGAGAGAGAGAGAGAGAGAGACAACATACATAGACACAGATATAGTAGAGAGAAAAGATAAGAGGATCTTGTACTCGCAGAGATTTTGCACCTGAGCAAATGAAATGCCGAGTCACTGAGACAGGTTGTCTCTCAAAGTACACCAACGTTATGCTGTAAATTAATGTAACCAAGTTTGACGTTAAAGTAACAAATTATGGGGTGCGTCTAGTTTGCACCCTCCTTTTATTGTACCTAGCTGTGAATTTCTTTTTTTACCCTTAACAATTTTTTTGTTTAGTTTGTCCCCTCTCTCCTTACTGTAGTCGGCCACCGCTGCGACCGACCACGATCGAGTTCACCCAGCGACGGGCCTCCTCTCGCATCAATCCTAGGCGCTCTCTCTATGGATCACGACCCCCTTCACTCACCACTACCGTCGCGAGCCCAGAAATCAGTACCGGCGTCTCCTCTTTCACGGTCATCGATCTCTACCCGTGCACACTCAGACCACCATGCCAGAACCAGTCCCTTGAGCAAAGCTTCAAGATCGATCCGATCTCCTAGGCCGTGATTCCTCTGCTCCTGCGCCGAGCCGTTGATCGGACCCGACTCCCCAAGCTTAGAACACACAGTCGACGCCGTCTTTCTCGCCCAAGAACCCAGCTGCTGCTACTCCGCCACTCCCTTGCACCACCACTTGCGCCTCTGTCCCCAGACGCCGCTTCCTTTGGTGGGGGCAGTGACTTGTGGGGGTGGCCGGTCATGGTGGCAGCGTTGGTCACAGCGGAGGAGAGAGAGGTCTGAGCGCGGGGGAGAGAGAGAGAAAGAAAGAGTTGAGGGCAGAAACGTCAATTCACACAATTAATTTGCAATTAAAAAATATCAAATATGAAATGAACGGCTGTGATTGCTCCACGTCATCAGGTACAATAAAATTCTGGTACAATCCAGAATTCTCCCAAATTATGAACAAAAATCTGATAAATCTTGGGTCTTGGGCAACTGGGTCTGAACTTTGAAATGTTATCTGTTTAATGACCTTTGCTCTTCGGCCTCTGGCTGCGCGCAAATGATTGAGCTTGTGCTTGAGTATGCAAGGCCGCAAGGGACTCATGGTGACTAAGAGGACAAAACGATGACGATTGCAACTTGTTGGGTCCCGCGAGGTTTGAGGGGATGTTTGCACACGCTCCAATGGGAGAGGTGGGTAATCTTTGATTTGTAAGATGGAGCCAAGTGGACAAGTGCGTTTTTAGCTAGATAATCTGATATTCTGATGTCATCATACCTTTGATTATTCTGTTTTTGTAATGATAACACAAAACACTAATCCACACATAAACCCTAGTAAGAATAGAATACTCTAAAATAGGAATACATAATCATTTCAATGACTTCCTCTTTTGTAGTTTCGTATATGAGTGAGTGAGTGACAAAACTTCTTCAACTTGCTTTGCTAACCCTATAGCTCTTTAATTTCCTACATTATTTGGATTGAACAAGGCAAGAGAATTGGCTACCCCATAAATAATTTGTGATGCCCCTTAATTTGACCTTTGTGAAACCTAGACCCAAAATAAAAGAAATTAGAATTCAAATACCAACTTCAACTATTTTGAATAAAACCGGTGGTCGATGATCGAAAATAAACCTTCTAATTAATTATTTTGAAAGTTGTAGAACAGAAAATATTTTGAATCTCGACAATGGAGTATTTTATAAATCTTTTACAATGAGGTTGGAGGATTAATGTGCTCTATGACTGCTTATACGTCATAGACAATTAAAATTAGTAATTTCATATATAAATGTGAGATTTGGGAGGGAATATGGATTTGAAATTTCCAATAACAAAATTAAATGGCCTTAATAACTAACACTAAAAACCGCATGTATACACTTTCAAAGAATTAAGAAACAAAAATGAATATATAGATTTGAATAATAATGCACGCGTATACATGTGAATATTTTAGGCATGTACTATCAATAAAAATGTACTCACATGTGAATATATAGATTTGAATATAGTTTGCACTCATATATACAAAAATGAATATATATATATATATAGTCCCCTTCACATGCGCACGTCCGCACGTAAAATAAAATGCGAACATCCTCATTGCAAGTGCAAACTAATGATCAAAACCGTCTATATTTTAGGTCATCCTTCAAGGATCATTTTGATAAATAAAAAATTCAAATTGGAAATTATTTAGCCATTTGATTACCACATTCATCATTTCAACCTTATCTGACGGACTGTATTTTTCTGTAAACTATACAACGAACAGATAACCAAACATTCTCAAATTCGGCTGATTTTTTGCAAGGATAATTCTTGAAAATAAATCTAAACGATGAACGGTTCCGATGATTGAGTTATGTTGTCAATTCATCAGTATGAGGATGTTCACATTTTACTTGACGTGCGGACGTGCGCATGTGAAGGGGACTGTTATATATATATATATATATATATATATATATATATATATATATATATATATATATATATATATATATATATATATATATATATATATATATATTACCATGAAAGGTACTCACATGTGAAATTGAAACCTCACTGCTATTGTGGATGCTATTTTCTTTTGGGTCAAATCACTGGAATTTTGAGACTTATTCCACCTATATGCTATGTTTGGTTCATGAATTCTAGGAATACGGAAAGGAAAGTCATTACTTTTCTTTGTTTGGGAAGCACAAACTCAGGAAGTACTTTCCTAATAACGGGAAAAGTATGGGGGAAATCTATTCCACTCAAATCCCATGGGATTGATTTTCCCTTCTCATTTCCCAGCATTTTTACGAATTTTTTGGACAACAATACCCTGCCCAAACATGCTATTGCCAAATTTATACATTGAGTCTCTTCGTATTCTAAGTTAATTTTATTTTAAAGTACAAGAGTACTATTGAAACATTGACATATTTTTACTTTTCTTTCTTGCACCAACCAAACACAAGAAGGGAAATCAAATTATCTTTCCTGAGTACTTTCCTTGTTTTGCCAAATACAATAGCCTCGTGTGGTTCCCGGAATTGAGGTCATGGGAAAGGAAAGTCAATCATTTCTTGTGTTTGGAATGCAAAAGGAAAGGAAATACTTTCCTGAATGAAGGGAAAATTGGTTCATTCCCTACTCCAAGGCCTCGTTTGGTTCATGGAAATGAAAGGAAATGAAATTAATTCCTTTCTCTTTCCCTAGGCATGGGAAACTAAAATTCTCATGAGATTTCACTACACAATGTTTGGTAACAATGAGAAAGTAATCAAAAAATAAATATTAGTTGAGCCAAAATTGGTATTTATAATTGTCAATAGCAATAATTTATTCATAAAAATGGTGCAATAAATGTTGAATGTGTGTAATTAATGTTGGAAAATTAGAAGGGAAACTAATTCCTAAGGAGGATAGAGGGAATCAATTTCCCACCTATTTTCCCTTGTAGGAGGAATTATTTTCCCTTCCTTGCACTTACCAAACAGGGGAAAGGAAACACTTTCCCATTCCCAAGCCTCAAATCCGTGAAACAAACGAGGCCCAAGGGAATTACTTTCCCTACTTATTTTCTTGCATTTATTGCACTAATTTAACATTAATTACATTACTTCTATAATTAAACTAACAATCTATGAAGTTATAAATATTAATTTTGTTTTATATATATTTTTTCATTCTTTTCCTTAGTGTTGCCAAACACTTGAAAAGAAAACTAGTAAGAATTTTACTTTCCCCTTCCTATGGAAAATAGAAAGGAATTGGTTTCCCCTTCCTATGGAAAATAGAAAGGAATTGATTTCCTTTCATTTCCTTTCCGTGAACCAAACGAGGCCTAAAGAAAACCTGACAGGAATTTTAATTTCCCAACCACATGGGAAAAACAATGGAATTGATTTCCCTTCCGAGAACCAAACATGGTCCAAAATGCATATTGTTGAGTCTTGACTTAATAGTTACTCCATTGATTGATTCATTGATAGTACATGCCTAAAATATATATATGGTAGTATTTGATTTTATCAACCAACTTTCAAGATAAAAGGGAAAGGGGTTCCAAATTCTTTCGTTGATTGAATTTGATTTGGCTACTTTGGCATGTACGTACTGCAATGGAGTTGCAATATTTCATTAATTGATAATATAATTCAATCATCAAAATTGTTAATCATTTATGTTTCTTTTCAAAACATATTTTTGTAAAAAATGATGACTCTATCCGAATATTTTTATTCAGGTCTTTGCAGAATTTCCTAAAGAGATTCTTTTTGCACCAAACCGAACATCATGCCCTAAAGCGGCCAATCAGTCAGCAACTCTATTTTGCTCTCTGTAAAAGACTAAAAGTTAACATCGACTAATACTGCAATGAACCATTAATCAGATTTTTGCAGCTAGAAATAAGACCATATATATAGAGAATGACTATCACGTACAGATTGGATATTGAGCATGATCAACTCAACAATTAATTATTAACCACCTTAATTATTAGAATCAAAATCAACTTTTAATTAGATCGAGTACGAATATCATTATGCCACAGCAGTTGCAAGCTAGCCATGAAATTAACAACCCCGGTCGCCATAATTCAGCTTGTAATCACACCTCCAGAATATTCATGTTTTAGTTTATATAAAACTTAAACCATAGTTTAATCAATATCATATATATATATATTATACAAAGCTAGGTTTCAGGTTGAATGAATCGGCTACTTAAGAATCTGAGACGGCATTGTAAACTATTTAATATAGATTATTTTTTTTGGTCTGGACTATTTAATAGAGATTAGAGAGAACAATACACAACAGCAGCAAGTCAGCAACTATAATTGAAGATTGATAATTATATAAGGGATTACGTAGGGCCTCTATAAACCAAAGCCAAAAAAGACCAAGCAACTTGGCAAATGACTCATTGTTTCTTCAGCCGCAACCCCATTTTTTGTCTGCCATTCAATAATTTGCCTCCCCCTTTTTATTGTCATTGATTTGTATAATTAGTGCTTCTTTTAAATTTGTGTCCATTATGCATGGCCAGGGTTTCTCACTTTCTCATGTTGCTGTTAGCTCCACATTTTGCAGCTGTCCTAGTTTTTGTATTAATCTATGGATGTGATTTTTGGCATTGTACATTAAATTAATAATTGTTTTTGTACGTTAGAAGTGTAAGAATTTTATTATGAACTCATCACTTGTCATTAAGTTTAATTAACAACAATCATATATATTACTTGGAAATCAAGTAATGAGATTGTATTATGACTTTAATTTTATAGCTTTATTGTGTATCTGAAACAATAGTATTGAGATTTCTATTAATTATTACTTAAGGTACGTAATATATCAGATATGTATCAAGAATTAATACATATAGAGATTTAGTTGGATTCTAATTGGATTTCCTTTATAGGAGGGATTCAATAACAACACCTCTATATTAGGTTAAGGTCCCAACAATCACTATAATAGAGTTACAGTTTTCTTGTCCCATGGAGAGGTTCTCAAGCCTAGTGATTTGCATAAGACTTTTATCTTGAGTCGTCGACCATGAGTGTTCAAAGGTATGTTCACTAATCCTAGTTACTATTATGTTCATCATATTATAAACAATACAATTGTATCTATATTTATTGTGGCAAATCTTGTGGCAATTGAAGAAGAATTTGGAAATGCAAGTATATATAGGAAGACAAATTAGATAGCTAGGTACCTTAATTTTGGCTAAAACGATCGGTCATAACTTAATTTGTGCTTCAATCACAAAATTATTATTTGTTCTACTAATTAATTTGTTATTATCTCTCACATCTAATCCAAGTGAGGCTTTTCTCTATGGCTAGCTTTTATGTTCTGTCTACCACTTAAACGATATATATATATATATATATAAATCAACCTTGTGTCATATTTTTAAGCAAACAAATTAGTCCCTTTCATTTATAATTCCATTAATCTGCATCCCATTTTGCTTTAAGATACAGACAGTGGCGTAGCCAGAACTGAAAGGCAGGGGGGGCAAAAAAAAGGCTTAGCGGGCAAATTTTTTTTAAAATCTTTTATTTGCTTATGACTTCTAATTTAATAATTAATTAAATAATATTAACCGAATTTTTCAACGTATTATTAAATGAAATCGTCTGAATAATATACGTACATATTTTTTCCATTTAATATCCGTCACATATTTTACTAACTAGAGTTAGACCTCTAAAACACATTTCTACCACCCCCACAACAAAAAATAAAAAACCACATTAAAAGACCAAAATTTTACCTTTCTTTTTTTTTTTGGCAAAATTTTATCTTTCATCTTCTCTTTTCTCTCCCCCACGTGCCTCTTATTTTTTTCTTCTTCTTATGTTCTTCTTTCTTCTGCATCTTTCTTTAATTTCTCTCTCTACTGCAACTTTTTTTCTTTCCTTTCTCTCTCCCCTTTGCTTGGTTTTGCCCATTTTCTGCCAAATTTTGCCCCTTTCCTCCATACTCATTTATAAGCAAGAAAATTTGGGGGGGGGGGGGGGGGGGGGGCAATCTTGCCCCTTTTCTGCCAAATCTTGCCCCTTTCCTCCATACTCATATATAAGCAAGAAAATTTGAGGGGGGCCACTTGCCCCTCCACGCCCCCTAGGCTCCGTCCCTGGATACAGAAACGTACAAACAAAACATAATCATGTGTTATGACTACTTATAATTTATGACAGTAGGTAAAATATTTGCATTACTTCAATATATAGGAGGAGCTCAAATATATTGCACGTACTTATCAATTTTTCCAACATGATATATATATAATCATGTCTTTTCTTCTAATAAGATCCTTACTTTTTAAGTTGCAGAGTTTTGCTTTAAGCCGTCAGATCAAATCATTTAAAACAAATCTGATAGTTGATGATCTTATCGATCTGACGACTGAAATCAAAATTCTGTAACTTAAAAAAGTAAGCACCTCCTTACCTGAGAATTATATATTGTGTATATAATATATTTACTAACATTGTCCATCGATGGTATATCTTATATCGGGAAGACGGGAATGTTAAGTTGCTCTCAATTAGTTTAAGATTGAATGTTCAATTTCTACTTAATTATTATTCGCGTTAAGAGTAGGCTTACAAATAGGGTTTTGTGTTTTTAATAGACAATTAAACAAGTAAGCTAGCAATAATTGGTTCATTAAGATTCCTCTTTCAAATCATTAGCTCCATCTCCTTTTGGAGCATTTGAATTAGTGGTCTAAGTACTCTAACCAATTAGAGTTTAGTAATTAAGTATTGTTGTAGTAAGTACAACATCACATGACATATGCATGAAATAGACCTCGCATTTTGGCTGTTGCATGCAATTATTTTTGTGCGTCATATTTAGTCGTCCCTACTGAGTGCAGTAGTAGACTATACTACTACTACTGAGTGGTACGTAGTAGTTTGGTGGTACTGATTGTCTAACAACTTGGTTATGATACAATTAGAATAATTTACAATTATGGATTTATGGTTACCACTATAATGCCAATATACGTAGCTAGGGTTTGTAGTTCTCTAGTGTTCCGGAGTTTTCACGCTCATAGTTAAAGTTCGAACTCTCCAAACTTTCAGTAGATCGAAGAGCAATATGTGAGTGAAAAATGACGGTTACTACTAAACTTCTTGCAAGAGATCTAGTAGGAGAAAGAGCGATGTGGAGAGGGCGTAGAGGACTTTCCAGACTTATATATAAACGATCGTTACAGATCGAATACGTACCCCCAACAAATCAGTACCTTAGAGTTTTATTTTGTCTCTTGTACTCCCCTAACGTCTTTGATCATTAACATTAGGAGACACAATTCCACATAGAATACTGGGTGATGGATCAACAAAATTCTAATATATGGTGAAAGAACAAAAGTTTCAAAGGGACGAGGAAATTCGTTTGGCATAATAGCTCGTGGAGGTCGGGAATGGCCATTTGTATTATTGCATATTATACAAAAGAGTATATAGGACCAGCAAGTTGGTCACTGTCTCTACCTTTTGTGGTTTGTGGTGGATGTGGGTCTCAATCTAAAACTTTTCTGGAGATATGCGTTTTCCTAGGCGTGTAGTTTTTGGTAACTCAAATATCCTAGCTTCCCCATAATCAATTATTGATCTTTTTCTTTGTTGATGGGGAAAGGAAGAACTATATACTACAAGGAGGAACCAGCTCTCGAGCAACCCGAACAAAAACACTCAAAATAAAAGTTGTCAGAACATTCGGGGGGTAATTTTGGGGTAAACAAGGTTCGTTGAGTGTGCATGTGGTTCATGTCATCGACGGTGAAGTTAGTTTCTCTGAATATGTGATGAAGAGAAATTTCCTCAAACCCTAAACTCCAAAAGCTAATTATGTTAGATTGCGAGCAGTCACATAATGTTGCTCCAAAGCTTTAAGAAGATAATCATCGAGACCATGGGACCATGGTACCCTTAGGCGCGCTATGGGAATGTTTGTCAACCCAAACATTCCTTGAACATGCAGGAGATCGAGGAGATCGAGCCGTGAGCATCTCTGATTACGTACAAATTCTGGAAACAATAACTTTGTTGGGTTGATTACTCAATAATTAATTGATTTTTTTTTTTAGCAATCAATAATTAATTGATTTAAGAACATCAGATCAAGAAGAGTTTTCTCCTTTTCAGTAAACTACTAAATCATCTGATAAATATTAGAGCATTTAAGTGCACGAAATATATCAATTGACCATGGATGAAAAAGAAAAGGAAACAAATGAAAGTCACACTCACTCACATACAGTCTCACATATGATCCCCATAATTTTTCTACCCAAAGTGCTTTAGTCACAAACTGAGAATGAATTTGCTCATCACATTTGTTGGTGATATCATCGTCTAATAAACATTTGCTACATGTTAATTTTTTTCTCTCTCATAATAATTAAGTTGATCATGATTAATTATAATAAGTTTTAATACACATGGTAATTCTATATTAAATAATTATATCACCAACAAACTTATGTGGTGAACAAATTTATTTCCGTCACAAACTCCAACAGCTTGGATCGAAGACGATATTATAGGCAAGGTTCTAAAAATCGCTGGGCGCTCGTGGGGGGGGCGGCCCCCTTCTGCCGCCTGGTCGGCTGGGGGGGGGTTTGTCGGCCGGCGGGGGGGTTTTTTTTTTTTTATTTTTTTTTTATTTTTATATTTTATTTTTATTTTTTTTTTTTTTTTTTTTTTTCTTTTTATATTTTTTTTTTTTAAAATATAAATGATATTTTGGTTTTTAAAAACCCCCCTCTTTTTATTTTTCCCCCTTTTTATTTTTTTTTTTTTTTTTCCCCCCCCCCCCCCCCCATTTTTTTCAACTTTTTTCTTTTTTTTTTTTTTAAAAAAAAAAATCCCCCCCCCTTCCCCCCCCCCCTTCTCTCTCTCTCTCTCTTTTTTTTTTTTTTTTTTTTTTTTTTTTTTTTTTTTCCCCCTCTTTTTTTTTTTTCTCCCCCCCCCCCCCCCCCCCCCCCCCCCCCCCCCCCCTCGGGGGGGGGGGGGGGGGGGGGGGGGGGGGGGGGGGGTTTGGGGTGGGGGTTTGGGGGGGGGGGGGTGGGGGGGGGGGGGGGGGGGGGGGGGGGGGGGGGGGGGGGGGGGGGGGGGGGGGGGGGGGGGGGGGGGGGGGGGGGGGGGGGGGGGGGGGGGGGGGGGAGTTTTTTTCCCCCCCGGGGGGGGGGGTATTTCTAGCTAATTGATGAATTACAAGTCAATCTGACAACCAATAAGAAAGTAAACAAAGGTTCATCGAGATTCCACTTTCAACGCATTGGCTCCTTGTGTGCAAATAGTTCTTTGTTATCATAAAAAAAAAAAACTCAATAAGCTTAATATGAGGACTGTAATTAATGCAAATTTATATTCCTCACTCAACGATAATTACGGGGGGGGGGGGGGTTTCCCCCCCCAAATGGGGGGGGGGGGGTTTTGGGGGCGGGGGGGGGGGGTCCCGGGGGGGGGGGGGGGGCCCCCCCCCGGGGGAAAATCGGGGGGGGGGGGGGGGTTTTTGGGGGGGGGGGGGGGGGGGGGGGGGGGGGGGGGGGGGGGGGGGGGGGGGGGGGGGGGGGGGGGGGGGGGGGGGGGGGGGGGGGGGGGGGGGGGGGGGGGGGGGGGGGGGGGGGGGGGGGGGGGGGGGGGGGGGGGGGGGGGGGGGGGGGAAGTAAAGACGACGACAAGAAAAGTTTTTCACTTAACTTCACACTTAATCTTGCCAAGAGGCAACTAACAATATCAAGGACTTCATGAGAAAGTTCTCAGTGCTCATGCTTGACATTCCGGATATGTCGGACAAAGATATATAGATTGTTCATATATGTACATCATTATATATATATATATGAATATATTATGAGATAGTGAAAATTGAAATAGCATACATTCTAAATGATATGTCGTCCGTGTTGGTGAGGAATAACTCCACACGTTTGGAGAACTCTGAACTCTGGTGATGTTAGCTTCCGGTGGTTAGCCATTGTTGGATGGCTGAGAAACAGAGATCCACCAATGGTGAACAAGAAACATCTCGGTCACAATTATCAGTGAGTGTGATATTATTATAATTTTCTAATTACAAGTTTTTCAAAAATAAAATAAAAAATAGTATTATATAATTAAGCTTCCTATTGCTGTTGTAGGATCGTGGACAATTACATGCACTGTACTTATGCCACGGATATCATTCAGGAACCCAAAGGTGTGTTGTTGTTGTATCATCATTCAACAGCAAGGAAGAAGTCTTTCCCACATGTCAAAGGTTGGAAATGAATAGCTAAGATATGACAAATCACAAGGTGTACTACACCGGTAAGTTGTCTGATTACAACGTACTAGTCAACTACGAGTTGATAAATTCAGGGAAAACCGGTTATAAGATGGTTTTACGTAGTTTGAATGAAGGTAGAGACTTTGAAATTTATATACTCCGAACACCAAACAAACAAACTTCACGTGTCAAGTTTTTTGATCTTTTCGTAAGTAGAAATAGAAATTATATGTACAAGAAATAAATACAAAAGGGTATACGTTATATATACAATCTGTCAACGACCCTAATTTTTTTTTAAAATTCTTGTTAATTTAACAAAGGGAGGTTCATTTAAAGTTGCATTGTAATTTGATTTCTCTCAATAAACTCTATTTAAAAAAAATAAACAAAGGAGCTCCATTTTCAGGTATTGGTTGACCCTCTTGCGCTGTTAAATGAGGTGCAAGACTAATTTGAACATCAAAAATTGAGCGGAACCTAGTTATGGCACGATTTTTATATGATTTGACGATAAGTGTTCTTTTTATAGCAAACATTATTCATTAAAAGATGAATTTTGAAATTTCATCGGCAACATTGTAGCAGTAAATTTATTATTTATAATTTTGTTTTTCAATTTTTTGTTAATTTTAACAAAGTAAATATGTGTAGCAACTAATTTGGACGTCGAAATTGAGGGGAAACAAATTATGAAAAAGTTTTTATAGTGTTGGTCACAAAGAAAGAAGCTTAATTAAAAGTGATAATTAATGCAAACCAAAATTGATAGCAAATTCTCTTGGGACTGAGATTGACACCTAGTAACATTTTCCTTCCATGCGAATATGCTGAACATCTTTCTCTCTAGTAATGAGGTGACTTTTTGTTTGTCTCCAGAGATGCTAGCACATTATAATATGAACACGGTGCGTTTATGCTCAAGCTTCAAGGATCATCATGGTGGTCATTTTGGTGTTTAAACGAAACACCAAATTAGGTAGAGAGGATAATAAATAGATGAGAATCTCACTAGAATTTCTTTGGTTACAATAGGTCCAATTAAGGGTAGTAGCACGACTATTAAACTCGAACTGTCATTGTAGGAAACCATCGCATTCGTATTTTTGTGCATCAACTAAAGTACCATGTACCCCAATTGTTTGACATAGTGAAATTTACTTCCTAAATTTATTCGCTCCTTTTGCCGTAAAGATCGTAATGGAATGGATACATGCATTGTCGCCAGAATTTCTTTTCTTTTTTTTTGGTAATAATAAGTCAAAGGGCTAGAGAAGTGAGTAAACAAAATCGGCGGTGATGCGAGCTTCTTCATCTCTCTCTCTCTGAAAAAAGAAGAAGTTAGTTCATATATCCTATAAAGAGTAACCACCACCGGTGGTCGAGTTGGTAAGAGCCTCTAGGTGTGGTACCTCCCACTCGGGTTCGAATCTTGCCGACTGCGGATTGGAGTTTATTAAATTTCAATTCATTTATGTGGTGGCCAAGGGGAGGAAGCGTTCTGACAAGATCCCTGACTGCGGATTAGTCTTTGGGTCTATATATCCTATAAAGAGTATAGTTTCTACCACACCAAAACTAAGCTTTTACACTTTTTTCGTCGTTTTTACAAATCTATGTGTTTAACATTTTCTGCTATCTAAGATCCAACTCATATGACTAAACCCTTTATGAGGGTGTGAGAGGGTCTCTCTCTGCAACAGTCCTAAGCGTTGAATAATATAAAAGTGATAAGCGCATGAGGCGCGTTCGGTTATATATGCATGAAGCTTTATTAATTCGATCCTAGCCTAGAAATTGATACATTACATATACTGAAAATCCACTGAATCAATTATGTATGTGACAGTATGCACCTCCAGTTCACCACAATTAAGCTTCACGGGCATGCATGCTCAATCAAGATTCAAATATTTGTATGATACTAATAAGCTACACAGTCACGAATATGTTGCCCACTACACCTATGCTGGGGAGTTTTTTTTGTATATATAAGTGTTTATATATACATAACTTAATTATATAGAGATATTGGTGAAAATTGAAAGAGATCCCTAAGCCAACATCTGTTAAGGGTATAGATTTTGGCATGTATTTATGTCACGTGACTTGCACATGTCTCTACCACAGCATATATATTTCTCAGATGTAACAAACTCATTACGGTTTATGCAGCTCTGTTTCTTCTTTTCTGGTTTTCTCTGAGTTTCTCTCTGTTTTGGTCTACTTCTATCAATATCATGGCAGTAGAGCCCTGTTATCATGGATCTCCCACAGGGCAATCCACATAGTCAGCAAATTCCAAACTGCTGTAAGGATGACCCAACTGCTTGATCCATCGTTCCAACAATGCCAGACATACTCCTTTGAGATGAAAGTAGGTCTTTCATGAAAATTCTTCATGAGGGCATAAGACCTCTCAGGAACTTCACATTTCTCGCACTTGGGGCAGATTACTTATATGTGGTCCAACAACACTAGTGTCCACAGAAAACATAACTATTGTATATATATATTAAGTTATGTATATAAACACTTATATATTGTTGAGATCTTGTGTGAACAAATTTTGTGTCTATAAATAACCTTTAACCTGTCTGCTTATATTACACTACAAAAAAATTGGAGTGTAAAGTGTCATCTTAATTGTTTATATTGCGTGCCTTTTTCAACTTTATCTAGTAATTCTAGCAAAGTTGGTCTCCTCCTCTTTTCAGGCCTCAATAACAACCATGGGTCAACTTTAGTCATCTAATTATATCATGGGGTGTAAGGAGGTACCTCTCTTATCCCTTGTTTTTGAGCTAAAAAAAATTAAGAATCATTTTTAGTCCCTTAATGTTTGAGAGCCCGTGATAAATCCGTAGAAATTGGACAATTTTTGTGTATCTATTCATCTCTTAGAGAAGAGTTTTTTTTTTTTTTTTTTAAACCTTAGTGAGGATATATCAAAGGCTTTTTAAGTCCAAAGACTAATCCCTCGCAGCACATGTGAAATACTTCAACCGTGCATTGTAGCATAATGTTTGACCAGTTTGACGTCTTTGATCAATTTCAGCCCAAATGTTCTTCAATTGTGTGTAGAAGATGGAGATTGCTTGTCCATTCTGGGTCATCTTGAATGCTTTGCAGTGAAGTTCATGAATCTGAGCAAAGTCAGATTCATCGAGATACAAATCTTTCAAGGTAATCCAGATTTCTGAGGCTGTGTCACACCCAATAATCAATTGAACCACATCCTCAGTCATGGACTTGTAGAGGACAGACATAACAGCTCCATTGTTGTTCTCCTACCTACAATAATCATTAGAGTCTTGTGCAGGTACAAGAATTGTACCATTAACATATCCCATCTTATTCAACCCACACAAATGGGCTGTCATCATCTTCTTCCACATACGATAATTATTTTCATTTAGTTTTGCCCCACCAAATGAATTGGACGAAGAATCAGGATTAAGAGATACCTCAACCTTATGGATACAGGATACCAGATGCATCCACCTCTTTGTCCTTGCTAGAGCCATCAGTAGACACCTCAACCATTTTTTAATGCAGCGGAGTTCAAGATCAGAACACAGAAAAACAGCTTATGTTTTGATTCCGTCGTAACGGCACAAGTGGCGTCCGATCGTCTAGGAGCAAAACGAGCTTATGAGATCTGTTTCGACAAATCCGTTCGGACGGTGAATACGGCGTCCGATCATTTGGGAGCAAAGAAAGCTTCTGCTTTTGGGCTTTGAGCAAAAACAGAACGAAGCCTCCCTTTGAGGACAAGAAATGGATGGCAATACCAGGAATTCAGCAAGGAATATGAATGATTTTCTCACAAACAACGAAAACAAGATCTCAATCTTGTAATCACAATGAAGAAGAACAAGAACAAATGAGCAAATCAGCAAGGTAAAGACAAACAAGGAAAGAACTCAACAAGGAGTTCAATAACAATCCCAATTACTGGGTAAGGAAATCAAAGTCACAGAGAATCAATCCAAACAGTGGATCGTAGCTCTGATATCAAGTTAAAATGAGCAATGAATAATGATTTCATTGATGTTAATTCTCTTTACATTGAAAGGAATATATAGACAATTATAACTGTAGCTACAACTACTAAGAACAAAAGTCAATGCTGGCAACTCCTATAATTACTCCTGGCTGCTCCTCTCTGTTCTGGGAGTTCACAAATCTCTCTGGGAATTCCCAAAGCCTCATTGCTCTTCAGTCAATACTACAAGACACACATTCCAACATGTTTGTTGTGGGATAGTCTTGACACAGTTTATGAGCCTCTTCTTTCTTGCTGGCCTTTCAAAAATTTAAGAGAGAAGGCTCTTCAAGAAACAATTGAACACATTCATTACGAAGATGAAAATAGTAGATACATAACAATTGGATGTGGGGAAAAGGTAGGAGTATATTTAATTGAGCAAAATTAAGTAGGGAGGAATATTGTGTAAAAAAATCTCTTTTTGATAATGTTATGTCAATTGTTTTTCACAGCCATTAATGATGCTTGCTTGCTGGGTTGAAGATCCGAAAGGAGAATCTTTTAAGAAACATCTTGCAAGAGTTGCAGATTACATATGGGTTGCAGAAGATGGAATAACAACACAGGTATACGAACTATTTTGTTGGAAGTGCTACTTGGGCCACCAAAAAACGTACCTATTGTGATACTTTCTATTCATATGTACGTAGAGTTTTGGTAGCCAAGCGTGGGATGCTAGTCTTTCTGTTCAAGCTTTGCTTGCTGGAAATCTCACTGATGAACTTGGATCTGTACTTAAGAAAGCACAAGAGTTCCTAAACAAATCTCAGGTGTCCATGCTTAATAAGCCTAACAAATCACCCTTTTTTTATTTAATTTTTTTTTCCTTTTAACTTTGAGCATCAAGCCTACATTTCCTCCTTCTACATTCGGCCAGCTAAAATATTTATCCTGTTTGTGATATCTTAGGTTAGAGAGAATCCTTCTGGTGACTTTTTATCCCGTTTCCGTCACATTTCAAAAGGAGCTTGGACTTTCTCTGACCGAGATCATGGATGGCAAGTTTCTGATTGTACTGCAGAGGCTTTGAAGGTGACTTTTTTGCACTCCTGTGCTTTTCTGGATTTGACTATTTGAGGATTGAGCCTCAGCCATAACATTCGTATATTGCTTACTAGTTAACCATACATGTCATATTACACAGTGTTGCCTATTGTTATCAATGATGCCATCACAACTCGTGGGTGAACCAATTGAATCTGAGCGCTTATATGATGCTGTCAACGTCATACTTTCTCTACAGGTGAGGACTAAATTGAACTATGTAAGAGTTTGTTTTCTACTACATCTACATTTATAAATAGAGAAATCTAGGTACCGAACTGAAGCAAATATATAACTCATTTTGTATTTTCTGATTACATATTCTTTCATATAAGTACATCAGAGTACTAATCTGTATGATTTGAATCAGAATCCAAATGGTGGTGTATCAGCTTGGCAACCGACAGGAGCTCCACAATGGTTGGAGGTAAACCAAGAAAATCTTATAAATGAGCAAATAATTTTAAAAGTTCCATGGTTTTGTTGTGTTTCATAACGTTGACATGCATATGTTCAATATTCCTACTTCAGTGGTTCAATCCAGTAGAATTTCTCGGGGATGTCATCATTGAATACGAGTAGACTTCTTGACCCAACATTTCATTCTGTAAATCCTTATGCTCAAGATTTACATTCCTTGAATCCTAAAGTAAGAGTCATGCAGGTATGTCGAGTGCACCTCGTCTTCAATTCAGGCATTAGCTTTATTCAGGAAGTTATACTCTGGGCATAGAAAGAAACATATCGATGATTTCATCACACGTGCAGCATGGTACCTTGAAGCGACATGCAAACATCTGATGGCTCATGGTATTGTTTTCCTTGGATTGATATATTTGTCACATTTATGTTCATACTTTGTGAAAGAAAAAATTGACTCACACTTTCACAGGTATGGGAAATGGGGAATCTGCTTTATCTATGGAACATGGTTTGCAATTTGAGGGTTGAAGGTTGCTGGCAAGACTTACTATAATTGTGAGGCGATATGCAGAGGTGTTGAATTTTTACTCAGAACACAGAGAGATGATGGTAGTTGGGGAGAGAGCTATACTTTTTGTACAAACAAGGTTCCTTTTCTCTTTCATTTTCATTTACCAATTTACATGAATATGTGAAGGGTCTATTGGCCTATTCCCAAAGTACTCATAGCATTATATCCGTAAGGGTCCAATATTTAACTGTTCAGCTATTTGTTCTGAGAATCATTGGTCGAAGGAAAGCATAATATTCTCCCTTCAGAGTAAACTCAAATTAGTCTCTGAATTCTGTTGTACAGATCTATACACCTCTTGAAGGAGACCGGTCGAATTTGGTGCAGACTGCAATGCATGGGATTAATGGGCTTAGTTCATGGTGGACAGGTTTGTATTTACTCACTCACATCTATGTGCTAGCCAATTCTCTAGCATCTTTACTCTTTCTAACATGTTTCCTCCTAAATTGATAAACTGATATATATATATATATATATATATATTTTTTTCTCTTTTGATTTTATTGTAACAGGCGCAGAGAGACCTTACACCTATTCACAGAGCTGCAAAGCTTTTGATCAATTCTCAGCTGGAAAATGGAGATTTCCCTCAACAGGTACCATTCTGTGTTTGGTTATTATTACATACTGTGCATTGTGCAGCAGGGGAAAATAAAAAAAGGATGTTCAGATTCTCGACTTGCTTGAATTTTTGAATATTTAGTGTTTAATTACAATATACTAGCTAGTCACATTCTTTTCTCTTTTGTACTTTTGACAGGAACTGATGGGGGTTTTCAATATTAATGCCATGCTACACTATGCAGCATATAGGAATATCTTCCCAATTTGGGCTCTAGCAGAATATCATATGTTCCCTTCCCTCTTTCTGTGTACATGTGTAGATTGTATATGTGTTTGGCTAAAGCACTTGTAATATATACGTTTTATAAGGACTTGAGAAACTAATGTGGAGAGGATATGAAAGACTGGAATTAAACTAGACATATCGTATTTTGTACTGTTCAGAATGACTTTCCTTTTTTAGGGGAAAAAGAGCATTTCCATTCTAGTTTCTTGTGTTTACATGTAGCCTCGACGCTCTATTACTGTTGCTAGAATTGGTTCGAGTCTGTGCTGATATTGTTTCCCAGGAAGATGAGTCTCCTTGTCCAGAGACTTCTCTCCAAGTAGAAAGGTCATCCCAAGCAGAATGAAATATAGTCCATTGAAACTTGTTTCTAGATTCATATTTAGGTATTGTGGCACAATAGAAGTGCCTCAAGTAAATGAAATATAACGATAAAGACCTGATATTAGAAGACACTTTTTTCCCCAACATATTACGAAGGGACCCAAAAATGGTTCCATATTGTTCGAGTTACCAAAAGAAAAGAAAAACAAAAGAACAAAAAAGAGAAAATAATAATAAAAAAAAGAAACTAAAGGCTTAACTGTAGGCCTGTCAATTCTAAGATGACTCGAAACCCAATGACACGACTCGAAATTCAGGCGAAATAAAGTGGGGCACACGATTAAAAAACAGGTGTTATTTGCATATCAATTTGCCAAGACCCGTTTAATAAATGAGTCATTTACATGTCAACTCGCTAATACGAAATAAATCCATATAAACCAGTTTATTAAAGAGGTTGGGTCGGGCTAGTATATAACCCGCACACATGATCCATAAAAAATAAGTAATTTTGAATGCATTTAGGAGTTGAATGTCTTATATAGGTCAAGTGATGAAGTCATGTACTATTATTTCAACCAAGATTGCATGTGTTTTTTTTTTTTCCGGTTAAATGTATTAAATGGGTCAAGTAGAGAACCCCTTTCCATGGTTTAAAAGAGTCATAATATTTAAGTCGACACGACATGTTTATTAAATGAGTTTGGCGGATCATTGAGTTGAGTTTGAATTTGCATTTTCGACACAATTATTAAATAAATTGAGTCTAAATTTGAGTTTATTAATTGTGACACGTTTAATTTCTTGACCCGACATAAACCCGAGACGATCTATTGACAGGCATACTTAACCCAGGTATAAGACGACAAGAATGGTCAAACAGAGTATAGTACCGAAAAGTCTAAAGAGCGATAAGGAGAGAGTTGGGTTAACAAGAAGGAAGCGGGAAGCCGAAGAAGCCGTCAAACCCCACAACAGGAGACCGATGACCAATTTCATCAACATGCTTCAATCTTTGATTAATTGAATAAAAGATTCATCTTCTGGTCGTTTATTCTCGTTGGTTTTGTGACCCGTACTTATATTACATTATTACCCAACCCATTCTTTCTCAGAATCAGACGAAAAAGAAGATATAGAAAATCTCAACACATTGAATTTAGCTCATTCAGAACAGGAACCACTCTCCTCAAGATTTGGACTTTCATTACTTCCTCATTTCCCAATCTTCCCAACAAGTAGGAGAAGATCTTTCCTTCTGAATACCAGGTTAGTTCTTCATTTCAACAGCGATTTGTCTATTTGCTTTTGTTCTATGTTTGTTCCATCATTTTGGGATTGAAGGGATCCATCTATATATCATTTGGTGAATTGGGCATTCATGCCTTGAATTTCAGATTTACTTCTCAATACCCACCTTGCAAACTAATCAATCTTTTCCAAATTTTCATATTGAAGAAACATTTTTTTTCTTCTTCTTCTTCTAATTTTAGAAAGAAGGTGAGCCAGAATCTACACTATCAAGTATCAACTGAGGAAAGTTGGAATCTTGAGCTTCAGAAACCTGTTTAGGATAAATGAGAGTGATTGTCTTATGATATGGATTCAGGAAATACTGATTCTTCTAATGTTCTGTTTCAACTCACCAACTTGTCCCATGTTTGCTAATAGTCAGTTAGTATTTATTTAGCTTTTCAATTGCTTTCTCCATGAAAACACTATCCACAATATCTCACTACTGTCATGGTTTGGAATTTTAGTAGTGGCTTCAAGCCTACAAGTTCATGTGGCCCTTGAATAAGTGACTACGAAGATATGCTGTACATTTTTTGTTAGCTTTCATGAGAAAATATCATTTATGATATGGCAGTAAGAATTTTCTATGTGATTCTAGTTAGGTCAAATAGTCTTGTCGTCGTAGATGGGAGATGGAAGCCAGGAATACACTGTCGATGAGGCTCTTGTCTCCATGGGGTTTGGAAAGTTCCAAATTCTTGTGCTTGCTTATGCTGGCATGGGTTGGGTCTCAGAAGCAATGGAGATGATGCTACTCTCGTTTGTAGGACCAGCGGTTCAGTCAGCTTGGGGTCTTTCTGCTAAACAAGAAAGTCTCATAACCAGTGTGGTCTTTGCTGGAATGCTGGTTGGAGCATACTCATGGGGCATCGTTTCAGATAACCATGGACGTAGGTGGGCATTGTTTTTGTTCCTTTTGTTTTCTTCTCTTTTGTTAACTCAAAAAGTATTGAATCATTTTTGGGTCCCTGTGTAATGTGTTGTAGAAACAAAACGTGCCTTCCAATATCATGTCTTTATCGTTATATTTCTTTTACTTGAGGCGCTTCAACTGTGCCACAATACCTTATATGACTCTGTAAACAAGTTTCAATTGGCTACATATAATGTCATTCTGCAACATGGTTCCAACTATAGTTTGAACGCCTTGCTTGTTGCTCTTTACCAGCCAAATCTTGATTACAAGAAAGTGCTAATTTAGATTCATTCATAAATGATGATAAAAATGCTTTCTCTGGAGGTTGTTGACTCATACTGTGATATGATCTTTTGATTCTGGCTCTTCCCCGTAATTGTTTTGGGGTATACATTATTATGGTGCCTTGTATTGTACACATGCTAACCTGCATTTTTAGTAGTGAACAATGTCATTTATCAGGCATGTAATATCGAAATGAGCTATGTTAATTGAACGACAATTTTACATAACAGGGTTTGCACTAGTGACAATTAGATGGGCCTTTTTACTCCTTTCTTAATCATCACAATTCTGTGTTCAGTAACTTTCACTTTCTTATAAATTCTAATATGGAGCTCCCTTGGATAGTGGGAAATTGTGTGAACAGTTTAAAAAGGTAAGAACTAAAAGCAGCAAGGATGCGCTGATAAACTGAAATCATTGGAGAACATCAGTAAATGATTCCGTTGAGCATTTACAAAAAGAAAATAATAATAATAATAACTAGAAATTTTTATAACTTGAAAGTCGTAGAATCTCATATAATGTCTAGGATAAGATTTTGTAAAAGTCAGTTAAAGATTGATTCTTATGTTACTAACTGAGATCTTCAGTAATGCAACTATACAACTTTTAAAAAGTTTCCAAAACTCTTGACATTCTGCTTTTCTTCTGCTAGTACTGATCATCGTCCTTGGCTTTGATATATGCAGTATCTGCTTGACACCTTTGCGTTGCACCTGCACATTTTAGTACTGTAGTTTTTTTTTTTGGTTTTCTTTCTTTCTTTCCTTCATTGGAAGCACATATGACTTTTGTCCCTTTCATAGAGTTTTCTGTGATTTTGAATGCACCCATTTTCCTATTTAACCACTCCACTGCTCTTTTGTCTGTCTGTATATGTCTATTCATTCAGGAAAGGATTCCTCATTACAGCCATGATTACTTCTGGTGCTGGTTTTCTGAGTGCTTTTTCCCCTAATTATACATTGTTGCTTATTCTCCGTTGTTTGGTCGGTGTTGGCTTGGGAGGTGGTCCTGTACTGTCATCCTGGTTTCTGGAGTTCATTCCTGCTCCTAGCAGAGGCACCTGGATGGTTGTTTTTTCAGCTTTTTGGACCCTTGGAACAATTCTTGAGGCTTCACTTGCATGGGTATGCTTTTGAGTACGTTATTTATATTTGATTGAGTTTATGCCGTTTTTACTAGATTCTGATCTAGAATTCTAATTCAGAATCTTATACTCGATTCCTTACGCAAGGGATCCACTCATATTTTGAAATCTGCTACTATTAGAACAAGCTTCTGTTTTTTTTCTTTTCATTACATAGCCAGCAGAAAGTTGTGACTTTATTTGAATATTCAGGCAGAAAATAAAAATTCATATGAATACGTCAAACTTGAATACAATCTCGGAATCTCCTGACTGCAAGAAAAGGAATAATGGACAAATTTTTTGGAAGATAATATAATATAAATGCAAGTAGTTTACTAGTTTTGCGTTCTGTCTTCCGTGGTTATTCCACAAACTTCTGATAACTTGAGCCATTGGGAAGTATATATTTTTTTTTTTTTGGTGAATAGGTAATGGGAAATGTTGACAAGTAGATGATTTCCTTAAATTCAGATAACTAGTTAAAATGCAGATAATTTTGATGTTCCCTTGTTTTGGGATTGTAATGCCGGTGTGTATGACTAGAATATAACATTGGTTCGTTCACATTACGTTGTGTTCTTTGCAGTTTGTCATGCCAACACTGGGTTGGAGGTGGCTACTTGCACTGTCTGCACTCCCTTCTTCGCTTCTTCTTATTTTCTATTCGGTAGCACCTGAATCACCAAGGTATTTATGCTTAAAAGGTAGAACGACTGAGGCAATCACTATTTTGGAGAAAGTAGCAAGACTGAATGGAACAAAACTCCCTTCTGGAATTCTTGTTTCAGATTTAACAGTAGAGTTATCTGAAAAGAGTAATCCATCAGAAGATACAAGTTTGATCTCATCAAGGACAAATGAAGATGTGACTCCCAAGGAGATGGATTCTAATATGGGGGGAATCTCTTCACTGTTAATGCTTCTTTCCCCAAAATTAGTCAGGTCTACCTTGCTCTTGTGGGTAGTATTTTTTGGGAATGCTTTTTCATATTATGGCCTGGTGCTTCTGACGTCTGAGTTGAACGGACATAACCAATGTGTGGCAACTAAAGTACAGTCAGTTGAGTCGCAGGATATTAGCTACAAAAATGTTTTCATCGCGAGTTTTGCAGGTAAATTTATCTATTTAGTTCAGTATTGAAAATTATTTGATTATGCAACGAAAAATGGTTTCTCATTATGGTCGAGTGACATTTAAATTTGGTTTGGAATGAAGAGTTACCTGGGCTTATCATATCTGCTGCCACGGTGGATAGACTGGGTCGTAAGCTTTCGATGTCAGGCATGTTCTTCCTATGCTGCATTTTTCTACTCCCATTGGTAGTCCATCAGCCTGAGGGCTTGACCACTGCCCTTCTGTTTGGAGCTCGCATATGCATCACAGCGACCTTCACGATAGTCTATATATATGCTCCCGAGGTAAATTGTGAATGCATTTATCATATTTTTCTTAAGAGGAAATGAACACAGAAATGATTTGAGCATCTGAAAAAACCATGCATCTAATAAGAAAATGGCTTTGTGAAGAACCATGTCTGAAGCATGGAGTTGTGTGTGGTTATCCATGAAAATGATTTAGAATTACTACCAACTACTAAGTATCTAATGTCTATATCTTTGTTTGAACTGTAGATATACCCAACCTCAGTCCGAACGACTGGTGTTGGAGTTGCAAGCGCAATGGGAAGAATCGGTGGAATGATATGTCCTCTTGTGGCTGTAGCTTTGGTACATGGGTGTCATCAAACAGCATCCATTCTGCTGTTTGTGGTTGTAATTCTTCTTTCAGGAATATGTGTATTGCTTTTCCCATTTGAAACCAAGGGCCGGGAATTGAGCGATAGTGTATCATCTAGCTCAAAGCCGATGAACGTTTTTGTATGATGTTCATATACCACAAGACTGTTCATTTGCTAAACATGAAAGACGAAAACAATTAGGCAGGGATTCTTTTTTCCATTGTAAAATACATAGCATGGAACAGATTTCCCTTTGTATCAATACACAAAATGGCATATTGAACATACTGTTAATGCATACATTGGATTGCTGAAAAAGTTTCTTCAGTTTCCTAATAATGATTTTGTTAGAAGCGGTTTTGTGTGAAGTACATAGAAATTTACATTTTAAAAACCTGGGGGGAGCTGTCTAAAGCCAATTTGGACAAGAAATTGTGAAGCGAAGCAGACCTATGGGGCTGTGGGTTCAAAACTTCAAACCTACTATTGGGTCTTGGCAATTATGTAAAAGAAAACAGTGACTAGAAGAAAGGTTTTGGTCCCCCCAAAGGAAGTGACAATTGTGCTATTTCGAAATCTCCAGCAACTTTGATGCTTAAAGGTAAACAGTAGGAAAATGGTTTACTGGCTTATTAGGGTTAGGACTTAGGAGAGGTAGTTAATGGTTGTTGACTTGGGTGCCATGGTTTTTAACGTCAATCAATGCCTGCTTTTGGGCTGCATTGGTTAGATTGAGGCGGTATTGTTTGAAGACTTAGACGTTCACTACTTATTAAATTCAAAATTCAAATAGACAGATAAATTTTACAGTGCATTAACGCATTAATACATACATATAGGTTAGCTCCATATGGTGATAGACTAATTTTATGCAATGATAAGTAGTTTATCCCTATATGAACTTGCTCTAGTATTATATTGAGTTGATATATATTAGTATGTAACTATGAAACTAACTGTACTATATCGGAGTGAAGAAGACAACTGGAATGGACTTTTTGTTTGTTCAGATCTTCTAGTTGACCAGTTTGGTCCGTGACCTGTGATCTAAACACTGAACACTGAACCACATGCTCCTGACCCACACGTGCAGGCTGCAGCTGGTACTAAAATTAGTGTTGCAGTCTCAAAAAAGTAACCGAAGAGACTCGGAAGAAGTAATTTACCAAAGTTATTATTGTTCATTTATTATGACCAGAGCAGTAAACGTCTCTTTCTGTTTCTGGGTGCCTCCTATTCTATAGGGCTCTAGGCCTTCACCACAATCTTTACCATTTTAATGACTCCCACCCCAAACTTTGGAAAATCGAGTACAAACTAGAAATGAAATTTGCCTTATTTTGTAGGATACAAAAGGCAAAGCAAAGAAAGAAATTCCTGGTTTGTGCTAAATATATATAAAGCTGCACGTTATAAAATAGCCTATATATATATTATAAAATAAATCGTATATATTGTTATTTGTTATAAAAGAGTGAGATATATAGCTTAGGCAAAAATAGGTAGATACTGTGTCTTTGCTTAGATTCTTGTGCGGGTGCGTCTTTGAAAATTGAAGATCTTTACTTCAGATTCATGGCGGCAAACCAACCGCAGGTTCCAGATCGTACATCTGGTACGTCAATACCCACAAACCCATATCATACATCACCTTCTATAATTTCTCATTCTGTTTTGCTTTTTTGGGTCCCTTGAATTTTTCCTCTAAAGCCTAAAGGTTTTGTTTTTGATGTGATTTGTTGGTGAAGTCGATGAATTGGATAAAATTCATTCGATAAATTTTGGGTTTTCTTTTTTGACGAGAATAGATGAACAAGTTTGTATCTTTATTGGAGAATTGGGGTTGAGTGGATTCTAATGGTGGGCTTTGCGACTGTATCTTGATCTGGGTTGCTGCCAGAGTGAGGTGACTGTCTAAATTTGGAGATCTGGATTCTGGGTATTGTTGGGTGCAGAGTTTGTTTCAAGCTTATATTTTTTATGTTTTCGATGTACATGTGTAGTTTATGATGAAGACTGTAGTTTTGATGGTTATGTGTGATTCCAAGGGAATTATCTCAGTACTCTAGACTAGACTGATAGACTCTAGAGTATGTAATCGATTCGAAATGTCATGTGTGTATTTTAAGTTTCCCTTCTTTGATATTACACCACTAATTGCGAAATTTCGTGAACTTGAATTATAGGGTGAAAGAGCATCAGGCATTTGATAATGGTACTGCGTCCCGCGATTTCTCATTGTTGTGGTTCTGTAATTTGGGGTTATAACTAAAAGCTTTGTAGATGATTCTTAGAGTTGGACAGCATAGTTCATTGTGTATAGTTTGACATGTCAAGGTCATAAGAGTGGCAGGTTCACCTATGTTGAGATCTTTATATCTATCAGGCCCTTTTTTTGAGGCCCTTTTTTTGAATAAATTTTATTGATAATGAGTGGCTAGGTGAAAATTGACTATGAAATATATTCATGTACTTCTATTTATCATGGGTGCATAGGTGTGCACGCGTGGATATGTGCGCACATATTCATAGCTTCAAGTTTTCCTATGCTCGAATTTTGCTTTGGTTGGTCAATAATTTGTACTCCCTCTGTTTCTAAGACTCTTCTAAGTCACTGAGCATACTGATCATGGATGCAGAAGAGAAACCTGCTGAACCAGATAGCATGAAGGAGCAGGTAGTTTGGACTCCTCTACAATGCTCTTCTGATCCGTTGCAGTTTCTGTATAATTTAAATTTCAAAGTCTTGTTGCTTTTCTCCTCTTGTGCATGACAACTTTTCTTAATTTATATTGTCATCAGACTCTTGTAGCAAAAAATGAGAGGTCAATTTCTCCTCCTTCTCAGGATGCTGGCCCAATTGGTCATCCAAGGGAAGCAGCAGCTCAACCGGGTTCTTTTGCCGTAGGTGGAGATCACACAGTTTTCCCACCTAATGTGTATTCCCCTCAGGCACAGCAGACCTTCTACTATAGAGGTTAGTCTTTTATTTATCTGGGTCTGGATTTGGAGTCATGGAAGTAAACCAATCACTGCTGGATTGAGTCTGAAAATACACTTCACTGTTTGTTGGTCTTGACATATGGTGATTCTGCTACATTAGGAAGAATCTATCTTCCGTTTGTGTTTAAAGTAATCCAATCAAAATCTTGTTTATAAATTCATTTGGGAGGTTGAAACATATATTGCAGATTTTGTGAATTTAGCTGAACTAGGATTCTTAGATGGCTATGTTAACTAAAGTTGTTTAAAGAGGCAATGATAGTTTTTGACATGTGTCTTATAAGTTAAATTCTTAGTACTGTCCTTTTTAGTTTGTTTTTTTTGCTGGTTGTTATTATCACTTATAAAACGGCAGTATACAGACAATGTTCTCTCATGTGTGATATAGGTTATGAAAATGGAACTGGTGAGTGGGACGAGTATCCTCCATACCTCAATTCTGAAGGATTGGAGATTACTTCTCCTGTGAGTGCATTTATATTCTCATTTCCCGTTCACATATAAATGTCTCGTTTTCTTTGGTTTACTTGTAGTAATGGTCTACCATATTTAATCTTGATTAGGGTGTCTACAATGAGAATCATCCATCTCTTGTCTATCATTCTGGGTATAGCTACAATCCGCAAATGCCATATGGGCCCTACTCTCCAGTCACAACACCTATGCCATCTGGAGGGGGAGATGCACAGTTATATTCCCCCCAGCAATTTCCATTTTCAGGACCACCTTATTATCAACAGCTAGGTCCTCCTAGCATGCCATACATTACTTCACCAACTCCAGTTTCACAACCAGACCTCACCACCTTAGTTAGTATTGATCAACAAGGTGACAGCATGCTTTTTGGACCAAGGCCTGGTTATTCTCCAGTGGGATCTTATGGTAGAGGCAGTTTTCATGGAAATCCAGGTAGTTTTGGTTATCATGATATGCAGCAAGGATTTGACGGATTGAGATCTGGAGGACTTTGGTCAGACTGGTCAAAACCCTCAGACAGGCAGAGGTCTTTTACTCCCTTGTCGCCAGCAGTATCTCCACAGCCAATTGGCCCGCTTGGCTCATTTGGGCAGAATGTTGGAATGGTTTGTTCTCATACCTGTGCATATCTTCTAATGACTTTGATTTGAAATCTCATTGGTTTGTTCTTCTTGTTTGCTAAAGTATTCTCAGAAGGTTGAACTTGTATATTACTCAGGCACAAAATGATACCATAGGTACTTTTATTGAAAAATTTGTATGGAATTTACCATTCACATAACATTTTGGTGTTTCATGCGAGATTATGGAAGTTGACTGTATCCTTATGCTTAATCACCAAAACCAACTCAGCATGTTGGATCAAGTATTTAGAATTAGAAAACTAAGGAATGGAAAATTAACTTATAGTGACATTTTTTTCAAGGTATCATCACTAGTATCTTCATTGTCGGCAGTTCTATTTTTTTTCTTTTGGTGTGTTGGTTTAGTCTGCTTTCTGTTTTCTTATCGGTGTACCCAGATTTTGTATATGCATCTAGTTATTGTGATATTATTATTATTTTCAAGGCACCAAAACTTGAATCTTCCATTGTCATGACTCAAAAGCCAGTCATGGGATGGAATTATTATTATTTTTTTTATTAAAAAAATGATATCCAAATCAGGACCTGAAATTTGTATGAATTGTATTGAAGACCTGAGTATAACTATTGATCTAGCTAAAGATCAGTAGTGACTGAATTGCTGTAGTTGAATAACTATGGGTATTACCAATGCTATAGGTCAGGTTTACGGTGTTCCCTTTAGGGTCAATGTCATCTTCCATCTTTGGTGTGTGGTGCAAGTATTCAACTTTGGCTTATCTTTTATAACTGGATTACCTTGGCAATGATTGTCATGCAGTCATATATGAAACTCGCTGAAATTAGTTACTTATGGATTTGAGTATTAATGCTAATTATTTAATCATCTTCAGGGTTCTCAACACCAAAGGTCTTTGTATGGGTTTGGATCTGGTTCAAACTCTTATAACAGAGGCTACATTCCCAGTGGTTTTAATCAGGGCTCTAGCCTTGGAAGTGCATCCTTTTCCAGTTTTGGAGCTAACAATCGAGCCTTTCTATCGTTAGAAAATAGCAAGAGGCATGTGAGAGGCACTGGTCCTATATGCAGTTGCAATGCTCCCCTTGATATTCTTTGTGAGCAGAACCGAGGACCAAGGGCCTCAAAGCCAAAGGCACAACTCATAGCTGATAGCTCTGTGGAGAACACTAAACATAGTATGCCTACAACCAAGGTCCATGACGAAACATACAACCGGCCAGATTTTGTAACAGAGTACAGCGATGCCAAATTCTTTATCATCAAATCTTACAGTGAAGATAATGTTCACAAGAGTATCAAATACGGTGTCTGGGCAAGCACACCAAATGGTAACAGAAAGTTGGATGCTGCATATCATGAAGCTAAGGAGAAGCATGATAGCTGCCCAATTTTTCTCTTGTTTTCGGTAAATATACGATCTTTTCGGGAATATATGTTATATGTTACCCGATAATTTATCCTATATTATTTCTTCTTTTCCCTTACTTTCATCTTTTCTTTTCATTTCTCACACTGGTTGCCCACTTTTCCCTTATATGATTATAATTTTCAGGTGAATGCTAGTGCTCAGTTCTGTGGGGTGGCTGAAATGGTTGGACCTGTTGATTTTGACAAGAGTGTGGATTACTGGCAGCAAGACAAATGGAGTGGGCAGTTCCCTGTCAAGTGGCATGTTATTAAGGATGTCCCAAATAGTCAGTTTCGTCACATTGTTCTAGAAAATAATGATAACAAGCCAGTAACCAACAGTCGAGATACTCAAGAGGTGACAACTTGTGAAAAATCCCATTTTTATGAATTGAGTTGATATGATAATTAAATTGCTTGTAGTTTTTATTTTCAACAATAGCCATAACCCAGGTAAAATTTAGATATATGGTTTGTTTACTGAATACTTGCAGTGCTTGAGCTAGCTGTCTATTGAACCAAATGAAAAGTTGCCACACTGCGGATCTTAGTGTTGTTGGCTATTAATGGGCTATTAAGTTTAGTCAATTAGATAGAAGCTATCACCCTGAAAAGCCAAATCACCCTGAAAATTCTTACTGAGATATTGGAGATGCTTTTTTGTTTAGATTCTAAGATTCTGGAAGCTGAATTTACATTTTTTTTTCTTATGGATTCTTCGGTCTTATAAATCCTAAACCTGTGCTTTTGATTAACCTTTGTCCTTTTCTTTCCCCTGGCACCTCCCTCCCCCTAGGAGATATACTTGTCCTAAAGGAAATAATTACACTTAGGTACTTCTTATTACCATGTGATCCATTTTAATCATTATGTTGACGAAAAGAAATTTGAAGTTCTATGTTAGAAATCTTCAAGCACAGTATTTTTGGCATGTCAAGCTTTGCTGACAACCCTGGTTTTGCTCCTGTTTGTGCAGGTAAAACTGGAGCAAGGGATTGAGATGTTAAATATTTTCAAGAACTATGAAACGGATATGTCCATTCTAGATGATTTTGATTTTTATGAAGATCGTCAGAAGGCAATGCAAGAACGGAAGGCCAGACAGCAAGCCAACCTGATTGCTGTAGGTGTAGTTGGAGAAAATGAGCACAGAAGTACTGTTCAAATTCCCACTGATTTCATCAAGCACATGTCAAAGAGTTTTGCTCAAGTGGTCCGCTTGGATGAGGGTAGTAAAGAAGCTACTGCTGCTTCTGATGGCTCCATCGGTACCAGGGTAAAACTCGAAGATGCAATTCCAGTGTCTGTCTCTTCTGCTCAGATCAGTTAGGAAGACAAGAATGCTCAGAATGTATGTGACACAAATTTCAATATTATCAGTTTTTGATTAACTTGTTATTAGGTTGCTGATGTCTCTGTGTTCATAAAAAGTGCATCAGTATCTGAAAGAAAGGGCTTTTTACCAGTTCTACGAAGCTGATGACGGGCTTCATGTATCATATGCGTCCTGGGTGCTTTCGGTTTCAATTCTAGTCAGTAGCTTCATAAGATTTGCATTTTGAGTGGGAGTAGTTTTCATGAAGATATTGGCTGATGTTTTTGGCTTTGTAAAGTTCATCATCTTTGCAGGCAGTTTAATAATATGCAGCATAAAAGACCTTATAAAGGAAAAAAGACCTCCAATGTTATGCTTTGTTCTTGATGCTTAATCAATTTCATTAGTAGCAAGGCCATGCCTCTCTCTTTTAGTGACCTCAATTTGGGAGAAAAGTTCGTCCCTACAACTACAAGTAGAGAAGGGAATTTTTTTTTTCTTTCTTTTTCCTGTTATATCTTATTTGCTTCTGGCATATCAGAAGTAACATTTCATTGGCACAAAAGACTCTTCGTTTCCTTCAATGAGCCTAATATTTACTCCCTAATTTTATAGTGTTATATTTATACATGTGGTTAGCTCATGATCTTGTTTTCTTTGAAGACGACCTTTAAACTAGTGGTAGTGCAGGCACTTAAATGCGGATGACTCATTAAGAAATTCATTCATGCATATCTTCCTATCTTATCCATGACAGTGACAAGCAGCAAAATCCCACCCGTGGTTTCTGCGTAGAGCGGACAACCTGGGTTGTCACATCGAAGGGCTCAATCTTTAGAATTAGCCATCTACTTGAGAAGACATTGTATACATGAGATGAGTGTTGAGGCTGGCTAAGTGTACTTAACTTGAGTTTGTACGTTTATAATTTCGAGAAGAACTCCGGCAAGATGGCGCATACGTCTTAAGAGCTTATCTCCATCATCATGTGACACATAACATTTTATGTCCGCTTGGTGTAAGTGTTTCTCATGGTGTTGGAATGGACATTTTTCGTGTAGATATATCTTGAGCAATACAATTCACGAGTTTGAGTTCTAGTTCGGAAACCCTAAAGCAAGCTATTACGGTGTCTTGGTCTGAACATCACCACTCTCTGGCAAATGTAAGCGAGTTAAGAGGCGTTAATTCATAGTTGATTGACCAGAAATAGAGATGTGAATTTGAATGACAATGTAGATTGTAGATAGAAGGAAGGGGGGTAGGTTACAATTTAGACTTTCAGTTCCTCACTTGCAGTATATGGCCTATAAGACGATGCCACGTATTCACCACAAAATTCAGAAGACTATATTAAGAGAAGCTATAGCTGAGCGCAGAGGATGATACCCCAACAAACAGTCCCATCGGTGACTTGGATACCTTGAGTTCTTCGCAAAGCACAAACCAAAGCGCTCATCACAAATAGAGAGACGCAAACACAGCCTCAGAGGCTCTTATGAACTTGCGATAGTGAATAATAGAGAATCAGGGACTTGTGAGATGGTGAAAACGGTGGACTTGAGCCGATTTCATGGCCTATTTCAAGGCTCGTCGGAGGGGTTTTGGCGGGAAAACGTTCATGGGGGCTGGGCTACGCTTCTTGCTGTGCTTGTTGTCTTGGCTTGGCATTATTCCAAGACGTTCTTCTCTAGGAAATCCTCTTCCTCCAATTCTTCTTCAGTCGCCGTTCCTGTTTCTGTTTTTGATCCCACCACTTCTCGCTCTGGGAGTTCACAATCCAGGTCAATTTCCTTCATTTTTTCTGCTGGGATTTGTCCGTTTTTAAATTGGGTTTCTCTTGTTCTTTTCAAGTTTCGTGCTTTATGGGTTAAAATCTGAGATTTTGCTAATTGGGTTTCCACTAGTTTTCTGAAACATGGTAACTGGGTTCAATGAATTGTAATCTTTGATAATTGAGTGTTGGCCAAATTGATTATATTCTTGTTTTATCTAAAATCAATTGGGTTTTCGTGGTGTTCTCAATTTCTGTGAAAAGTTAGAATTCTGGGCTTGATTGGTAATTGGGTATTTGGAACTAAGTTGTATATTGTGGGATTAACTGTGATCTTGTATTAATTTAGTGTTTGTTTCTGCTTCTGCAGAGTCTCGGAGATGGTAACAGATGCAGATTTAAAGTTTCTAATTGAAACTTTGGACGAGAAGATCGGTCAAAATGAGAAATGGGACAATGTCATAGAAAAAGGAACTGATCTTCTATACTACAATGCTAAATGTTGCAAGCCTAAGGTCATTCATCTTGTGCTAAATCTGTTTTGAGTTTCAGATTCTTTGAATTGATTATGGAAATTCTCTGCTTACTTTAAAGTATAAACAATTTGACTTTTTTAGGGGTGTGTCATAGCCATGTAAAGTCAAATCCGATTGTTGTGTTGTTCTGGTTTTAGCGAATGAAGGTTATCAAATTAAGTTGATGTATCTTTGTCCTTGCTTTCAGGTTGGTCCTGTGAAATATTTGAGTGTGACAATATTTGAGGATTGCTCTCCTGAGATGCTGAGAGACTTCTACATGGACAACGATTACAGAAAGCAATGGGATAAAATGCTGATTGAGCATGAGCAGTTACATGTGGACAAAAACAATGGGGTTGAAGTTGGCAGGACAATAAAGAAATTTCCACTGTTGACACCTAGAGAATATGTATTAGCTTGGAGATTGTGGGAGGGAAAAGATAAAACATTCTACTGTTTTGTCAAGGTAATTGATGCTAAAAGATTTTCTTTTACACTTCTAGGAAAACATTCCAGTGCAGATTTTTTTTTTTGCATGTTGTGGTGCTCCAATCTTGGCTTTTGATTCTCTTGATCATATTATGACTTATATACCTCAGAAATCAGTTACCTCATATTTTGTTTTTGAATTTTTGTGATGACAGGAATGTGAACATTCGTTGGCACCGCGGCAGAAGAAGTATGTGCGTGTTAGTACTTTCAGATCTGGTTGGCGAATCAGAAAATGTAAGTTCCAACAAATGCATCTCCATGGTTTTCCTTTGTCTTTACAAAATACTTGCAGTTTGTTGATTTGTCCCAACATGAGCTGCTATGTTTGTGTAGAAACACTTACTGTGAACTTGGCTTATTCCAAGTAAAGCATACCCTTCTTATATGAGCTTTATATTGGTGTGCATGATCCTGTAAACAATGATTATTATAGTTGTGCTTCATGTACTGGTGGTGGATGAAGTAATGATTTCCTTAACACTTGCAGGCTTGTTTGGTTGACATATTGGCAGACTATTACATTTTCGAAGCATGTTTTTTTTTACACCTTAGTTTAAAGCAGAAACTGATTATAGTTTTGTGATTTTTAATTTTCTACCACAGTACCTGGTAGAAATGCCTGTGAGATCAAAATGTATCACCAAGAAGATGCTGGTTTAAATGTGGAGATGGCAAAACTGGCCTTCGCGAAGGGCATATGGAGTTATGTATGTAAGATGAATAGTGCACTTCGTCAATATTCTACAATCAGCAATCATCAATCAAGTTCTGCTGCTACTGCGGTTACTTTGATTAAAAAGGTCAGGACCTTTCTCTATATATTAATATTGTTTAAGTACTTGTATACATTGGTTGTCATCTAAAACATTTCCTGGTAGAGCTTGATCCAACTTACTATGGTACTTGGCTATGTTTATGACCACGCATTAACCTTGCAGAGAGTTCATTGAGGCAGACGAATATTGGTTTTTTTGTAGTAACCACGTTCCATGTGATTTTTAGTTGTCTTGGCAAAGCTCAGTGAGCATCATGGCTCCTAAATCTTGCCAATATTGTCCTATTGTAAGGATTTCACATTTTTAATCTTAATGGATCTAACCAACCTTGTGTTTTTTGAGTGCTGACTAAACATATGTTTGCTTGAATAATTGGATACTTCAAAGGAAACGTCTGAATCATATCTATAGTTAAGTAGTATTCATCTGTGGTTTCCTTTAACAAATCTAATCTTGCACGAATTTATCATCGCCATGCTATTCATCCTATTTGTGTTATTGATTGGTATTCTTCTCCACATAGGCCCCCCCTGGATTAGAAGCCACAGATGGGATGACCTCTGGAGCAACCTCTTCAGAACCTATTGTTCACAGACCAATTACTGGTGGGGAGAGGAAGTTGTCAAGAAGACCATCGAAGAAATTGCTAGCCAATGGTTTACTGCTTCTCGGGGGTGTGGTCTGCCTGTCTCGTGGCCGGTCTAGCCTGGGTGCGAAGGTTGCCATGGCATACATATTGACCAAACTGAATAAGCGTGGTGCTTCATCAAGTCAAGGTGGGGATATTGCAGGCACATGACCTTTCTGGCATCACAACTAAATTTTGGAGGACATAGTAAAGTTTGCTCGTATACATTATCGACACGGTCATCGACCACTCGGTAACTAAACCCAGGTCCTCACCGGTCAAAGGCAATCGGCTTAAACTGCATCGGACCCCAACCTTACTCTTTTGGGAAAGTTTTGTTCTTACCTCACCAATCCTTAATAAGTTGAATAATGCTTGCACCCTGTTCGACTGTGGCATTGTTTGCTGGCAGCACATTTGGCCCTACCATGAGAATGATTCAGCAGCCTGATTATGACAAAGCAAACAGATGTCCCATCTGTTTGAACTTTCTTGTTACTGTTAAAAGCTCTCTCCCCGTCTCATGGAATTGACAAGAGAAAGAATGTGTATTATATATTTATTTTTTTATGTAAAAAATTTTTATTCTCTAACTTGTGTAAAGTTTCACATTTCTGTAGTTAATGCTGGAAAAAATCAATGATGAAAATATATTTCCTTGTCATACAGCGATACAAGCCTACATAACTGCAATTCGAGCTAGAAGTCTGCACGTCGAGCATGCTCTTTTAATCTCAAAATGATAGGTACCACTTTTCTTTTATCAGAAAACTGAGAAACATCAAATACGTAATATGCGTGTGTACTGGTATAGAAAGTTCAGCAGATGGATGGACACTGCAGAAAAGAAACAAAATAAGAGAGGAAATAGAATGTGTGTGAGAGTAAGATTTATTAGCCTTTGGTTAAAAATCTAGTCTTGTTTGATTTAAAAAGGATATGACTAGCATTTTTCAGTTTTCACAATGGTTGAGTAAACGTATTTTCTTAAATTATAGTATAAATAACGCGAATGTGAGAGCTTTATTCAAACACTCGGACATTGCATATTCCTTGAAATAGCAACAACATGACCTTGATTGATGGGGACCCCAATTTCTTCATTTGGCCAAATCCTAGGTGGCATTATGCATGATTTGTAATGTCAAGTTTCAACAAAAAAGAAATAAAATAGAAATTCCAAAAGGGTGTCCTGCACGGCGTGGTTTGAAAAACAGTTGAAAGAGGCGGGTAAGCTTAGCTGCTAATAAAAGGTTGGGGGTTTGGGAGGCTCTCATTTTGTCCTAACCTTTCGGCCTCAGACTGTTAAAATTGCTGTTTTTTAACACTACATTTTTGTTAATGCTTAGCTCTTCCTCCCTTGCATCTAATTTTAACCAACTAAAATTTTCTGTCACAAACCAACGCAAGAAGCCCTCACTAACAACAACATTCTACAAAAAAGAACTAATGAAACAAAATATAAAGTTTGGGATTCTTCTTCTGTTTCGTGGCTTAATCTTGATTTCTTCATCACCAAACAAAAACCCATCTTTCTTGTTCTCACTTTCTGGGTTTTGCTGATATCTTTTTTCAGTGCTGGAAAGGATGTTCCACAACCTTCTTGTGTTGTGGGGTGTTCTGTTTGGATTCTTCACCGTCTGCGTTTATTCAAAGACCAATTCTCAAGATGGTATGTTTGCATTTTCTAAAGTTTCTAGTTTATTGCATTTTGATTTTGAATGTAGGTTCCATTTTCTCATATTGGTTTAGTTGATCATCTCTAGTATTTTTTTGATTTTGTTTTTATCATCTCTAGTAAGAATGTCTATATACAATAGGAAAATTTCAGGCAAATTATGTATATGTCAATATGTTATATGTCTATGAGAATATAAATTTCCCATTTTCCATGCAACGAGAATATCATTTTCAAATTGAAACCATTAAGGAAGAAAATCTATTTAAGGTTTTAAACACATGTCAATTCTGCATTTCATAATATATCACTGCAAGTCTGCAATTACAATGTTATCGGGAGAAAAGAGGCTTAAATCGAAATGGTTCATAGCATTTCATTTGACTGCTTGTTAATTTGTTATTTGGCTCTAACTCTCTATAACTTTATATCTTTATAATCGATATCATCAGGTTTTTTCTTTTCCCTCCATGAAATATTTGGGTACGTAGGTGCGTACATATTCGATCTCCATATTAATATGCTGATTTTTACTCTATCTTGCAGTATCTGCTCTTAATGTGATGTATAACAGCTTCAACTCTAAGTCAAAACTAAGTGGTTGGAAATCAAGTGGAGGTGACCCTTGTGGCGATTCCTGGAAAGGGATCAAATGCTCAGGCTCAGCTGTTACTGAAATGTATTTCTCGTTTCTTACATACTTCTAATTCATACTAGAATTATACAAACTATGGTGACGAGAACTCAAAATTTACAAGGTCCACCTATTTAATTTTTTTTGCAGAAACTTGTCTGACCTCGGTCTTAGTGGATCAATGGGGTACCAGCTTGCAAGCTTATCATCTGTCACCTCCTTGTAAGGCCCAGTTCATTAAAATAGGCCTTTTTATTTTTCATTTAGTTTTCTTCTTAAAGCACATAACCTGAATGCTGTGCATTTGTTCGTCATAGTACAGTGATTTAAGCAACAACAAACTCAGCGGTGATATACCATATCAACTGCCTCCTAACGCAAAGCACATGTAAGTTCTTGGACATACATTTTTGTAGAATATAAGATATTGTATGCTATCATCAGAGTTTCACTTGATTCATGTCATTGTCAATACTAATCTCATGGCCTTGATGTGCAGTGATCTTTCTAACAATGGCTTCACAAATACCGTGCCATATTCAGTATCACAGATGTCTGACCTTGAAACCCTGTAAGTAGAACTTGTTCCTGTGTTACTCCCAAAATCCTCTAAGATGTCACTTCCATTTCTAAAAAAAATTTGTGGGTGCTGCAGAAATCTTGGTCATAACAAGCTCAATGGACAGTTGACTGATATGTTTAATAAACTTACTAAACTCAAACAGCTGTAAGTTCTGGACTCTGTACTAACTTTGTGTTTATTTAAAAACATTCATTTTTGTTTGAACTGGCTTATGCCTATTGACTAACTCATGATATCATGAAATGACATATAGGGATCTATCTCACAACTCAATGACTGGCAACTTGCCTCAGAGTTTTGCAAAGCTCTCAAGCCTCAGGAAGTTGTGAGACTCATGCATTTAAATCTACATCTATATATTCAAGGTGCATGGTTGCTAACTTCTTTATGTCTCCATGCAGGTATCTGCAGAACAATCAATTTACTGGTACAATCAATGTCCTTCTGTACACCCCCGTTGATGAATTGTAAGTATATATTGTGATGGCAAATTTGTAATATTTAGTGTGAAACCATTTTTCATGAACTTAGGTTTGTCAAGTTGCATAAGTTCCTGCTAGAGTTGGTAATATGTTTTCACACAATGTGTTCATTATTATGCTTGCAGGAACGTTGAAAATAACCGCTTTACTGGCTGGATCCCTAATGAATTGAAGAGTATAAACATAAAGTGAGTATCCTTTTCAAAACCCAATCTAAGGATGGAGTGGTTAAGAATTTCTTTCTGACTTGTTTGCTTATGCATCTGAAGGTATGGAGGAAACTCTTGGTCCTCTGGGCCATCCCCACCTTCTCCCCCTGGTGTACGCCGTAATAGGGGGTCAGGAAGCGGTAGCAGTGGTGGTGGTGGGGGGAAGTCTTCGGTAGCCACTGGATTAACAATAGCTGGGATAGCTTTTGGTGTATTGTTTCTGCTTGCAATTCTAATTGCCTTCTTTTCAAGAAAGAAACGTTCTTCTAATTCACATCTCCTTGAGGAAGACAGGCTTAACGAACGCAAATCCTTCTCTATGTTTTCATCTAGAGACTTGACTAAAGACTTGCATTCTGACTATAATGGTAATTCAATTTCTTCGAGCTTGTTTTTGGTCGAAACTATAGCAAAATTTTATTTGGAATGTCTGTTTATAATTTTCTGACTGACTTTGCTATATTCTTATTTTGATTTTGATTTTGCTAATTTATTTTTATCTGAAGTCTATGGATTATGTACGAAATTTGGGACTGTTCTCGACTAACTAGATGATATCCTTGTGACAGGGTTGCAGTCTATGGATTCTCCAGCTGTTATTGACATAAAGCCTGTTCAAAAATCTCCATCAACTGGTTTTAGGTCCCTTTCTGGCCGCTTGCAATCCTTTGCCAGAAGAAGCACCTCTGTGAAAGCTGTATCTTACTCTTTATCAGACTTGCAGATTGCGACTAGTAATTTTGCACCAGCTCGCCTTCTTGGGCAGGGCACTATTGGACGTGTTTATAAGGCTAAATATGAAAATGGGAAGGTAGACATCTTTTCTTAACTACTGTATAATTGCTACCGTCCAGTTGCCGCCTAATCTTGTATATTGGTTCATGTTAAGTGAACTTTTAATGTGCTTTACACTCTTGTGATTGGTTATCAGTAATTGCTGATATTAGGAACTTTAAGTACTCCATATCCTGATTAATCGGTGCTAAAGACAATACTATCTTGTTAAAGGTGTCTATCGAAGTTTACTGATAATTCAATGCCATATGCATGTCAGATTTTGGTGGTTAAAAAGATTGACTCCTCACTGTTTCAAGGCGCACCACCACAAGAATTTTCTGACATTGTTGTGAGCATTTCCAAGATTCGTCATGCCAACATCTCCGAACTTGTTGGTTATTGTGCAGAACACGGGCACAACATGTTAATTTACGAGTATTTCAGGAATGGCTCACTTCATGAGTTCTTACACATGTCAGATGACTACAGCAATCCCCTAACTTGGAATACAAGAGTCAAGATTGCTTTGGGCACTGCCCGGGCTGTTGAGTAAGTGAACTACATTCTGCTGTTGAAATTGTCGATACATTCTTACTGGCCAACAATTGTTAATAAATTTTCTGTAAACCAGGTACCTCCATGAGGTTTTCTCTCCATCCGTACTTCACAAGAACATCAAATCATCTAATATTTTGCTCGACATTGAACTCAATCCTCGTCTCTCTGATTATGGGTTGGCAACCTTTCATCAGGTTAGTACGTTACTGCCTCTTTGCATCATTGTGCTTCAGGATTCCCTGTTTGTTTTTCTCAACATGCATAACTGCTCTATTTCCTTAAAGGAACAAGAAATTAGAAGTTTTTGTTTTATTTTTTCAGCGCACTAGCCAAAACCTAGGGATGGGATACAATGCACCGGAATGCACGAAGCCTTCAGCTTATACATTGAAGAGTGATGTTTACAGTTTTGGGGTAGTCATGTTGGAATTATTGACAGGTCGTCAGCCAGTGGACAGGTGCGTTACATTGGTGTCTCGCTCTTTCTTTTGTTTCGATCATTAAGCTTGTCAATGTCTAGCAATTCTTAACTAGTTTTGTTTCTTCCCTTTTTTAGTTCAAAGCCACCGGCAGAGCAGTGCCTTGTCCGATGGGCAACCCCACAGCTCCATGATCTAGACGCATTGTCACAAATGGTTGACCCTGCCCTACGTGGACTCTACCCGCCCAAGTCAGTCTCCCGGTTTGCTGATATCATTGCCCTTTGCGTTCAGGTGAGCAACTTTTCAATCGTTAGACAACTATTAGACCCCAAAAGCTAAGGCGGTTATCATCTCCAACAGACTAACACCTAGTTTGCACATTACACCCAAAAACACACGACATATACACATAGTGCCATAGATTTAGAGACTTAACATGCTCCTTTATAGCTTCCATATGGTGAAATTCTCCTTTTTCTTTTGTTAAGGCATGTATAACCTGGAGTCCCTGGTTTAGGCTTGACTTGATTAAGATTCTAATGTACGTTACTAACCTTTTATCCTTTGTATCTACTAGCGAGAGCCCGAGTTTCGGCCACCTATATCAGAAGTTGTTCAACAATTGGTGCGGCTAGTTCAGCGCTCAACCATGAACATGAGAGAGGATCTTGGTCTTTCTCGTCATTCTAGTAACGTGAGCAGCATGAGAGAAGATCTCCAATCTTCTCGTCGGCTGACTGACTTTTGAGGATGATTAATTTTCATTTTGAGTATTTATCATGTAATTAGCATGAAACACAGATTTGAGTAGTCATTCCCTTCATGTACCTTCCTTCCAAATATTTGTTAATAGACTTCCTTCAATGTACGTAGTCTTTGTTCATTATACATAGGTCAAGACGTCAAGTAGATTTGAGAAAAACAATGTTAATTGTAAATCTGAGTTTGAGGATTGCATGTATTACTCATATGCTGCACGCCTGCACTGTTGTTGGTGTACATATATATATCTCCACAAAATGAAAGTAACATGTTGATAATTGATCAACTTTAAACAAATAAGTTTAATTTTTTGGGAGAACAAGAAGCTAGTACGGGTTCGTTGGCCATATAGTACCGCAAATACCAAACCAGCCGACTACCAGCCGACTACCGAACCGGAAAGTACCGAACCGATGAAAACCGAAACTTCGGTTCGGTAATACCATACCAACAAAGAAACTCAGTTCATGGCTCGGTTTTATACCGAATCAGCCGTATGACTTCTAAACCTCTCTTCCCAATCATCACCATCTGTCTTCTCTCTCAACTGCTCAAAATCAAATAATCCATGGGAATTCAGAGAAACAATGCGATTACCTCCCTTTTCGCAGACGTAAATTCGAGGTCTAAGTGATGAACCAGAATCACCATGTTCGTCTCCGTCAACTTTTTGTTTATGAATTCTGGCAAAACCACATTGGGAACCTTCCTGGGCGAGTCAAGTTTGGGGTCCTCGTCGATCCTGAGCCTCAAGATCCCGTCTTGGTAAGCAAAAAGAGTGAGAACCAATTTGGTACAGTATATATATACCAATTTGTATGTCTTTTTTTTTTGGCAAGAAACAATGTATATCTTACCTGACCAAAGTTTAATTAAACAATGGTGTGATGTGGGTGAGTTGCTGACACCTGGTCTTGGAAGAGAATAAAGAGAGATGGGTATGCGGCAAGTGATGGAAAAAATGATAAAAAAAAATATTGAAGTGGTTGGTGGATATGACAATAAATTTTTTAATTCTATTTCTTCTCTTTCTTCTTCGTCTTTTGACTCTTTTCTTCTTCCTTGCTCCTCGTCTTCATTTACAGTTCATCTTCTTCACTTTTCTTGCAGATCTTAGGCTCTCTTAAAGACTTAAACTGCAGTTCTTTATCTTCTTCATTCGTCTTATAGATTTGACTATTTGAGGCTTATGAACTTCGGACACGAGTCTTATAAGCATCTAGATCGACATTGATTTGTGTTTGTAGCAGCTGTTTATATCTGAGAAGAGGAAGAAGACGGGAAAATTTTCAGAAGAGTTCTATCAAAGTTCTCAAATACCGACCGAAATTGACCGAAACCGACCGGAAAATGCGGTTGCCGACTATGCGGTTGCCGACCATGCGGTATACTGGCTTCAAACGGTCGGCGTTGGTTTCAAATTTAGCCAAACCGACCATATTCGGTGCGGTGGTGGTACAAAGCCAAAACACGCGGTTTTCGTACCACGGCCAGCCCTACAATATATTAATGTATTGATCAAGTAAACTAGCTTGCTATGGAGATTTTCCTCAGCAGGTATATATCTTAGCATAACAAAACTTGCATATTGGTAGTGAAAAAGATATGATACAAAATGACATACTAAGTTGTACGTAGTACTTACAGTGTAGTACGTGTAACCATTAAAGACTGAATTAACATGGCAGGAAATCACTGGAGTCTTCCTGAAGAACTGCATGCTACATTACGCAGCTTATAGAAACATATTCCCACTCTGGGCTCTTGCAGAATATCGCAAGCGGGTTCCGTTGCCTTCCAAAGCCTAAATTGCTCACAGTATTATGTAGCTCATCCCAAAAAGAGGATCAAACATAAAACCTCAGTAGATGAAATTTCTTATATCATTCTGGGCATATATATACGAATGTCAGCGTCACCCTGTGTACGTTCGTTCATAAGATAAAAATAAATTACAATTTCTTATGTTGGGTTTGAAAGCTTGATGAAGACGAAGATGGAAATCAATGGATTGTATTGTATTACTGATTAGAATCAATGTTGAATACAAAGAAAGGTCCTAACTAATCGTATTTATACAATAGCAAAAGCTTGCAGATCACTGACACGTGGCACGTAACAACACATATCCTAACACCCCCCCTCAAGCTGATGGTTGGGGACCAATCATCAGGTTGCAGTATATACTAGAGGCCTAGAGCTAAAAGAAATAAAATTGCAGCAATACAGAATCACACGATAATTGTTTCAACCAGAAGGGATCAGTGGCAATGATTGCCATAGCGTCATTGGACAAGAAGCTTGCCTACAATGCAGTAGAGAGCTATCCGAAGAAGTAGAAGAGAACTGCCAAGTGCCTTGTGTCGACAAAGTGTCAATTTCTTTGAGTATAGCTTGTTGCCATTCTAAGCGATCAGAGGCAAATGGAGTTGCAGAAACAAATGTTTTGTTATCAGAAATCCCAATTGAAGCTGGAGTCATCATTGAAGGACTGTAGGACAATAAAGGAGACAAAGTAGAAATGGATGACTGAGGTGCAGCTGCAACTGACAGAGGATTAGTAACTTTTGACTGAGAAGGAGGTTGAGAAGCATTGGTACTTGACAAATCAAGACATGGACTTGTTTGAGTAGCAATGGAGGCTGACAGTGGGTGAGAGGTGAAGGAAGCAGCCAAAGCATGAGCTGCTGCAGAAGTTGGCCGAAAATTATAGTTATGCCTATGCAAGCATTCAGCAGCACTGTGACCAGTCTTCATGCAAATCTGACACTGCATCATAGATCCAGAAGCAATAATTTGCCTAGGGGATGATCGCTGGGAACATAATTGAGCAGTGTGACCCTTATTGTTGCAGATTTGACATACTTCAGAGGAGTTACTAAATCTATTTGAGAGACCAGAACCATCAACACCTCTTCCTCTTTGGTTGAAATGTTTGTAAGCACCAAAAATGGAGTTTAAATACCCAGCTTGATGAGCAACTGGAGTAGAAAGATGTGTACCAGAAGAGCCACAATGATGGTGCCCTGCCTCTATTCTTGTATCCTTCTCAGTATTGGCATGAAGTGTAGCAGTTATGGGAGCAGAAGAAGTAAGACTGCTTGATTCTTGAGTAATATCTGATTCAACATCCAATAACACATATAAAATACGCCTATTTTCATTTGCACATCGATCACATTGATATGCTTGAAACCAATAACAACTGATTCAAATTAGACTCTTGCGTCAGCAGGAAGAACTGCATGCTACATTCATTATGCTAGATTCTGCTAGTTTGTCGAAATTTTCTTTTCTCGGTCATTTTACTGCTTCTGCTAATTTCTTTCTTAAACCGCTACTGGTATACCATATATGTATGTTTGTTTCCAAATAGTCCAACATCCTAAAACAGAATGTCTGGGTAAGCATTCATCTTAAATACTGTGTATGCAAGATAAGCATGCAATAAATTAATGCAGTATATTATAATGGGTTGACAATAAGCATGTTTGCATCTTTTTGATTCATTTCACACGTACATTCGATCATCTAATTCCTGTTCTTTAAACCGGTAACAATAACAATTCAAATTAACGGTGAATATGGCAGCAAGTAAATACAACATTAATTGTAGTTTTATTACATTTTCTTGGTTAAAATCCTGATCTCACTTGAAAACTAACAATGCATCAGAAAAAGCCAAGTGTTCTCATTTATCTATGTACGTGGAGATCAAATGTTTCAGTCTAATCCCGGAGGCTTAGTTGAAGCACAAAGTTTTTTTTTTTTTTAAACGGCAACAATTTTATTGAAGATCAAAGAGGTTACATATGAGAGGTAAATAAGCCGCTAAGTTGGAGAGGGATTTCCCCAAACCAAGATACATTAAGCATAGAGTTGATCAACGCTAAGTATAGAGATAGCATGAACGAATGACACAAGATGTATAGTACGTGATTGAGCATAATTTTCTTGGTGAAATTATTGACCAGGTGAACACCACTGTTGCGTGAAAACTCGAATATCAGTTTTTACTTTTTTGTTTTTAAACAAGAATGAATGAGGAAAAGGAATTTTTTTTCTATTGGATTTGTGCTTTGAGAGTAAATGCCAACAACCACCACCAGTTCACCAAACGATTTAGGGAGGACCGCACCCCATCCAATGGCGCAAAAGTGGGAAGTTTCAATGCTTGGGAGCATTGTAGAACTTTCGGAAAAAATACACTAATGTATGGTAGAATTTCCATCTAAACAAAACTAACTAACCACAACAACACAATACATGTGAACATGCAATCGTAAACACGTAAAGTCCCTCCTCTCGCATAGCTAGCTAGCATACTCATATTTTCTTTCTTTCTTTCAGGTTTTTTTTTTTGGTCTGAACACGTACAAGTTAGCACTTCATTGAAATTTTAAAACAATTGTGAGGTAGCTAGCTGCACAAGTTATACCATATATAGATACTGTGTATATATATATATGTGAGGTACAGAGGTACCGTATAAATGTTAATTACATATATATGAAAGAGGCACTTAGTTGTCCTGAGACCTAACTATCCGTCCACACTGTACGTCATTTTGTCTATGAACCCAACTATATAAAGGAATAAGGCGATTGATGCCATTGAAACTAGCAATAATAGCATAAAATGTGGAAGCTTAAGGTTGCAGAAGGTGGCGAGAAAGATTCCTCGCCTTACATTTACAGCACAAACAACTTCGTGGGAAGGCAGATATGGGAGTTTGATCCCGACGCCGGAACTGCTGAAGAGCGAGCTGAGGTCGAAGAGGCTCGTCTTCATTTCTACAACAACCGATATCAGGTCAAGCCCAATGGTGACCTCCTTTGGCGTATGCAGGTATGAAGCTACTTGATTCAATATGACCTTTCTTACTTTACGTCTTCTCCGTGAAGAAAAAAGAAAAAAAAACACTATTCTGCAATCTCAAGTAGTGTTATATTCTACTGTGCTCAAAAAAGAAAAAAAGTATTGTATTCTACGAATCGTTGTTTGGCATGTGATCAATGTTAAAAATGTATGGTTAATTATTAATTAGAAGCAAAATTGTTAGAGCATGCATTTAGAATTTCGAGGGAGAGCCCAAAATCTGGAAGCTAATTAAATCCTGCATATATTGTAAGCAATAGATGAGATAAAAGAATATAAAACATTAGCCACATGCCTACATGTCAGGCTATAGTAAGTTGAATCTTGCTACGTGCAGTAGTTAATCTTTTTACATAATGCAGCTTGTTTCAAAGTTTTTGTTTAGAATGTACGGTTTTGTATCTAGACTGCACATTAATTGAAATCATAACTGAGCTGGATGGAAATATATATAAACGTAGTTTGTAGTATATACAGATTACAGAATATATTACTAGAAAAAATTTCAAGGGAGGATCCGAACTTAATTATATTACATGCATGCATGTACCACACAATTATAAGAAATATTCTTCTAGCTAGTCACTAATTAAATTAACCCTCATTATTCGATTTAATGGTAAGTAGTCACGAATTTTTTGGTTACTGAATGAACAGAAAATATAAACGTACTCTAATATTTGGATAGAAAGATCTATATATTCCAAGTGACGTACACGTACGTATATATTGCAAGTTTTCACAACGTCCTCATGAGCCATGAGTCCACCACATCTTACTCTAACTACCCAACAATATCAAAACGTTTTTATTTTTTTTACATTTTAGTGTTTATAAAACATTTGCCTATTGGTTTTGGATGTAATACGTACTCATAGAAATCATCATGTTTGCCTTTTTATTAAGTCTATTATTTGACGCAAAAGTACTTAATTAGAGACTGCTGGCTTAGGGACTGATTTGGATTCAGTACTTTTAGTTCCACACTGTTAACTGTACGATATAAATTGACTGCAGTTCCTAAGGGAGAAGAAGTTCAAACAGACAATTCCTCCAGTAAAGTTTGAAGATGGGGAGGTTATCACACATGAAAAAACCACAGATGCACTGAGAAGGTCCGTCCACTTCTTCTCAGCCTTGCAGGCAAGCGATGGCCATTGGCCTGCGGAAAATGCCGGCACTTTGTTTTTCCTTCCTCCTTTGGTCAGTGTTTTACTTCCCTGTAGCTATATTCACAATCATTATCAATTACTATAAAATCATCATTCTGAACTTTTGTGGATATATATATATATATATATATCGTCCCCTTCACATGCGCACGTCCGCATATAAAATAAAATGCGAACATCGTCATTGCGAGTGCAAACTAATGATCAAAACCGTCTATATTTTAACTCATCATTCAAGGATCATTTTGATATAAAAAAAATTCAAATTGAAAATTATTTAGCCATTTGATTACCACATTCAGCGTTTCAACCTTATCTGACGGACTGTATTTGTCTGTAAACTATACAACGAACAGATGACCAAACAATCTCCAATTCGGCTGATTTTTTGCAAAGATAATTCTTAAAAATAAATCTAAACGATGAACGGTTCCGATAATTGAGTTATGTTGTCAATTGGTTGTGAGTTATTATGAGATTTGATACAATATTAAATTGTAGATTCTATATAAGATATCTTCATACCATATATATTGATTTATTTACAAAATTTGTCATTGTCAAAAAATATTAATTTCATTCAACTTTTTTTTTTGGCCAAGCATTCAACTTTTAGTTAGATTTCCTATAATCAAACATTTATTCAATTTTCCGTTACCTACTATAAAAGTTTTGTTATAGTGTATTCACTTTCAAATCTTATATTAAAAGCTTATAAGTTATAACTTAATATATCAATTTACCTACATAAAAAATTAGTTGTCATGAATTAATATACCTACAAATTTAGGCAAGAGCCTAACTACATAATTTATCCAATTTTAAAAAAAGTAGATAAATGAATGATGTAGGTAAACTAATGTAGGTTAATTAATTTCACAAGAAAATAGTTTAGGTAAATTAATCTCATAAGAAAATAATGTAGGTAAATTAATTTCATAAGAAAATAATGTAAGTAAACTAATAATTATGGAAGGCAAGTACAGTAAAAGATGAACTCAAACATAGCAGGAACATTTAATAGAATAGAAACAATATCAGACAAACCTTATTCACTATATAAGCACTAAAAACACCAAAAGTAGAAAACCATACGTACCGATTAATGATATTTACATAAACAAAAAATGAAAGATACACAAACCTTGGAACTCTTGAGCCAATAAGCACAAAGATGCAAGTACAAAGAGATAGGTATATGATCAGCATGAGAAATGTTGATATAATAATATAGAATGAAGAATTCATAATTAGAACTCCAGCAATCAAAATAGAGGGAGAAATTTATATTTTATCAAATTCAAAAAGTGGATCAATGACTGGTGAATATTAAAAATTGGGCTTAAGGTTATATTTGGTATCTCAAAATATATAGAGATACTCTTCGATCTTTAAATAGAAAAAATATTAGTTAGCATTAATTCAAGGGACTAAATCCACAAAAAAATAAATGACCAAAATTTTCATTAAAAATATAAAATTCGCAAGGAGTTTTTTTTTTCCAATTTTTTACAAAAAAATATAGGTGCATTATGTGCATGCAAAACCATCCTGCACCTAGCAAACCCACAACAAAGGGGGGAATGGGGATCAAAGATTTATCTATAACCAATCACTATATCTGAAGAACATAAATTGTTCAATATAATGATTTTAACTTACTTTCTGCATGCACATTTCTCAAAGTGTGTCAGACCCTTTTCCTTCGGAATTGAGGGTAGAACTTGCTCTCTATATCGTCTGCCTCCGAAGAACTAATATCGGCTAATCTCTTATTTAATTAAAAAAAAAACATTCTATGCGCTTATAAAACTCACATAACCATATGCATGGGTTAGTTTTTTTGGGGTATGGTACTTTGTTGCTCCTTCAGGACACTCTTCTGAGTTCTGAGTAAGATTTTCAATGGGACCCAAATACCCAATATATAGTTCCTCATTCATATTGTAAATTTCAAGGTCAATAATTGATTAAAAAAGAAGAAGAAGAAGAAGCACGCATTCACTGATTGATGTTTTACTTCCTACCATAAACTTGCAGGTAATATGTATGTACATTGCAGGACATCTTAATACCGTATTCCCTGAAGAGCATCGCAAAGAAATTTTGCGTTACATATACTATCATCAGGTACATCTCTCTGAGTATTTGTTCACACAAGGACGATCAAATTTTGTGCATATATTCTTCTTCAATTTGCTACTTTATATAAAGCATGCTAATTCATTTTTTTTATGAGTATTTCAGAATGAAGACGGTGGTTGGGGACTACATGTCGAAGGTCACAGCACCATGTTCAGCACAGCACTTAGCTACATTTGCATGCGTATTCTTGGAGAAGGACCTGATGGTGGCCAAGACAATGCTTGTGCAAGAGCAAGAGAGTGGATTCTTGATCATGGTGGTGTCACACACATACCCTCTTGGGGAAAGGCTTGGCTTTCGGTAAGGACCTGTAATGCGACAGCTATTAGACCAGATTTGACTATTGGAGAACAAATTTGGTGACTAAAAGTATTCTTAATTTGAAACCAAGTTATATTTTCTGTTCTGATCGAATGATTGTCTTTGCATGATGGGATAAAAGATATGAATTTTATTGTATGTGATTAATGTCTTGTAGATACTTGGTTTGTTTGATTGGTCTGGAAACAACCCAATGCCCCCAGAGTTTTGGATTCTTCCTTCATTTCTTCCTATGCACCCGGGTAATTAGCACACTTACGCTCTCCTTAAAATCATTTTGCTTTTACACTTAATTTCCATATTGAAATGCTAGAAATAGCTATTGATATTTGTGATTTTAGTCTTCGTCTTAAGTCTTAATCACTTCCATCATAAAATTGCAGCAAAAATGTGGTGCTATTGTAGAATGGTTTACATGCCAATGTCATACTTGTATGGAAAAAGGTTTGTTTGCCCAATCACTCCTCTCATTCTTCAATTGAGGGATGAACTTTTTACTCAACCTTACCACGAAACTAATTGGAAGAAAGTGCGCCATCTATGTGCCAAAGTGAGTTTTTCAACTGATTTACTTTCAAATTTCAAGCAATAAATTAATTTATGTGCAGGACCTGATTACACTAATTAATTTAATTGTAGGAGGATATCTACTACCCTCATCCTTGGATACAGGATCTCCTTTGGGATACCCTCTACATTTCCACAGAGCCTCTTCTCACTCGTTGGCCCTTTAACAAGTTCATCAGAGAAAAGGCCCTTCAAGTGACAATGAAGCATATTCATTACGAAGATGAGAACAGCCGATATATTACCATTGGATCTGCGGAAAAGGTAATGTGTGTGGAGAACATCTTTTCCTCGGTACATTGGACGGGATCAAACTAATGATCTATCCTAGTCCTAACTCGTTTCTAATTAATTTACATGGTATTTGAACAACTCGATAAATAGGTGTTATGTATGCTTGCCTGTTGGGTTGAAGATCCAAATGGGGACTATTTTAAGAAGCATCTCGCAAGGATCCCGGATTATTTATGGGTTGCTGAAGATGGGATGAAGATGCAAGTTAGTACACAAAAACACATTTTATTGAAACAATAGCAGTAAAAGAAGATACAATTTTCTTACCTCATCATTTTCGACTTTGAATATTTACTATATACTGTGGTGCAGAGTTTTGGTAGTCAGGAGTGGGATGCTGGTTTTGCCATTCAAGCTTTGGTTGCTAGTAATCTCACCGATGAAATTGGACCAACACTCGCTAAGGGACATGACTTCATAAAGAAATCTCAGGTTTATGACCAGTTCTAATCAAGTCATTTGTCCTGTTTTTATTTTTTATTTTTTATTGGTAGACTACTGACTCTGCACTCAAATTGTGAAGGTAAAGGACAACCCCTCTGGTGACTTCAAAAGCATGTTTCGCCACATTTCTAAAGGATCGTGGACTTTCTCTGATCAAGATCATGGATGGCAAGTTTCTGATTGCACTGCAGAAGGTCTAAAGGTAACATACTTAATTTGCTTATAATCAAATATATATATATATATACACACACACGTTATTCTTATTTGTTAATCTCTCCATGTTTCTCACAATCGTAACCTTCACGTACAGTGTTGCCTTCTGTTGTCGATGATGCCATCAGAGATAGTTGGTGAAAAAATGGAACCTGAGCGCTTGTACGATTCTGTCAATGTTCTACTTTCCCTACAGGTGATGAGTGAAATGATAAAATTTAGAGAAAGTTACACATGATTCTTTTACCTTACAATGGCTGATTTAGTTTGAACTTTGATCGAAGAGAGACTATAATTAACTTTCAGCACTTAATTCTAACACTTTCCTTTTCTAGTGCATTGGTTTCTTATGTCTCTGTACTCATGATAAAATGCTCGACTTTACGACTTGTTGCAGAGCAAGAATGGTGGTTTATCAGCCTGGGAACCAGCAGGGGCAGCAGATTGGTTAGAAGTAAGAGTTCTGAAAATTCGAGCGATGTCAAATCTGTCAAAAGATGTTTATGAAATCATCATGTATTCTAACTAGTCATTTTCTCTTTCATTTCCTCAGCTCTTGAATCCCACAGAATTCTTCGAGGACCTTGTGGTTGAGCATGAATATGTTGAATGTACATCATCTGCAATCCAGGCTTTAGTTTTGTTTAAGAAGCTCTACCCGGAGCACAGGATGAAAGATATTGAGCATTTCATCACCAATGCTATACAATACATAGAAAATACACAAATGCTAGATGGTTCATGGTATGTTTCTATTCTTGGAAATCAATATATCCATGTTTGTTTAACCCACTATAGAAAACAAATAACTTGGCTAAGAAACATTTTAACAGGTATGGAAATTGGGGAGTTTGCTTCACATATGGTACCTTTTTTGCCCTTGGAGGCTTGGCAGCTGCTGGCAAGAATTTCAGCAATTGCGCAGCCATGCGCAAAGGGGTTAGTTTTTTACTCACGACGCAGCGAGAGAACGGAGGTTGGGGAGAAAGCTATCTTTCATGCCCAAACAAGGTAACTACTCCATACAATTTTCGAGTTTCTTAATCCATCTCAAATTAACAAAACTCAATAAGTATCTTTCTTTGGTTGGTGATACAGACATACATTCCTCTAGAAGGAAACCGGACCAATTTAGTACATACTGCATGGGCTATGATGGGTCTCATTCATGCCGGACAGGCAGAAAGAGACCCGACACCTCTTCATCGTGCAGCGAAGTTGATAATCAATTCTCAATTGGAAAATGGAGATTTTCCCCAGCAGGTATATATCTTAATTAGCATAACAAAACTTGCATTTCGGTAGTGAAAAAATATGATACCAAATGACATACTAAGTTGTACGTAGTACTTACAGTGTAGTACGTGTAACCATTAAAGACTGAATTAACATGGCAGGAAATCACTGGAGTCTTCCTGAAGAACTGCATGCTACATTACGCAGCTTATAGAAACATATTCCCACTCTGGGCTCTTGCAGAATATCGCAAGCGGGTTCCGTTGCCTTCCAAAGCCTAAATTGCTCACAGTATTATGTAGCTCATCCAAAAAAGAGGATCAAACATAAAACCTCAGTAGATGAAATTTCTTATATCATTCTGGGCATATATATACGAATGTCTGCGTCACCCTCTGTACGTTCATAAGATAAAAATAAATTACAATTTCTTATGTTGGGTTAACATATATACAATACGCCTCTTTTCGATCATTTGCACATCGATCACAATGAAATGCTTGAAACCAATAACAACTGATTCAAATTAGACTCTTGCGTCAGCAGGAAGAACTGCATGCTACATTCATTATGCTAGATTCTGCTAGTTTGTCGAAATTTTCTTTTCTCGGTCATTTTATCGCTTCTCACTACAACAAAAAGCACTTTTGGAGACCCCAATTTTTGCGATGAACTTATTTTCGTCACTGAATGTCACATTTTACGAGAAATATTACAGTTCCTTGCTAAATATCATTGAATTTCAGCGAGGAACCTATTTTTCTCACTAAATGTCACTTTTCACGAGGATTATTTCAATTTCTCGTTAAAGGTAATCATAATTTTGTCGCTGAAATTGTTATGTTATTAGCGAGAAAATATGAATCTTCCACGACGAAACATGTTCCTCGCCAAAGAGACCTTTAGCGAGAAAATAATGTTTTCCTCATTATAGATTTGGTGGGAAACATTGCAAGACCCGCCAAATTTGTTCCTTGCAAATGAGATTTTTTGTTGTAGTGTCTGCTAATTTCTTTCTAAACGGTTAAACCGCTACTGGTATACCATGGCAAAATGTCACTTTTGATTACTCAACTTTAGGGTTTTAGACACTTTCATTACTGAAGTTTCCAAAATGTCATTTTAGTCACTCAAGTTTGAGACCGTATGTCACTTTCATCACTGCCGTCTATTACACCCGTTAAACAATGGCATGTGATAAGCACGTGGCCAAATTAGAGGATAATTTGGTCTATTCAATTACCCAATCTGATGTGCTTCAATCCATAGACAGCAACAAAAGCTTTTCACTGTGTTCTTAATTCATTGAAACCATAGGAAAAGGTAAAAAGGAGAGAAAATAACTAAAAGTTAAATGCTCAAATGTCTATTTTTTTCATTTTCAACGTTCTTTTTTTTTCCAATCTAACTTACATATAGCTAGAACGGTTAAAACATTACTAGATATATTTAACTTTTAAGCATTTTAGCAAATAAAAATAACTTTCATTGTTAGAGATGCTCCCTTTAGGTCAAAACATAATTCCAGAAGGCAAGACAAACAAAATTAAAAGCTTACACGTATGCATTGGTACATTTTTATTGTTAAATATGCTTTTATCGACAGATGCAACTTAGAAAAAATTGGTATGTATCATCCACTAATGTATGGTAGAATTTCCTTCCAAACAAAACTAACCAACCACGCCAAAACAATACATGTGAACATGCAATCGTAAACACGTAAAGTCTCTCCTCTCGTATAGCTGCACAAGTCATACCATAAATATGTGAGGTACAGTCGTACAGACTACAGAGGTACCGTATAAATGTTAATTAAGGCTCTTAGTTATTCTAAGACCCAACTCTTAAGAAAGCTATGGCCTCTCGACCTACCCGTATAAACGTTGATTAAGGCTCTTAGTTGTTCTAAGACCCAACTCTTAAGAAAGCTATGGCCTCTCTACCTAAATGGTACGTCCTAGCTTGCCAACTTTAATCACAAGGAAGACGATAAGGAAATGAGCTACTATACTGTACGTCATTTTGTCTTTGAACCCAACTATATAAAGGAATGAGGCGATTGAGGCTATTGAAACTAGCAATAATAGCATAAAATGTGGAAGCTTAAAGTTGCAGAAGGTGGCGGGAAAGATTCCTCGCCTTACATTTACAGCACAAACAACTTCGTGGGAAGGCAGATATGGGAGTTTGATCCCAACGCCGGAACTGCTGAAGAGCGAGCTGAGGTCGAAGAGGCTCGTCTTCATTTCTACAACAACCGATATCAGGTCAAGCCCAATGGTGACCTCCTTTGGCGTATGCAGGTATGGAGCTACTTGATTCAATATGACTTTTCTTTCTTTGCGTCTTCTCCCTGAAAAAGAAAAAAAAAAGATATACTATGCGGCAATCTCGAGTAGCGTATTCTACGAGTTAGTTGTTTGACATGTGATTAATGTTAAAAACATATAGTTGATTATTAATTAGAAGCAAAATTGTTAGAGCCTGCATTTAGAATTTTGGGGGAGAGCCCAAAATCCAGAAGCTAATTAAATCCTGCATTGTAAGCAATAGATGAGAAAAAAAAAATAAAACATTAGCTACATGTTGGGCCATAATTCCTCAAATACGTCGTTGAATCTTGCTATGCCATATATCCGATATAGAAAGCGGTAGTTAATCTTTTTATAAAATGCAGCCTGTTTCAAATTTTGTGTTTAGTATTGTGTGTCTAGAGAGTCCACATTGGCATCGAATTATAACTAAGCTAAATGGAATTATAAACATAAGAAATATTCTTCTACCTGGTCACAAAATTCACCCTCATTATTCGATTTAATGGTAAGTGGTCATGTTTTGGTTACTAAATTCACCCTCACAAGTTTCAAAATCTGAAACTCAATCAAACATTTTCTTGGAAGTTTATTAAACAAAGCTCATTATATTATTTAATCATATCATTAATGTTGTTAACACTTGATTCTACTAGAAAAAGTACTGACTACTGGCTTAGGGACTGATTTGGATTCAGTATTTTTAGTTCCACACTGTAACTGTTATAAATTGACTGCAGTTTCTAAGGGAGAAGAAATTCAAACAGACAATTCCTCCAGTAAAAGTTGAAGATGGCGAGGTTATCACACATGAAAAAACCACAGATGCACTGAGAACGTCCGTCCACTTCTTCTCAGCCTTGCAGGCAAGCGATGGCCATTGGCCTGCGGAAAATGCCGGCCCTTTGTTTTTCCTTCCTCCTTTGGTCAGTGTTTTGCGTCCCTGTAGCTATCATATATTCACAGTCATTATCAATTACTATACAAATCATTCTGAACTTGTGAGGATATATAAAGAGAAAAATATATATAGGTGCATTAATTATGTGCATGCAAACACATAATTAATGCAAAATATTAAGGAAACAAATCAGTAGTGATAGGAATTGTATTTAAAGTAAAAGATATGCTAGCTGTGTAGAGTTGTAATCCCTACTTTCACGTAGGAAGATCATGTAAGTCTGTATATAAGGATTTGTATCCTTAATAATTAATACTGAATACTTTCATATTATCAAGATTTTCATGGTATCAGAGCAGTAACGTGTTTCTGAGAACCAAAGAGACCTTGAAACATATTCCCCATGCCTGGTGACGAAGATCCGAAACTGCTTGCCCTGCCAAAAGGTGGTGGTGGCTCTGATTCTTCCAGGACCACGGCACCATGGGAGATTTCTACACATCCACTCTACATTCATTATTCAGATCAGCCAAGTGCCAAGCTTGTCTCACAGATCCTCGTGGAAGACAACTACATGAACTGGGTGCAATCGATGGAGATGGCGCTCACTATCAAGAACAAGAAGGGCTTCGTTGATGGAAGCCTCACAAGACCACAACACAATCCCGATGAACAAACTCAATGGGATCGATGCAACACCCTTGTTAAAACATGGTTACTGGGAGCCATGTCCAAGGAGATTTCTGATAGCGTCATTCACTGCAAAGACGCAGCAGGTATGTGGTTAGAATTGAAAGAGAGGTTCTCTCAGATCAACACAGTGGCACTCTTTCAAGTTGAAGCTGCTATTCACGGGTGTGAGCAAGGAACCGCAACTGTGACCTCGTTCTTCACAAAGCTCAAGGCTCTATGGGACGAGAAGGATGCCTTGTCTACCTTTCCGGCTTGCAGCTGTGATGCCGCTCCGGAGGTCAAGAAATTCCTCGAAACACAAAAGACCATAAAGTTCTTGATGGGCTTGAACGAAGACTTTGGGCAGATTCGAAGCACAATCATCAGTATTGATCCCCTACCAAAACTGAACAAGGCTTATGCCATGGTGCTTAGGCAAGAAAAGCAAGCTGAAGCGACCACCGGGAAACATATGGGAACGTCCGAAGCATCTGCCTTTGTTGTCAAGAAATTCGAGCGATCATCTCAAGGTACATCACATAATTATTCTCGTGATTCACAGTTGGTAAAGGGAGGAGCAAAGTGGTGTGAAAATTGCAGCATGGATAACCACAACACGAAAAATTGTAGGGCACATTTAAAGTGTACCTATTGTGAAGGGAATGGCCACACTTATAACTACTGCAGGAGAAGGAAAAGAATTATGGGAGAGGGTCCAAGTGGATCCAAAGCCAATCACGTAGGAATGGTGAATGAAGCAAAGGTCGATGATGCAAATTTTCCTTTATCTCATAATGAGTGTCAACAAATGATAGGCATATTGAACAAAATCAAGACTTCGGCAAACAAGTCCAAGGAAGGGCAGCAGCTGCTTGAAATGCTGAATTCTGGTTCACAGTCTTCTGCCAATGTGGTTGGTAATATTCCTAATCTTGATGAAATTTCAGGTAAGGCATTTGCTCTTCCACATAGTAGTAAAGACGTTGTGTGGATTCTAGATAGTGGGGCTAGCGATCACATTGTTTGCAGCCTTACCTATCTCACAACGTCACGTCCTGTACACAATAGGACAGTAAAACTTCCTAATGGCTCAAAGTTGCAAGTCTCTCACATTGGGACAGTTTCTTTCTCTTCCGATTTTGTGCTTTATAACGTCCTTTGCGTCCCACTTTTCTACCTGAACTTGATTTCCATCAGTAAACTTGCCCTTGATTCATTCTATATCACCATATTTATCAAGCAAATTTGTTTCATACAGGACCTTCGTTCGGGGAAGATGATTGGGACGGGAACTGAAGATGAAGGACTTTACTGCCTCAACATTCAAGGGGAAGGAACGTGTAATGTGGTGAGAGGCAGAGATGCAGGGTTGTGGCACTTGAGGCTCGGTCACCCCTCCAATAAAGCAACTTCATTATTTCCATTTCTGCGTAATAACATTTGTGATTCAAGTCAGTGTTCTATTTGCCCCTTAGCCAAGCAAACTAGAACTCCTTTCTCTTTAAGTGCTCGTTCTAGTATCTCTTGTTTTGATTTAATTCATGTGGACATATGGGGTGGCTATCATGAGCCATCTCTTTCTGGTGCTAAGTATTTCCTTACCATTGTTGATGATTTTTCTAGGAGTACTTGGATATACCTTATGCGTCATAAGTCGGAAACAAGGAATTTTCTCATTCATTTCATAACCCTTGTTGAAAATCAGTTTGGAAACAAAGTAAAAATCGTTCGAAGTGACAATGGTCCCGAATTCAAATGTCTTGATTTTTACTCATCCAAGGGCATTGTGCATCAAACGAGTTGCATCAACACGCCTCAACAAAATGGCGTTGTTGAGCGCAAACACAGACATCTGCTAAATGTTGCCCGTGCATTGCTTTTTCAATCACATCTCACTAAAACTTTTTGGGGGGATGCTATACTCACCGCTGCGTACCTTATCAATCGCACTCCAACACCATTGTTACAAAATAAATCACCTTTTGAGGTTCTTTTTCAAAAGACACCAAACTACTCACACTTGCGCGTCTTTGGTTGTAAATGTTTTGTTTCTACACATCCTTTACGACCTACCAAATTTGATCCTCGTTCTGATGAGTGCGTTTTCTTAGGATACCCCCATGGACAAAAAGGTTATAGGGTTTATCGTTTGCGTGATGCGCAAATCTTGGTTTCTCGTGACATAATATTTTTTGAAACCGAGTTTCCTTTTCAAAACCACAAATCTCCTCACTTGATTTCTGATTCTCCTCATCCCAGCCAAATCTTTTCACCTCCATCACTTCCATTTTTGGATGATGACAGCTCACCCCATTCATTCGACTCCCACAATTCACCATCTCCTAATCTGAGTCCATCATCCATTCCTAGCTTATCGACCACGTCTCCACAAAATCAGGATGTCCCCCAAGATCTTTCTTCAGTCTCCGCACCTACTATTGAACTCCGCCGATCTACTCGTGCCACCAAGACGCCATCCACATTACAAGACTTCCATATTGAGGCAGCCTTGCCTTCTCGTTCTCCACCGTCATCGGCCTCGGTCGAGGTTCCAGTTTCAGGCCCAGGTATTCCTCACTCCATATGTAATGTCTTATCTTATGATCGTTTATCCTCCTCCCATAAAGCTTTCTCTGTTAACATTTCTCTTGTCAAAGAACCAAGGTCCTTCTCTCAGGCCATACATGATCCCCAATGGCGTGAAGCCATGAACGCAGAGATTCAAGCTTTGCAAGATAATCAAACATGGCATGTGGTCCCTTTGCCGCCTCATAAGAAGGCCATTGGTTGCAAGTGGGTGTTTAAGATCAAGCACAATCCAGATGGTACTATCGAGCGCTACAAAGCTCGCTTAGTGGCCAAAGGATACAGTCAAGTGGCCGGCATTGATTATCGGGAAACTTTTGCACCGGTGGCTAAGCTTACCACTGTGCGTGTTCTCCTTAGTCTTGCTGCTCTCCAAGGATGGTATTTGCATCAGTTGGACGTCAACAACGCCTTTCTCAATGGCGATCTTGATGAAGACGTGTACATGAAGCTACCTCCTGGATTCGGAGGTAAGGGGGAGAATTCTGTCTGCAAATTAAGAAAGTCACTGTATGGGCTCAAACAAGCCTCCAGGCAATGGTTCTTAAAGCTTTCGGGTGCTCTTAAAGCCGGAGGATTCACACAATCGTGGTCTGATTATTCATTATTTGTCAAGCAATCTCGAGGCAGTTTCACAGCTCTTCTTGTATATGTAGATGATGTTATTATTGCTGGTAATAATCTTCAAGATATTCACGACACAAAGAAGTTTCTTGCACACCATTTCAAGCTTAAAGATATGGGACAGCTAAAGTACTTTCTTGGAATAGAGGTAGCACGATCTAAACAAGGAATTGCTCTTTGTCAGAGAAAGTATGCACTTGAGGTGCTTGAGGATTCTGGTTTCTTAGGGTGCAAGCCATCTTCTTATCCCATCGAGCAAAACTTAGTCTTGAGAAAGAATGAAGGAGCTGTGCTGAGTGATGCATCACAGTACCGTAGGCTTGTTGGAAGGCTTATCTACCTAACAATTACACGGCCTGACCTTGTGTATGCTGTTCACATCCTCAGTCAGTACATGGATCAACCCCGGCAACCACATCTTGATGCAGCATATCGGGTTTTGAGGTACATAAAGCAGACCCCTGGACAAGGTATACTTTTGCCTTCAAAGGGACGTTTAGAAATTAATGCCTATTGCGACGCCGATTGGGCTCGTTGCAAGGACACTAGGAGGTCTACTACAGGTTATTGCTTATTCTTGGGTGATGCTCCTATTTCTTGGAAGACCAAAAAGCAAGGGACTGTATCTCGTTCTAGTGCTGAAGCAGAGTATAGATCAATGGCTTCTACATGTTGTGAAATCACCTGGATTCGAAGTTTGTTACGAGATTTAAGGGTTGATCATACACAACCAGTAAAGTTATTTTGTGATAACAAGGCAGCAATCCATATTGCTTCTAATCCAGTGTTCCACGAGAGAACAAAGCATATTGACATTGATTGTCATGTCGTGAGGGAAAAAGTTCAAAGAGGACTGGTGAAAACGTTGCATGTTGGAACAAGAGAACAGTTGGCAGATATATTCACAAAACCATTGGGACTGAAGCAGTTCACAATTCTAGTCGGCAAGTTGGGTGTTCTTAATATCCACTCCAACTTGAGGGGGAGTATTAAGGAAACAAATCAGTAGTGATAGGAATTGTATTTAAAGTAAAAGATATGCTAGCTGTGTAGAGTTGTAATCCCTACTTTCACGTAGGAAGATCATGTAAGTCTGTATATAAGGATTTGTATCCTTAATAATTAATACTGAATACTTTCATATTATCAAGATTTTCACAAAACACTGACCAAAGGACATAAATTGGTCGGTGTTTTGCTTCCCTGCACCTAGCAAGCCAAAGATTTACCTATAACCAAAGGAGAATCGATATCACGTTAAACAATCACATCTTCCGACGAACATAAATTGTTCAATAATGATTTAACATACTTCCTGTGTGTATATTCCTCAGAGTGTGGTAGACCCTTCTCCTTCGGGATTGAGAGTGAGACTTGGTCTTTATATCATATGCCTCTGAAGAACTAATATTGCATAATCTCTTATTTGATTTTTTTTATTAAAAAAAAACACTACCTGCACGCATATGAAACTCACAGAACCATATGCATTGATAAATTAGTTTTTTCGGGGTCTGGTACTTAGTTGCTCATTCAGGACACTCTTTCTGAGTAAGATTTTTAAGACCAATTAATATATATATATAGCTCCTCATTCATATTGTAAGTTTCAAGTTCAATAATTGATTAAAAAGAAAAAATTCACTGATTGATGTTTTACTTCCTACCCTAAACTTGCAGGTCATATGTATGTACATTACAGGACATCTTAATACTGTATTCCCTGAAGAGCATCGCAAAGAAATTTTGCGTTACATATACTATCATCAGGTACATCTCTCTGAGTATTTGTTCACACAAGGACGATCAAATTTTGTGCATATATATATTCTTCTTCAATTTGCTACTTTATAGAGCATGCTAATTCATTTTTTTTATGAGTATTTCAGAATGAAGACGGTGGTTGGGGACTGCATGTCGAAGGTCACAGCACCATGTTTAGCACAGCTCTCAGCTACATTTGTATGCGTATTCTCGGAGAAGGACTGATGATGGTGGCCAAGACAATGCTTGTCCAAGAGCAAGAAAGTGGATTCTTGATCATGGTGGTGTCACACACATACCCTCTTGGGGAAAGACTTGGCTTTCGGTAAGGACCATGTTAAAAAATGACAAGTGTGGTCTGTGACCCACTATTTCATCAATATTGTCACAACTTAACCATCTATTAGGTGTTGAGCCTAAGCCACCCACTTATAAATTATATTTTATTTTGTCACTCTTCTGACGTGAGATCTCCACTCTCCAACACGCCATCTCACGTGCAACCTAACTAATTTAGGTCTGCACGTGCAACCAATAAACAAACCAATTCCCACATCAGAAACTTGGACAAATTTATATACCGGGATGATTCCGGAGGTGATTAGAGATGGACCGGCTCAGATACCATGCTAAAGAACGACAAGCGTGGGTCACTATTGCACCGATATTGTCTCAACTTAATCAATTATTAGGTGTTGGGTTTTATTACAAAAGGCATCGGTACAATTGGACGTAGGCCAACCACTTATAAGTTATATTTTATTTTGTCACTCTTCTGATATGTGATCTCTACTCTCCAAGAGTCAGTGACGCAAGGGTCGTCAGAACTGTTTATCAAATTATGTTGATCAATTAGTAATTTCTTAGAAATAAATGATGTTAGATCAAACAGGACTCTTTGAAAGCTAACTAGCTAGCTAGTTATATTTTTTGTTCTGAGTGAATAATGTTGTGTTTGCATGATAGGAACAACAAAATATGATTTTTATTGTATGTAATAAATTTCTTGTAGATACTTGGTTTGTTTGATTGGTCTGGAAGCAACCCGATGCCCCCAGAGTTTTGGATTCTTCCTTCATTTCTTCCTATGCATCCGGGTAATTAGCACACTTACGCTCTCCTTAAAATCATTTTTGCTTTTTACACTTAATTTCCATATTGAAATGCTAGAAATAGCTATATATTGACATTTATGATTTTAGTCTTCCGGCCTCTTAATCACTTCCATCATAAAATTGCAGCAAAAATGTGGTGCTATTGTAGAATGGTTTACATGCCAATGTCATACTTGTATGGAAAAAGGTTTGTTTGCCCAATCACTCCTCTCATTCTTCAATTGAGGGATGAACTTTTTACTCAACCTTACCACGAAACTAATTGGAAGAAAGTGCGCCATCTATGTGCCAAAGTGAGTTTTTCAACTGATTTACTTTCAAATTTCAAGCAATAAATTAATTTATGTGCAGGACCTGATTACACTAATTAATTTAATTGTAGGAGGATATCTACTACCCTCATCCTTGGATACAGGATCTCCTTTGGGATACCCTCTACATTTCCACAGAGCCTCTTCTCACTCGTTGGCCCTTTAACAAGTTCATCAGAGAAAAGGCCCTTCAAGTGACAATGAAGCATATTCATTACGAAGATGAGAACAGCCGATATATTACCATTGGATCTGCGGAAAAGGTAATGTGTGTGGAGAACATCTTTTCCCTGGTACATTGAACGGGATCAAACTAATGACCTATCCTAGTCCTAATTAACTCGTTTCTAATTACTTTACATGGTATTTGAACAACTCGATAAATAGGTGTTATGTATGCTTGCCTGTTGGGTTGAAGATCCAAATGGGGACTATTTCAAGAAGCATCTCGCAAGGATCCCGGATTATTTATGGGTTGCTGAAGATGGGATGAAGATGCAAGTCAGTAGACAAAAACACATTTATTCGAAACAATAGCAGTAAAAGAAGATACAATTTTTCCACCTCTTCATTTTCGACTTTGAAAATTTACTAGATACTGTGGTGCAGAGTTTTGGTAGTCAGGAGTGGGATGCTGGTTTTGCCATTCAAGCTTTGCTTGCTAGTAATCTCCCTGGTGAAATTGGACCAACGCTCGCTCGTGGTCATGACTTCATTAAGAAATCAAGTCACTTGTCCTAATTTTTTATATTATAAATGTCAGTCCATTTATTTGTTCAGAAGACTCTGCACTCAAATTGTGAAGGTCAAGGACAACCCATCTGGTGACTTCAAAAACATGTATCGCCACATTTCCAAAGGATCGTGGACTTTCTCTGATCAAGATCATGGATGGCAAGTTTCTGATTGCACTGCAGAAGGTTTAAAGGTAACATATACCAACTTTGCTCAAATGCTTCAAATCAGTCATTCTTATCCACCCTATATTGTTGGTTATCCTTCCATGTTTCTCATCATAGTCATCTCCACAGTGTTGTCTTCTGTTATCAATGATGCCACCAGAGATAGTTGGTGAAAAAATGGAACCTGAGCGCTTGTACGATTCTGTTAATCTTCTACTTTCCCTACAGGTGAAAACTTGCATAAACTAATCAAAAATGGAGAGTCACTCATTATTCTTTCACCCTACACAAGCTGCTTTAATTTCAAGATTTTAATTAACTTTCAGTCATTTTATTCTTAGCTCATTGGTTTTTTATGTCTCTGTACTCATAAAAAAGGCTCGATTAATTTTACGTATCATTGTAGAGCAAGAATGGTGGTTTATCAGCCTGGGAACCAGCAGGGGCAGCAGATTGGTTAGAAGTAAGACTTTTAAAAATCAATGTCCGGCGTGTTCATGTGGAAGTCTTTCATGCATATTCTTACTTCTTTTATCTTCTCAGCTGCTGAATCCCACGGAATTCTTCGAAGTCATTGTGGTTGAGCATGAATATGTTGAATGCACTTCATCAGCAGTACAGGCTTTAATTTTGTTTAAGAAGTTATACCCTGGGCACAGAAAGAAAGAGATTGAAAATTTCATCACCAATGCTGTACAGTACATTGAAAATATACAAATACCAGATGGTTCATGGTATACTTCTTTTCTTGGCATTCAATCTATGATACGAATACATGTTTGTTTCACCTGTTACAGAAAAACATTTCAACAGGTATGGAAATTGGGGAGTTTGCTTCACATATGGTACCTGGTTTGCCCTTGGAGGGTTGGCAGCTGCTGGCAAGACTTTCAGCAATTGTGCAGCCATGCGCAAAGCAGTTAGTTTTCTTCTCGCGACACAGACAGAGAATGGTGGTTGGGGAGAGAGCTATCTTTCATGCCCAAACAAGGTAACTACTCCATACAAGCTTTGAGTTTCTTAATCCGTCTCAAATTAAGAAAACTCGATCAATAAGTATCTCTATTTGGTGGGTGATACAGACATACATTCCTCTAGAAGGAAACCGGACCAATTTAGTACATACTGCATGGGCTATGATGGATCTCATTCATGCCGGACAGGCAGAAAGAGACCCGACACCTCTTCATCATGCAGCGAAGTTGATAATCAATTCTCAATTGGAAAATGGAGATTTTCCCCAGCAGGTATATATCTTAGCATAACAAAACTTGCATATATGTAGTACTTGCAAGTTGCAACCATTACTTGCTGAATTAATATGACAGGAAATCACTGGAGTTTTCATGAAGAACTGCACGCTACATTATGCAGTTTATAGAAACATATACCCACTCTGGGCTCTTGCAGAATATCGCAGGCGGGTTCCGTTGCCTTCCAAAGTCTAAATTTCTCACAGTATTATGTATGTAGCTCATCCCAAACAGAGGATCAAACATAAAACCTCAGTAGGTGAAATTTCTTATTCTGGGCATATATACGAATGTCACTCTCTTTACATAAAATGCCAACATCCTAAAACAGAATGTCTGGGTAAGCATTTGTCTTGCATATAAATGCCAATCTCTGTATGTAAGATGAGCAATAAATTACAGTATCTTATAATGGGTTGACAATAAACATGTTTGCACATATGTCGGTCTTTTTGATTCATTTCACATTCATCTCATTCTTTAAACGGTAACCATGACAGTTCAAATTTGATGCTTTCTGCTAACCAGAAGCAGTATAACGGTGAATATGGCTGCAAGTAAATACAACACTAATTCTAATTATTACATTTTCTTGGTTAAAAATGCTAAACTCACTTGAAAGGGTCATAACTAACAATGCATCAGAAAAAGTCGAGTGTTCTCAATTATGAGGAGATCAAAGACATTAGTACATTTATGAACAGAGTTTGGAGCACGTAGTAGTTGAATTAGACTAATTTGAGCAAGTTTGAGAAGCTCCCATACAGATCGATTTGCTGAACACAGACATCATCAGAGGGCCTCCAATACCTGACAATGATATTCTTCAAGGGCCCAAATAGGAAAAATGTTTCGGTATGCTGAATAGCTGATCATACAATTCTTGTTAAAAACTCCAATGATCTCCTGCACGGGGAATGCAAAAAATACCAAGTTAATATTGACAATCCCAGATACGTATATATAATGACAACACAGTCTCAAATTACAGTTTCTTTAGGTTTTATTTGCTAAGAAGTATTTAGCTTTTAGGCACGAAACTATATATATTTATATACATTAGAACCTATTTAAATTAATAGTCTTGAGACTACCTAAATTTTATTAATTTAGCGAGATATCAATTTATCGAGTATCAATTGATGTCACCCCCTTTCTTTCTTTCTCTTTGTTTATTGAATGTTTTTTACCTTAAAAAAATTTTATCGAGTATCAATTTAGCAACAATTATCGAGTCGGGACTGGATAATTTTATTATTTAAGTGAGATTATTAATTTATCGAGTATTAATTTAAAGAAGTTATACTGTAGTTGAAATTCAGACCTAACTATATATAAAGGAATAAGGCAATTGAGGTAGCTACATACTAAATTGTCCACTAAAGCTAGCCATAATAGCATAACACATGGAAGCTTAAGCTAAGGTTTGCAGAAAGTGGGAAAGATTCATCGTCTTACATTTGCAACACAAACAACTTCGTGGGAAGGCAGATATGAGAGTTCGATTTTGAAGCCGGAAACTGTTGAAGTGCGAGTCTCTTTCAATCATTTTTATATACGTACACAAATAATGTGAATGTTAGTTGCAACAATGAACCACTTCTCCTAACTAATTATTTGTAGTCACATTGTGCGAAGAGATTTATATTATTAGGTTGTCACATTAATTTTAGGTTAACTATTGACAACGACCAATTATATTAATGAATTGCCCTAGGGTGGGACTTGAGTACTTTCCCATAGGTTTTATTTGCTGAGAAGTATTTATCTTTTAGGCACGAAACTATATATATATATATATGGAAAATAATTTATGATTGAAGTCTAACATTTGTGGCCTCAATTTTAGGTGGCATGTCACATAAGTAAATTTTAATTCCACTGAAAATATCTTGTCACATCAGAACCTTTCAATTCCTACTTTAACCTCTTTACATTTTCCTTTAGATTTTATTTTTATTAACAAACCAAAAAAGTATAAATGCTTTAAATGAGAATCGAAACTTGAACAAAGTGTTTGCAAATTTATTAATAACCTAATTAACCAATATGCTAATCTTGGTATAGATATTTTTTTTTTAGGGAATCAGAAACTTTATTAATTAATAAAGGATTACACTCCTTAACAGGGGCATCCTAAGAAGGAGCATTACAGACCACACAAGTGACCTAACCGATGAGTCTAAAACTCGAATCGATGATTCAAAACCTAGAACAATACATACACCGTGCATCACTGCTACCAACCAGCAGAAAAATTCCGGCAAATATTGTCATTGAGACCAATGAAACCAATCTAGCTCAAGGAGACCCCATGAAAAGAGAAAGTAAAACCACAATCTAAACTTGCATAACTGATCATACTTATTCTTAAACAAGAACTTAAATTGACCTAAATCAAGTAAACAAAAAGGACTTAGGTTAAGTTTTAGCAGCGCCCTAAAAGTAATAGGGTTGTCGACTTGAAACAACAAGGTTTCTGTGCCACCAAAGCCAAGAACCCAAAATTCTCCCAGATCCCAAACCTTGAAGTTGCAAAACTTGGACACCCAACAGGTAAGGTACCAACACCCAAACGGACATGGGAACCCAACTGCTACAGAGAATGACCAAAATCATGGTGCAAGTTTCGTGAACAACCAAATCCACGCCACCACCAATGATCTCAACCACCGCCAATACCAACGATCTGAACCGGACCATGGCAACACCCCATATTGCCAAAATCACCATCCACCAGAGCGAATCAGACCCGGCCAGACAAGCGAAGCACATGCTCCAGATCCATATGCCGGCTAGAGTACCATCCCAACAAACGCCGATCAAAGGCAGCGCCATAGCAAACCAAAGACGGCCCGGAACCCACATACTTTGTCGTGCAATAAAACCCATCGAGTACAATCGCCACAACCCAACAACAAACGCCATGAGAAAGCACCCGAGAAACAATGAACCCGCGCGAGCAGATCCATGCTTTTTGTTCACCAAACAAAAACGAACAACTTTGAGAACAAGGAAATCATGAGATCTCCTTCTATACGCCACTAAGGCCTGGCAAGATTGCAGGAAGCAATCAATGGAATTGGTGCGGCAGCCATGGTCGCACACATACTGTTCAACACCAAAAGAGGCGCCGCTAGGGTTTGGGAGCATATTCTCTCCCGCTAGATTATATTGTATTGCATTGCAAGTTTCTAATCTTGGTATAGATAGATGTACATGAATTGATTAATAATCTAATTCAAACAATGAAGGCATTAGGTAATGAACATTAATTAATTTAAAAAAAAAATTGTAAAACCATAATAAAAAAACATACAAAAAATGAAATTTATGCCAAGAACCTATAAAGAATTTGAACTTTCTTTCTCAAAAAAAAAAACATTGGACAATTCTTGAGGTGAACTTAAAAATTTTCCAATCATAAATTGATTCGAAGATCAATTTTTACGTGAAATTATAATCGCTTTTCTTGATCCATCTTTGACCCACATTACAATCTGTTTACCTCATCATTAAGTAAGAAAAAAATAATAAATAAATTACAAATCGACAATGGTTTCTTATTTTCATTAGGAAAAATGTGTTCATATATGTATGTACTGCAAATGAGAATGCAAGCTAGTACGTACATAACACCCTAGTGTAAAAAGATTGGTGTTATGTACTAGCTTGCATTTTTATTTGCAGTATATTGATATATGAGCACATTTTTTCTGTTCAAAATAGTAAATCATTGTCGATTTGTTTTTTTCTTACTTAATGATAGGGTAGACACATTGTAACGTGGGTCAAAAATGAATAAAGAAAAGTGATTATAATATCATATAAGAATTGATCTTCGAATTGATTTTTGATTGAAAAAATTTGAGGTAGCTACGTACTAAATTGTCCGCTGAAGCTAGCCATAATAGCATAACATGTGGAAGCTTAAGGTTCCAGAAGGTGGGAAAGATTCCTCATCTTACATTTACAGCACAAACAACTTCGTGGGAATCACTACTACAAAAACATACACTAGCTTCTTTTGTTTAATAGTCCCCTTACACTACAAATTAAGGGGACAATTATTTGTTTCAATTGTTAATAGGGACTCTTGCAGCCACCATTTACACAATGGTATCCTCTATAGGAGTTTCCATTGATCTAATGGGACATAAAACTCATGCATCCCTCTTATTTTTCAATTTTCCATTATTTGCAATTAAATGTATACTATTTTGGCATACCAAATATTGTCCCTACAAGTAAATTAAAGGATACAATCTTTCATCCCTTTAGATGTGTTAGTTGAAGAACACTATTACAATAGTCCCCATTTAAAGCTCTATGGAGACTCATTTTTGTCCCCAAATCCAACCAAATTAATAAAAAAAAATTAAAAAAAACTGCTGGCAGCATCCATGCCAATTTCGTCACTTATTCTCATTTCTCACTTTGGATCCTTCTTTGTCATCACTGTATTTCATCATTTATTCTCATTTCTCACTGCTGGCAGCATCCATGTCAGTTTCCTTCCCCTGCCATCATACACAATAAAAATTTTAATGCTAAGAGAATCCCTAGTTATCAAATAGGATTGCGAAGTCAATAAATATTATGCACGTCTATTCACCCCAGTTTAAAAAAAGAATGCCAGTTATATCATCAGAAGCTTTTGCAAAAGTAGTTTTAAGTATGTAATCAAACAAATGGGTATAACTTAGAAATAACAAATTGGTTCATAACAATTGCACACCACTTTAATATTAGATTAACTCATACATTAGACGTGCATATATCATATGGATGCATAAATCATAACAAAGATATAGTCAATGATCCATTAGCCAACATACCTTGTAAGTCAACAGATTTTGCATAAAATGTAGCTAACATTGATCCAGCATTTTCCACATATCTGGCCTAAAAAGATGTAGAGAGAAACACTTATGAGAAAACAATACAACTCTCCAAGACATGAAAACATTCAACCAGTTCTTTATAACAAAGATAACAAGATTAGGTACCTAGCTAAAGGAGAAAATGAACTGCCTAATTGATTGGTGTCTGCAACCAAATTAATAGCTTGTTAATGTATTGTTCAATACACCTAATATTTATTGCTAAAGCTTGCAGTTAATGGTATATCCAAATGAGCTTTATATATGTACACAAATAATGTGAATGTTAGTTACAACGATAAACCACTTTTCCTAATTAACCAATTATTTGCAGGCACATTGTGCGAAGACCTTTATGTTTTCAGGTTGTCACATTAATTTTAGGTTCACTATTAAGAACGGCCAATTATATTAAGGGGCCCTTATATTAATTGCCCTAGGGTGGGACTTGACTGCTTCACCAAAAAAGTATAAAACTTTAAATGAGAATAGAAACTTGAACAAAGTGTCTGCTTCGTCCAAAAAAAAAGAACAAAGTGTCTGCAAATTTATTAATCAACTAATTAACCAATATGCTAATCTTGGTATAGATACTTACATCAGTACATGTACATGAATTGATAAGTAATCTAATTCAAACAATAAAGGCATTAGGTAATGAACATTAATTAATTTTAAAAAGATAAAATCATAAAACTATAATAAAAAAATATACAAAAAAATGAAATTTATGCCAAGAACCTATAAAGAATTTGAACTTTCTTTCTTAAAAAAAAAAAAAGCATTGCACAATTCTTGAGGTGAACTTAAAAATTTTCCAATCATAAATTGATTCGAAGATCAATTTTTATATGAAATTATAATCATCTTTCTTGATTCATGTTTGATCCACATTAATATATGTCTACCTCATCATTAAGTAAGAAAAAAATAAAGGGTAAAAACCTGATTTGGTACTTGAATTATTGCGAAAGATACTTTTTGGCACCTACAAATTTTGTTTACCCAAAATGGTACCTCCATTCACTTGGTCGTTATTTCGCCTACGTGACGCATATTTAGATGAGAGATGCTACTTAATTAGACTAGGATAAAAACCTAATTTGGTACCTGAACTATTACGAAATGTTTTACAATTTTTTTTATCCAAAATGGTACCTAAACTATTGTGTCATTACCCAAAATAGTACCTAATTGGACCACATATACTTAACGATCAAGTTAACGGATGTACCATTTTGGGTAACTGCACAATAATTCAGGTACCATTTTGGGTAAAACAAATTTGTAGGTACCAAAAAGTACATTTCACAATAGTTCAAGTACCAAATTAGGTTTTTACCCATAAATAAATTACAAATCAACATTGGTTTCTTATTTTCATTAGGAAAAATGTGTTCATTTATGTACATATATACAACAAATGAGAATGCAAGCTAGTACGTACATGACACCCTAGTATAAAAGGACCAGTATTATGTACTAGCTTGCATTCTTATTTGCAGTATTTTGATATATGAGCACATTTTTTCTGATCAAAATAGTAAACCATTGTCGATTTATTTATTTTTTTCACTTAATGATGGGGTAGACACATTGTAATATGTCAAAGATGGAATAAGAAAAGCGATTATAATTTCATATAAGAATTGATTTTCAAATTAATTTTTGATGAAAAAATTTTAGGTTCACCTCAAGAATTGTCCAATATTTTTTGGGTTCTTGACCAATAAGAACAAAATATCAAATATATTTTTCACCCAAGTCCAAAAAATATGTGCCCATTAGGGCTATTTAATTATGAAGCAGACGCGAAATTACCAAACTATCCTTACAACATTTAAAAATCAACAAGTTGCTCCCTCTCTCCTCTCTCTCTCTCTCTCTCTCTCTCTCTCTCTCTCTCTCTCTCTCTCTCTCTCTCTCTCTCTCTCTCTCTCTCTCTCTCTCTCTCTCTCGTGTAGCTAGCGGCTGGAGTGGTGAGAGAGTGCTAGAGGTGCAGCGGTGGCGCGACTTGAAGAGGTCTAGGCTTGAGGTAATTGAAGGCTCGACACTATGTGCAGCGGTGCAGATCGAGGTGTGTAAGCGAGAGCCATGGTGGTTTGGGCAGCCCAGAGGTAGTTCTGGAACTGGGCGAGGGCTTGGGAAGTTGGTCATCTTATTAACTTACTGTTAAAGGGCACGGGCTATTTAATTCGAGGAATTCTGGATTGCACAAAAATTTTATTGTACCTGCTGATGTGGAGCAATCACAGCCGTTCATTTTTTGTAGATATTCTTTAAATTGCCAATTGACTGCGTGAATTGACATTTCTGCCATTAACCTTTTTTTCTTTCTTTCTTCCTCTCTCCCTCCTGTGCGCAACTCCTCCTCCTCCTCTCTCCTCACTGTCGTCGGCGCTGCCACCACTACCGACCATTCCCGTAAGTCACCGCCCCCACCAAAGGTAGCTGAGTTTTCTTGCGACCCTCCCCACCAGGTTTCAAACCAAATCTTGGCGGGAAATAGCCGCATGCATGGCCGAAAATGGCTTAACCTTCAAGCTTTTGGTTTGGTCATATCCGGCCACCTCCGACCTTCAAACCTACTGGACTTTGAAGCCCTCAACCTCAGAAACCTCGTGTGTTTTCGGATTTCAATTTCGACCACCATAGGAGGCGGATCGAAGTTAGAAAGTTTTAGGTTTCACAAATTTTCGGTGCCGATATCTCACTATCTAATTTGATTATGACCTTAAGATACTAACTAAACTCGTTGAGTTTGTTGTAATGAATATGATGACATAAATTTTGAATCAATCGGAGAAAATTGACGGCATCGAGAATGGTGATGCCGGTCGTAGTGGTGGCTGGCAACAGTGAGGAGAGAGAGGGAGAGACAAAACAAAAAATATTCATTAAGGGCAAAAAAGAACTTTTTCCCTCAAATTTATTGGATTGAAAAAATAGAAACGATATTGATCAAATAAGTATTTAAGTGATCAATAAAATGTTTAGATAGTTTATTAATGTATTAAGAAAATATAAGTGATGACCTAGAAAATATATATGTTTGTACTTGGGAGTGTACGTATTGAATACAGATCATCAATGGTGGAGTTGGAGACATATATGCAAACTTGAATTATGATGATGTAGATGATCGATGACTAACATAATGTACATAAAGATTGAAAGGGTTTTCGAACATGGTACGCTTGGAATGGAATTATATATAGTACGAATTACGAAATACATGTTAAGGTAAGCTAGGAGGACCAAAAAAGTTGTGGTCCTTCTTTCAAAAAAATAAAAGAAAAAAGAAAGTTGTGGTCCAACCATGAAATATATACCACCGTGGTACCACCTCAAGTATTATTGACATGAACATAGCTACATATATACAAAAAACAGGGAAGTTCTCTAGTGAGGACCTCTTAAATGAGGACCACTTGAGGACTTTTCTAGTAGACATACTTTTGTATTACATTTTGACAAATCAACCGTTCAATATTTAGATATTTATGAGTAGATCACTTCTATAAATTTTCAATGAAATCTAAAATCGTTAGGTCATCTATAATTGTGATTTACCATTTATGAATATGAATGGTTCAAAATTGACAGATTTGGTTCGTTCATTTATTTGGTCTAGTTTGGTACCTTAACGATTTCAAATTTTGTTGAAAATTTGTAGAAGTGATCTACTCATGAATATCTTAACATTGAACGGTTGATTTCTCGAGATGTGATCGAAAAATAGATATCACAACCATTAATCAAAAAGTCCTCAAGTGATCCTCATTTAAAAGGTCCTCACTAGAGAAGCTCCCTATACAAACATTGAAACATAGGATTTGATTTATTAATTTTCAATTAAATTCAATGCAGGGTTCCCCACGCATTGTTTCTTCTTTCATTTCCAAGACCAAAAAGCAAAAGCCAAAAGCCTGTCTCATTAACTACTTGTTGAAGGTCATCAGGATTAGAATGTTGGTTAATTGGTTTATTAATAAAGTTTCAAACACTTTCTTCAAATTTCGATGCTCATTTAAATGGTTTTATATTTTTTTTGGTTTATTAATGGGTAAAATCCCAATATGGTACCCAAACTATCACGAAATGCAATTTTTGGTACCCACAAATGCATAAGGACCTTAATGGTACCCAACCTATCACTCCGTTTGCCAAAATGGTACCCCGGTTAACTTTTCCGTTAAAATTAAGGGTAAATTGGTCAATACTTTAAAAAAAAAAAAAATCTTTCTCTCTCCCCCCCCCCCTCCCCGCGCGGCCTCTCTCTCCTCTCCCTCTCCAGCCATCAACACAACCCCCTCCGGCCACAAAACCATGTCACCGCCTCCACCAATGGCTTCGAGGCTCAAGGCAAGCCAAACCCACCAAGTTTCGAAGCTTCACTCGCCGGAAAACTCCCCGCCGGAAAAGCTTGAAAATTCAAGTTTCGTTTCCGGCCACTTCCGGCCCTCCAAACCAAGTGGGCTTTGAAGCCCTCGATCCCAGCAACGTCGTGGTACCCTTGGTTTTCAAAATCAACAACCGTACGAGGAGGACCGACGCCGTTTTCGTTTTGGTTTTTGAAATTCCGGCGTCGATATCTCACAATATATTTTGAATCTTACATTGATGTAGTTATATAATTTCATCCTTGGGTTGTGCTCTTCGTGTTGATATACATTTTGTGGCCATTGGAGATAGTTGACGGCGACGCCGACGGAGAGGAGAGAGAGAGAGGTGGCGGGGAGAGAGAGAGAAGTGGCTGGGAGAGAGAGAGGAGAGGATGATGGGCAAAGACTTTTTTGCCCTTGGGCAAAAAGACTTTTTTGCCCTTGAGTTGTTTCCCCTTTGAATGACACATGTGCAATTTGACCAAATTACCCTCAATTTTAACGGAAAAGTTAACCGGGGAACTATTTTGGCAAACGGAGTGATAGGTTGGGTACCATTAGAGTCCTTATGCATTTGTGGGTACCAAAAATTGCATTCTGTGATAGTTTGGGTACCATATTGGGATTTTACCCTTTATTAATTGCTGATAATAATTTTATAAATAAAAAAATTTGAAAGGAAAATATACAATATTAAAGTTGGTATTGCAAGATTATGACGTGGCAAGATATATTACGTGGATTTAAAATTTAAATTGATATTTATTTATGTGACATGTCACCTATGATTGAGACTACAAATATTAGATCTCAATTGATGCCCCCTATCATTGCCCTACATATTTATATAGTTGACATTCACATCTAACTACCTTATACATCATTTTGTTTATGAACCTAACTATATATAAATGAATAAGGCAATTGAGGTAGCTATATATTAAATTATCCGCTGAAGCTAGCCATAATAGCATAACATGTGGAAGCTTAAGGTTGCAGAAGGTGGGAAAGATTCATCGTCTTACATTTATAGCACAAACAACTTCGTGGGAAGGCAGGTATGGGAGTTTGATCCCGACGCGGGAACTGCTGAAGAGCGAGCTGAGGTCGAAGAGGCTCGTCTTCATTTCTACAACAACCGATATCAGGTTAAGCCATGTGGTGACCTCCTTTGGCGTATGCAGGTATGAAGCTACTTGATTTGATTAATACGACCTTTCTTACTTTGCACTGAAATATTCTTCTAGCTAGTCACTAAATTCACCCTCATTATTCGATTTAATGGTAAGTGGTCACGGAATTTTTTGGTCACCGAATGATCAGCAGATGTACTCTTATATTTGGATATAAAAAAACACTATATACTGTATATATATGAAAAATTCTAATATACATCACTGCATAGCATGCAACTTTTTTAAAAAATGCAATTGCATTTCAAAAATGCAATTGCATTTCAAAAATGCAATTGTCGTTTAAAAATGTGAAACTATACATTTAAAAAATGCAATTGCCATTCCAAAAAATGCAATTGTCATTCTAAAAATGCAATTGTCATTTCAAAATGCAACTGCATTTCAAAATAATTAGTTTTAACTTTTTGAACAGCAATTGCATTTAAACAAAAGAACTGCATACTATGCAGCTCTGTATATTAGACTTACCCTATATATATTCCATGTGACATCCACGTACAGTAGAACCTCTTTAAATTAATAACTTTGGGACCATCTAAATTCTATTAATTTAGCGAGATATCAATTTATCGATAAATTAATAATTATTAATATACAAAGATATTTTTAGTTTTTTGCTTAACAGTAAACATGTTATATTTATTCACTTATTAAGTTCAATGAATTCGATTTATCACATCATATGACAAGTTAAAATTCAAAGTACTACAAAGAAGATAAATATTTTGGATGCAAACATTTATCTTCTACGAAGGTTTTGAGCGTATATGAGATCGTTGGCAACATGACAGAACATTCTAAAGATGAAGCTGAAGTTGATGATGATACACAACCTTTGGTACCGGTGTCACGCAAAGAAGCACTTAAAGCATCAACGACACTCTAAAACTTCTTGTTGCAATATGAGAAAGCAACCCCAAGACTTTTGGGCGCATTGCGAACAATTAAAGATGAGATTCAATTATATTTGAAGTTAAAAAAAACTACTATTTATTCATATTTTGAGAAACCTTCATAATTTATTTATTATGTACTTTTTAGCCAATTATTAATTTATAAAATATTTAGGACCTATAATATACAAAGGAAATATTTAAAATATATTATCTTATAATTTTATCGAGATTATTAATTTAGCACGTTGGTCCCGAGTCGGGACCGGACAATTTTATTATTTAAAAGAGAATATTAATTTATCGAGTATTAATTTAAAGAGGTTCTACTGTACGTATATATATTTATAGCAAGTTTTCACAACGTCCTCATGAGCCATGAGCCATTAGTATAGCAAGTGTCAAAATTTGAAGCTCAATCAAACATTTGCTTAGAAGTTTTTTTAAACGGGATATTTTAGATTACTAGAATATAATTTATTGACTTTTAGATTACTAGATTTAAGCCAACATTAAATTCTAAATGATAATTTGGATATCTTCCTACCGTATTTTTTAAATTATTTACAAAATCTGCCATAATCAGAAAATATTTAACATCTATTAACATTCAATTGAAATCCCTATAATTAAGTATATTATTCAAATTCTTGTTATTAATAGTTCTGCAATTAATTATATCATTCAAATTTTTAATTTTTAAATCTGATTCAAATATTTATAGGGTAAATTAAACATTGTAGTAGACTAATTACAAATTATAAATTCTTAGTGGTAGACTGGTAGATAATCAGTTAGTGACATAGTTTGTAGGTAAATTATGAACAACTTGATAATATGAAGATGCTTTACTAAGTTGTTTTAGATAAACATCATCTCCACTTTTATTTTCTAAGATATAATTCGTTAACTTTTTGGTTATTAGATTTAGTCAAATATTAAATTTGAGATGTCACATAAGATATCTTACTACCATAATTTTTCAATTATTTACAGACTATGCCATAATAAAAAAAATATTTAAATATAAAATCAACATTTAATTTAAATCCAAGCCTTTAGAGACTATCGGCTAAATTAGGGACTTTTGGATTCAGTATTTTTAGTTCCACTCTATAACTTGTTGTAAAATTGACTGCAGTTCCTAAGGGAGAAGAAGTTCAAACAGACAATTCCTCCATTAAAAGTTGAAGATGGCGAGGTTATCACATATGAAAAAACCACAACTGCGCTGAGAAGGTCCGTCCACTTCTTCTCAGCCTTACAGGCAAGCGATGGCCATTGGCCTGCGGAAAATGCTGGCCCTTTGTTTTTCCTTCCTCCTTTGGTCAGTGTTTTGCTTCCCTGTAGCTATCATTCACAGTCATTATCAATTACTATACAAATTATTCTGAACTTGTGTGGATATATAGAGAAATATAGGTGCACTACTACGATAAGGGTTAAAGGACACCATCCTTTATTTGTGCCAATTTGCCCACAAATAACTGCATCTTTATTTCCTTCCCTAATTAAACTTGCAGGTCATATGTATGTACATTACAGGGCATCTTAATACTGTATTCCCTAAACAGCATCGCAAAGAAATTTTGCGTTACATATACTATCATCAGGTACATCTCTGAGACGATCAAATTTTGTGCATATATACTTCTTTAATTTGCTACTTTATAAAGAATGCTAATTCATTTTTTGATGAGAATTTCAGAATGAAGATGGTGGTTGGGGACTACACATTGAAGGTCACAGCACCATGTTCAGCACAGCTCTCAGCTACATTTGCATGCGTATACTCGGAGAAGGACCTGATGATGGTGGCCAAGACAATGCTTGTCCAAGAGCAAGAAAGTGGATTCTTGATCATGGTGGTGTCACACACATACCCTCTTGGGGAAAGACTTGGCTTTCGGTAAGGACCAATAATGAGAGGGTCATCAAAACTGTTCACCAAATGATGTTAGTAATGTCTTACAAATAAATGATGTTAGATCAAACACGACTAAACTAAAAGTATTCTTCGAAACCTAGTTCTATTTTCTGTTGTGACTGAATGTAGTGTTTGCATGATAGGATAAAAAAAAATATGGTTTTTAATTTTATTGTATGTGATTAATGTCTTGTAGATACTTGGTTTGTTTGATTGGTCTGGAAGCAACCCAATGCCCCCAGAGTTTTGGATTCTTCCTTCATTTCTTCCTATGCATCCGGGTAATCAACACACTAGCTTACTTGCTCTCCTTAAAATCATTTTTGTTTTTTACACTTCACTTACATATTCAAATGCTAGAAAAAGCAATAAATAATATTTGTGGTTTTAGTTTGTATAGTCTTCCTCTTAATCACTTCCATCATAAAACTGCAGCAAAAATGTGGTGCTATTGTAGAATGGTTTACATGCCAATGTCATACTTATATGGGAAAAGGTTTGTTGGCCCAATCACTCCTCTCATTCTTCAATTGAGGGACGAACTTTTTACTCAGCCTTTCCACGAAATTAATTGGAAGAAAGTGCGCCATCTTTGTGCCAAAGTGAGTTTTTCAACTTGATTTACTTTCCAATTTTAAGCCATAAATTAATTTATATGCAGGATTGCCAGGACATGATTACACTAATTTAATTGCAGGAGGATATCTACTACCCTCATCCTTGGATACAGGATCTCATTTGGGATACCCTCTACATTTCCACAGAGCCTCTTCTCACTCGTTGGCCCTTTAACAAGTTGATCAGAGAAAAGGCTCTTCAAGTGACAATGAAGCATATTCATTACGAAGATGAGAACAGCCGATATATTACCATTGGATGTGTGGAAAAGGTAATGTGTGTGGAGAACATCTTTTCCCTGGTACATTGAACGGGATCAAACTTATGACCTATCCTAGTCCTAATTAACTCGTTTCTAATTACTTTACATGGTATTTGAACAACTCGATAAATAGGTGTTATGTATGCTTGCCTGTTGGGTTGAAGATCCAAATGGGGACTATTTCAAGAAGCATCTCGCAAGGATCCCGGATTATTTATGGGTTGCTGAAGATGGGATGAAGATGCAAGTTAGTAGACAAAAACACATTTATTTGAAACAATAGCAGTAAAAGAAGATACCATTTTTCTACCTCATCATTTTCGACTTTGAAAATTTACTATACACTGTGGTGCAGAGTTTTGGTAGTCAGGAGTGGGATGCTGGTTTTGCCATTCAAGCTTTGCTTGCCAGTAATCTCCCTGGTGAAATTGGACCAACCCTTGCTCGTGGTCATGACTTCATTAAGAAATCTCAGGTTTATGTCTAGTTCTAATCAAGTCACTCGTCCTAATTTTTTTTATTATAAATGTCAGTCCATTTATTTGTTCAGACTAATGACTGCACTCAAATCGTGAAGGTCAAGGACAACCCATCTGGTGACTTCAAAAGCATGTATCGCCACATTTCCAAAGGATCGTGGACTTTCTCTGATCAAGATCATGGATGGCAAGTTTCTGATTGCACTGCAGAAGGTTTAAAGGTAACATATACTAACTTTGCTCAAATGCTTCAAATCAGTTATTCTTATCCACCCTATCTTGTCGGTACGTTATATTTCCATGTTTCTCATCATAGTCACCTCCACAGTGTTGTCTTCTGTTATCAATGATGCCACCAGAGATAGTTGGTGAAAAAATGGAACCTGAGCGCTTGTACGATTCTGTTAATCTTCTACTTTCCCTACAGGTGAAAACTTGCCTAAACTAATCAAATATGGAGAAAGTAACTCATTATTCTTTCACCCTACAAAAGCTGCTGTAATTTCAAGATTTTAATTAACTTTCACTCATTTTATTCTAGCTCATTGGTTTTTTATGTCTTTGTACTCATAAAAAAGGCTCCATTAATTTTACGTATATATCATTGTAGAGCAAGAATGGTGGTTTATCAGCCTGGGAACCAGCAGGGGCAGCAGATTGGTTAGAAGTAAGACTTCTAAAAATCCATGTCCTCCATGTTCATGTGGAAATCTGTCATGCATATTCTTACTTCTTTTATCTTTTCAGCTGCTGAATCCCACGGAATTCTTCGAAGACATTGTGGTTGAGCATGAATATGTTGAATGCACTTCATCAGCAATACAGGCTTTAGTTTTGTTTAAGAAGTTATACCCTGGGCACAGAAAGACAGAGATTGAATATTTCATCACCAATGCTATACAGTACATTGAAAATATACAAATGCCAGATGGTTCATGGTATACTTCTTTCCTTGGCAATCAATCTATGATACGAATACATGTTTGTTTCACCTGGTACAGAAAAACATTTCAACAGGTATGGAAATTGGGGAGTTTGCTTCACATATGGTACCTGGTTTGCCCTTGGAGGGTTGGCAGCTGCTGGCAAGACTTTCAACAATTGTGCAGCCATGCGCAAAGCGGTTAGTTTTCTTCTCGCGATGCAGACAGAGAATGGTGGTTGGGGAGAGAACTATCTTTCATGCCCAAACAAGGTAACTACTCCATACAAGCTTTTAGTTTCTTAATCCGTCTCAAATTAAGAAAACTCGATCAACAAGTATCTCTCTTTGGTGGGTGATACAGACATACATTCCTCTAGAAGGAAACCGGACCAATTTAGTACAGACTGCATGGGCTATGATGGGTCTCATTCATGCCGGACAGGCAGAAAGAGACCCGACACCTCTTCATTGTGCAGCAAAGTTGATAATCAATTCTCAATTGGAAAATGGAGATTTTCCCCAGCAGGTATATATCTTAGCATAACAAAACTTGCATATATGTAGTACTTGCAAGTTGCAACCATTACTTGCTGAATTAATATGGCAGGAAATCACTGGAGTTTTCATGAAGAACTGCACGCTACATTATGCAGCTTATAGAAACATATACCCACTCTGGGGTCTTGCAGAATATAGCAGGCGGGTTCCGTTGCCTTCCAATGCCTAAATTTCTCACATTATTATGTATCTAGCCCATCCCAAATAGAGGATGAAACATAAAACCTCAGTAAATGAAATTTCTTATTCTGGGGCTCTGGGCATATATACGTACGAATGTCACTCTCTTTACATACGAATGCCAACATCCTACAACAGAATGTCTGGGTAAGCATTTGTCTTGCATATAAATGCCAATCTCTGTATCTAAGATGAGCAATAAATTACAGTATCTTATAATGGGTTGATAATAAACATGTTTGCACATATGTCGGTCCTTTTTATTTATTTCACATTCATCTCATTCGTGTTCTTTAAACCGGTAACAATAAAAGTTCAAATTCGATGCTTTCTGCCAACAAGAAGCAGTATAACGGTGAATATGGCAGCAAGTAAATACAACATTAATTGTAGTATTATTACATTTCTTGGTTAAAACTTAAAAATATTTATCTCACTTGAAAGGGTCACATAACTAACAAAGCATCAGGAAAAGTCAGTGTTCTCATCTATAAAGAGATAAAAGACATTAGTACATTTATGAACACAGAGATTGGAGCACGTAGTAGTTGAATTAGACTAATTTGAGCAAGTTTGAGAAGCTCCCATACAGATCGGATAACGATTCATTATCTGGATTGCTACAAATTGAACACAGACATCATCAGAGGGCCTCCAATACCTGACAACTATATTCTCCAAGGGCCCAAATGGGAAAAATGTTTCGGTATGCTGAATAGCTGATCATACAATTCTTGTTAAAAACTCCCATGATCTCCTGCAGGGGGAATGCAAAAAGTACCAAGTTAATGTAGCATTGACAATCACAGATACGGATATATAAAGACGACAGAGTCTGAAATTATAGTTTCTTGGACAAAATAGTTCAATCACAGTAAAGATATAAAGCTTTTTTTTTCTTTTTCTTTTTTACCGAATTGTGGGAAAAAAGTGGCCAGATTTACCTTTTGAGGAAAATCTCCATTTGCCATTTGAGCATTTATTAGTACTCTAGCAGCACGGTGCAATGGAGTTGGGTCTCTCTTTGCCTTTAAAAAATAAGAAATACAGGTATTAAAAGTCGCCATCAAAAATGCAGAAGTCCATACATCCATGAAAGCACCTAATAACAATGTTCGATGAAACTGAACATATTTAATATTCCACCAATTTGAGATCTAAAATAGATTACAGGTTGGTAAGGATGACAAGAAAATTGATGGAGTTGATATATCACATGGAAAGTAGAAAAGGAGACAAGAATTCTTGTTAAAAAAGGAGAAGGAGGAAGAAGAAAAGCGTAAAGATACAATTTTCCAAAAAAAAAATACAGTATTTGAAACTAACATCGACTAAAGAAATAATTTGATAGATATCCATATATACCTGCCCGGCACCAATGAGGGCCAACATAGCCCATGCAGTATTGACTATATGTGGCCTATTATCCTGGAGATTAGAATACACCTGTTGGGAAACACATATAGATAATCAGCATAAGAGTTACGCGAGACCAAGTATTTCTTAGACCATACATCTTGTCAGATTTGTACATGAGTAAAGACAGCATGAAAGTAAATGATTATATACGATCAGTAAATAAAATAAGCTCCACCCCTAGAAAAGGGAAAGGATATATCAAATTTGATACATCATATACCTTGTTCTGACATGATAGATAACTTTCTCCCCATCCACCTGAAGCAAGCTCTTTGGATAACAAAAAATCACATGCTTTATGGATGCTAGAGCAGTCCTCATATGTCCTTCCAGCAGCAACCAAACCCTTTATTCCAAACCAGCCAGCATAGGTGAAGCAGACTCCCCAAGAACCGTACCTATTATTAAATCTCCACATTTAAAATGGTGCAGCTAATTTCATAATGAATATGCAAACAAAATGTGAAAGCCTGGTTATTGGTTAGTGCCTAGGCAACAATGATGAACTGATATAACATGAAAGTTTCAATGGATAAGATTGCAATTGGCATTGCTTGTATGTATTCTATATTAATTTATGAATTTGAAAACAAACCAAGAGCCATCTGTTGCTTGTATCTTTTCAATGAATTTCACAGCATTAGCAATACAGTTTTCTATTTCTTCCCTCCTATGTCCAGGATATAGATTCTTAAATTGAGTAAGTGCTTGAATTGCTGCCGATGTACATTCAACATATCTGCATCATCATTCCAGTCAGGATGACATCAGGTGTTTTCCATGATATATAGGATTAAATGTATTAACATTCAAAATGACGTGTCCAGAAATCTTACGGATAATCAATAACTATGTCACCAAAAGTTTCAGCAGGGTTGATTAGCTGAGAATAGAATAGTTTTATAAATCAGATATACAAACCTATAATTCACTATCATCAATATGAATAACAGTTTACAATGTAGAAGAAATTGGGTAAATACTCATAGTCAGAAAGGTTAAAATAAGAGGACATAAAAGATACTCACCTCCAACCACTTGTATGATCTAGTCAATTCATATGTTGCAAACCCACCATCATCATTCTGTAGTGCTTCCAGAAACAAGAGTAGCAAATTAGTTTGGCCAAATAAAGTAGATAAAATTTGTAAAATACTCCAACCAACATGAAGGAACACATAATATTCTGCTAACAGAAGAGCTGCTGAATCACAGAATGCAATATAGCAAATGATTACCTGTAAAGAAAGGGTAACATTAACGGCATCATATAATTTCTTCATATCCAATGATTCCCCAACTGTTTCTGTTGGAAGTGTTGATAGTAACAAGGCAGCCTGCACAAAGGAATAGATATCAGTACAATTTTGAGTGTTTCTGTATGTGAAATTTGGAGTGTCCAAGCTACCTTCAGTCCTTCCGCTGTGCAGTCAGAGATAGGCCATCCATGATCTGCTGTTGAGAATGGCCAAGCACCTTTTGAAATGTGACGATACCAAAAATTTAGATCTCCAGGACAATCTTCTAAGACCTTCAAAGCAAGATACTAGTCAAGAGAGGATATTAGCAGAATTATTAAATAATACAGTGATTTTCTGCCCCAAAAAAAAACCTGAGAATCTTTTATGTACTCATGTGCTTTTCTTAAAGTAGGTCCGTATTCTTTAGCAAGGTTAGTACATATGATTGCTTGAACAGCAAAAGAAGTATCCCATGCCTGGCTTCCATTGTAGCCCTGCAGCACAAAAGCAAATACAGCAAAATAGTTTGGCAACTTATTCACAGAGGGGTAAGTTTGTAACCAACTCTAACAAGTCGGGACCAAATTGAGAATGCAGAAGATGAGAACGAGAGAGCGGGGAAAGAGATGGGGAGAATCTTAAAATCAGCCCCAAACAATTTAATGATATTTATGAACCTGCATTTTCATGCCATCTTCAGCAATCCACAAATAATCATAGAGTCTTGGAAGATGCAACTTGAATGCCTCTGAGTTTGGGTCCTCTGCCCAACAACAAAGCATATTTAACACCTGCATCATTAACAAATTGACAGTCAAAGGCATCTGAATGAATCTGTAATCTAAACAAAAATGTCAATTTAGATGTTTGAGATCTGTTGGCAGATGATCACTGTGTTTGGAAGAGTAAATTACTAATGCAACTTGAGATAGTCCTATAGTTTATGATTGACATGAACAAATGAAAAGAGTCAAATAAGCATTTCAATGGAAAACTACTAGCAGTGCATAAAACAAATGGGATAATACTCATAGTAGCACAACAACAACAACAAAAAATATCTTCTTTCATTTCTCATGGACTCGTGTTATAGGTTGGGAAGTTTGAAGTTTCTTTCTATTGTTACAGGTTACTGAATATCAGGTATATTTTTTTTCTTCAGCTTTAATTATTTGAAATATATTGCTCTATTCCTCAAGAAGAATGTTTTCTTGATATAAGCTGTAATGAGTTGTTCATTCATAAGTCATCATCCCAAGAGACAGAAATAACAATAATAATTGTCAACTGTCTAAAATCTCACACAAATAATTTTACACCCATACAAGAATTAACATGGACTAAAACATTGTTTTACTGAAACACTTATTACACTTGGAGTTTCAGATTTTGCTATCTACATCTACCCATACATAAGACCATAGAGCAATTAATGATGATGATGATATGCATCATCAAAATGTCTGTGCATACCTTATTAACAGGCCCAATGCAGATATACCGAGTATTTTCATCTTCATAGTGAATGTGCTGCATAACAGTCACTAAAGCCTTCTCCCTCAGTCTTTTTGCAGGCCAACGCATAAAAACAGGTTCAAATAGATAGTGAAGAGATGCCCACAAAATATCCTGAACCATTGGGTGCGGATAGTACAGATCTTCCTAACAATTGTGTAAAGCACCCCATGTAAGCATCGAAAGAATATTGGTAAATGAACTGTTATAAATAGGATACCTGTACAATATGTCTAGAACCTCAAGATTAGAAATGCAGAAAAGAGGAAGATGTGACCAACCTTTGCACATAGATTACGAGCTTCATTCCAATCAACTTCATGGTAGGGGACTGTATATAGCTCCTTTCTCAATGACTGGATTGTAGGTGTAATTGGTCCAACGAACCTCTTTCCATACAAATAAGACATAGGCAAATACACCATTCGACAATGACACCACATTCTTCCTATAAGTCGAACATTTGATATTTTATAATCAAAGAGCAAAAATAACATATATGTCAAATGCCTACATGTCATAAGAAGATGCTAAGATCCCTAATAATGCTAATGGGGCTTCATTTGTATGGTAAGAATGGAAATGAAAGAAGATCTATTTTCATGATCAAGATTTATTGATGAACAGAGGTAGAATTTCTTAGTATCTTTTCTAGAGTGAACCTATTGCATCAACTTCAAATACGAAGATCACGAATATGTAACCTGGATGAACTGGGATAGAGTAAGGACATAGCCATACTTCTGGCGGCAGTGGATTATTTCCAGACCATTCATATGCCCCAAGTACCTATTACCATCAAAGATGAAATGTCAACTGATTTTTGTAAAAGATTACATATTTGCCACAATCCAAAAAGATAAACATGGAGTTCATACTGAAAGCCACATCTTCCCCCATGAAGTAATTGCAGTCACACCACCATGGTCTAATATCCATTTCCGTGCTATTTCAATTGCCCCTTGTCCATCATCAGCACCTTCTCCAAGCAACCTCAGACTAACATAATTTAGTGCAGTACCAAACATGGTACTTGGGCCCTCAATATGTAGACCCCAACCCCCATCTTTATTCTGCAGAAAGATTTGTCATTTCTTCTGTTTATGAATTCCATATTATCATCCAATAAAAATAGGACAAGGATACCAATGACATCAACATAAGAAAGCCATGCATTGTATAAGTATTAAGTAAATCACTGGGTTTGAGGAATATGTTTATTGGATTGGATTGTAAGGAAATACCAGCAAGTTCATCTCCAAAGGATTTTTTTTTTTTTTAAGCATTAGTTTCATGAGGAAGCATTCTTGCCTGATGATTATAGAGATATCTGCACATCTCCCGTTGATGCTCTTTTGATAGCACAGCATTTAGAACTCCCGTAATTGAAAGTGTAATGACCTGTTTCAATTGGTAAGTGTTACATTAGGAGTAATAACTGGACCAAGTAATTAACAAATCTTGGTTCATTACTTATTTATGACAGAGGCAATGAAGTTCCAAAATGGGTAAGCAGTCCTATTTTGGAACGTAAATCTTCTTTCTCATGTTGAACCCTAATCTATAGATTTTCTGTGTTTATGTACAAACACCAATGAAAACAAAATGTTGGTAACAAGTTTCTCCCTTACCAAACCAGGAAGTAGAAACATGGGACCCCCATAATCGCCAGGCCAATGACCATCATGTGCCTGGATTGTCGAATAAAAGCTAATAGCTCTCCTTAATGTGGTTGTCACGACCTCTTCTGTCACCTCTTCTGCATCTTTAACTTTGAGTTGTGGTAGATTAGTCACAAATGGATTCTCCTTTGCAAACTACAATTCAGACATGATCAAGGAGACTAATGGTAAGTATCGATACTAGGTTTATGCAGCATTTGTTTAACAAATTATCACAGATACCCATTTGCTACATATGAAAGGTGAGAAATACAAGACACAAAAAAGAAGTAACCTCTATGAGCCTAAGACCACTGTATGCTAAATGTTGGATGACATACGAATCGGCATAGGAATGCTTGGAGTTGATAACACGATATTTACAATACAGATCATCTGGAAGACAAAAAGATCCAGACTTTACAATGCATATGACCTCACATGGAAGCCAAAGTGCAGAGTGAATATAAACTGACCACACTGTGCAACCGCATTATCAAACTCAGCAGTACTATACAAGTATTATACATATACAACTCCAAGATCCAAAAGACCTTAGTAAAATTGATTCAATTCCTATACATAACCAAATGCAAAGATCAAAGCTTCAACATTTCTTCATAGCACTGTGAACAGTTTCAGTTTCAGTTTCCATTGTTCATCTATCCGAAGATAGATCAAATAAACAAATACCCTTTTTCCATTCTTGAAGAAAAGTCTTACCCAGGAATAAACAAACACCAATTAATTGAAAAATAAAGAAAAACCCAGATGAAAGCTCAAAAAATCCAGACTTGGGTGTCCGTATACCTGAATTCTCATGAGGAGGTCAGAGCTGTGCTTGGTCTCGAATCGATTGTCCCAGAAAGCTTTTCGGGCATCTTCGATTTGCTGAAGCTCTTCTGGGGTCCCAAGCTCTGGATGGTACTCCCACACTTGGCGTCCCAAGTGATTGTTCACACTCTTCAGCCATTGATCACCACCTTCTCTTACTGTGTCTGCCCCAATTTTCAGCTTCCACATTTTGACTCTTTTCTTAAGAACTTACAAGTCAAAACCAATGCTCCTTTAGATTTTTTTTATCCTTTTTTGTTCTGTGGGTTTGTACTAACGATTGAAAACTGGAAATTGATCGTTGAACTGAATTTTCAGTAGGAAAGAAGAAAAATAAAAGGTGATATTTTTCAACTTCGAATTTCAGTAGCTGCCAGTTAGAAAAGAAGAAAACTGAATAGTACGGAGAGCTTGGTTTTCCTTCCTTGAGAAGAAATTCTAAAACACACAATGGGTTTGGTCTAGTGGAAGCATGCTAGGCGCCTAGGCTGCAAGTGGGGCGAACGCTACAGTGATACTCCTGGTAATAGGAGGTCGCTAATTCGAACCCCAACTTGTGAAAAACATCCCTTGAGGAGAGGTCATACCTCAATTGCTCCCGGCCTCGGAGTGGTAGCCAACTTTGGACCACCATTTTATTAAAAAATATATATATATTCTAAAACGACCTTCCGATTTACTCACTACAAAATAATATTTATTCTTCTAAGAAATAAATATTTATTCATAAATCTGGATGGATAATTCTTCGGCATATTTTTTTTAATTCTTCGGCATATTTACTCCTATTGTAATTAACATATTTTTTCTTAAAATTTCATAATCTAACCGTTTATATTTTAAATTATCCTCTATAAATCATTTCTATAAATAAAAATCAATCAAATCGGAAATTGTTCAACTATCGAACTTTATGAAACAAATGAACGGTTCTAACAATAATTACTACTATTATGATGAACCGTTTATTTATTTCATATGAATAAGTGACCAAAAGATCTTCAAATTGATTGATTTTTTCTATATGTGATCTCTATGACTCTATATTATGTTATAATGCACAAACGGTTAAATCGTTAAAATTTAAATTAAAAATACATTAATTGCAAGGGAGCGAAACTCAAGAATTTCATTCTGAATTAGCACCCTGTATTAACTATTAAGCCAATTATTTACTAGAGTGTACGATAATTATCTATTGAACACTGTATTTTAAATTGTTCCTAAAAATGTATATACGAGCACTGAACACAATAAAAACTAATTCGTAAATAAGAACAACATGCATTGAACACAATTATTGTTAGTTTTGACTGTACAATCATTTTTCAGTCATGTGAGCACATCAATTATTTTGTGCTATCTACTACACCTAATTACCAATAATTTATGATTCTTTTAGAAGATGAATACTAGTTTAATCTCATATAATATATGGTACATTGATTTGAAAATGGGATTTGTTTCTTTTAATAAAAAAATTTATTAATGAACAAACATATTACAACGTAATAGAATGACCGGGTGTGGCTACAATACCACGACACACATTCATATCATAAACTATAGTTACGGAATGACATCCATGAACCAAATGGGTCCAACTCCTAACCAAATTTTACGCCCGCATGCTACAAATGAGAATTCTGAGAGTCGATACCATCCTATAAACAACTGCCAGAAAGACAAACGTATTCTTTAACACCGTATCCCAATCATACTAGCCCACATACAAAAATCGCTTATCAGCATATTAACAAGTGACAACGATATCCAATGGCATTATTACTTTAAATTATTCATATCTAATTTCTAACAGCTAGCGCAATGAAAGTGGAAAGTGATATAGTTTTCGTGATAATGCCCATCATAAATATGACGCTGTTTTTCTTGTTAATTTTTAGTGGCAAAGACATTATCCCAACGCATTAGTGTCACAATTGGTCCATAAAGATGTGTACTGGCTAGAGGACGTGGTGTGGACCTACCTTCTTAGCTAAGCTGATGTTGTTATCTTTTCTTAATTTTCATGAAGGTTCATTTGGATGCCTATGTAAAATGAAAATTACTTTTTTAGACAGAGTATGGGACCATTCTCTATTTTAACCTTTCTTTATGGTTTGTATTTTTCTTGGTTTGAATCGAAATTCATTTCTAATACTTATATTTTTTGTAATCAAACTTCGGATAGATTCTTTATTTTTACGTGGAACTCATAATCATTCTAATTTATGTATATGTTAGTAAACGCAAAATTCAAAAATTAGAATCAATTTTTCTATTCATATTCTCATTCCAAGTAAGTAAATGTGCAAATAATATAAGGTGTAGATTTGACTCTCTCATCTCCTTGTGTGTTTATCATTTTTTTTTTGACAATGTTTATCATTATGTTTGTTTTTTTTGCCAAGGTTTATCATTCTGTTTGAGCTTGCAATCAAAAGTTATGTTTATGTTACCATTTTCAACCCTTTAGACTTGTAGTGGGGCGGTTTAAATGAATCTAAAAAAAATAAACTAATTACATATAAGATCACTTTTGTGATCTAAATTTTTTTGAAGGTCACCATATTTTTTTTTCCTCTTAAAACCACCTAAACCTAAAAAGTTATTGCCTCGAATCAAAAAAATATGTCCTAAATAAAAAGGCTATGGCATGAACCAAAGTTGATGATTATCTGTAATTTGTTTAAAAAAAAATTTTCTTATCCTCCTTTGATTGTAAAAAATTATTATCGATAATCATCAACTTTGTATTACACATCATTATTAGTCAGATTTCTTTTAAAAGTTTGTCTCCGATTAATTTCATTTTTATTTCAAAAAAAATAAACTTGTTATGATATGTCGATAAGACTTGAACTCTCAAGTTTATATATTAATAAGGGTCTAATCAGTTCAGTCTTTGATCTTTTAATTTCATCAGTTCAGACTCTGCACTTTTAATTCTCATCAAATAAGTCTATTTATGACAAATAAAAATAACATGTGTCGATCCATAATAGGTGTCATGTGTCCTAAATAGACCTATTTGATGAGAATTAAGAGTGTAATTTGGATTAAATTTATGTTACTACCCTGTAATTTAAGACTTTAATCAGTTCGGTCCCTAAAATTTTAATTTCATTAGTTCATTCCATTTACTCTTACTTCTCATTAAATAGGTCCATTTAGGATACGTGTCACTTATTATGGGCGACATATGTCATTTTTATTTGCCATAAATAGACATATTTGATGAGAATTAAGAATGCATTGACTAAACTGGTGAAATTAAAATATCAGAGACTAAATTGATTAGACCCCTAAAATACAGGGTAATAACACGTATTTAGTCCTAATTTTTTCTAAAATCCGCCAAGTTTCGAGGTTTCTCTTCGGTTTTCTCTTGCATGCATCGCGCCTACTCCTTGTTTCAAGCCTTCGATGCATCTATGATCATATTTGGATTTTTCTCTATAGGGGGAAGCCTTGTGGCAGTGTTGAATGGCGTTGCTTTGATGGAAAACGAGTGGGTCTCTTTGGAGTATGGTGTCAGTCTAGGTACATTGCATGTCTTGACTCTACTTGATCGATCTGTGGTCAGTGGAGTACGTTTAGTGGTGGTTTTCCCTCCGATCGTCTGATCATACATGGTGGTGCTCAATTGGGAGAATTTTTGGTGTTGGGTGGTGGTGGTGGTGGTGTTGCATGCTGGTCCTATATTGGTGTTGGGACTATGCATAATCCACTAGCATGGTGGTGGTACAAAGTACGTGCTAGTGTTGCTTTTGGTGGTTTCTCACCATATCGGAGATGGATTGATTGGTGGTACGGTGGCGGTCTCCCATACGTGTGGTTTTTCGATGTATGCAAGTTGTCACGGGCCGACTTTCTACGCAGCGGAATTCACCCGTGAGGCGCCAAGATTCCTATGAACCAAGGCCAGCCTATTTTCTTTTTCCTCCTTAGAACTCTCATTCAAGACCTCTTTGTCATTTGGACCCTTTCAACATCATCTCCATTCTTCTTTTTCTTTTACCAACGAGAGCTACTCACCTTTGAGTCTCACATTTCGTGACTATCTGATGGCTTCCTTGTGCCATGGTCCTCTCCCAGGACACTCGCCCAACCGATAGACTCTCAAGTCATCTCGGCTAGTGCCAAACCATTACTAGCCCTTGTGCATTTCACACGAAGGTAGCAAGTAGCAAGACAATATGCCAAGACCTAGTTGGCCTTCTCTTCCTTTCGTTGAGTTAAGTCCTTTCCAATTAGCATACATATCACCTCAAATCTCGTGGGCACAACCTGCCCGCAACTCAAGCCATAGTGCTTCACTGGTACGCCGCCTTGGCCTTGTATCCCTTCTCTCTGTCTGATGAGGCTAACTGAGTTCCCTCCTTGTGCTTTCTTTCCTAGCGAGGCTAGCTCAGTTCCCTCCTTGGGCCATGTCCTCATTAACGAGGTTCTCTCGCTTCCTTCTTCGTCAACCAATCATCATAGCCTTGAAGACCTTCCCCTTCATAACGAGGCTAATGAGATTCATTCCCTCTTGACTAGCCATCTTGGCTTAAGGACATTCCCTCATCTAGCGAGGTTAACTTCATTCCCTTCTTGTGGAATAACCATCATGGCCGTGGGCCAATTCCTCTTCTTAATGAGGCTAACCCTGCTCTCCTTTGTAGCGAGGCTAACCAAGTACCCCTTCATAGCGAGGCTAACCAAGCGCCCCTTTATAGCGAGTCTAACCAAGCAATCCTTCTTAGCGAGGCTAACCAGGCAATCCTTCTTAGCGAGGTTAACCAAGCAATTCTTCTTCATGGCTTTCGACGGCTTTGGGACTTACTCTTGTCCCCCTTTCGATCCTCAAGCAAGACACGCCCCATCTTTCTAAGCATGCCTCCTGAGGGAGCAACACATATCTGATGCCCAACTTTAGCTTCCTTTGGTCTAGCACGGAGTCGCCCCTTTCCATGCTTGCTGGCATCACCTTCCTTTGAACAAGGCTGAACCAAAACCAATGCCCAAGTCGCTTACTACGTGGCCAATGAGCACCACGAGGTCCCGACATATCTTCTTTAAGCCCACACATTTGTCTAACGCCGATGGCATAAGGATATCCCACATAGTAACCTCGCCATCAACGTAGACGCGCAATATTGGCCCTTAGGCCAATACTGTCCACGAGACGTCCTGACTCGTGGAAACACATGCCGCCCCTTACTGACGACATATGCCCGCCTTCTAGGCCCCCACGGGTGCCTAGAAGAAGCTCACTTAAGGCCCCAAGAAGGCCAGCCCCGGGGGTGGTGGAGAGCTGACACCAGGTACCCCCCCCTCTATAGAGCATATCGGGCAAATTCTTACTTGGCAAGAGGAAACATCCAATTGTCCGAGGAGTCATAATGGCCTCTAATTAATTCATCCGAGCTCCAAAAATCATGCCGTCAAGTGCGTTGGACTCTTTTCGACGTTCCGGACAACTTTAGTGTTTTGACTTTTTCCAAATTCTGACTGGAAGTTACCCGAACCCGAGGATCCCCCAAACTGCACTTAATTACGACAATGCCACTACCAGCAGCCCTTTTCTTCCTTCAAGCTTGCCATTGGGCCACCCATGCGCGCTCCTCTTGGACAACACCCTCATCAAGTGTCACAGAGCACTACTCCAAGTGCGGACCGTGACACAAGTCTCCCTATGCATGTTGATTTAGGTGGTGATGTCGTACCATTCAAGATGCATGTTGGGTGTCAGGGTGTGGTGTCTCCACGCATGCATCCGGACTCGTCTTGGGGGCTTATCGTTGTTTCACTTGTTTGTATCTTTTTTTGATGGTGTCCATACCATGTGGGCTTTTCTTACATCCTTTGTCGTCTCCGATAAATTACCTCATGTTTTTGTGAACTTCAAGCCAATACTTGGAATTTCCTTCATGAAGTCTCTCTAAATCAATGGGCCAAATATTTTGGGTTGGACTCTCACTCTCTCAGGACCTACATTTCCCTTAAGCATATCTGATTATCTGATGTACAACCGTACAATCTCAGGGCTCTTGGGAACCCTTTTTAGTATTTACCCAGGCATTAGTCTCGGGAGAGATAGGCTATTCTAGTTCATCTTCTATGTTTAGGTGAAACAATACAAGAAGCTTCGGGCCTTGAATTCATGGTTTTTAATGGTCAAAATATCCAGAAGATGCCCTTCTGGTACTAGTTGCGCTAGAGAATATGTGAAGTTATTTAGGTACCCAAAAAGAGTGACATCATATGTAATCTTCGATTTTAATATATTTGTTGTCTTTTAAAAAAAATGTCATTTAATCAAAACTCGCGGGCAGATAATTGTGTTCAATTCATGCATAATTTTTCTCGGGATCTTACGCACTTTGCAGAACAAAAGTTATATATAGTTCGTTTTCTTGTTCTGTTTTTTTTTTTTTGCAATCAAATCTCTGATAATTTATACATGAATATTTATATCCAGGAGCTAAAAAAATAAAGAAATTATGATTGAGATCCAATTGGCCAGCATTGCAAGCTAGCTGGCAAAAATCTTAATAATACCTATTCCTTTCTAGTGCACCAGTCACCAAGAGGTTGTTTCTCATCATGTGAAGCTTAGTATAGAATATATAACCAAGGGATCGACTTTGTAAGAGATATTGTAGTTTAATATTTAGATTTATTCTCTCGATCGGTAAACTTATTAGTTCACCATCTTTGCCATTAACAAATTTTCGATTTATAATTTTTATAATTCAAATTGTTTGATATTTTGAAACATAATATTAAAATTATCTTTGCAAAAAAAAAAATCAATCGAATCAAATATTGTTTAATTATTTAGTTATATCGAACAAATGAACGGTTTTAAATAATTTGAATAAATCGTCCATTCATTTGCCACATATATATGACTACAATATTTCTAATTTGATTGTATTTTTTTTTAAGAGATGATCTTATTATTGTGTTATAAAAGATAAACAGTTTGGATTTTGAATGTATAATCTAAAAATACAGAAATCACGAGGATGAAAGAACCAACTCGATCATTCACCCAGAACTCCTAGAAGTGGTCCAAATTTTTAAATAAAATAAAAATTAAAACTCTGAGAAGTGAACCTATGCATTGTATTTTGAGTTGTACTGCAATAATGAAACAAACGAGTGAATATACAATCCTACAGATAAAGCAAAGCCAGTAAGTATGAAGGAATTAATGAATAGATAGAAAGCAATCAACATTGGAAATTAAGGTGAGACAGCCAAATATTGTATAACATTGGATTTGTTTTAGCGTTTGTAATATATGGGATGTTTGTAACATGCTCGACTCTAATTCAATATATACAAGAAAAGGTTGGAGAAAACAAATTTAGAGGTGGCCAACAAAAAAATTAATAAAAAAGGGGAGTGATTTTCGCACTCCCCTTTTCTCTCGCATGTTTATATCCGCACTCCATTTTATTATTTTATTTATTCTTTGTATCATAATTTTCATTTGTTCTTAAAACACCCCCAAATTTCCCTTCACTCATTGACCTCACCGCTCTCTCTCTCGCCTAGTTGAAATATTGCAAAAGAAGAGAGGGCTGATGCGGCTGATGCGTGAGACGAGTGACCTCTGAGAGCAGAGGTCGATCTGAGATCGACGCCGGCGCTAGGCAAGAAGACAGGATCCGAAATGGTGGAGGCACAAGCTTAGGAAGCCGGCAGTGGATTGGAGACGTCGGTGGTCCGTTGAGATTCCGAGTTGATATGGGCAAGCTCGAGGTGATCGGAGTAGAGGAGCAAGGCAGTGTTGGTGCGGACGAAGGCGAGGCAGCGGTCATCTTGCGGTCTTGTCTAGGGTCGGCGGCACTGGGTGCGACGACTAAGCACGGGAAAAGGAGTCGGCGACAGTTAGGGGAGAGCACGGCGGAGCCTGGGCTCGACGAAGATCAGTGGTGACTGGTGAGCTTGGCAATAGTGGTCTGGTATTTAAGTTGAGAGAGAATTGAGAGCTGGTGAACTTGATTTGCAGCAAATGATGTGCTGTTGTGAATTTGCAGCGGCTGAGGAGCTTGATATCGAGGCGGCACGGCTTGGGCGGTGCGGATTTGGTGATAGGTGCCATGAATTGGGTTCCCAAAGTATTGTTTGTAAGTCGGGTTATGAAATTGCAGGTGGTGGAGTGGGTTTGAGACTTTGTTCTTGCGAAAGATAATTTGGAGTGACTGAGAAAAATGGGTTGCAGTCTGGATTGAGAGAGAGAGAGGGAGAGGGAGGGGGAGGGGTGAGGACGTGAGGTCGATGGTGAATGGCAATTTTGGGGGCATTTTGGGAACAAATGAAAATTATGATATAAAGAATGAATAAAATAATAAAGTGGAGTGTTGATATAAACAGGAGAGAGAAAAAGGGAGTGCGAAAATCACTCCCCATAAAAAATTATAGGTAGGGAGTTTCTTTATTTGTGTGAATTAAGAACGTATTGGCCTATTGGGCTTCATCCACGTTAAGTATCTAATCCTTCATTTGGGAATACGAGACGCTTCTTAATGACAAAATTGGCAATGTGATTTGGGCCATCTCTCTTAATCTGAGCCTATGAGTAATGATAGGAAATGTGACATGATATTATTAAATTGCATACAGAGAAGAAGATGACCTCCTACCTCTCTCTTTGCTAGGTTTCACCAAACTAAAAATCGTCAGTCCGTCAGGCAGCGTCCCTTAGACGGTGTCGTCGAACAAGTTGCACTTTGCGCTACTTATCGGCTACTCTATCTCTTGGTGACGCTGGTTGGTGTGGCTCCATCTGAGGGGGATGACTATGGGCGGTGGTGGAGGTGGATTGTTTGAGGGTTATGTGGCCTGGTTTGAAGACAGATCTGGTGTCTCAACTATGGTCCAGTAGAGTCACTGGGAAAAGGAATGTGTGAAAAAAACAATGAATTAAGGGTTGGTAATGTAGACATAATCATGTAGTAATTTTGCTTTCACCGCTATTGGGTCCAGAGATAAATTTTAGCCCTCAAAATATTATTGTTTATTCAAGTTTAGACATAAACTTTAGGACCGTCTTAGTAAGACAGGGTAATCTTGGCCTTTTCAATATTTTATTATTTTATATTATCTTTTCCAAATTTATGATCTTATTTAGTTATAATAATATTCTTATCCGAACTAAAATTAGTTTTTAAGATGTAAACAATTTTCTTTTAAGCAAAATTTCCAATAAGGTCATTTTTATGTAAATTTGCACCCATTTAATCAACATATATTTTTATTTTCTATTCAAATTTTTATTGTCAGATAATAAATTTATTATCCGACAATAAAATAATCTGATTGCAAATTACAATTTATTGTCGAACAATAATTTTTCATATACCATAGTATTGACTTGTATTTAGCACTTTTATTTTGATTTGATTCGATTCATATTACGACTACATATTCCTCAATATTTTATTATTTTGACTATAGATAACTACACAAGCATCTCATATATCTTTTTCATCATGGTCTCTCTGACGCTCTTCCCGATAGGTTTTAGGCCATCTCCAGTAAGGAGGGCTAAATCTCAAAATAATATTATTTATTAAAACAGTAAGGGGTTATAATTTGATGGTCTCCAACAATACATGACCAAATTATAGCCCTCGTGCTCTATCAAGGGGTCACCTCTGGGACTATTTTCAGCCCTTTGAAGAGAGGCTACGTCCACTTGGTAATGTCCATGGCATGCTAACACTTCTCATTTTTGTAATCTGATGAGAATTATGTACATATACATGCATGAGAGAAAGTCTTACGTACATACATAAATATATATATAGGCACTCCTAGCTAGATTCGTAACCCTACTCCAGCAATATAAGACGAAAACAAATCCCCTACAACAATCCATACTTAAAAAATCGATATTTTAAAAGCTTGAAGAACCCAAAAAGGTAGATTGTTTTCCTAAATATGATGCTGATCAGGATAGGAGTGTCTAATTAGCCAAAATATCTGCAATAAAAAATTTCTTCACCAAGAACATGAGAAAACTTGATATCATCATCCGATTGAGCAGCTAACCACTTACCCTTAATGACTCATGTTAAGAAGCCGCTAGGATCACCAACCTACATAATAGCATGAAACTACGAAACATATATGCATCAGCCAAAAACAGAATATTGTGATTTGTGAATGAATGATTCAGTACGTAATATACTAATATTCATGAATTAATATATACATACGTACCTCCAAGAAAACAAAAATAACATCAACAAATTACTAAGAAATCTTAAGTACATATAACTCCAAAGAATCAATCACAACGATCAAGAGGTTTGCTTCCAAGAAGGAGCATCTATATCTATATACACACACACACACATACCTGCTGGACTTGCTTAGCTGACTATAGCTAGGATATTTAATTTCCAAAGAGGTGATTATATGATTGCGTATATGAGAATGAGTGCAAATCTCAAAGGAGGAGTAAACTAAGACATGAAATACACTATTGACTATAAACAATACCACAAATAAAAGAATACACAGCCCACGTTGTTTGAATACTCATATCATATATAGTTGGCATCACTATCATGACAAAGAAAATTAACTATACTTGAGACCGACAGAACCAAATTGTGGAATCAATCTCCATTATTGCTTTGCTAAATCACCAACCCACAAGCACAATCTATAAGAAATTGATAAAAGATGGGGTATATATTCATGCACTTTTTAATTGGGACAATGTTCTTTTACACTATATAAATTTCCACCCAATACGTGATAATCAAAATTGCATTATTATATGAAAGCGCATGTGTTGGATGGACAAGATCTATACAAAATTGTGAAGAAAATTAAACGAGATATGATCAATACTTTAAAAAAAGTAAAGTAAAACCTCCTTAAATTAATAATCTTGAGATTATTTAAATTTTATTAGTTTAACAAGATATCAATTTATTAAGTATCAATTTAGCAAGAATTATTGAGTCAGGACCGAACAATTTTATTATTTAAAAGAGATTATTAATTTATCAAGTATTAATTTAAAGAGATTTTACTGTATATAGTACATTAACATATTGGTACATTAAGTAAATCAGTTCATACACTAAGGAAGAGTCTCTAGTGATGACCTTATAATAAAGATTTGATGAGGACTTTCAAATCAACGGTTAGATGAGTGTTTTAAAGTTTATTTGAAATATTATTTTTTAAACATACTTCTTATCTAACCATTGATTTGAAAGTCTTTACCAAATTCTTATTATAAGGCTATCATCAGAGACTTACCTCGATCATATGCTAATATACTGGTTTATATAATAGTAGATTAGTTCTAAATTAGTTATGAGCTAGTTTATTATTGATGGATTGATACATGTCATAAATAAACTCTTATATTTCTATGTATCAAAAACTATTTATTTATTTTTGTTAGAAAACAATCATTTTATTGTCCAAAAAAAAGAAAACAATCATTTGGTTTTGGGTTTGTGTCTGTTTGAAAGCATGTGAAATTGTGAATGCTAGTTACAACGATGAACCACTTTTCCTATTTCCTAACCAATATCCAATTATTTATGTACACAGCCACATGAATTACTTTCGTGACAAACATGTTTTTAGGTTGTCACATCAATTTTAGGTTTCGTGACAACCAATATTAATTGCCCTAGCTAGGGTGGGATTTGAGTACTTTCCCCTTTAGGTTTCATTCGCTGAGAAGTATTTACCTTTTACTCTTTTAGGCACAAAACCACAGCACCAATTTCTGCATGATTTTTGTGATATCAACGGTTTGTGGTAGCTCTTGATGTACAATTTTATGTAAATGCATGATTAATTAAGTAACCTATATGTGGGCGGAAACGTAAGGTTAAATGATATTTTTGTCATTTTTGAACCCTAAATCCTTACCTCATGTGTCACGTTAGTAAGTAACGAAACTATTGATCGATGTTGTGTTGAAAGTACAAATATGAAATTGCAACTTCATATAGAAGCACAAAATAGTAAATTGTAATCAATTTTTTTTGTTTATGTATCCAAATTAAAGTTTCAAATATAAAATTACAACTTCAAATAGAAGCACACAATTGTAAATTGTAATAAATTTTTTTTTGTTCTTTATTCGAAAAATGCAATAAAAAACTTGAGATACTTCTTAGAACGTCAAAAGTCAAAACACACACACATACTAGTGTCTTAGGTGAATCAAATTCATGATCTATTATGAAACAATGTATTTTGGTGTCAAACTACTGCACCAACCACATAAATATATATATATATATATAATTTATATAGTTGAAATTCACATCTTACTACCCTAATAAACATCACTAGCTTGAAACCAACCCCATTTTCTCTTTTCTTAACCACCCCTAGCTACTTATATATGTATTGAAAACAAAAATCACCACCCTTACTCAGTTGACCCTCCATTTGGTTTGAAAATATTTCAGTACCTGCTTACTCGATCACACTCAAAAGGTAATGCCAAAACAATTCTCTAGCTTGCTAGCTAGCTCTTTAATCCATTCCCATTACTCAAATGTGAAAACTGAGAATAATTGAATGAGCTGTGGAGTTTGCTAGCTCTAATTATATATATATGTAGCATATAAACTTTGAATGGGAGCTGTCGACTCTGTGCCTCTGTGGCCCGTGGTTGGTATACCTGACGTCCATTCTTTGACCTATCGATCACTTGATGCAGGCTTAACCTGGCTCATTCGTGGACTTCATGCACTCACCAACTTTGAATTAGTGTATGTACGTAGTATTAAAAAATTCAGTTTACCATCTTGAATTTTAATCTGACAATCATATTAGTCCATATTTTTTAATTTCATCAGTAATATTTTTGTATTTACTAATTTCATCAGTCTAGTCTAATCCGTCAATTTTAACCGTTAAGTGCTGACGTGACTCAAAATGAGACTCACCTTTTAATGACTTAACGATAGCATGGATTTGAACCACATCAACATTTAACGGTTAAATTCACAGAATGAACTAGACTGATCAAATTGATAAGTACAAGAATTGAAGAATATTGTTGATGAAATTAAAACGGCACAGACCGACATAATTTTTGGTCTAAAGTTTAAAGTGGTAAACTGAATTTAGTTCATAATTAATATATTTTTGTTTAATTTTCTGGGGGACGTTTGCTGGGTTAAACTCATAGTGAATAGAATAGTACGTAGTGTTAGTTTGCACTTTGCGTTGAAAAGTCAAGCCCGCCATATATTGCTTTCACTTACTGGTAGCTATGATCGATTGGAAGACCAGCTTCAACAAATCCATACTCATCACTAAGTAGTCAACATTTTCTCAAGGAACTAGTCAAACTTGTTGTTCTGCGTATATAGAATTTGATGAACTTGTATATATATATATAGAATACATGGGCACGCCAAATTAAGATCATGCTGCAATGACAGTTAGTATAGCTTTTGTTGTTTCTTCGGGTGTCACGGGTAGAGTAATTAATTGGCAACCCCAGTATATGTGATCACTATTACCATTTGTCCAACAAGAAGGGAGGTTTTTATTGAACCATATATATATGGGTATTCTAAACTTTGAATATTTAATTTCTTGGGTTTTTTCGATGGGGATTTTTAATTTCTTGGTTGATGGTAATAATGGTATGCAATAAATGGACTAAGGGCCAAAGAAGGGGAAAACATAAATAAATAAAGAAAAACTAACAAGGACATTACTATTTATTTTATGATATCTAAAAAAGAGTGCAATTATTAGTTGATATATATTTTTTGAAATAAACAAATATGCATGTGCTATTAATTGATATTATAAATTTTTTTTTATAGAAAACATTCATTTTTTTTAGAGAAATACTCAATTCATTTATAGTTCAATGAGATTACACATACCAATCCACCCCAGTGGAGCTGTCAAAAAGGTTGCTACCTAAGTAATTCCATCTTTTCTAACCATATGCCCAATCAGATAAGCACAAACAAATCCCGAAAATAAATAAAAAAATAACTCGAAATCTACTTTGCCAAACTTGCGACTACTCTCTAAGTAGAGGGAGTCGCAAATTTCTCTGCGACTGCTGCAACCTTCAAATTGCGTCATTTGAATTTTGGACGCTCTGCTATAACAATAGATGCCCCCATATCCACTTTCACCTTATTTTTGGCACCCAAAGGTCAACCTCTGTTCTTCGATCTTCTTCTTCGCAGGGGAGGTAATGATTCTCCCAACTTTATCAGCTAAAGCCAAATGCGGAACAACAACCAATTCCAAGTCCGGGGTTGGAGAAGAATCCTCCAACATCTTGACCCTCTTCCCTGGCTGAATCAATAGCACAGCTGCCGGACAGCGAGTGCCACTCAGCTGCATCTCATCATCCTCATGAGTCTCACCTCTTACTTCAGGCACAACAACACGTTGCCCGATTTTGGGGATTGCTCCAAAAGCTTGAGCAGAGAACCCCTTCACCGAAAACATAGGACGAACACCAGTGACTGGCCCAAACCCATTAGTGAAAATTAATGGATCTCTAGCCGAAACAGTCGGGAGAGAACCAACAACACTAGAAACCCCAGATCGAGAAGACGCCATCACACTAGGCTGCACCACCAAACCCGCCGGAATCGGCCTCTGCTGCCCTCCTAGACTAGTCAGTTGTATAGACTGACCACCAGCCATCATCGATCCTCCCTGTGACACCTGAAGACGTGACACAACTGGCAAGACACTCCCAGGTGCAGAAGAAACCTGAGCCTTCTCTGAAACCAACAACGCCTTGTCACATCCATCAGAGCCATGCACAAAGAATCCACACGTCGAGCAGATACCAAAGCACTTTTCATACTTGAGCACCACGTCCGCGGAGATCACCGCCGAGAAACAAAAGGTCCTCTTCACTCGGATACGGCGACACGAATCATGCAAGACACGGATACGCTGCACCGTATCCTTCCTCTTTAGAGCCCCATGATCCAAACAGATAATGGATCCAAGAGAACTACCGATCAAGGTAAGTGCTTTCTCATTCGGAAGAGCGATACTCAAACCTTTGATCGCTACCCATGCTTCCAGAAAAACGAGTTGCACCTCACTCACAGAACCAAAACCATCATCATCATTGAGAAGCACCATCGAATTGTTGTAAAACCATGGTCCCCCATGCCAAATCTGATTCTTCTCCTCCTTCACCTTAAATTGAAACACAAACACACTTCCACCATCCTCTCGAATGGATAGGTGATCTTTTAACCCCCAAACTCCTGCTATCGCTGCCATGAACGATTGTGGAGTGAACTTCTTCGTAGCCAAAACCAGTCCAACAAGATAGAAAGATGGATCAACCAAAGCTTCTCCACCCAAAATTCCAAGATTCACCGTTGCTTCATCAGACAAAGCAAGGGCCGAAGTCATCTAGTTGACATCTCCTCCACCATATTCAAGCAGAAGGAACAAAGAAAATGCTAGAACTGTTTGACAGTTAAGGAAAAAACCCTAGCAGAGCAAAACTGTCTCCTCAATTATTACAAAGGATCTTAGCGGAAAAAAAAAAGTTCATTTATTGGTAGTGAGAGGTAATAATATACACGGTGACCAACTGACCACCATATATGGGCACGAAAGAAATAATCATCGCCTAAGTAAAACTACTTTGGATACTCTATAGCTCAAGTAACACAGTAACCTAATGCACTTAGGACTCAAAAATAATAAACTTTGACTCGAACCTTAATTTATTAATCTGAAACTCCACCCTATGCAAAAGAAGAGTTCACAGACTTTGTAAAAATAATAAAAAGTAACATGCCCAACATGATGTCCCACACAAAGACCAACCCTAAAGCCCAAAAAAACACAAACCCAACAACCATAGCCGCAACACGTCTTGCCACCGCCATAAATACCAAGCACAACCATCGACCACTTCCAGCCGATGAGACTACCAACAGCAGCATCAAAAATGCCGCTAGCATATACCAATCCACTGATTGGGTCACCAGTACCGCTACCCCATGAACACATACCTAGATCGTGCCACTGCCATGAGAGCAAAGCCAGAAAAATATAACACCACCGCACTACCGTGGTCATCCCATCTTTAATCACGGGACGATCATTGATGAGAACTGAACCAAGAACAAGTGGGTAGCCACTCCCAGCCACTCGGAGAAGCCCCGAAGATGGAACCACAACCCAAGGAAGAGAGCAAAGAAGCAGCCACAGGAAAAGAAGTAAAAATCTCGAGCACAGTCGGAGAAAGATGCTTGAGACCACCTTGCATGACTCCCATACGCCGATCCGAAGAGAATCGCAGAACTAGAAGACCACCGACCTTTCTCATTTTTAATTATTTTTTTTTATTGTTTTTTTGTGTAATAATTGATATTATTACTTGATTCAACGTACAATTTTTTTTTAGCAAGAACCAGGCTAGGCTCTGAGTTCATTTTTTTATTTCTCATTATTACAAGTTTTGTACTTTTTGCACCATGAGTCACTAGGAGTTACCTTCACTAACCTGAAATTAGGAGTTCCAAGAAATTTTGCTATTTTAAGAGCATAGTAAGGAGGTTGGAGTAACTTAATTAATTTTTATTTTTATTTTTTTATAAATTTAACTCTGGAATTTCTTTAAGATTTAAGATTGGAAATACTCTAACCCTCTTGAGAAAACATTTAGAAACAATTACGAATATGTAGAAGAAAACATGTTTCAAATCAAAGAATGATGATTAATTAAATCGGATATTGTTCAACCATCCAATTTTATCAAACAAATGAACAATTTTGACAACAATTATTACTACTTTAATGAACCATCTATTTATTTCATATAAATGAGTGACAAAAAAAATTTCAATTTGATTTATTTTTTGCACAAGTAATGTACATATTATATATTATAATATATGAACGATTAGATTATGAAAATTTATAATAATAAAATATTAATTTCAAGGAAGTAAATTCTTAAATTCACCCAATTATCTTTTTAGATATTATATCCAAATTTTTTTTATATGAAAGACAATCAGACAATTAACTAGTATATATCTCTTACTTTCCTTTCTTGGTTTCTTCTTTTCGGATATCAACATAAATAATACAGCCAAAATATAGCATAATACCTTTGATTTCTGCAATTTTATTTGTTGTTTTATACACATATTATTCTTACTACTGACCCGATTCATATAGACAATTACATGTGAGACAATTAGGATGATTCCCTAGTATTAATTGATTGTGACAAATAATGCAACCAAGTCCGTCAAGATATAGCATTTACGTTTTCCAAATTACCTTCACGCCCATACTTGGGTTATAACTTATAAGCTCCCATAATCAACTTTGAAGTTATAGTTTTATGTTGTAGCCCCAAATTTGTTTAGCTCGTCACTTATCGTAACTTTATTTTAACTGCCTGATTTTGAGTCCCTTTTTAAAAAATTAATTATGCAAAAATTTATTCAAATTAAAAGTTACGTAAATGCTACGAAACACATAGATGATACGTTCTAAAAATATAATAGTTGCCAATAATTATATATAATTAGTTTGACTATAGTATTTGATTTCGTTAATCTCGGGATATTTATTTGACCAAAGTATAAAACAAAATATAAATTGAGTGATCAAAGTAATATTTTTCAAAAGTAAATGATTATAGTGTCAAATGGACGAAAATTGAGTAACTATTTGTGATTTAAAAAAAAATTTAAAAGTTACACGGTTGAAATTATAAAATTACTATCAACCATGAGCTGGAAAATGAAAAATATTAATTTGATCGAAGAAGAAAGTTAGTTACAAAATAGTTACTAAGATTGCTGGTATTATGAGGTCATATTTATTGAGAAAATGGGGGTGTGTGGAGAAAACACCAAAGTTGACCATGAAATCATTTCACATACTTTTAATTTTTTTTTGTTCTCTCTTTATGATTGGTCAATAATGTTTTCTCTCATACACGCACACAAAACACGCACACTAACTCTATCACACTTGCCGTTCAAAAAAAACTCCATCACACTTGAGAGTTGATGATAACATTTTTTTTTTTTTTTTTTGAGCAATTGATGATAACATTTATTAAATATTGATAAAAACTAGCAAGGTGGGCTATAATTTATTAGCGGCCTCTCAAAGCTTTGTATCTATATAAAGTGGGCATCCCATGCATCTCAATTCACAGACTCCATCACCATTTCTCCAAAACCATAACTCATCAGTACCTTCCTACCTTCCTCTCTCACTCCATAAGCAACCAGTTTCAGATCGGCCGGTGAGTCCTCAACCGCAAGTCTGCCAGTATATATATTATTATTTACAGAGCTATTCATCCACCACTACCCATCTCCGATCTCCCTCGAGATTTCTGGTCAATACAAAGAGAGTTTGGGTAGGAGTTCAGATGGGTGGTTCAAGGTTGAAGCATATATATGATCCAGAGCTGTAGTCATATATATACAGTACCTAAACCGATCTGAGTTTGCAATTAGCTCATCTTCTCCCTCAAGATTTTTGGGTACTAATTGAAAGCTCAAATGGGTGGTTGAAGTATATATGATCAGGAGCTTTGATTCATATATAGTATTACTTATTTAGTTATCCATGATCTTTAGGTTGTTTAAGATTTCTCAGCCGGTGTACTAATTTCATTTCCTATGTGTATTCCTCATATATGCAGTACGTATATCCGAGAAAAAGGTTTCTTGCCGTACTACTAAAAAGAGAAGATGTGGAAGATTAAGTTTGGAGAGGGTGCAAATGACCCTATGCTCTACAGCACAAACAACTTCCATGGGAGGCAGACATGGGAGTTCGACCCCGACGCAGGCACACCGGAAGAGCGTGCCGAGGTTGAGGCCGCTCGCGAGAATTTCTACCAAAATCGCTTCAAGGTTGCTCCCAGCAGTGACCTCCTCTGGCGTTTTCAGGTACACATTAGTAGTGCTACACATTTTGAAGATTATGTTTATTTTTGCTAAGGCCATGTTGGTGAGTTATTAGTTTATTAATTACACAACCTGGAATGGCTGAGGGATACCATTATTGAAAATAAAATAAATTAAGCACTAAAAATCTAACCAGATCCTTTCTCTTGTCCTATATGATTTTCTTCATGTTAATATGGAGATGTTTATTTCCACCTCTAAATTAGGTCAAACATGTGACACAATTTATATTATATAAATATAATTTATTTTTTTCTCCAAATTCTCAGCCAAAAATTTCTTGAATTAGACTGGTCAACTTTTGTGAACTCTTATCTTTTCTTTATTATTTTCATTTCCTCCTCTCATTGGTCAAACAAAGTTGGCTCATTCATCAAAATGAGAAGAAAAAGCTCGACATATTTTTTCATTTAGAGATAGGGAAGTTTTAACAAACCCAGAAAAAAAATACATAATTCAAGCTAATATAGTTTAACTAGTTCAACTTGACTAAATATTATTGACCTATAGATCTTTTATTATTGAATAGTTCTGCTGATCTCTGATTTGGTTAACATTTCTGGGTTACTTCGACTACACCCACGTTCTTAGCTTTGGTGGGAAATTTAATTTATTATTGTGGCTCAATAAAATATCCAGAAGTTGTTTACATTTTTAATTATTTAGAACAATAATTTTTAATACAGAAAAGGACAGGGTTGAGGGGTTGGTTAAGGTCAAGAGCAGGCCAAAAGCTGGGTGGGTAGCATTGTCTTTTCTTGTAGATAATGAAAATCAAATTGTCAATACTTTAATAAATAGAATTTTCCAAATGGACATTGGACAGTGGTCAGTGGTGATGTACACAGAGATAGTGATATGTGCCACCCCTTGTGTGAATGGGAACAGGTTAGGGCCCATGTACTTACTTGTGTGAATGGGAACAGGTTAGGGCCCATGTACTTATGAAGCACTTTTCAATGATAAAAAAGATTGACAAAAATGTAAAAGATTCTGGTTGTTCCCTCACCTTTGGTAATTGGGTTCTTTACTTGATCTAAATTACTGGTAACTAGTCTTCTTATGTTTTTTTTTTATACACAATTACAGATGCTAAGAGAGAGAAACTTCAAGCAAGAAATTCCTCCAGTAAGAATTGGGGAAGGCGAGGAGATCACATTTGATCAGGCCACAGCTGCATACAAGAGGGCTGCTTCCTTCTGGAATGCCTTGCAGTCACCCCATGGTCATTGGCCTGCTGAGAATGCTGGCCCAAACTTTTACTTTCCTCCCTTGGTAAGTTACCACAGTCAATAAATTTTTACAGTAAAAAGATTGAGAAGATCGATGACTGTAAAAATTGGGTCTATGGTGAAAATGCATTTGACAGTTGATTAATTGTGGTATTTGTTCTTCATATGCAGGTCATGAGTGTATACATACCAGGTTACCTCAATGTTGTTTTCCCTGATGAGTATAAGAAGGAAATCTTGCGCTACACGTACAACCATCAGAATGAAGATGGTGGCTGGGGATTGCACATTGCAGGGCCTAGTATGATGTTCACCACTTGCCTCAACTACTGTATGATGCGTATTCTTGGAGATGGCCCCGAGGGTGGTCGAGACAATGCTTGTGCAAGAGCGCGGAAATGGATTCTTGACCGCGGTGGTGCACAATATTCTGCTTCATGGGGAAAGACGTGGATGGCGGTATGACATAGTCGAAAAAATTTCATGCTAAATTTGTGTGATGATATTACTGCATTGTATAAATGACTTGGTTTACATGTTGTGTCATAGATACTTGGTGTTTATGAATGGGAAGGAAGCAACCCAATGCCCCCAGAGTTTTGGACCGGTTCTACACTGCTTCCATTTCACCCATGTAAGCACTATTTTCCTTACTCCCAGATCATACTAAGTTCCATGGTTGTATTAACTTTCTGGTTCTAACTAGTACTACTTCACATGTGCAGCAAAAATGTTTTGCTACTGTAGGTTGACTTACCTACCCATGTCCTACTTGTATGCAACAAAATTTGTTGGCCCAATCACTCCTCTTGTGGAGCAATTGAGACAAGAAATCTACAATGAGCCTTACGATCAAATCAAGTGGAGTCAAGTGCGCCATCACTGTGCAACGGTGAGTTTAATGTTTTGCTGCTGAGTTCATACCATCATCATCATGAGACTATATTCACATTCTTAATTGACTCTGCTATAAATTGTTAATTAATGCAGGAAGATAACTACTATCCTCATGGAAGAATACAGAAGTTTATGTGGGATGGTTTTAACAATATTTGTGAGCCTCTTCTCAAAATGTGGCCCTTTAAGAAGCTCAGAGACAATGCTATTCAGTTCACCATTGACCAAATTCATTATGAAGACGAGAACAGTCGCTACATTACTATTGGATGTGTTGAAAAGGTAGGGAGTGTGTGAAAAACCTATTCATGATCGAGTGTGTACGTGTGTGTGTGTGTGTACGTGTGTATACCGGCTGCTGTTTAATTCTAGTGATCTAATACTGAATGCCATTTGATTTGGACAGCCATTGATGATGCTTTCTTGCTGGGCTGAGGATCCTAGTGGAGAATATTTTAAGAAGCATCTTCCTAGAGTTACTGATTATGTTTGGATCGGCGAAGATGGTATCAAGATGCAGAGTTTTGGTAGTCAGTCATGGGATTGTGCACTTGTGATTCAAGCATTGCTTTGTGGGAATCTCAACAATGAATTTGCCCCTGTACTTAAGTTGGCACATGACTTCCTGAAGAGATCTCAGGTACCATATCTAGGCCTTAAAACATATATGTGCCGTTTAATCTTTCAAATTTCTGTTGGCCTAAGGATTCTATCCCTCTGGGATAACATTGTAGGTGAGAATCAATACTTCCGGTGACTACTTGGCTCATTTCCGTCACATTTCTAAAGGATGCTGGACTTTCTCTGATCGGGATCATGGATGGCAAGTTTCCGATTGCACTGCAGAAGCATTGAGGGTAATTGAGCTTACTTATTCATCAAGGCTTATCTCAAGTTGAAAGTTGAGAGAGCGTCATCTATAATGACAATGGTGCTGACCTTATAACCTTTTTGTTTCAGTGCTGCTGTCTGTTTGCAATGATGTCACCAGAACTTGTTGGTGAGCCAATGGAAGCCGAGTGTATGTATGATGCTGTCAATGTCATAATGTCTCTACAGAGTCCAAATGGTGGTGTCTCAGCCTGGGAGCCAACTGGAGCTCCTAAATGGTTGGAGGTAAATACCAAAAATCTTTTACTACTAAGCATTTCAATGTTTTGATCTTCCATGCATGTATCATAACATGTATATGTTCATTTCTTTTCTCTTTTCAGTGGCTCAACCCCGTCGAATTTCTTGAGGACCTTGTCATTGAATACGAGTACATTGAGTGCACTTCGTCTTCAATCCAGGCCTTAGTTTTGTTCAGGAAGTTGTACCCTGGTCACAGAAGGAAAGAGATCAACAACTTCATCACAAGGGCTGCAGACTACATTGAAGCCATCCAATACCCTGATGGCTCATGGTATGGAAACTGGGGTATCTGCTTTGTCTATGGAACATGGTTTGCAATCAAGGGGTTAGAGGCTGCAGGAAGAACATACGACAACTGCGAGGCAGTTCGTAAAGGTGTTAACTTTTTGCTCAAATCACAGAGGGAAGATGGTGGTTGGGGAGAGCACTACACCTCATGCACAAACAAGGTACTATTCCTCTTCTACTTCTATATATAACTGACCTCAAATCTTGAGATGATTTTTTCTTCTTTCTCTCCATGAAAAACAACTGATAGCATTGTCTTTCTGCTTTATGTTCTATACAGAAATACACAGCTCAAGACAGTACAAATCTGGTGCAAACTGCCCTTGGATTGATGGGTCTAATTCACGGTCGACAGGCTGAGAGAGATCCCACTCCTATTCACCGTGCCGCAAGGGTGTTGATGAATGGTCAATTGGATGATGGTGATTTCCCCCAACAGGTAGGAACTAAGGATTCCAGAAATGAAAAATGACACGGAACTTTTTCTATCACAATATTACTACTTAGTTCCTTTGATCTTATATATCTATACAGACACTAATGGTTAGTCCGGCATGGTTTGCAGGAACTTATGGGGGTTTTTATGAGGAATGCTATGTTACACTATGCTGCATATAGAAATATCTTCCCACTGTGGGCACTCGGAGAGTACCGTACTCTGGTGCAATTGCCTACCAAAAGGCTTTGAGACTTGAATCACAAGCAGAGGATCATTCATGGATTGCCAATACAACTTGGAACCAATAAAAGCTAGTTCTAGTTGGTCCATATTTTTCCTTTACTTTCTTGTTCATGTATGTAGAGGATGATGTACTTTTGTAACCGCTGGAGAAGGAATAATCTATTCATATATAAATATATATCATGTATACACAAATGGTTCTTGTCTGAGCTAGGCCCAAAGCTTCAATAATAGTAATTGAGTTTTTCTTGCCACTGCCTCTTCAATTGCTACTTTACTCTTCAATTCCATGCATTCACTTAATATCTTATGAAGTTGGACTTTGTTCTGCATTTTGGTCCTAGCGCAATTTGATTTCAATTGGACTTGAATACAATAGAAGGCTCATCTAGGATACAATCAAAATAAGCCCTCTTCATTGGGCAATAGCTAGGAGAGCACAAGGGTTAGAGTGGTTAGAAAAGGCTGTTTTAGGTAGTTTTAGATTGGCTAGGAAGAGCCATTCCATTCACCTGAAAAGTTGAAAGGGCTACATACAGATCAAATTGAAGATGGGTCTTGGCTAGAGACTGATTTTCAAGGCAACAATAGCACAACTAAAAGCAAATCTTGCAACAGTATGAGCAGCAAGGCCACATAAACGAGGAACGTACACACAAGTATGTATCAAAAAAAGAATTCCATCTTTTATTTTTCTTTTTCGTTTTCATTTCATGCCGAGTATATATATCAGAAAAATTTTCCATTTTCATTTCTCACCAAGTATATACCAAGTTCAAATGAAGAATGGTACCTGTTGAGGGAAATCTCCATTTTCTAACGGAGAATTGATCAAGAGCTATGCAGCTCTGTGAATAGGGGTAGGGTCTCTCTCCGCCTATCACAAATAATACCAGGATTTTTTTATATTTAAAACAATCAATTTCTCAACTTAGGAGGACTGGAGGAGGTGATGTGAGTAAATAGTTATATACAAATCTGTCCGCCATGAACTACACCCATTAATCCGGGAACATTGCAAGCTGCACCAAATTAAGAAGGATTTATAACTTTCATATTTTGGGAGTATGAGCGCCCGGATTTTTTTTTCGGAATTATTTTATGGGTGTGTCTGGATTTTTTTTATTAGTTGTGCCCGATGAGGATTTTGTTTTGATAAATAGATATGTTTGGATACGAAACGTCAAAATTGTCCTTAATAATCGACACAGTTTACGGTTTACTAATGAAGTACGTTGATAGCTTGGAAAATTCACATTATCGGGTGTAAGGTAATAAAAAAAAGGTCAATGTGCTCAAATATTTTTTTGTTCCTTCTGACGTAATCAAGTGTACAAGTTTTGATTTGGTTACGATATAATTCGACACACTGAGTTTAACTCATTGATTTTTTATTATTTATAATTATTTCTCTTATATTCTCTCTTTTCTTGTCTCTCGCTTCTTCTCAACAAAGCTTTGCAGTTCATCTCTCTACGACAAACTCATCTTACCATCTCTCTCAAACTTCCCTCATAAACCCATGGCCAAAACAAGTTATATATGTTTGTAGGTTCTTTTGGGCAAGGATGGAAATATCAATATTATCGGCGATATATCCGCGATATTTTCGCTTTTTGCATTTCTCGATATTTCCGATATTCCTGATATTATCCAATATTCCCGATATTTTCTGATATTTCCATCGAAATTTCCAATTTTTGGACCATCGATATTTTCTCAATACTCAATATTTGTATCCTTGCTTTTGGGTTGAAATTGCAGATTTGAGAAGAGAGAGAAGCATTAGTGTGAGAAAGTGAGGAGAGATAAAATAGATATGAGGTATGACCTTGTCAATTTTTGGTCTCCCAGGATTGATGAAAGATTGGGAGACATGTTGCTTAATAGTTTTTGTGTTGATTAACATTCTTTTTAGATGCTTGGTAGTTGACTTTAATACTTATCTACAATTTTTGGGTTTAAATTAAGTTGTTCATAACTAATTCATAGAAAATAATATGAGACAACAAATTAGGAATTTGGACCATTACGTCCAAACATGTATATTTCTCGAAAGACTTGACAAATCGTCAATTTTTGATCAAGTAAGTAGTACCTTTTCCATTAATAAATTTTTCTCATTTTTTTTTGTTCATTTTAAGGAATTGCATGTGGGACCCAATTTTCGATATCATTTTAGCGATCCGACCGTTCAAGTTTTAAGACACAATCCTAGATCATACTTGTAAAATTTCAGCCAAAACAAAAATTATTTAGGTGTTTATTATCATGAGCTACCGTAATATTAATTAACAGCTAACATTGGACACATCGTGTTTGTCTACAAATTTGCTCAAAGTTAAGAAACGTAAACAATTCAATTTTAGTTAAAATAGAGATCTAAAACTTGAGTAGTTGGTTTGCTGAAATATGATTACAAAGTTGTAACCAAAAACAAAATATATATATGATTACAAAGTGGATTACACGTGTAACCCCTTAAAATGCACAAAGAAACAGAAGCCCCTAGTGAAAACGCTGTATATATAATTTTTTATATATATACACACATATGTTTTTGTCTGAGGCGCCAAAGCTTCAATAATGTTGAATTGCCATATATCTCTTATAAGTAAATGAACAGAAGTTTTTCTTGCCACTGCTTCTTCAATTGCTACTTTACTCTTTAATTCCATTCACTTCATATATATCTCATGAAGTTGGACTCGTTCTGCATTTTGGTCCTAGCTAGTAAAATGTGATAATTTCACGAAGAATAAGACCGAAAAATGTTTGATCGACTCTCAAGTTTATCGCGTGTCTCGGCGATTCTAGTATTTATTGAGATTTGAGAGCAGGAAAATTGTGTGAAAAATTACAGGGTAGAGTGGTAGACAATATTGGGCCTACTGACTCTCACCCGTACAATTATATGCCCTCTTTTGCAGAATGTGGTTTTTCCTCGAGAACTTTCAGATTTTAGGTGATCATATTTCGTTTTTCTTGGAAAGAGAGAGAGGTGTAACCAATTCCAGCTGAGGAGCTGATCGATTCCTCACGCTCAAAATACAATTGCAATCATGTATAATAGAGTACAGTAACATCCTTAGATGATATATCCATGAACCAATCAGACTCATTGTCTAATAAAAAATATAAAAAAAACACCTCATGTAACCGAACAACATAACAAGTTATTGTATGAGAGGGTACGTAAGGCTTTTATGTACCTCCAAAACATTGATAGAATTATTATTCTATGTACACAGGCGAAGCTACAGGGCCACATGAAAATTAATAATTTTAGGTAAATTCCAACTAGTTTAAGCTTTTAGTCCACCTTATTTTACATACTAATTAGAGATAATTCTTAGGTTCACCCTCTTCCCATATTAGCCAATCATGTTCTAACACATATATTTTTATTAAAAAAATTGTTATTAATTCACCTTTAGAGTGAATGGTACGTCAAGTGAGTTTATCATTAATTACATAGTGCAAATTAACTATTCTTGTCAAAGTATAACATGTATGTTCTCTCAAAAGAGTATAACATGCATGTATGTTAAACCATTGTGCTGAGAAGCAGAGTTAATTTTCTCTCTTTCTTACAACATTGAAAGAGATATTTATTGAAATTGATTGCCGAGAAAGGTGGAGCTACAAATGCTTAATTAGACTCCTAACTTGGCTAGCTCTTGACGACTTTATCCGTGAATCAACGTACAAAGTCCAATTAGACTTTTCATTAATTAGAACAACCTTTCAATTAATATAGAAATTTTCCACTGGAGAAGTTTCTTAATTTAGAGTATAGATCGAACACACTCAAAGAAATCCAAACATTCGTCAACCCGGCCTTTAATTAAAACTATTGGTTCAATTGTCGTTGCATGGATTCACACGTGTGGATATATAACAGTTTCAACAATTAAGCAAGGTTAATTAGCTAGCTAGCTAGCTCTTAATTAAGATCGGTAATTAATTATACGTAGCCAAGCATGCTTTGATCCACATATACATGCAGCGTGGCTGATACGGGCACGTCCGATTCCACCGTGACCCGGTTGTGATTCACATTCCGAAGAATATGATTAGGAAATGATGAACTTGCCTGCAATGTGTATTGAACATTTTGTATCAGGTTAGGGAAGAGGAGGACTTCTGAGAAATCAACGCTCCACTTGGTCCCATTACTCCATATTGAACCCTTAGCAACCGTTGATTTAAGGATCATACCCCGTACGACATTTCGATCCACCACAACTTGATCAATAGTGGTAAAATAATGTCCATTAGATTGATCAAATTGGACTATGCGAACACCTGTATAATCACCCGAGAACATATTATCGACAATGGTGAGCCCAGATATCAGACCCTTCAAGGATTTTATCAAAACAAAGGCATTGCCAAGGAAGAATGACCCGGATATATGAAGTTGGACCGGGTCCTCAGCCACGATCCCCGTGAAATCGAAATAGCAATTCAAAATCCGGGTTTGGGTCAACCCGGGTGACTGAATATGAATTCCAATCCCATTCCATCCGGTGGCCTTGTTATAACAATGTACCCCGGTGAAAATATTGGCTTGTCCTCGCACCAATATACCAACTGAGGCCGAGAAAATGACCACATCGGTAACCGCATTGTCATTCCCCTTGATGTTAATTCCGATGCCAGAGAAGTCCTTTTCACGGCGGTCACCGCCGACAGTGATGTGTTGGCCAATGAAGGAGTTTCTGACAAAGGTTTCATGGCCTCCATGGATTAGTATTCCATTGGTAGTGAAATGCGAAATGTAGCAATTGTCTATGGTAGTCCTTAGTGAATTAATAATTGCAATTCCACCACCTCTGAAATTTGAGTTTATCATGAGGTCCTTGAGCGTAACGTCTTCGTACATGAAGGAGTTTGACTTTGACCACAACTCGATCAGATGGCGGTCGGTCGGAAAATCATCGGCTGCAAGAAGGGATCCACCATGAATCTATTACACCAAAATACATGAAACTCGCGAGTTAGAATTGTGATAGCTTAGGTCTAGGGGGTTAGTTTGATTAGTCGTGAAATATAATATGTTGTGAGGTGTACCATAAAGTTTCCTGCACCGGTATCTGGTAAACGCAACGGACGGCTGATCTTGTATGTCCCTCCATCGAGATGAAGCTGAGCGCCTCCAATATCAGCGATACCCTCCATCAAGTGTGCTCCTTCAATACTAGATCTGAAGGCATCAGAAATGGCTTGCTGGAGTGCTTCTGTGCTGTCTGATATTCCGGTAGGGTCAGCACCGTACGCAGTCACGTGATGAACACGTGATGATGATTCTTGGGACCTTGAGACCGCAACAGCGCGGAGGGTATGTAATGAAGCCTTCATTAAAGCCATGCGCCTCACTGGGTCTTGGTAATCAGTACTTGCACCTGGGTATGAGCTTTCTCCTTGATTAACATGAATTACAGTTGCATACAGAATCCCCATTAACAGTTTTACTAACATAGCAATAGCATTTCTGGGCACCATGGCTAACTAGAGAGAGAGAGAGAGAGAGAGAGAGAGAGAGTTGTGCTTTTCATGGTTATGACATCTCTTATATAGGTTGCATGACAATGTGAGACACAAACCTTTGTTTGAAAGCTCTAACCGCTAGTACGTTTGAGATTCTTCTCTTTTCCTTCCTTTTTCAAAGGGGCAAGTAACACAACGAACAGCTTATTACCATTTTGCATGTTTAACAGTTGCATGTTCTAGATTGAGTACTCCAATTGCATGTTGAACAAGGCGGGTCCAATTAATTCTCAATAATTCCTAGTACAATTGGACTTTAAAGCGCCACAAACTATAGGGAACTAATCAAAGAGCTGAAAACTAATTAAACATAAGAAGTTTGACTTGTGGATTGAAGGTTAGGCTGACTTAAAGAAGAACGTACGTACTTTGATTATTCATTCCTCACATCTAATTAATTAATTAACACACTTGAATGTGAGCATTCAAAGTATTGGTTAGTTTTGGAGGTACATATTCTGAAATTTCTAACGTAGCTTGAGCCCCAGCTCTAACTTCTTTCTATTGAAATTGGGCGCGTGCAGCTGAAAAGTGAAAGTTAGGTCCGAGTTGTTAAATATGGCTTAATTTCCTTGTTTTCTGGTCATTCTAGTGATTGCTTCAAACTTGACCGCTACTTGCTAGGTTTTCAACTTTGATAGGCCCTGTGTTCCTCGTTTAAGTCATTTTCTTCGCTTGTCTTTGTAGAAACAAGAGGCAAGCTACAGGTACATCTGAGTATGTGACGGGCTGACGATAGAAGTTAAAATGATAGTGAATTTGGGTCGACTATATTAAAATGCTTTTTGTATATTAAAATATTTTGAAAATTAGATTAATAAAAAAGGATTAAAAAGTTAAATTATAGATAATAGGGAAAAAAATATAAATAAAAACATGAATAACTGATTAACTACTCACTTTCTTTAAATAATTACTATCCTTGCTCTCGTGGATATTTCTAGTCTAAAAGTTAATGGTGCGTTTGGATGAGACAATTATAAATTTTTTAGAAATGTTGAAATGATGGAATCTACAACTCCATCAATTAAAATTTCATCAATTTCAACTTCTATTATTGTTTGGTTGTATCTATATGAAATTTGGAATATTTAATAAATTAAGAATTTTTAAAACAAATTGAAAGATTAAAATGGCAAAAAAACCTTGTTTTGGAAACAAATAAAGAAATAAAAACATATTTCTGCAAGGAATTTGAAATGACACCTATTTTGGTGGAAATTAAAGTGAGGAATTCGGACAATAAATTTCTTCATTTTTTTTTTCACATAGAAATTTATAATTTCCAAGTTGAGAATGCCAAATGAGGTAATTAAAGTCAATAAATTCTGAATTCCTCATTTTCAGGTAAAAAATTCCATCTTTTTTTTTTCCCTTCATCCAAACACACCATAAGAGAAACCTTTGATTTCCTCCTTTTGACATAATCTTTCAAGAATGCTTTTTAATTTTTTTTGGTTACATTAGAGGGGAATCGAATTCCTGATCTAGCTAATCTGATCCTAGGGCTAGAATGTCCTCACTACTCTTGGGGTTAACCAAGGGCTAGAATGTCTTTTAACTTTGATCATTACTTATGTGTAACAGTGTAAGGGTTATTATTATAATTTTCCTTAATTACTTCTTAAAAAAATTACTGATAAAGTCATTTTTGGTGACCGTGTTATTTTTTAAACCACCAAATATTTTTATCCCTTATAAAGCCACCAATATTTACAAAAATACCACCGCATCAATATTTACAAAAATGTCATCGTATTTTTTTCTCATTATTTATAAAAATGTCACTGGATACGAAAAACTACTACTAGAGACAAGAAAGCTACTGTCAAAGAACAATAGAGCTACTGACGAAGAACAAGAAATATACTCCCAAAGAATAATAAAGTTATTGTCGAAGAACAATAAAACTACTGTCAAAGAACAATAAAACTTCTGACGAGGAACAAGAAATGTAATCCCAAAGAATAATAAAGTTATTGTCGACGAACAATAAAGCTATTGTCAAAGAATAATAAAGCTATTGTTAAAGAATAAGAAAAGTACTACAAACAAATAATAAAACTATTGGCGATGAACAAGAAATGTACTCCCAAAGAATAATAAAGTTACTGTCGAAGAACAATAAAGCTACTGTCTAAGAACAATAAAGTTATTGTCAAAGAACAATAAAGTTATTGTCAAAGAACAATAAAACTACTGTCAAAGATCAATGTAATAGCTTTTTGTAAGGAGTGGTATTTTTGTAAATAATGAGAAAAAAAATGCGGTGGCATTTTTGTAAATATTAAAATTTGTAATATTTTGGTGGCTTTATGATGAATAAAAATATAAGGTGACTTTTTTTAGAATATAGATTATGTAAATGACCTTGTGGGTAATTGGCCCGTAATTCTTTAATTTCAATGTTATTAGACTACACTTCACCATCAATTTAGTAGAGGGTCGTTGTACGAATCTAAAAACTCCGACAAACAAGAAAAACAAAATATCTAAAACCTAACCATGAAATATATGTTGAGGAATTAAATGATATATAGGAGCTGGCCAGCGAAAGAAAATTAGCATTGCATTGATTAGTCATCTAAACCTAAATTTGGCAACATTACAACCCAAACCATGCACAAAATATAGCAAATTAACAACAATTTGAAATTGAAAGGCAGGCCTTAGATCTCTCCTGTTCGAAACTCAACCTCTATTGATCTAACACACAAAAACAACCCTTTTGCGCTGTCAACTTCATGCACACTAAGACCTTGTCAATTTCATGGACCATGGTTTTCTAATTTCTTCAATATCATCGTCACCACCTCGATCTTCCTCTTCTTTGGTCTCGGCCCCTTCACGCCCACCCACATCTTCCCTCTTCGATTCCTCCTCTTCATCCCATCAATCCCACCACCGTACATGATCGAAAATTAAAAGACAACATCATCATCAGCTCATGCGATTAAGGTAGTACTTGTCTGAAAACCCTAATACTAGTGCGTGCACAATAACATTGCATGTTAGTGGGCGCGCATATGGCTATGGATAGGCTTATGCGCGCACCAACCCCAACATTTATGCTCTCTCTGATTGTAGCTGCAATTTCGTTTATGAACATGTTGTCGTTTGGTTTGCCGGACCCCACCTCCGACGCCCTATTAAACTTCAAGAGCTCTTTGGGGAACAGTTCCAATGTTCTTAGCGATTGGGGTAGTTCTCCGAAGCCATGCAATGGTAATAAGGGGAATTGGGTTGGTGTGCTTTGCTTTAATGGGAATGTTAGGGGCTTGCAACTTGAAAGCATGGGGTTACAGGGTAGCATAGATGTGGAACCTCTCGTTGCGTTGCCATATTTGAAGACTCTAAGCTTCATGAACAATTCATTCGGGGGTCCGTTGCCTGATCTTAGGAAACTAAAGAGATTAAGGTCGGTGTATTTGTCATATAATCATTTCTCCGGGAATATTTCTGACGATGCATTTAAGGGTTTGGATTACTTGAGGAAAGTGTATTTGGGAAAAAATGAGTTGTCAGGCAAAATCCCTTCATCTCTTGCCAAATTGCCTAGGCTTTTCGACGTGGGGCTTGAGGATAACAAGTTTAGTGGACAAATCCCTGATTTTAAAAGTAAGTTATGGAGGTTGAATTTGGCTAACAATGAGTTGGAGGGGGAAGTCCCAGAAAGTCTGAGAAAGCTGGAACCTAGTAGTTTTGCAGGTAATTAACTAATATTCATGCATGCTTGAGATTTCTTGCTATATATTCATTTTGATAACTTTGATCGATGTTAAAGTAATTTATATATATATATATATATATATATTGCAACCCTTATAATGCCTAAATAAATTAAATTATAGGATTTATTTAAAAACTAATTGGCAATAAGCGATAGATCGATGATAGGCTGAAAATCATATGATATTATGTACTAAAATACAAAGACTAGCTACATGCATGCATGTAATGGCAGACGTGAAATCTAGTACGTACTTAACAAAATTAGGGTAGAGTACTCACAACCATTTTACTAATTAAGTTATCATCATACTAAAACAATTAATGTAAACATTAATATTTAGGATAACAGTTTTTCAATTTCCTAACAATAACTAGCTCTGGAATCTGATTGATTTTAATCGAATGCAGGCAATGGAAAGCTATGTGGTGAGCCTTTGGAACCAGCATGTAGCCCCCCTCCTGCTCCTGCTCCTGCTCCTTCTCCACCGCCATCTCCGCCTCAATGTGGGGAATCCGGGGAGCCATGCAGCCCTCCTAGGAAGTCTGCATCACTTGGTCTAAAAATAGCATTGAGTATAGTGAGTATTCTGCTCCTAATATCTATCATGGCTGTAATTTTGATCATACGCAACAAGAGAAAGAAACAATCCGAATTAGACCAGGTGGAGTTGTTGGACGATTCCACCAAGTACACGGCAGCAACCGCGAGCCAGATCGATGCCAAGTCAGTAGAAAATAATCATGTTAACCATCCACCAAAGAGGGCTGAGCAAGGAAAGCTGTCATTTGTGAGGGATGACAGGGAGAGGTTTGATTTGCATGACCTGCTTAGAGCCTCGGCTGAAATCTTGGGGAGTGGGACCTTTGGGGCTTCATACAAGGCTTTGATACTAACTGATGCTGTAGTGGTGAAGAGGTACAAGCAGATGAACAATGTGGGAAGAGAGGAGTTCCATGAGCACATGAGAAGGCTTGGGAAATTGACACACCAAAACTTGTTGCCGCTTGTGGCCTATTATTATAGAAGGGAAGAGAAGCTCTTGGTTTCTGACTTTGTGGAGAATGGTAGCTTGGCTTCTCATCTTCATGGTAAGTTTCTTATTCCAACTAAGAAGTTAGCTCAATGATAAGGTCATATTCTATAGATGCTTTAATTTACAATTGCAATCCAAAATATGGTGGTAGCATCAATAAATTGCGTCAATGGACCATCTTTCCACTTTAAAATTTTCCAGCTCCCTTGATTTCCCCTATTAAATTGAAGATTTTGTTCTTGGCTGCATTAATTTTTTTTCTTCTTAAAAATGGCCGGGACATGAGGTGTTCGATGGAATGGTTCAAATAGACCTTTCACCGTTGTGTTAATTGGATCCATTTTTGTTGTCCTTTTCAGGCAATCACAATCTGCATCAGCCCGGGCTTGATTGGCCAACCCGTTTGAGAATAATCAAAGGCATAGGAAGAGGTTTGACATACCTCTACAATACACTCCCAAGCTTGGTTGTACCCCATGGTCATCTGAAATCCTCCAATGTGCTTCTGGACGAAAACATGGATCCCCTATTGAACGACTATGCTCTACTCCCCGTGATCAACATGGAACAAGCCCAACACCTCATGATGGCCTACAAGTCACCCGAATACGCGCAGCACCGCCGGATAACAAAGAAGACTGACGTGTATTGCCTCGGGATAATCATCTTGGAGGTGTTGACAGGCAAATTCCCAGAAAACTACCTCAAGCAAAGTTTCGACAGTAAGGCGGATTTGGCAAGTTGGGTGAACGGAATGATCAAGGAAAAGAAGACTAGTGAGGTGTTTGATGTAGAAATGGGGAGTGTGGGGAACAGCAAAGGTGAACTTCTGAAGCTGTTGAAGATTGGAGTGAGTTGTTGTGAGGAGGATGTGGAGAGAAGGCTGGACTTGCATGAAGTTGTTGGGAAGATTGAGGAGTTGAATGAGGGAGAAAGTGATGGGGATTACCGCTCAAGTGTTTCAAGTGAAGGAGGAGATGATTCTACTTCTCAAGTTGTGTGATTGAGAGAAACTAGCTATGAGTTACTTTGAAAGTTCATTCCATGTACTGGCTGGTTGGGACTTAGGAAACTAATCCATGTGTAAAGTACTAGGTTTCAGCTAGCTTTGCTTTCATTCATTCATTCCCCTAAGATGAAGAATTTGCAGGAAGATAAAAGCAATGAAGAAATTTTATTTGTTTTTTGGTTTTGTGTTATTTTTCTTTTGGATCAGGAAGTTGGTTTGTTATGTGTAGGGGTATAATCATGGTGTAATTGGAATAAATTAGTTTATGAAATTAACTAGTTAATTAGATTACATTCTCTTTCTCTCTTCTTAGATATAGTGGATCATCTCCACTCCTCTCCTCCTTCCCAAACTTTTGGTTTCCCATATTTTCTTTCAATAGTCAATTAAAGAATCACATTTCAATCCAAAATTCAAATAAAAACTTATGATCGATCTTACTATCTTAGCAATAAACTGCAAGTTCTTAGGACAAAAATGAAAATTTTATAGAAGATATAAAAAAAAAACTTAGTATTGAAGAGTTGCTAATAAGATGTCTTTCGTCAGAGGAGTGTAGATGATGTAGAATAAGAGTTTCCTGATCAGTAGATGATGAGAAAAACCTAAGTCAATCACCATTAGATCGATCCAAAGGTGAAAAACAAATCAACTCAAAATTGGAAATATTTTTGTTCGCCTTGAGTGTTACTCTTGTATCACTTGGTCGAGAAATAGTACGTCGAGTATATTGTATATACACCACTAGATCAGTTTGAGACAGATAATCGACCAATAGCAAACAACATATCATAAATGAATTCACTAAATGCATCAAGTCTTTTTCACATTGTTCAAAAGAAAAGTAAAAATTAAGTCTTTTTCACCTTCCACAAAATGTATTTAAATTCATTTCAAAACCTAAAAAACTCAATTTTATTCTGACTAATTGACCATGACTACTTTCTCAAAAAAAAAAAGAGACCATGGACTACAGAAGAAACTCCAACATGACTAGATTTAGGAAAATGATACCGACTTGTTAAAAAAAAATGATACCCGCACTATTATTAACGTTGATAAACATTTGAATTGACGGGAAATTTTTTTTTTAAGAAGGAAATTACATATTATTAAGCAATTAAAATGTTTACAACATATATCAGTACATTGGAATGTTGGATAGCCAATGAGGTTATCCTCTACGGCTCTACCCAAACGTGAAATTCAGGAAACAATCATAACTAAAACATGCACTACCTAAAAATGTCTTCATTTCTTCTGGTAAAAGGTCCTCTACCGACCAAAACGGATCAAATCATTAATCACCATTTGCATGTCCATCAGAAGGCTTTGGTGCAGAAAGAGAAGTGGTACTGGGAAAAGAAGAATGACCAGTCACCACAGTATAGAGTTAAATGATTTGGGCCAGAACTAAAATCAGGGTCAGTCATACCCAACTGCTGGAAGAAGTTAACTCAAAGTTATCCCTATTATGAAATTGCTCAACCACCGCTTGAGTAAAATTAGGAGCCTTGCCTTGTTTTATAGCTTTTGGATACCCCTGTTTCAGATAAATTTGTTAAAATGCCCCTTTTTTGGGGTCTGGAATGAAAAATGCCATCTTTTTTTTAGACTAATGAAAAATACCCATTTTGCTGATAAAAAGACATATTTACCCTTACTACTGATCAACTATTTTTCTTTTTCTTTTTTCTTCTTTCCCTTTCGTCGTTCTCTGAAAACTCGTTGAGGCTGGTTTCCTCCCTTTGATCTTCGAACAGGACTTGGCTTCTTGGCATCTGGGGCCTGAATTTCCCATGTGGCTTCAGAGACAAACGAAGTTAGATTTTTTGAGCCTATCCAACACAGGAATTTCAGCTACCATTCCGACTTGGTTTTGGAACATTTCTTCCCAATTATGGTACATGAATCTCTCACACAATCAATTGTATGGGGAGATTCAAAACATAGTTGCTGGCGAAGGGTCAATAGTAGACCTAAGTTCTAACCAATTCAACGGTTCATTACCACTTATCTCCTCGGCAACATGGTTTCAAGATCTTTCCAATTCATCCTTTTTAGGTTCTGTCTTCCACTTCTTTTGTGAGGAGATCGATATACCTATCTCCGCTTTTCTCTGGGCACCTAAACCTCCTCATCTAGCAGCCACCGCCACACCTGCAACTTACCATCAACATAGCAGCTCCGCTGAGCTTTAGCACCCACCGCCACGTGTTCAGCTCCGGCGACGCACCTCTGCTCCAATAAGCCCAATCTGATATGGGCATCCTAACCCTACCTCGCGCTCAATTCACTCTCCGTCACTGTGGTCTCTGCTCGCCTCCAAGCCCAATCCAAACTGAGGAAGGGAAGAAGTTGGCCGGAAGGAGAGGAGAGGGAAGAAGAAAAAAGAAAAAGAAAAAGAGTTGATCAGTAAGGGCAAATATGTCTTTTTACAAATAAAAGGGGTATTTTTCATTAGTCTAAAAAAAGAGGGTATTTTTCATTCCAAACCCCAAAAAAGGGGCATTTTAACAAATTTCTCCTGTTTTTAAGAGATTTTCCTTTAGATAATTTTTTTTTTTGGGTTCTTGCCCAATAGTTCAAAAAAAAAAGAAGAAGAGGAAATTTGTCCATCCAAACACAGAAAAAAAAATTCATGTTTAGTCCATTTAATGGACTAGATGTAAAATATTTTTTTATTGCCCGATATAAACTGATTTACTGTTTGACAGTAAATTTTAGGCTTTAGACATTTCCAAGCGAAATCCTCATACCCACATCTATATGATCAAAATAATATGTTAACATGTCAATACCATATATGATGTATTAAAATAATTGTTTGACAATAAACTACACTTTACCATCAATTTTTTTATTACTAGACAACAAATTTACTGTCTGATAATAAAAAAAACTTGGATGAGAAATAGAAAATAAAAAATATTTGTTGATTAAATAGGTAATTTAAAATAAAAAAAACTGATTGGTAATTTTTTTTTCTTTTCTATTTAATCAGAAAAATCAATGAAAAAGATAAAGAAAATGAGACATTGACATGTTCTATTTTTGGCAGCCGACTCTATTGTGAGGTTTCTATTTGAACACCCAAAATAGAGAGGATTTGTGAACCTCTTCTTGTAAATGGCAAAAGTCTAAAGTGGTCTGAGTTTCAAAAATGACAAGAGGTTTGTTTAAGGCCTCATCATCTAAGGTTCATCATTTTGTACATATCATGATAGAATGTGTACCCAATTAATTAGTTTTTGACGTCCGAGGTAGGAACTAATTAAATTGGTTCCTTACGTACATAGTAATATTAGGAGCTTCAATTTGTAGAAAATGTGGTATAACAAAGGAGTCAATGTGGTGAAGACAAAAGGAGGAAGAGGAGGAGGAGCAGGAGGAAATGGGTTGGTGGCCGTGGCCATAGACAAGGATAAAGGGAGCCAAAATGCATTGAGGTGGGCTGCTGAGTCTATTCTCACCAGGGGCCAAACTGTTGTTCTAATTCATGTTATTCACAGGCAAAGTGCAACCACTTCATGTAATATCTCTCTCCTTCTCAGCTTTGCTATTTTTGAATGCAATACCACATTATATATAACAACTTCAATTTTTGTTGCAGTGGCCGGAAGCAATGCCATTATTTGTGATTCAAACAACCCATCTGACTCACCGCGCAAACAGCAGCTCGAAAAGATGACCAAAGATCTGTTCCTTACCTTCCATTGCTATTGTACTCGAAAGGATGTAAGTTTCGAATCTCTCACATTGTAACATTTTGGGGGCAGCAGAAAGCCTCACATTTCTTATATATTTACAATACAAATTGTTTAATCTTTGTTACCTTTTCTCAGATACATTGCCTTGATGTCATACTTGAAGACACAGATATTGCAAAAGCATTAACCGAGTATGTTTCTTATGCTGCAATTGAGACACTGGTTCTGGCAGCTCCAGCAAAGCATGGTTTTATAAGGTAATTGCTTCATTATTTTACTTATTTATTTTCATGTACACCAATAAAGAGATACAGAATTGGTACTTTCACATTTGAACTCACCAGGGATCGCAAACCCGGAGTACCTTGACAAACAAGCAAGTGATTGGTGCTATATTTTTTTCTTTTCATTTCCGTCGGTTTTGTGTCTGCTTGAGTGCTTGGAATCATTTTATGTTCAGATACAGCTCTTTTTCCGGTTCATACGTTTCAACTGAGTATATATTATCTATCTGATATATGCAGATTCAAGTCATCAAGTATATCAAGTAATGTCTCAAAAGGGGCACCGGATTTCTGCACTGTATATGTCATCTCCAAAGGGAAGCTCTCTTCACAGCGAAGTGCTTCTCGTCCAGCACCATACAGTTCTCCACTAATTTCCCACATTGAGATCCTAAATAAGCAAAATGCTTCTAAAGTATCTGAAACACCAAAAAACAACATATACTTAAAAGGTTTGTTAATTAATTATCCCAATATCAAGCATTGATCTATGTAACCCATGTTGGTTTTAGTAATTAACTAACTCAAAATGCAATATGTTGACCCTTTAAATCTAGCAGCCAAGCCATCATTCAAACCTCGCAACTTGCCAGACGATCCATTCAGGTAAAACCTAACATGATGTGAATGTTAAACTGTCCATCAGTGCTAGATATATATGTGGTTACGAAAGAACTGATCCCATCATCCTGAATGGAAATAGATCGGCATTATCTAGAGGAGGAGGAGGAGGAGGAGGAGGAGGTTTCAGTAAAGGAAGGATTAGTGGAGGATTCTCAGAATCGGAAAGTGACATATCATTTATAAGCTCTGACAGGGCAAGCACAGACCGGGCCTCTTCTGTGATGTATGACTATATTGATCAAGGCAGAGGAGGGCGGCTATCTACTAGCTCCGACCATAGCTTTTGTTCAATCCGCATGGGACCTAGGTTGGCAGATCTCAATTCTATGCATGATTTCTCGAACGTGTCACATGAAACCAGCCTAACATCATCTTCATGGTCATCACAAAACCTGGTAAGTAATTAAGGATATGAAAGCATTGTCTCTTCATTTTCCAGTATTGTTGCTTGCAAATGATCTAGATGATTTCCACTGTATTTATTAAACTCACGCAGGAAGAAGTTGAAGCGGAGATGAGAAGGCTAAAGCTAGAGCTGAAGCAAACAATGGACATGTACAGTACAGCATGTAGAGAAGCACTTACAGCTAAACAGAAGGTCGGTCATGATAAGAAGTCACATTTTCTTTCTGCATGTTCAAAATTAAATGGTGTTTTGTAATGTTATGTGAGTCCACTACAGGAAATGGAGTTGCACAACTGTAGGGCTGTAGACGAACAAAAACTAGAGGAGGCGCGACTGGCTCAAGAAGCTGCAATGGCAGTGGCAGAGAAAGAAAAAGCTAGGTGCAGGGCAGCCATGGAAGCAGCTGATGCAAATAAGAGAATTGCTGAGTTGGAATCACAAAAACGAGCACATACGGAAATAAAAGCCCTCAGGGAAGCAGAGGACATGAGGAAGCTGTTGGATAATCTAGCCCAAACTGATACCAAATACAGGAGATATAGCATTGATGAGATTGAAGCAGCAACAGATTGCTTTGCTCCGTGTCGAAAAATTGGGGAAGGAGGTTATGGTCCTGTGTATAAGTGCTATCTTGATCACACATCAGTTGCAGTCAAGGTCTTGCGTCCGGATGCTGCTCAAGGAAGGTCACAGTTTCAGCAAGAGGTGAGGGACTTAGAACCTTTCCTCAGTTAATATGAATAACTAGCTAGGTTGCATGCTTAAACAGTAAGAAATTGATCAATTCAGTTACAAATTCCCTGACATGTACAAAGATTTTTTTTTTTCTTTTCTTAAATTGCATCCTCCAATCACATGTAAGATGAAAAAAAAAATCGAATAAGTTTGTATCCGACTATTTTTGTCCCGATTAAATGCAGATTGACATACTCAGCTGCATTCGACATCCCAACATGGTACTACTTCTTGGAGCATGCCCTGAGTATGGCATTTTAGTGTACGAATATATGGCTAATGGAAGCTTAGAAGACTGTCTCTCAAGGAAAGGGAACTCCCCAGCTCTGTCTTGGCAACTAAGGTTCCGAATTGCAGCTGAGATTGCGACAGGCCTTCTCTTTCTTCACCAGACCAAGCCAGAACCCTTGGTCCACCGTGACCTCAAGCCCGGCAACATTTTGCTAGACCACAACTTTGTGAGTAAGATCAGTGATGTTGGGTTGGCTAGACTTGTCCCAGCTGTTGCTGAAAATGTGACACAGTACCTAATGACATCAACAGCCGGTACATTTTGCTATATAGACCCTGAGTACCAACAGACAGGAATGCTTGGTGTGAAATCTGATGTCTACTCCTTAGGCATTCTGCTCTTGCAATTGATAACATCAAAGCCACCAATGGGATTGACTCACCTAGTCGAAAGGTCTATTGAGAAGGGCATATTTGCTGATGTTTTGGACCCTGCTGTGCCCGATTGGCCTGTTGAAGAAGCCTTAAAGCTAGCGACTCTAGCACTCCAATGCGCACAACTCAGACGCAAAGACAGGCCGGATCTTTGCAAGGTTGTGCTGCCAGAGCTATCTAAACTGAGAGAAATTGGTGAAGAACATATGAGCATCATGTCATTAGGAGGCAGTAGTCCTGGTCCTAATTCCTCCATTCACTGCAATGTTTCTGATCAACAGGTTAGTCAAAAAATTGGAAATGTTTACAAGTATTTGGACGCTAATCTTGAACTCCAAGTCCTGCATTTGTTTTAGTCTGTTCATATATGTAATTTTCAAACATCATTTGCAGGAAGAGATGAGTGATCCGCAGTTGAAGAGCCAGTCAAGTACATCTTCACGGACAGAAAATCAATAGTGAGAAACAATTTTGACAATGAGCAGGAACAAATAGATTCAATGATTTGGCAATTAGGTTCTTGAAAAAGCCAACTGACCTAATTAGGTTCGCAGTATTTCTTTTCTTCTCTCTTTTCAATTTCAATTTTGGATCCCAAAATGCGGGCTTGAGTAAGTAAACTAGAGGCATTAGATTCATAGTCTCTGCTGCAGCCTGCAACTTAATTTGTTCTCATGTAAATATGATTAACATTCAAGTCTTACACATGTAAATATATATGATCAAAAATGTGTGTGACAAAAGTTGTATTTCACATTTTACTTAGGCTTACATGTTCAATGCTTCAATAAGTTCAGATTTGGTGAGTGTTCTTCTTGTCTTCTACTTCTTTTATAAAACCTTTTGAAGACATTTCTACAAATACTTGGCACGTAAAAATATATAAACGTACATGATATGAACCTTACTACAAATTCTAAGAGGTGGTTGTCTAGTAGCTATAACACTCCTTGGATTGTGCTCAACTGGTCACTGGATATTAATATACAAGGTTGAGATTAAAACACCAACAATATATTCATTTAATCTCATTTTCTTTTTATTAATATTTAATCTCAACTTTCAGTAACGACAATATTTTTGTCAATTAATATTTTGTGACCCTATCATATCTTTTTGTCAACTTTAAGAGACAAAAGAAGGATGTCGTTTTTTTATCACAAACACTATCGACTGTAAATTTCGTAGAATATTTAGACTAATTTCATTTTATTTTATTTTTTACTCAATCTCTTAATACTTTCAGATTTCCGTTTTTTTTTTTTGTCCTGTAAAGGCCCAAATGGGCAAGGGGGACAACAGGGTCAGTCCGGCCCAAATAACAAAAAAAAAAAAAAAGGAAAGACAAACATAGGGAACGTGGCACCTTCAGGCGGTGGATAGTCTCATCATCATAGGAAACGTGTCCAGTGCAAAGTATTTAGATTTGTTCATCAATTTCATAATTTAGTTTTCACTACCATTTCAACTAGAAGGATCAAACAACATTCTCTGTTCAGGTTCAGAGTTCAGAAAGAAGAGCATTAAGGAACAAATGGGACAAGGCCAAGAAGTATACAAGACCAAAACTGAGGACGCCCGAGTTGAAATTCTGGTTTAATTTCCTTGTGTGTTCAATAGTAATCTGTAAAGGCAAATGAATTTTTTCTTCAATAATTAGTGATTATGAAGCATCAACCACTCTTGTATTTGCAGGAGAGAGGGGAAATATTCTTCTTTTATAGGCCAAAAGTGGACAAAGAAGAAGCTCACAGTCCAGACGATGTGCAACGTTTGTACATCGTTTTGAGGCCAGAGTCTGGTGAGAGGCCAATTGAAGAGAAGCAAGACCCAGATTCAGGGAAGGAAGGGGCAAAGAAGAAGGGGTCAGATTCTAGTGGTAGTGGAAGTGAAGGTGGACATGGTAAGCAACAAGTGAACATTGAGAAGCAACCATTGCTGAGGTTCATAGTGATGGGAAAGAAAAGCCTTCCTGATCCAAGCAAGAAGGGTACACCTTTTTGGGGTTTTGTTGAGTTGGTCACCACAAATATAGATGATGTCAAGTCTTCCCTTCAAGGAGGTATGTCATGCTCATTTTAAAGCTGCATATTGTTGGAAAGTGCTGGACTCATATCTAATTAGTATATATCAAATTCTGTTCTAGGATTAGTGTGAAGGGAGGACGTAGAAACCAGTTAGGATAGGTGGGAGCTCGATTTCCTCTAATCTAATAGACAAAAGAAATGGAAAAAGTCAGATTAGCTTCGACCAAGTTTGTTTACTAAATGATGTGTCATGATATATGTCCCATCTAGTTTTGACTTGACGGAACGCTAGCTATCACATCATTTAGTGAACATCTCTTAGTAACCAAATTCTGTCAGTGTAGTTCTTCTCCTTCTATAAATAAATAAGGATCTGTAATATGGTATGAGTAACATTAATCATATATGTGTTGTATGACAGAGGAGTATGATACTAAAACCAGAGGACAGAGACATACATCAGCAGCAAGGGCACTAGGAGAAGGCATTTATCGCATTCTAAGGCACAAAGATGGGAAGAAGAAACCCCACTCTCATTTGATCTACAAGCTTGAGTTTCCGCCTGAAGACGAGAACAATGAGCCTCAGGAGTCACTTAACATTAAACATGAAGGCTCATTTCATATTCAGATAAAGAACCCAGCGCAACATGGCAGCAGCACTTCACAGTTCAGAGGGCTGCAGATGAAGCGCCAGGCGGTGTTTCCAGCTCACCTGCAAGGCCAGTTTGGGAAGCTACGATTTCATCCGGCTGATCCACCCGACTTTTTGAACTATGAAGGATGTGAATTTTTGCTCATATCGGCTTCAGATAATATAGAAGAGGAGTTGGGGTTGGAGCTTCAGACTGAGGTAGTGGAAGCTGATGAATCTTGTTCTGATTTGATCAAGACTTTTGGGGAGACTGCATCTACTACTCCTCTTCTCAAAGGCACTTGGGTTTGAAAATAAATTGAAACCCACTGCTTGAGTGCCCCCTTTTGTTCCTCTTGCAAGTGTAGATAGGTTTTCCTTTTACCACGAGGAAATGGTACCAACAACTCTGTAGTTGTTTGTTGCAAGCAACTTTTTTAGGTAACTTTGTGTGGATATTGTGGTCTACTTGCTTGAGTTGTACAAGTACCTCCTGTGCAGTTTGTGAACGTAAGAAACAAGTACCTTTTTGCGCAATTTGTGCATGGAACTCTGTTTAGAAGCTCAACTCTTATTGCCACAGTGATCGACCATGTATGGTGTGAAGTAAAATTATTGTAAAAGGAAGATGACATATACCTCAAGTATTTTTTATCAAGCATGCAATTCCCAAGCCAAGAGTCGGTATAAATGTTTCAAGATACTGCCATATGGAATAGGGATTCCAACCATATATAGGGATCAAGAGTTCACTGGATAATGAATTCCTTAATGTATCTGTGAAGGTCGTTAATCGAGTTTTTTCACAAGTTAAAACCTGTATGTATGTACACAATCTAAAACCTGTACGTATGTAGAGGAGAGAATTGACAAAAATATTTTTAAAAATTGGTCATGTACAATGCACATGTTCTTTTTTAATGACAAGTGGATTCAAAGTTAGTATATGTACTATTTGAGACGATATCGAAAAGTTCGGATACTGATTATTATTAATATTTAAATTCATATGCAATGTATATATCGAGAAGTTTAGATATTTTTTTTGTGATAATACTTATCTTAAAACGTAAAGAGATTTTGCTAGAGGACTCTCGGGCTCAATCTTATAATTAGCAAGCAATGCATATCGAGATTAATTTTCACGCATGGTTTTCGGGGTGAATCGAGTCGAATTGATCAATTGATGAAGGAAAAGAAATATTAACAAATTTATTTTTGTCTCTTTCCTTCCCTCACACTCTCACAGTGGCTATAGCTCTCACTTTGAGTTTCAGGGTTTTAGACAGTTTCAGTCCATATCTCACATTCACACATTTAGGGTTTAAGACTTTAAGAAAGACTCCATTTTCTCGATGTATTGAGTGTGATATCTCCAATTATGTCCTCTCCCAAATTCCTCTCAATCCCCACAACCCTCACCTTAACTATCAAATTATCCTCATCCCTAAACTCCCCCAGAAACCCATCTTTCTTCCTCAACCCCTCAAACCCCACATTAACTCTCAGACTCCACCTGACCCACAACCCCAAGAACCCATTTTTCCACACGCCCAGCAAAACCCATCACCACCTTCACCATCCCCTGCTTGCCGCACCACCCAACATCCCTGCACCCCCACCAGACCACCAATCGGAGCAGTTCTTAGTTGCCCAAGAAGCTATCTTGGAGTTCCTTCAAGAATTCGGGGTTTCTGAGCAGGACGCCTCCTTTGTTTCATCGAATTCGCCGAGATACTTGCGAATGTTGGTGGATGGGGTCCAGGAGTTGGATGAGCTTGGCCTGTGGAAAGAGCAGCAAAGAAAGGAGGGGATTGAATTGGTTGCGTTTAAAGAGAAGGTGAAGTGTTTGGCCAAGGAAAAAGGTGATAATGGCAAGGTTGCGTTTTTGGAGAGTGTGGTTGGATTGAGTCTATCTTCGGCTATGAATATTGCTAGGCATTCATCGGCGGAGACACTTCCTGGGCTCATTAACAAGGTAAAGGAGTTGCATTTCCATCGTTTTTGTATATTTTAGTTGACCATTTGTGAGAAATTGTTTAATCGGTTTATATCCATTTATATAATGGTGAGCTAGTAACTGGTAGCTGGGACTTTTCTACTGTGTTGAGTATTACACGGTAGAAAAGTGACAACCCTTTTTCTTTTAGTTACATGGGCCTGCATTGTTATCATTCATTGTGCGTTCTTCAATTCATGTTATGAGCTGGTGAGAATACTGCTTATGAGAAAGCATAGGAGAAAATGGCATATAAGGTGATATTACAAGCTTCGTGATTCTTCTCTGGCATAACACATCAAAATCTTTGAGACACTATTTGTGAATTGTAATTTTCTAATGAAGATGAACTAGAATACTGTAGCTGTAAAAATGGCCATCCTATTAAAGGGACTGGGATGTGGCACTTGTATTGATTCCCGATCTCATATGAATGTAGAATTTAAACTATTCTTTAGATCTGTTGCAATATTGTTTCTTATTTTGCATTTGGCTTATAGGTTAAGTATGTGAAGGAAATATTCTTTTCTGGCAGTAATGACGGAGGGCTCATTGGGAAAAATGCTCGTCGTATGATGATGCACCTATCAATTCCTATTGATGAAGACTTGCAGCAAACCTTATCCTTCTTTGAAAAGGTCTGGTATATCTGTTCCAACTCTTATAAACGTTGAATGTGAAGCTGCAAATTACTTTTTTTTCTTGGTTATTTAGAGATTCATTTTTTGTGTGCATTTGTGTATTTTAATGATTGGATCTGAGTTTCAATTGGTTTTTCATTTTATGCTATAGATTGCGGCAAGGCGTGGAGGTCTGGACATGTTGGGTTCGCAAGATGCTACTTTTCGTTATTTGATTGAATCATTTCCACGTCTTCTATTGTTGTCCTTAGATCCTCACATGACCCCTGTGGTTGAATATCTTGAAAATATCGGAGTCCACAGAGAATGCATGAGAAACATATTTTTGTTATTTCCACCAGTTATTTTCTTCAACATTAAAGCAATTAAGGCAAGAATGCTTGCTTTTAAGGAGGTACAGTCAATTTTATTTATGTTCTCTCTTCATTTACTTATATGTACAAAACATTTGTAATGTATGTGACTTCTAACATGCAGTTATCAAGATCTGGTTATTTCTGCAGGGGAGGCCATTTTTGCACTCCTGCGCTTAACTTTATGCTTTCATACTCCCTTTATTTGTTTACCAAAGCATAAAAAAGGAACACAAAAATTGCCTTCTTTTCTGCTGCAGAATGATTGTAAAACATGTGATCTTTGTCTTACTATATGATGTTGGTCTAGCTTCCTCTTCCCCAGCTTATACATTTCTTTTGTGTTTGGACATATTGTCAACTTTTAGATTTATTAAATTTCATGAGCTACTATGGAGATTACATTCATATCCTACGGAGACTACATTTATATCTTATTCTTTGCTTCTATATGTATTAATAGAATTGTGAAGATAGAGTTAAACATTGTTATCTTGGTGATATACTTTTCGGACCAGGAATGGATTTCATGACATTATGGAGGCACATTTTCTGCTCTGTTGAGCATTCCTTTATGTTTTGTTTTGCAGTTTGGTCTGGAGGATAAAGATGTTGGAAGAATGGTGATAAAATATCCATGGATTCTATCTACAAGCATTCACGAGAACTTGAAGGAGGTTCTTTCTTTCTTTGATATGGAAAAGGTAGTCTCCAATTATATGTTTGCACTGCTGACCTAGTTCTTCTAAAATGAATGATGATTTATATTTGGTAAAAACTAACCAATGAGGAATTGTGGTTCATGACAGGTCCCAAAAACGAGTGTTGGCTGTGCAATCAGAAGCTGGCCTCATATCTTGGGTTGTTCAACTAGCATTCTAAAAGTGATGGTTGAACAGATTGATGAATTGGGTATTGCAAACAAGAAGTTGGGTCAGGTTATATCTAGAAGTCCTCAGCTATTATTACGGAAACCTAAAGAATTTCTTCAGGTGGGTAACTTATTAGTTTATTCAAATTTTCACATAAATGGGGAAAGAATCAAGAAAGCAAATCCTGCATTGCAGGTTCTGCTTGTAGTTAATATCTCTTAACATGCTCTATCCAATCGACCTCACCATCATTTCAAGTTGATCCCACATTAGAGACTAATGAGTCTCATCCAAAGCACAACATCTGTATAGACTTTACAAGTGTTTCTTTGAAGGATATATGTCAAAGTTCTTGAGTACTTTTTAATTATCTTTACTGCTTTATGCAGGTAGTTTCATTCATGGAAGGTCTAGGATTTGATAAAGAAACTGTTGGGAGCATACTTGGTCGCTGTCCTGAAATATTTGCTGCCAGCATTGAGAAAACTCTTAAGAGAAAGCTTGAATTCCTTTCAAGTATTGGTATTTCCAAAATTCACTTTCCTCGGGTTATCAAAAAGTATCCGGAGCTTTTTGTCTCTGACACCGACAGAACTTTGCTTCCTCGGTAATGCACTTTTTCTTTAATATTTGTGGCTCAATAAATTTAAAATTCTCGTCCTTTGTGAAGTCAGTTAGTGTATATGTGTGTGCATGTGATTAACTGGACCCTCACCTTCAACTTGAAATCATTGTCGTGGTAGTCGATACAATTGTACTGTTGCTGCCTTTTCAACCTCAAGGGATTAATATGATTGAAAAATGTTTTATATCATGAACCAAATGATTCTGATTTCCAGTAAGTACACGAAGTCTTGACTCAAGTGAGCATGGGAAGCAAAATTTAATTTAAGCAATTGAAAATGATAACTTGCAAGTTGCATGTGGCCAGATGCCAGAATTTGCTTATCAAGACAGATTTTCTCGCTTAGATTTCCATATTGGAAGGAGAAGAAAGTTAGTGTTGAAATTAAATTTCATTGATAAATTGCAAACTGCATTGTACTGTAATAAAACTTGCAATATGTAAATATATGATAGAAAAGCTGAAGTTGCAGGGGGCAGATCAAAATGTAAGTCAACTTCTGTGTAATCTTATACATTGGTGTGGGGTATGTGGTGCAGGGTGAAGTATTTGATGAAGAAAGGGCTGTCACGGAGGAATATTGCGTTCATGGTCCGGAGATTTTCTCCTTTACTCGGGTACAGCATTGAAGAGGTTTTGAGACCGAAGCTTGAATTCCTTGTAAATACCATGGAGAAGCCGATAACAGAAGTGGTGGACTATCCGAGGTACTTCAGTTATTCTTTAGAAAAGTAGATAAAACCAAGGTACTTGGTGCTAAAGGGAAAGAATATTGAGTGTAGCTTAAAGGACATGTTGGCTAAAAATGATGACGAATTTACTGTGGAGTTTATGGGTGTTGAAAATATGCTTGTTTCCTCTCCTCCTTCCCCTAAACATCAATGAAGAGGGAGATGTGCTCCTATACTTAAATTGTAAATAATAAACCTCATATTTAGTCACAGTTCTGTTTCACTTTTGTTGTAATGTTCAATGTATAGCTGTTATATTTCATTGATTTTTTCATGGCACGGACAAATCACTGAGAATGTCATTGTTAATGTCACAACTCACAACAAATGCTATAGTTTGTTTATCTAATTTGATTAAGAAATTTGATCAAGTTTCAGAAGTTAATAATGGAATGAAACACTCAAAAGATGGGCCGAAATCATGAACACTTGAGCCTTTTCGGCCAAAATCTTAGGACCAGAAACCAAATAACTCAACCATAGCAGTCGCAGCCGAAAGAAGTATCCGGTAAACTGCCACCAACTGCTCCTACCTCTATCGCTCTCCAAACTGCTTTGCAGGAGCAAACCATTTCCACGGTGGATGACATATGCTCCAGGAACTGTCAAATTTGACATCCCAGAAAGTAAACTGTCTTTCTTTCTTTATTATTTGTTCTCCTTCTTCCTTCTCTTCTCTTCTCTTCATCCCTGAACTCCCTTCAGTTTTCGATCCAACTCCGGCAGAGAGAGGATGTCTGGTCTGGGGTTATCTATGGATTTAGATGAGTAGAAGATGAGAAGAGGAGAGGATTGCGAAGAGGAAAGGATTGCAGAGAGGAAGAGAAGAATGTTTGCCGCGCACGGCAGAAAGAGAAGCAATTGAAAATACTAAAAGCCCATTTTGACGTTTCGGTTGGATCTCATATTAGCCAATTTGACCAATTGCCACATCAGGTGTCAAATTTGAATTTGGCATTTTCGGTTGGAGTTTGCTCTAACATCCCTCCCCAGTCCGACCGTTAACCGTTTCTCATTCCCGGTTTTCTAATTTCATATTTTCAAAGTCGACGCTGGCAAATACTGAAATCGTTTTTCTTGGCTTTTCATCATTGAATCCTTAACAAGAATTCTCAGGTCAGTACCTTGATTTCATGGAAAATATTGATGGGTCTTGTTCCATTTATTTTTCAAATGCTTTGTTCTTTTTTTTTTGGTACAAATAATAAAAAAGCAAGAGAAACCGTAAAACTGAGAGGAACATACGATCGTAGCAAAGTTTTCTCAGTTTCGGTGATCGTTCTTCGTCTTCCTGGCCTCTTGTTTTCGGTGGTCAGATAAGTTTCCATTATGTCGTTGTTCGTCTTTGACTTCGATGGTGTTCGTTTTCAATTGGTGTGTTGTTGATGCAAATCATGCAATGCTCTCTATTACCAGTTTTGATTCTGTATAATTCATACTCGAATTCTGTGCTTGCTTCGGTCTACTAATGTTCGTCTCTGATTAGTGTTAGTCTCCGTACGTTCTCAGCAAACCCTATGAGTTGTGGTGTTCTTTTGCATAAGAATTAATGATTCTATTACTTATCACGGTCGTAGCAATGGCTTTTTATCTTTTGAAGTTCACTTTGCATATTTCCACTCTTACTATCTACTCTATTGCATAGGAAAATTACACTCTAATTTTAAGTTTTTAACAAAAAATAACTTTTCGACTTCTTCTGCAGAGCGAAAGGGAAGAACTTGGGTGCAAAAAAGTAAAAAACAGAGTGTTTTGAACTTCTCTTGCAATGGGGACTGTCATCAGTAAAGCTACAGATGAGATTGGCGGCCTACTTGAAAAGGCGTTTTTGTCTCCGTTCAAGACTATGTTTGATGGATCATGCCAGTAAGTTTTACTTGTACACAACTATGCTCAATTCGATGCATCTCATTTCGCATTAGTTTGTTGTACCGCTGCTGTTGATTTGAAGCGTCCTCGCCAGTTATGATAAACTTGTTTTCATTTCTAGCTTTCATATATTCATGTCCAACTAATGGTATGATGTACCTGCCCACTTTTACACACCTATGCTCAATTAGATGCATCTCATTTGCATTAGTTTGTTATGTTGATGCAGTTGATTTGAAAGCATCATCACCGTTTATATAGATAGTTCTAGTTTCTAGCTTTCATACAGTCATGTTCAACTTGCCTTTCATTCTTCACTACTAATATTACCATGAAATGCTTGATTCTGCAGGGAGTGTTCAGGACCCTGGGATTTGGTTTGTTTTATTGAGCATTTGTGCGTCTCCAATTTGTTGAAACTGCTAATGATCTTGGTCCTCTGCTACATAAGTAATTTTCGGCTCTTTACTTTTTTCTATATTTTTTATTGTGCAGTTTTTCTTCATATGATTGGCCTTGGAAGTGCTTCATTGGAGAATGACTCATTTGTTTCTTATTTTCTTCTCTTCTTTCAGCATTACTATTCTTCTATCTAGTATTCAAGTTGGGGATCTTCCAATGCATTGGAAAAAGCCTCTGTAAGATGTGTTGGGTTGCATGTGAGACATATTGGTATGCACTACAAGATATTTGTTGTTTCTTGTGGTACAAGCTAAGGAACACTAAGAGGGTAAACCGTCGTCGACGCCATCTCCGCCACCGCCAATTACGAGACATTGAACAAGGCTACAATTCAAGTGGAGATAATGATTTGTGGGATAATTATCGTAATCTTAATGTTAGTAGAAAACGAAAGTCACTCAGCAGGAGAAGAAAAGATAGGGTGCAGAGCTCTATTTACCCTTCAAGTAGGCATGGCACTGGCCACCATCATCGTCATGTAAGGTTAAAGACTAGGAGTATGTCCGTTCGTGTAATGGGCAGGTCTCAAAGGCTAAAAAGCTCAAGACGTGTGCAAGTAAGCAAGGTGAGAAATGTTCGAAGTAAAACCAGAACTTCTAAGAGGAGGAGGCTTAGGTGATTGTCACTGAATCTGAAATTAGTTTTGTTACTATGAATTTACTATTATTAGTTAATTGAGATAACCTTTTAGCTCTAGTTTGTAATAGAAATTCCAATTGTTGAACATATGAAATCCCAATCGTTGCAGATGAAAAGTGAGCATTGTATTGATTGGGGCACAGAATGGTAAATCTGCTTTTGAAAGATAAGTTTCTGTTGATTTTTATTTGCATACCATTGTCACTTCATTACTTCATACATGTAGAACACACTCAAACTCCATTAGACCATTGTCCATTAGAACCAGAACTAGAGTTGGGGTGTCTTAGAACAAGTTTTATGTGATGCTGCAACCATTTTCTCTAAGGTAACCCCAGTTGGCAATAGCTCGCGCGTACTGCAGTCCATATGTCGATAGAGTTCCACACTTCCACAGTAGGTCTCATAAGTCCTCACCTACACGGAAAAGAACTCTAAATCAACACCTGCAAGAAATGAATTAAAGGGATTACTTTTAAATAATTTAGTGATAGGGAGGACTTACAAATATCTGCTTGAAGCAATCCCAATCATCTACGAGAGGTTTCCCTAGGGATTACTATAATACATAGTGGAGTTCTTCAATACTAACAAACGTAATTAAGCGTAAACACTCATACTGGATGCAAAGACTGATAAACACCAGCACGAAGATTGGCACAATTAGGTGGAGTTCACAAACGGTCCTTGAACCACTTCTAGAATGATTGTCAATGCAAATAGGTGAGACAAAAAAAAGTAAAAGTATGTGCATTCCAAAAGTAGAAAATAATACTCTAGCAAAGCACTAAGTTCAACAGTGGGGAAATTGTATTTTTAACCCCTAATAATTTTCTCCAACATCTCAAGTATTTATCTAATATGCATATTATTAATACGCACAGTATATACACATCGAAAAAAACGCACAGTATATGCATATTTGGTTGTCACATATATAAGTAAAGATTGTGCTGATCTTCATGATAAGTGTGTATTTATATATTGTAAGAACAAGTAAATTAAAATGTCATGACCAACTTATATATCACGTAAAGATCATTCATAGATGATCACATTTTTTAAAAGAGTAAAAAAATGTTGAAAATATTAATATATTTTTCCCTATGACCAACTAATGATTTGTACTTTTGTAGACGATGATTGAACATGCTACTGAACATGCTTTGTTTTTCTGGCTTTTAAAAATTTCAGCAGACCTCATAACGATACATCTTATATTTCTATGCATATTAACCCTTGTCAATGTTTTGTTCTACGTTTTAACTTTTCATCATTTTAAGATTACAATTCATATTTTCTATTGCAAACCCTTAATTAATTAAGCCCTTCTAGAATGGACTCTAAATAGTTCCTCACGCAACCCATGCAGAACTCTTAATCAACCAACACTTGTGGCCGGTCTGAATGGATTCTATATTAACTTTAATTTTTATTTTTATACGAAAGGGCTACTGTAACATCACACATACATTCAGACCCGAAAAGAAAACATCACACATACATGTAAATATATGTTAAAAATAAAATAAAAAGGAAACCAAGTAACATATATATAGGTAAAGTCATATGCATGACTATTTATTTAGTACATCCATTTTCAGATCAGACATGAGGCTTCTTAGAACAAGCTTGATCAGACACTACAACCATTTTCTCTAGGCTGACCCCGGCATTGCACATGTTGGCAAAAGCTCGCGTGTATTTCATTCCATATGCCGATAGCTTTCCACAGTGGCTCTCATAAGTCCTTATCTGCATAGGAAAAAACTCAAATTCAACATCTGAGAGACGCAATTAACAAAATGGTTTACTGTAACCAATTTTCTGATAGCTAGGAGAACTTACAAACATCTTGAAGCAGTCCCAGTCATCGACTAGAGGTTGTCCTGAAGGCCTAACATTCATCAATACATTTGAGCCCTTCTCGGTCCCAAACAGAAGCTTCCCTAATTTGGTTATGCTGTAGTCCACATGTTTCCTTCGAGCAATTTCATCAAATAGCTGCTTTTGAGCCTCGAACTTCTCATGAGAGCCAGTTGGAGCTCTATTGACCTGAAGAATAAAGAGAAATGAAAAAAAAAAAATTGGAATCATTAAGTACGTTGGAGTTTAGAACCGAGAAATTAACTAACCTAGCTAGTTTATATAGTAATTTTTTTTCTTTTCTCAGAATTGAAGTATGGAAACCTTGTGCTGGAAATGAATGAGGGCCACGTCACGCTGGCTAACACTCCTTGAGAGTGATTCCGAAGGGGTAGCTTTGAAGAGAGCATAGCTATGATTTAGAGGAGCTGCCCCCATGTAAGTGAAGAGGAACTCCTTTATGTGACTCATATCTCCATACTTCATAACATGAGATTCATCTGTTCTGTTTCGGACCTGTACGTAATTTAGTCGATCACACGCATTATCATCATTATTCTCATTTTCACTGACATTTTGCTTACAAATTATAAAGAAATTAAGTTCCAAAAATATGTAGTAGTGTGAAACAATTTCGTTGCTTTTACCCTTCCATATTGAACACCAAAAGTCTCTTTACGCAGATCATTTGCATCGCTGCTCACAATGTGAAAATACGAAAGATCAGAGCAGCAACAGATCGAGTACTAATTAGCTTTTTTAAAAAAATATGTTAGGAAGTCCTTAATTAGGCAATATCATATAAATAAAAGTAGGACTATTTCTTACCAATCCTCCATCCAGGAAATACTATACAAGTCTCCCAAACAAGTACCGAATTCTTTAGGAACACGAGGATCATCATTACAATATGTTGCGTAACTACTCTCTTGTGCATTTGCTGCTGTAGTAGCATAAATGCTCAGATTCTTTGGAAGCAGACCTTCAAACATACTCCCAGACTCACAAGCTTCAAGGTAAAACACCTATATTTTTTTTTGCCAAGGCATAAAAAGCCTTCATAAGTTCATAATTCAACAAATATTGAAAACTATACTGAGGCTAGATTTGTATATCAATTACGTACTATTGAAATGAAACTCTCACCATGCTTTTGTAACCTTTAGCAGTATGCTTCTTTTTCAGCACGTGTATGAGATCTTTAGCGTAAACAGCATCACTATAACTAGGCATCCCTGAAATACAACATTTCAGTTATATGTAATTATGCAATTTTTTTTTATAGGCCACCAACTATGCCAATATATTTAATTTCTTAGAATTATTGATCTGTTCATCAATAATATATATATATATATATATTGAAATTAACAAATTTGTTTTTGGTCTGAGAAATTAACAAAAATTACTAACCAAGAAGTCCTGCAGCACCATGATCAGTGTAATATATAAAAATATGGTCATTTGGACCAGTCTCCAGAACCTTGCCACTTCCTCCTTTGAGTGCAGTTTTGTTTCCAAGAATAGCAGCATAAAAATTGTGTGAATTAACCTCATCCCCTGTGTAATCCTGCATCAAACTAATTATGGTGAAAACTATTTCAATAACAAATTATTAGTATTCATATAGAAAAATAAAAACAAAAAATTTAAACCTTGGGAACTCCTTTGTAGACATCCCTGCCGTTTGGCTTGTTGATAATGACACCAGGTCTAGGGTTTTCCGGGTTGAAAGCGATATCATCATACATAAAGATAATGATGTTTTCATCTTTGAGTCCACCTTTCTTGAGTATCTGGTATGCATGGCATACATCAGCCTGCATATATAGCACGTTAGTTAGACTAGTTTTTTTTTTTTTTTAAGGAAATACTTGTTATTAATTACACTTGACATTAATTAGATCGAAGATCATATACGTACATATCGAACAAAAATTTTAACTACTTGGTACTAGATTTGGATAAATTTAAATGACCTGGTGTCGATAGTTTTCATAACCATTTGAACCAGCAATTAGAAGTGCCCATCTTTTTCCCTTGGCCTTATGATGAGTGGTACTTGTAGAGCCATTTTCACCAACAGTACTTCCAATAGTACACAAACTCAAAAAAGCGAGGAAAAGAAGTACTGCACAACCTTGAATACTCATTCTGCAGATTACGAGGGCCTGTAGAAACACAATATATAATGCAGGGTTGATTAGAAGTCCAAAACTTAATGAGGTTTAGGTTCCATATAGCTAGACTATATATACACATGCTTCAAGAATGTGGGACTTTATAATGATAAAAAAGAAGATGAACTAATGAATATAACTGGATAGATCAAGCCTCCAGCTTACCAAGAGCTTAAATTTTTCAATGTCTTAGGAAAGAAATTGCTCAAAGGTTTCACTCAAGCTCGCTCTCAGGTTTAAGTGTGCTCTTGTAACAAGGAGTGCGTGCTCAATTTATAGAGGCGTTGTGGCTAAAATGGATGGTTCAGATCAAATCTTCCAAAATTAATGAGGCACGTACTATAAGCAATTGACAGCCATTTAAAATAAATCACATGCATCATCAAACCAATATTAGTAAACTAAATTGACCCAACTGCCAACTTTTTGATGAGATTATTGATGTAATTATCAGTATTAAAGTTGGAAAGTTTAGTTCTGCTTAATCTATATAAATATAAGGTAAAACAGAAATTAATTTGGTGAAACATATATTTGGATATCCAAAGATTTTGTGAGAGAATAGGGATAAGAGAGAATTAATGAATGAGAAAACTTGAAATTCAAGTTCTTATAATTAATTGTTTACTCTCCGACCACTTTACCAATGTTAGATTAACTTGTAACTTTTTAGATAATTACAGTATTTCTTAGCTATGGTTTTAAAATTTTAACCTAATTAAAGGGATAGACTCGTTCTCACATTATTAATATAGATAGATTATGATCGACAGTGATAGCTCATTCAATTGTTCCTTTGTAACCCGGGAATATACGTACATGCAATATGGGCAAATTCCTTGGTTAAAAGTCGAGCCTTATTGGTTAATTTGTTGAGTATATTCAAAACGATATTATGTAACCTCTCATTCTGAACAGGGCATTGGTATTATATCCTCCCTATCTAGTGCATGTACTCTGATTCATTAGGTGATAATATAAGCACGAAAATGAACCTCCCAGCTAGCTTAACTAGCTTTCAAACCTCATTTTCTTTGAAAAATAAAGGGTAATTAAAGGAAATGATTACAGCAATCAGCTGGCTTATAACTAATGCTGCATGCAAAGATTAATCAATCTCAATTAATTCTACAATGTACAATGAGTTAAGTGTATTGAAGTCTATCGCTGTCGTGTTTTTTCAGATCGAATTGAGATTGTTTTACAACTCTACAGATTTAAGGGTTTTTCCAAAACTAGATTATTTTGATGAATAATTTACTTGTTTCATTTTAGCACTCCAATATATTCTTCATATATATCATGATCGATCAAGCTTTATGGTATTTGACGTGGTCCACCATATGGTGGCTTGCTCTTAATTACGAATTGAAAGGATTAATCACTAGTCCACACGCTTAAAATCGACCCACAATTAATTAATTTTTCCCATTAATTGAAAGTATTGGTTTTGGAGTTTAGGTATTCATAGCTAGCGGTACCATACTTAAAAGAAGAAGAAGTAGTAGAAGAAACGAAATTACTTATAAAGGATACGATATTGGATGTGTGTATGAATGAGTCGGCTTGTTCATAACCAAAATCTAGATGGTGCCCATTAATTTCTTGTGAATGGGATTCAGCTAGACTTGGCTTGTTCTTAATTAGTACCACGTAATTAAGTACCTATATATTCCAATTGAGTTATATATTTTGTTTAATGTCATTGTCTAGTCATCAAAATAGATAAATGAACTTATAATTAATTGGTCTGGTGATCTGTTTGTTGCATTTTCCATTCTTAGAGAAATCTTGTAGCAGGGACAACGTACATTTATTTGGTTAGCTCTAAGAAAATGTATCAAGTTTAATTAGCTATGATATGAATGACCCATGCATGTATTAGGATCATATATATGATTTAGATGATCATAGTATTAGCTAGGGTTTTGATCAGTATCCTATTTGGATCAAATGACAATATAAGCAAGACAAGATCGATCTTAATAAAGTAATTTCACCCCACAAATAGAAAAGATTGTTTTCTTCTACGTTTCATTAATGAAACAAATTAGTGCAGGATTAATTCTTTGTCAAGCGCGGTCCATAATTAATTAATTATTATATGGAATATACATATGTCAGATTCGAGGTATAATCAACGAAAAGAAAATATGTCAGCTATGTTATCAAAAGCGCACTAGATAGTGACTTTTTTTTTTTATCGTGATTTTAAGGAATAAATTGCAATTAAAGACCCTCTGGTTGGAAGAATGAGCTATCTGTTCATTGCAATATTAGAGAATGAGGAACCTGAATTATAAGGTCCAAACCTGAATTATAATTGTGTCTTCAAAGTTCAAAGTTTTGCAAATTAGATCATAGCTAGTTTAGATTAATTACTACTATTCATAATCTCAAACCCTAGCTAATCATTTACCCTTGTAATTTATTTTATTTTCCAATTTAATTGTAACAGCTTCAAAAGGTCTTCGATCTCATTGAAGCTTTCACCTTGAGAGCTTTCAAACATTATAAATTAATGGACCTTTCAATTGGTACATTTAATTAAAGCCACGATAGATGTCATATCGATCTTGAGAATTTCTACTTAGCAATATTTTTCTAGTTTGGTTAAATGCCCGGCCAATTGGTAATTTAGAGTCGATATAGTGTAACTTCACATGCATAAACACCTCTTGAGAAATTAGAAGGTTACCATTTTCAATGGCATCCAATAGATAAATTGTAATTCACTATATAAAATTGGTATAGAAAACATAACTGGACCGCAATTGTTATAGGGAAAAATCCAAGGACAGAACCTAATAATCTCAAATGCATGTCTTCTTTTTCTTGGTAAAAGGCAGCCAAACTAGTGTACCGATCGAATTATATCGTAAGGCTTCAATATCCCCTATGCTGTTTATTCGTTAATATCTTTATGGTATAGCTAGCAAGGAAATTATTAAGAGAGACGGGGTTTCATATGACATGTTTGAACAGATGCAGCAGCCATTTGTTCCATGGTAACTCCAGCATTGCACATGTTGGCAATAGCTCTCGTGTGTTTCCTTCCATAACTTGATAAAAATCCACAGTGTTTCTCATAAGTCCTCACCTGCATAAAAATGATAATTCATATTAATTACATAGACTGGCCAGCTAGCAACGGTTTAAAATGAACTGACGACTCTGACGTTTAATTGGTGTGAGGATAGTTATGAAGCTAGATCACATCAATCAACGATTGTCAATCAGTCAATAAGAGCGCGCTTGTGCATGCCTAACTGTCGAACCTACATGTCTCTTGCAATTAATTAACTATATGGTTTGTGGCGCGGTCTTACAAGCATCTTAAAGCAGTCCCAATCATCTACTAGAGGTTGCCCTGGAGGCCTGACGTTCTTCATCACTTTTGAGCTGTTGCTATATCCAAACAAAAGCTTCCCTATTTGCTTTATGTTATAATCCACCTTCTTCCTCCGAGAAATTTTATCAATGAGTTTTTTGTGAGCTTCATGCTTCACATCGGAGCCATCAGGGGCATTATGGAACTGAAAAATGCGATGCAACAAATAAAAATTTAACAGCATCCAATTTGAGTAACTCATTTTTCTGAAATTCAATTGATCAAATATTTAGCTTGAGTTCAGCTTGATATAATAACCAGTTACCTTGTACCAAAAATGGAGAAGATCTGCGTTGCGTTGGCTGACAACCCTTGGCCTCGAGGTTGATGGTGATGACGTGTACTCCAAGTTAGTATAGTTATCATTTTCAGGATTTGTACCCATGTAAGTGAAGAGGAAATCCTCGCTTTGTCTCTTATTCCCAAATTGCATAACATGACTCGAATCTATATATGTAGCCATTTGCTGTTCTCCTTCGGACCTGTAAAAGTAGTAGACGATCATCACAATGTATTATTCAAGTTCCTTACAAGTTTCTGTGCCTGAAAATTATTTATTCAGAGAATTAAGGGGTAATTACTACCACTTCAAATTGCTTCGCCAAAGTTTCTTTGCTCAAGTCATGTTTGTCACTGCTCACATGTATAACAAGAACAAACAAGTTACAATTGTGGATAAATTAACAGTCTAGCTAATATGTTATATATGTTCTGATGTTGTCCAACATCGACTTCAAGCGTACATTCATGAAGGCGAATGTTAATTTTTGTGAATTCAAATTTATAGCTATATAAATATTACAAGAAGTACTATTGCATATATACATATATATATATATATACCAATCCTCCAGCCAAGAAATACTATACAAGTCTCCCAAGCAAACGTCATATCCTGGAGGAGGACTAGGGAAGTCTCCAGGACAATAGAATCCATAACTGCTCTCTTTTGAATTTGCTGATGTAGTTGCATATATGCTTATATTGTTGGGAAGGAGGCCCTCAAACATGCTTCCAGACTCACAAGCTTCCATGTAAAACACCTGTATAAAGATTTTGCAATTTGCATAAATAATTAACAAAATCAATAAATGGGTTTTATCTAATCAAATTGACAAATTTTTTACCCAAAATTAAACTGAAAAAACATATATGAGGAATTTATTTAGGCTGCCAAGCTTAATTAACCTACCATATATGCTTTTGTAACCTCTTGCATCGTGCTTCTTCTTCAGCACATCTATGAGATCTTTAGCGTAGACATAATCACCATCAATTGGCATGCCTAAAATACAAAGTATTGCATGTGTCCGGATATTAAATTTCATTACTAGCTTACGCGTTTTAATTAATTCCCTATAAAATTATTTGGGATGATTATGATGAAGATTATGAAAAAGTTACTTACCAACCATCCCAGCTAGGGCTGCCATGGTCAGCGTAATATATGAAAATGTGGTCGTTTGGAGCGCTATTAAGAACCTTGCCGCTACCACCAGTGAGGGCACTTTTGTTGCCAAGAAGAACAGCATAGAAGTTGTGCGTATTAACATCATTTCCTGTATAGTCCTGCAATAAAAAGAAAAATAAAAGATTTAGAGTAGTTAAATAAATGATATAGTAGTAATTGATAAAATGATAGCGAGCTAGGTAAAAATAATGTACTGGATAATAGAAATTATTGACCTTGGGAACTCCTTGATAAACATCATTGCCATTTGGCTTATTGATGATGACACCAGGTCTAGGATTTTCTGGGTTGAATGCAATATCGTCGTACATAAACACAATGATGTTCTCATCCTTGAGTCCACCTTTCTTCAGTATTTGATATGCATGACATACATCAGCCTACATATATGGCTCAATTACGATCGAACTTTGTTAACATTAATTAATTACTTAATAACAAAAATGTATATGTATGTATGTGCTAATCGCTACACTAATAATGACATTAACGGCAAGGTAAATATCGCGCGAATATATAATATTTTTGGTAGTAAAAGAGATATATACTATTAATCTAGCAAATAATTTAAACCTGATGCCTATAGTTGTCATAGCCTCCTGACCCAGCAATCAGAACTGCCCATCTTGTTCCAATATTGCTGATATCTTCCACTTTTGATGATGATGATGATGGTGAAATGGATGTCAAACTCAGTAGTGCAAGGACCAGTAAAACATGGCAAGGCATTGTGATTAGGGTCATAGCTAGTGACCTGCAAAAAAAAAAGGCCCAATAAAATGATGCATTTCTGTTATGTTCAAGAAAAAGTATGTTATTTTATGAAAGAGATCACACTTGGAAAAAAAAATCAACTTACAAAAAGAGTTATCTATCTCAGAGTACTTGCAGGAAGACCACTTCTAGTAGCTAGAGACTGCACTTAAGATTTTCAGTACTGAAGGTCTATGTACTTCTGATTAACAATAAGGAATTGAAGTAGCTGACTATTTATAGTTTCATGGTTGCAAAATCAATGGTTGAAATCAGATCTTCGATATGAACTAGAAGAAGGACAGAGTGATTCTGGACACGCACTTCTCCTTTTGGTAAATCTTCCTAATTAACAAAATTGGAAGTATGAGTAATTATGAGTCAGCTTCAATTAATAAGAGATTAATTACTTCCTTATTTCTTATCCCAAGAAAAACACATATATTGATATATATTCACATTTTGAACGTTTTATTCTCAACTCAGTCAAAAGGTTTTCCAACGTACCGAGTCCAAATTAGGGTCTTATCCTTATTCCAAAATTAAGAACAAATTTGAGTCAAGAATATATCTAATATGCATGGCAAAGTGTAAATGGTGATGCCGTGACTGAAGGCAGCGGTGAAATGCAGAGTTGAAGATAAATGGAGCCATGGAGGAAGAAGAAGAAGGAGGAGAGGGGGCTCGGGGACAGACAGAGAGAGAGATGAGAGCCAGAAAAAAAAAAAACATGTTTTGATGATCCATTTTAAAACCATAAGAAATCACATAATCAACGAGGAAAAAAAAAGTTAATATATTTGAGCATCAACCCTCCAGTTTTTTTTTTTCTTCGTATTTTTCATACTCTGTATAAGTATATTTCTTTATATTTATATGCAAATCCGCATATATGACTAGGTAGACGTAGTATTTGATTGTGTGAGTTGCTGAAATGACTGTACGTGCAAGCTAGGTAATAGCATGGTGATAAGATAAGCCACTGTTGAGTAATAGTTAGGCAGCCAACCTTTAGATTTAAGGTATTATTCTTAGGTATATATATTAGGTGACCATGCCAAGAAACATAAATTCATCAACTTCATTTTACATATATCAATCATGATGATTTCCCCTGTCTTCTTCGTATTTTCTCTCATCCTCTCCAGTTCCTATGCTGCGATGCAAGACTTTTGTGTTGCAGACTATGCAGCTCCTAAAGGCCCAGCAGGGTACTCTTGCAAAGACCCCGCAAAGGTTACGGTAGATGATTTCGTGTTCTCTGGGCTAAGAGTTGCTGGTAACATTTCAAGTATTAACAAAATCGGGCTCTCGTCTGCATTTGCTTTTAATTTTCCTGGTCTCAATGGCCTTGGCGTTGCACTGGTTCGTGCAGACTTTGCTGTTGGTGGAGTTGTCCCGATTCACTCACACCGTGACGCTTCAGAACTCGTAATCCTTGTCGAGGGAAGAGTAGTTGCCGGGTTCATTGCCTCGAATAACAAGCCTTATGTAAAAACTCTGAACAAGGGTGACACTATGGTTTTTCCTCAAGGTTTATTTCACTTCCTAGTGAATGTGGGTAAGACTTCAGCCCTTGCATATGCCAGCTTCAGTAGTTCAAACCCAGGTGTGCAGACTTTGGAGACTGCACTGTTTCAAAACGATTTACCTACTGAGATCGTAGCCAAGTCTACTTTACTTGACCCCGTTCAGATTCAGAAACTTAAGCATCTTCTTGGGGGTACTAATTAATGTATATATCTAGATACGTGTATATATATATATACCAAACAACAAGAATGTGACTGAATAATGTCTTTCTTTTCATCTGCCGTCCGGCGGTTATTCAATTTTTTACTTTCTGCTTGATTCTTTAGTCGTATTTTGATCTTACGTACGTACTGCTTCTTGTGGGCAGGACCGCAGGAGTAATATACTTATATTGAGTGGGCAAGAGTTATATACTTACATTGACGATAGGTGGCAAGGTGTATTAATTCTTAACCATAATGTATCATTCAACTCATTGGTTACAAACCTCATATATATTGTAACTCCTCGTCAACTACAATCATCTTGTGTGTGTTTTCATGAAGTCATTGAACGACCATCAGTTGCAGTTAGCTAGCTTTAAGTAACTAATGAAATTGGACTTCTGGTCATTGCTTTGAATTAATTCCAACTTATTATATATCTAGTCAAACCATGTTTTGATGATCCATTTTAAAACCATAAGAAATCACATAATCAACGAGGGAAAAAAAAGAGTTAATGTATTTGAGCATTAACACTCCAATTTTTTTCGTTTTTGTCTTCTTCGTATTATGTATTAAGTATATTTCTTCGTATTTATATGCAAATCCGCATAAATGACTAGGTAGACGAGCTTGGTATATATGATTGTGTGAGTACGTTGCTGAAATGACTCTACGTGTAAGCTAGGTACGTAATAGCATGGTGATAAGATAAGCCACACTGTAGAGTACGTAATTAATAATTTAGGCAGCCAAACTTTTCTTTTTTGGCCAAGATAGGCGGCCAACCTTTAGATTTAAAGTATTATTCTTAGGTATATATATTAGGTGACCAAGACACATAAGTTCATCAACTTTATTCTACATATATCAATCATGATTATTTCCCCCGTCTTCTTCGTATTTTCTCTCATTCTCTCCAGTTCCTATGCTGCTATGCAAGACTTTTGTGTTGCAGACTATGCAGCTCCTCAAGGCCCTGCAGGGTACTCTTGCAAAGACCCCGCAAAGGTTACGGGAGATGATTTCGTGTTCTCTGGCCTAAGAGTTGCTGGTAACATCTCAAGTATTAACAAAATGGGGGCCTCGTTAGCATTTGCTTTTAACTTTGCTGGTCTCAATGGCCTTGGCATTGCAATGCTTCGCGCAGACTTTGATGTTGGTGGAGTTGTCCCGATTCACTCACACCGTGACGCTTCAGAACTCTTAATCCTTGTCGAGGGAAGAGTAGTTGCCGGGTTCATTGCATCGAATAACAAGCCTTATGTAAAAACTCTGAACAAGGGTGACATTATCGTTTTTCCTCAAGGTTTACTTCACTTCCTAATGAATGTGGGTAAGACTTCAGCCCTTGCATATGCCAGCTTCAATAGTGCAAACCCAGGCGTGCAGATTCTGGAGACTGCACTGTTTCAAAACGATTTATCTACTGAGATCATAGCCAAGTCTACTTTACTTGACCCCGTTCAGATTCAGAAACTTAAGCATCTTCTTGGGGGTACTAATTAATGTATCTAGATATATATGTGTGTGTGTGTGTGTGTATAGAGATATAAACAACAAGAATGTGACCGAATAATGGGTACGACTATATATGTATACCAAACAGCAAGAATGTGACTGAATAATGTCTTTCTTTTCACCCGCCCTCGGTCGGTTATTCCATTTTTTACCTTTTGCTTGATTCTTTAGTCATATTTTGTTCGTACGTACTTACTGCTTCTTGTGAGCAAGAGTTATATACTTATATTGAGCAAGGATTAAAATATCGGTATCGACAGATATATCGGGAGCTCAAAAAAAAGATATATCGACAGATATATCGTTATCGAAGAAATATCGAAGATATTTTTATTTAAACACGATTTAAGACAAATAATTATTTTTAAAAAATTAATAATTGATTACAAGAGATATATGACAACTTTATCTACATATGCCTTGAGTTTCAAGCGGGAATGAATCAAACCAAGTCATAGAACCCATATAATTTGTATTGTAGTTATGCACATTATTATTTTTTTTTCCCCTTTTTTTTTTTTAAAAGGGGGGGGGGTTTTTTGTGTGGGTTTTTTTTTTTTTTTTTGACCAAATCTTAATGAGATCCGAAACTCACATCGAGGTCACATAAGCAATTTGACCATGAGATTCGTTTGAGTTTCCATTTTTTAAAAATCATATTACCCAATCATAATTGATGGCTTTTTCTTATAATTTATATAACCCAATGATGATCATTTGCCGTATATCTTCATTAGTTCTAAATTTTTAACTTCTAAGCACAAATTTAAAGTATTGATTTTAGCTTTAAACCAAACAACGATATATCTTCAAACTAATTCTAAATATATAAATTGAGAAAAAAAATATAATTTTTTTTCTAATTACATATATCGGGATATTGCCAAGATATATCGGGATATATCGACATATATCGGCAATATCGGAGATATTCGGTGACGTCAGAGAGATTTCGAAGATATTTGCAGATAAGATAAATTATTGTGGAATGATATATCGGTAGCTTGAAAAAAGGATATATCGGCATATCGGCAGATATATCGGCATATCGGCAGATATTTTAATCCTTGATATTGAGTGCGCACATATGCCTTGGTTTCAAAATGAATAAAAAAAAATTAGGTGACCAAATCTTAATGAGATGAAACTCACACGAGGTCACATAAGCTTATGATAGGAAATCTATCATTGTTGGAGGCTTGAGAGAGGCCGCACGGGGCCATTCTTTAAAAAAGAAAAAAAAAATACATCTAACACTTACAAGTGGATATTTAATCGATCACTAGATAAAATTGCACACCCAAAGATGTAGTTGGCTTAATTGACCCTTTACTCGGTACTATTTTCCTTAAGTTACTTTATGTCTTTTAAAGAAGGAGAGTGAAATTTGAACCCCAAAAAATAAAATCCACACCTCCTTTTAATTTTTTAATATTATTTTTCTTTTGGAAGTGAAAGATAGTAGGAGATAAAATAATATTAAAAAACTAAAGGGGTGTGGATTTCAGTTTTTGGGGTATAAATTTCACTCCCCTTAAAGAAATGCAAATTATTGATAAACTATCAATATTATAGAAGAACCTCGTAAATTTGTAATGCACTCGATGTATGCTCCATGTTCTATGGCATTATATTAGTCATAGATATAATCTGAGGGTTAAAAATTCATGACTTGTTACTTGAATAGTAAGTAGTAATTATATTATTAATTAAAAAAAAACTCATTTATAATGATGGGAAAAAAGAAAAATATAAAAAAAATTAATTAATTACATTCAACCTATGAATTAAAACTAAACTCTGCTTAAACTAAACAGCTTCAAACGAGAAAACAAAAACGGTTGAACTTGATCAACGTAGAAGACGAAATATTATCGTTTAACGATTGAGTGGTCAATCTTTACATTAAAACGGCCAAATTTTAGCGTGGTAACAATAACTGATAATTTGATGATATTTATCAGGCTCGATCGATCTAATTATTAATCTAGATATCATTTTCTCATAGGGATCAACACAAAGAAACCTTTATATATATATATATATATATTGTCCAACTTATTTTCGCCTTCAAGATCACTTATTTTTTCATAAACCATAAATATCATTGGTTAACAATCGGGTGGTCAAACTTTATCATAGTCGTCCACATTTTGACATCATAGCAATAATCAATAATCTAATAATATTTATCAGCTCGATCGATCTAATCGTTAATCCAAATGTCACTTCCTCATAAGGATCAACACAAAGAAACCTTTATACATAAAATATTTTAGGATATTATTATTGTGTGCCTTGTCAAATTAGGACTATAATATGGATTGTATTTAGTATAGGTTTCCTACATGCATAATTATGGATTGTACCTTGTGACAAGATTCTCGATTGCGGATTAGTCTTTGGGCCTAGGAAGCTTTTGAAATTCCATGGGAGTTTTTTAAAAAAAAAGGGTATTCATATAGAACAAATAAATATTTTTATTGGTAGATATATCAGATATTCAGATGTGCCATGGCTGCAACCAAAACTTTGTTTTTTTGGCTATAATATGGGTTGGGTTGTAGGTTGTTGGATCAAGTAATGATTTTTATTAAGAATGGAGAGCATTTTATGGCCTTAATCAAAGATTGATAGCTGACTTGTCATAACTTCATTGGGTAGCTGACATGGCATGGTGCCACGTCCGCCAGAACGACGACTTTAGGCACCCTGCTCCTATAGTCCTATGTGCTCTTGAAACTGTCACTGTGTCAAATGCGAATTAACGTTCTGATCAGATCTCACCAAAAAATCACTTAATATTTGCAAAAATAAAGAAACTCTCTCTCTCTCTGAGACTCGTCTATCCGAAAAGTCTTCGAGCTCCTCTATACGAAGATGCTGAAACCCTAATCCAATCCCTCTGCAATCACATTCATTCGTTCCCTCGTTCACTCATTCACTGGTAAGAACACTTTAGTCTTTGATCTCTCTCTTTCTTTCTCGAGGAATTCTCGTTTTCTTGGGTGCTATTTGGATTGTTGCGGAGATCTTATTGGCGATGCTCAATTTCGAATTTAGGATATTTGCATTTGGATTTCCTGAGGTCTTATGTGAGTTTTATATGAAAAGAGCTTCGCTTTTCATCTCTGTTATTGTTTTGTTTGCTTCCTGAGAAAATGACTGCCTTAGGTGAGAGATGGGATGATTTTGAATGAAGCGTTTAAAAAACGGTTGGTTATCCGTTTTGGTGTTTGAATTGATGAGTTTAGTGACTTTAGTCTAATGAATAGGAGTGTGAATTTTACATTTTTTCGCTCAAATTTTAGTTATTTATAATCAAAAGGTAGCTTATTTGTGTGATTTCCGATTCCTCAGTTAATTTTGTTTTATTTTCTAGGACTTGTTTGTGTTAGTCAAATAGGCTCTTAGACTTGGTTGCTCGGAATTTTTCATGGCTGGTTGTCCTTTTTCTTTTTGTCTTGTGGTTTTAATGTTCATATTATGCTTTTACTCTAGGTAAGTTTTTTTTGGTTTTTGTTTTGAGGTGAAGCTTCTTCATTACATGTTAAGGCTTTTGCTGGTGTATGAGCTGATGGGGGTTTATCTCGTTTAATATGATAGTGGCTTGGCAATAAAGAGATTTGAAGACCAATCTTTCTGGATGAAATTTTGAGTTCGGGCGAAGGAAAAAGGAAAAAGAAGTTTTTGAGTTTAGAGGAGCTGGATCTAAAGATACTGCTTCTTACTTGTACAAGGTGAAATATTTTCTTCTACTGGCTGAATAAGAACATTCAAAATTCAGCGGCCAGGTTCAGGGGGCGATTTGCCCCAAGGTAGCGAGTACAGTCCTTTTCCTGTAGTTCGGAGGGTGAATTCCGGCCATACTATGCTCATGGGTGATGATTTGGAGGATGGTAACTTGGGGCCTTACCAAGACAGGCTGAGGACATTTCCGAACATGCGTGGTAAATCTTACAACCCATTGGTAAGAATATTATGTCCACTTAGTACCTATTTTCTTTTCTAACCAGTTTTTTTTTTTTTCCAATGTGTTGTATTGACCTCCTTGCTTTTATATCATAGAGCGCAGGCATATTGTTTTACGTTATATGACAGTCCTATCCCCCTGTGTTTTGGGCCTCTTTGTTTATCTGTTTGTTTTTTTGTTTTTTTTCATATTATTTACTTGTACATTTGTGCAGATTTTTCGAATTTTGATGCGAATAAATGTCCGCGTCCTTTTTGTGATTTTGCTTCTGGCACTTGGAGTGGTCTTTTACATTGGAGCACGCACTTCTCCTGTCATTGTGTTTGTCTTCTCAATTTGTATTATCAGCTTCCTTCTGTCAATGCACCTTGCTAAATGGGTTCTTGCAAAGGATGAGGGACCTCCGGAGATGGGTGAGGTACAGCTTCCTCCAATGTCTTTTTGTCTATGAAGTCTAATTAAATTGAGGTATCCATACTGTTCCATGAGCCAATGAATTTAACTGATAATTTATTTGGAACTTTTCAGTTGAAACTTGAAACTTGCGGCTTCATTAGGTTTTGTGTCTTCTTTTTGTCTGCATCTGCAATTCTGCATAGATAGTAAACTATAGACACCATGAACTACAATTAATATATAATACAGCTAGCAGAGCTGAATATGTTTATTGGGTTTTGCTAAAACATTGGAATTACAGGTTACTTTGTGTTGTTGGTTAGTAAACCAAGACGAAGTTATGTTCAATTGTCATGTGTAAGAAGAGTTGAAAGTTAACCGTAGCCTGATTTTTCATGAGTAATGTAAGGCAGAATAGCCATTGGTATAACTGCTTTAGCAGGTAGTAACCTAATTCTGGCTAGTATGACAAATCAAACACCCCCCCCCCCCCCCCCAAATGTCTACAACTAAAGTCCTTTGAGTTTGCTCCTTTTTTCGAAAAAAAAAAAGAACTAAAGTTCGTTCTGATGTGTTGTTAAGTCATGACATTATTCTTCTCATTTGCTCATCTTGAGCTTGTCATTTCCCTTTTTAGATATCAGATGCAATACGTGATGGAGCTGAAGGTTTCTTCAGGACCCAGTATGGGACCATCTCTAAGATGGCATTTTTACTCGCTGCGGTTATCCTATGCATATACTTGTTTCGCACTACAACTCCTCAGCAAGAGTCATCTGGCCTCGGAAGGTGATAATAAGTTCTTTATTCATTTAATGTCAGTTACCACATCATTCAGAAAAGAAAAATTCTAGGTCAAAAAATATTCACACTTCTGAACTTGCTGATGCAGGGTGGCTACTGCATGTATTACTGTAGCTGCATTTCTTTTGGGAGCTTTGTGTTCAGGTGTTGCTGGGTATGTTGGGATGTGGGTATCAGTTCGTGCCAATGTTCGAGTCTCTAGTGCTGCAAGACGGTCTTCAAGGGAGGCATTGCAGGTTCGTGTCCTTTGTAGTTAATTGTTGAGACTGCATCACATTCGTATCTTAACCGGGAAATACCTTGTGCAGATAGCTGTTCGTGCTGGTGGTTTTTCTGCAATGATTGTTGTTGGTATGGCTGTAATTGGTATAGCCATCCTGTATTCCACATTTTATGTTTGGCTGGGAGTGGATACACCGGGTTCAATGAAGGTTACTGACTGTATGTGTTGACTCTCCTTGCTCATTGTCTTATGATTATGATATCTATTGCATCAATGTGAAAAAATCTTTCTTTTCCACTTATTGGGACATTAAGCTGTACTGCTGTATCTTAAGTATAGTGTTGCTAGCATTACTAGACCATATAGTGTTCTAAGTTTTTCTTTATTTTATGTATATATATATATATATATATATATATTTTTTATTAGTTTGAGGGTCAGATTGTGTTTCCTGTAGTGGTTTATAGAAATATTTTTATATTGCTGTTTGTAAGTTATATACAAACTTACAACTAGGCTTTCTATCTAGTAGAACCTCTAATAGGCGCTAACTGGTGTTTTGAGTCAAATGCTTGTATTGATGATGTCAGCTGTTTAACTGCATATGCATTTTCATGGTCTCCAATATGACTTTTATTTGTTTTGCTGAATTAGTTGCCATTTCCAGTGTTTTTCTTAAATCTGGTGCTGGACTTTGATCAGTTGATGCACTTAATTTTCAGTGCCTCTTCTTCTTGTTGGATACGGCTTCGGAGCTTCTTTTGTTGCCCTATTTGCCCAGTTGGGTGGTGGAATATACACAAAAGCAGCTGATGTTGGAGCAGATCTTGTTGGAAAAGTAGAGCAGGGGATTCCTGAAGATGATCCTAGGAATCCTGCTGTGATTGCAGATCTGGTAATTTTTCATCCTTCGTGCCTCATTTAACAGCCTATGCATTAATTACCAAAAAAAAACAGCCTATGCATTAGCGATGGAAGCTCTTGTTGGGTTAAAGCAATTTCCGATCAGATGTACATTTTATTCTCATATGACTTCATCCATCGAACAAGCGTTGGTGTTTCTATTAAATTAGTTGCATAATTAGACATTGGTTAAACTTTCACGGAGACTTGTGCAGAAACATTATTAATGAAAAAGAAGTTACCGTATTTGTAACATATTGATTTAGAAACTTGTCTGCTGCCTCTTAATTATAAATTTATTGACTTCACTTTTCTTCTCAAAAAAAGAAAAGATTGACTTCATTTTAATCATTGAAGTATTTGCAATTTAGGTTGGAGATAATGTCGGCGATTGCGCAGCTAGAGGTGCAGATCTTTTTGAAAGTATTGCAGCTGAAATAATCAGTGCTATGATACTTGGAGGAACAATGGCTCAACGTTGTAAAATTGAAGGCAAGCAGATATTTGATGTTTTATCTGTATATTCGCACACACCACACAGAGACAGAAAGACTGCCTTTTGAGGACATATGACTTTAGTTTCTAATGCCAGTGCTTACGTGTTCCAAGACTCTATCCACCTCCCCCCTCCTTCTATCATTTTTGTTACTGCTTTTGGTTCAAACAAGGTTATCTGTTCCTCTTACCTTTGCATTCACTGATTGTGCAGATCCTTCTGGTTTCATCTTGTTTCCTCTGGTTGTTCACTCTTTTGATCTGGTGATTTCATCAGTTGGAATTCTTTCAATCAGGGGTACACGAGATTCTGGTGCAAAGGGTTCTATGGAGGATCCAATGGCAATTCTTGAGAGAGGATACTCAATTACAGTAGTTTTAGCTGTTCTGACATTTGGTGCGGTAATACACTAATACATAATTGACGATTTGTCATGTTTCTTTTTGTTTTGCAACATGCAACAGTAGAGTCTGCTGCTAATTCACAGTTTTATCTTTTATTTCTTCATCATTTGAAAATATAAATGTTTTAATTTCAGATTTAGAAGGCTGCAACATTTTTTTTTCTTTTGTTTCGGTTTTGTAACATTATTGTCATTGTGGTTATTTACAGTCTACCCGATGGTTGTTATACACTGAACAAGCACCATCTGCATGGTTTCACTTTGCCTTGTGTGGATTAGTTGGTATCATCACCGCATATATTTTTGTGTGGATTACCAAGTACTATACAGACTACAAGTATGAGCCTGTACGCACATTAGCTCTTGCGAGCTCCACAGGTCATGGGACTAATATAATTGCTGGAGTCAGTTTGGGTCTGGAATCAACAGCTCTTCCTGTTCTTGTCATTAGCGTAGCTATTGTCTCAGCTTACTGGCTGGGCCAGACCTCTGGACTTGTGGACGAAAATGGAGTTCCTATTGGCGGGCTGTTTGGCACAGCTGTAGCAACTATGGGTATGCTCAGTACTGCTGCTTATGTTCTCACGATGGATATGTTTGGTCCAATAGCTGATAATGCTGGTGGAATTGTAGAGATGAGCCAGCAGGTAACCCTTGAATGATGAATTCTCTAAGATGTTTGTCTTGATCTGTGAAGACTATTTTTGTTTTCTTTTCCATATAATTTAGAAAATTGCATCCTTACAGCCAGAAAGTGTTCGCGAGATCACCGATGTTCTTGATGCAGTAGGGAACACTACAAAAGCTACCACTAAAGGGTTTGCCATTGGATCTGCTGCACTTGCATCTTTTCTTCTCTTTAGTGCTTATATGGACGAGGTAGCTACATTTGCTCGTGAACCTTTCAAGCAGGTTAGCAAAAAGCTTCTTCTACCTATGATATTTCCCCCTGTTTTGAATATCATTGGGTTCTGTCTTAATTTGCAACTTCTGACTGATTTCCAGGTTGATATTGCCATTCCAGAAGTTTTTGTTGGTGGATTGTTGGGCTCTATGCTTATTTACTTATTTAGTGCTTGGGCCTGTTCAGCAGTTGGTCGAACTGCTCAAGAGGTTGTCAGGGAAGTAAGAAGGCAATTTATTGAGAGGCCTGGTATAATGGTTAGTATAATCTCTCCTAGTAATTTTCATGTAAACCATAACTTTTACAAAGTCGAGCTCATGTCATCACAGCTTCAACAAACTATATTGGTGTCCTATGTACCTTTTAAATACATATTTAATCATCTCACCGACTATAAAAAATATATATCATTGTAACAATTTTCCATGACTGTCAAAATAAAATGATATTAAAGTGAATAAAGAGTTGTTAATATTAACATTACAAAGTTAATATATTATTATTCTGATACACTAATGATATAGGTGGAAAGAACTGTCGATTGTAACAATTTCCTAACTAAAATGAAAGCATGATATGAAAGGGAAGATAGAACATGGAAAAAGAGCAGACGGAAAATTATAATGTACATAAACAATGTGTTTGTGCATAACTGCTTGTTAAATGTTAATGTAGCCTTCTAATAATGCCTTTTCTAACATCTTGGTGCAGGAATATAAGGAGAAGCCAGATTATGCACGTTGTGTTGCTATTGTAGCATCTGCATCTTTGAGGGAGATGATAAAACCTGGTGCCTTGGCTATTGTTTCACCTATAGCGGTTGGTAAGTCAATTATCTTTTTATAAATTGTGTCATTTATGCAGTGGAGATAGGTTTCCATTAGATCATGAAGGAATAATTATTGCTTGTATCCCTTGCAGGTATTGTGTTCCGGATCTTTGGATACTATACCGGGCAGCCTCTACTTGGTGCTAAAGTTGTGGCTTCCATGCTGATGTTTGCAACAGTGTCGGGTATTCTCATGGCTCTTTTCCTGAACACGGCAGGTGGTGCCTGGGATAATGCAAAGAAGTACATTGAAACAGGGGTTCTCGGAGGCAAAGGAAGTGATTGTCATAAGGCTGCTGTAACGGGAGATACGTAAGGCCTGCTGATTCTCCCTTTTCTGCTTAATTTGAAAATGTCTAGTGGTACTGTGGTAGTAGAGTATTGGCCGAGTTCATATTGTTTTCATCAAGATTTATCTTATAATCTGTTAATCATTTTTCGGTCTCTGAATTCTCAGAAATAATTGATATCGTTTTGTTTGTTTTGCAGTGTGGGAGATCCATTCAAAGACACAGCTGGACCTTCACTTCATGTCCTCATTAAAATGCTTGCTACAATAACGCTGGTTATGGCTCCCGTCTTTCTCTGAGAGTAGTTTATATCAATTGCGGGTTTTCCAATTTTTACTGCACCCCCCCCTAATCTTGAATGCTTTTAGGTATATACAGATAGGTTTTTTGGTGTATATTGAGGGTGCCTGATTCATAGTATACCGAATTGTCTCTCTTTCGACTTTGATCGAATAATGTTAACTTGCTGCTCATTCTAGTGTAATGTAGCGTCTATGTTGAATTATTTCTCCACATAATTCATCATCTTTATGCTCCTTTTTCTTTAATATAGATTCTCTATTTCGAAACTTGACCAACATAAGTGACGTGATGAATATGGCTTACGAGTTGCGAGAGGTTCTGTTTGGATGGGGATGCTATTAGAAGTTACTTTGATTACAAGAAATCCCTGTTTGATCGATGGCGACTGGAAAAAAATGTGTAGGAAGATTTTGCCCTCCCCGTTCTGTGCATACGTAGGACTAGTGCTCCAAGTTTTCTTCACTCTCTATTAAAGGTCTAAAACGTTGCCGAGGTACAAGTAAATCGCAAAATATTGATTCGACTAATTTTGGCCTCTCGAAGTATGTTAGCTTCACAATGGCTTTCATCATCATCAAAACTTCAAACTTGATATCTGAAGCAATGGAGCATCCATACTAGAAAACTGTATCCTAAGTTTTCCTCATTGTGAGATATATCTACCCATCCATCAAGCTTCCTCATAGCTTTGGCTGAAATTATGTGTTTCATGAGCGAGATAAATTCCTTCAGCCAAATTGTTCACACGACCACTAACCGAGAGAGCTGCTGCATTTAGGATAAATGCATTTGCTATCAAACCTTTCTCCCCAGACAATACACGCTTTAGAACCTCTGCATTATACTCTGAGCCTCCACCTCGCAGCTAGGAATTCCAAACTCCAATGGATCAAATGAGAACTTCTCAAGCTGATCAGGAGTCACATCAAGGATATGCCCAGGTGCGAAGGGGCTCATTTCGTCCAAGCCCTCTGAGTAAACAACTAATGCTCTCTTCATGCCAAAGTTTTGCAATGCTTTCGTCATCTTGAACACCAAGTCTTCGTCATCAACAACAGCAAAAGGCACTCTAGCTGGATTCAACATGGGTGCTAATGTATTGAACACGGTCTTTAGTTTTATGGCATTTTTATTTATTTGAAATGAGAATAAAAATAAAGGAATTGATTTCAATGTATGAGTACTTCTGTGTTTAAATAGAGACAGAAATAAGTGTCAACTAGCATTTAGTCTAAGTGAGAAGACATTTCCATTCAACACAATTTTGCTACAGTTCCCAAATAAGAGAGAAAGAAATAAGTGCGTAATTAATGTGTATTCTATACGAGTTAGATTTCCTAACTAATGCGAAACTTTATGTAATATTGTGATAAGATTCCAGAAAAAAAGGGGAAGTGGAAGATATACAACGGGATTATAGAGCTATAAAAACGGACGGGGATTATAGAGCTAGGTCTTTTAAATTATAAAAAAAAGAACTCGCTCTCAAATTATAAGATCAACCAAGATGATCTCAGTGCGGCTAGCTAGAGAGTGAAGAACTGGAAGAGAGGGTTTAATAAGGTTAATTTCTTCTTCTTAAATTTCCATTTCTTTTCTATTTCTTTACATTATTATAAGAATTTATTTCCTATGCGTCTAATGTTCTCCAAGCCCTGAATGAAATCATATATATTATAAACTTGTACAATAACCTTTAGATCATGAATTAATGAATAATGATTTTCTTGATACACATGCATGATATATCGGTTTTTCTCTATAATCCATATACAAGTTCTTGACTTCCTGGCAATTAAAAGTAAAACATTATTATATATGGGTCGCGTTGGTATAATTTTGACCTTGCACTTGTAACTTGTTCAAGGTATATATGAAAGTATGAAACCCTAACCCTAGCCTTGTACATAAAGGTAGGTACATAGCAGATATGGCTGATGCATCTGAGATTTCACAACCTCCCGTTGACCCTCTTCGTATGGCAAGCCATGTGTCGGTCAAACTTACAAGAGAAAATTATTTTCTCTGGAAATCTGAATTGGTCCCAGTTCTAAAGACCTATGACCTCTTCAATATCGTGCAAGGAAAAGAGCAGTGTCCTGCAAAATACATGTCGGCAGACAAAAAGGATAAAAATCCTGCCTACACCAATTGGAAAAGGAGGGACCGAGCATGCAGGGTCTTCATTTATGCAACTTTATCAGAGGATATGTGGCCATTGCTCTGGTCATGTTCGCGACGCGCCCGAGAAGTATGGTTGAAACTGGAGGAAGAGTTTCTTGAAATCACAAGACCTAGAATTCGACATCTCAAGACTCGGCTCCTAGACCTGAAGAAAGGGAAGCTAACAATGGTGAAGTATCTAGAGTTGGCTGAAGAAATAGCTGATGGAATCGCAGTTGCGGGGTCTCCTCTTGAAGATTGGGATTTTGCTGCTCACATTCTTCATGGACTTCCTTCGGATTATCATACCTTTGCCACCTCGATTCGGGCTCGAGATCCTCCCATAAATCGAGAAGACTTGCGCGGCTTGCTACTAAGTGAAGAGACTGTTGTTTATAAACGGCGACAAGTAGCAGCCAGAATAATGCCAAACGCAGCTAGCAACTCCTCCTCAACTGTGCAGCAGCCGCAGCAGCGCTCACCGCCTAAACCACCTGTAGCTCGCTTTACTCAAATGCCTGAAAAGAGAAAACACTACGGTGCGACTCTGAAGGAAGGATTCACCCTAATGGCTGGGTATGCCTTGGTTTATGCTTTTGTGTTTGAGCCTTTTTTCATCCATTAGTGCCGAATTTAAAACTGGCTGGAACTAGGGCATGATGATTAAGCTAGGTCAAACTATATATGATTTTTTTGGTTTTTCTCATGATGATGTAGTTGGTTTTTCTCATGATGTCGTTATGGAAGTTAGTGCGGTGTGTTTTTTTTGGTCTGATGAAGAGAGTGAGGATCCCTTTCTATATTCAATACATATAATTCATACTTGTTTATTAATGATTTTTGATCCTCAGTAATTTTCTTCTTTATTATGCTTGTTTAAATGTTTATTTATGAATATTTTATCCTAATTTTCTTCTTAGTATGCTTGCTTAATTACGAATTTGGCTTTCCTGAATAAAGGGTGTAAAGTTTATAAAATTGTGATGTTCCAACTAATTCTATGGTTCTCGACATCCCTTCAATCAATTTTAGGTGTTTTAGTCCAAATTTAGGTTGACTTGCCGTTACGTTCACAAATAAAAACAAAGAAATCAACTCTTCTCCCTTCTAAACCAGTTCGTGAACGTCATCTGGCATGGGATCTATCACTTCTAATTAAACTCTCTCTTGATTTCTCGTTGTTTCATGCTCTAAGTTCTGTTGATATATATATATGTATATATATATATACATACTAGTTTTCTGTACACATACTCTACATGTGCAAATCGTTTGTTCTTAAGAATTAATCGGTAGTTATTTCTACATATGGATAGTTATGCTTGAACTATTTTTTTTTGTTATATTCGTCTCTTCCTAATGTATAGCTCATCGACACGATCCGATCATGGCCGAACAATCTGAGATGATTTCACAATTCCAGCCTCATGTTGCCGCCCAGCTTGTGCCAGTTAAACTCACTGAGGATAACTATTCGCTCTGGAGATCTTTGCTGGTGCCAGTTCTACAGAACTATGACATGTTCAATATGGTCCAAGGAATAGAGCAGCCCCTGGAACAAGACAAAGACCAAAAGTGCATGAGCTTCATCAAGCTCACTTTATCGGAGGCCATGCTCCCATACGCAGCAGCAAAAGAAGCATGCTCAAGTTCCCGAGCTCTGTGGTTAAAATTGGAAGAGCAAGGCGGAATTGCAAAATTTCGATTAGCCCAGCTGTGCTCTCGCCTCAAAAAGCTCAAGAAAGGAAAGTTCACAAGTATGTCGAAGTTCTACCAGATGAAGAAACACATGGCTGATAGACTCAAAGCTGGGGGGTCTCCGGTTGCAGATAGTGATTTTGTTGAGCACGTTCTTAACGGACTTCCGTCTGATTATGATGCCTTTGCCAACTCAATCATCGCCGGAACTGAGGATTTAACTCCAGAGGAGCTGCATGACTTACTAGTGGTTGAAGAATCTAAACGTAAAGTACAGCTATTCCGTAATGTGATCAAGTACGGTGCTCTTGCTTTAGTTTGTTTTGTCGCTGCTACCTTCTTTCATAATAAGGGCTACGACAAGGGTTACGATAAGGGTTGCGTAGAAGGACAGCGCAAATAATTATCACAACATAAGAAAGGCCAAATTGGTTTAGTTTCTTGATGTGTTTAAGGCTTTTTCTGTCTAGAGACTAGTGGTATAGTAGTAGAGAAAGTATTACTAGTGTTTTCACCAACTTCTTAATTCTTATTTTCGTTGAACATGTTTTGATCGAGTTTTTCTTTTTGATATCTGGATTCTTGTATGCATGAGATATCCGAGCAAATACCCAATTAATATATATGATTTATGAACAACTAAAAATGGAACTGGTATTTCCACCGATTGCTGGGCACTATGTTTTATGATTACTTCATCGATCAGCATCATTATCCTGGTTAATTTCGTTGGGGTTTGCTAGGTCCAATATATTCCATTCCAATGATGTTGGTAGTTTTCTCTGAAAAAAAAACAAACAAAGAATTTTATAATCAAAATACGAATAAACAAAATTAAAATAAAAGATTTTTCAACAAATGATATTAAATTTTGGGGTTTTTATCATATATAGTACTTGAACTATTTTTCAATTACATATTTGATATCTGAGCTTCAATTTTTATCACAAGAATGTTCAATTTTTGCATCAATCAATTCCTTATAATTTGGTCATTTGTCATTCCAGATAATTTGGGTTGAACGGTGGAGTCAACCTTTTACATACATTCCAAGTTTAATTATGTTATCTGGACACATATATTTCTCCAACTCTTTAATGGTTAATCCAACCATGTACAGAGGTGAAGATTTGGGTTTGAGTAAATTCGAGTTTGCATTTACAGCTCGCAGAGAAAGAGAGAGAGCGCCCGAGATACCAAATTGGAATCCGAATATATTGGAGTTTTAGGGCTTGCAAAGGAGAATTGAATAATGGATTCTTCTTCGGCGATAACCGTACCCCAGCAAATGTATTGTAGTCTTTAGATAAAGATCATCAATCAGGTCAAAAGCCAATATAATCCTTAGTTTAGTTGGATTATATAAGTTTCTAAATTCTAATTGGGTAAGATTTCTTGTTCTAGTATACGTTTCTAATTTGATTCCCTGTGTTCTCTAATAATACCCCAACATACATAATAACAAAAAATAAAAATTATTATTAACACATCTCAAATTGTCATTAACACAATTCTGTATTTTTAAATACAATTTTTCTAAATAATATACAGGCTTTATGAATTATTTAGATAATAAAAATAAATTTTAAAATGCAAAAATATGTGTTAATAATAATTTGAGGTATGTTAATAACAATACCCTAACATAAATAACAATAAAATAATACAAAACAAAACTAAGATAAACTACAAGTTATTTGCTCGGCATACAATTCGACATCCCCCGCACGCCGCACCCTTCTGAATTTAGTCTCATTTCTTTGAGGTATATCAAGAGCCTAAAGCCCTAAACGATTTTCGATCGACATGGCTGAGGAGGAGTCCAAGTCCCTGCTAGAGATGTCACAACTGTCTCATACTCTCATATCAATGAGTCATCGTCATCAACATGACAACATCAACCCTTCAACCTCCTGTTGCTGTGCCTCAACAGATTTCTATCCCTACGACAGACGATGATTTTTCGTGGAAGTCCTTGTTCATCTCGATTCTGAGAGCCCATGATATGTTACGTACAACCTCCTCCCGGTTCTGCGCCTCAACAGGTTTCTATCCCCATGCCCGTCCAACTCACCATGGACAAGTATATTTCATGGAAATCCTTCTTCATCCCAATTCTGAGGGCCCATGATACTCTTGATCTCGCCGAAGGAAGAGAGCAGTGTCCACCACAGTTCCTGAGCAGCGCCGAAGACAACAAGAAAGTCGAAAACCCTGCCTATACGGATTGGATTAAGAGGGACCAGAGATTGCTGGCTTGGATTAATGCAAACCTATCTAAGACCCTACTCATCCGATACTCAACAGGATGCGCAAGTGGACGAGCTCTATGGTTGAACTCGGAAAACCAATTCGCTGAAAAGGCAAGAGCTCGCATAAAGCAGCTGAAGGATCTCCTCGCAAACCTGAACAAGGAAAAACCACATATCTTGTTAATATATAGCTTGATTGCAACTCTTGATACCATCCACCCATTCATAGCTCAAGTTCAATCCAAGATCCAATTTTTATTGGACTCAATTGGTTTTGGTTTAGATCTCGTAGACCCATAATTCAAACTGTATAACGTTTAAAATAGTTCAGCCGAATAATCGTACGAAGCACCTCGATCATATTGGCGGTCAATGAACCTTTGCCTTGATCCATAAGTGGAAAAATTATATTGTGTGGTTTTGCAATATCACATTAATTTGTTTATGATTGCAATGATCGGTCAAATTGTCAACCTTTGCCCAACACACACATATATAAAATCATTCTTAAGTACGCACTTGTTAAAATTGCGGATTTATATTATTTGTAATTAAATTTGTTTAAATGATATGATATGACAACTGAGATTAGAAATCTGCACTTTTAAAAGTTGCGGATATCTATTGAGAAAAAGTTTATATATATATATATTTCCATCTTGAACTCGACCTTCCAATCAATGCAAATTGATTTTTGTAACAACATTAGGAGTCAAAATTGGATTCCTCATGGCCTAGGTGAATTATGCCAAAATTAATGATGAAAAATTTCTTACTATAGTGCATGATGTTCTAAAACAATGGCTTCTTTAATATTCACAAATCCGACTTGCAAGGGAGCATGCAAACTATTTAGAGACGTAATGAAATGTCAAGTACTTATGTCAATAGAGTGTCCAAAATAATTTCCAATGATATTTTGAGTTAAATTGGGGTTGTCATATACTCATATCCTTTTCCTTGCATAACTCAAACTAGTTTCTTTAGAGCATCTCTAACAGGTTCTCTAAAAAATCTCTATAATAGAGATTTAAAAGTTAAAATCTCTATAACTTTTCTATCGTATCTCCAACAGTTTCTCTATCATATTCTTTATAATTTATTATTTAAATTGAATATGGTAATATTTTTTATTTGAAATTGTATTCAAATAATTTATGGTGCAAATGAATATAAATTAAAGAGAGAGAAAAGAGGAGAACACTAAAAATTCAAAGAATATGTTTCCCTATAATTTTAGAGTTTGCTGTAAATATAGAGATTTTTGTTCTCTCTCTACTCACTATCTCTAAAATAGAGATAGGTATATGGAAGCTGTTGGAGCAAAAAAATGCTCATTTTTCCCTAAACTAGAGAAAAAACAAATTATAGGGAAACTCTTGGAGATGCTCTTAATGTAAGAGGGTTTAGTGTATTTTTCTTCTACTATATGGTGCCGAGGCATTGAATATCAACTATCGTTAACAAAGGTGATAATTGATTGCAAGACTAATCAATAGTAGTTCTGATTCCCTTGTTCTTCAACTTTTCAAGGTACGTAAACTAAATCATGGCTGAAACAGTTCCATCGACGTCAACTATGGCGCCGAGCTTGTGCCAGTCAAACTCACCAGAGAAAACTATATCCTCTGGAAATCTGCGTTCGACCCCGTTCTCAAAACCTATAATCTCTTCAACATCGTCCAAGGAACAGAGCAGTGTCCAAACAAGGACAACACATGCCGGATACTGATCACCAAAACCCTATCCGAGGCCACACTAGCATACATAACAAGATGCCAAGGTTCAAGCGCCCGGGACCTGTGGCTATACTTGGAAAAAGAATTTGAGGAGAGTGCAAAGTCCCACGTAATGTGGCTCAGGTCTCGCATCCGAACCCTCAAGTTTGTTGCTCTTATTCTTAACAGACTTTCGTGTCTTGATGAGGACTTTGTTACCATGATTCGTAAACGGAAGGCTCTCGATCATATGAGTCCGGAGGAGTTGCAAGACTTGCTAGAGATATATGAATATGAGGGTGCAGTTAAGGGCGCTGTTGTGGCAGCTTGTCTGTGGCTTTTTTTTTGGTAAACGGCTTGTTTGTGGCTTGGTTATTTGCTTATTCGTCTTTCCAGGTCAAAAGCTAAATGATCAATGGCTAGGTATTGTACCTTTTTCTGATGAGGAGCATGTGTGACGACTGACGAGTTAGCTAGCTAGGTATTTAGGGTTTAGTAATTTTCTATCGACTGTACTTTTAGGCCATGTTTGGTTCGCGGATTTTGGGTCATGAGAAATGACAAGGAAAGGAAAGTGAATCTTGATATAAGGGAAATTTGGGCGGAAATTGCTTCCATTCTCTCAATCACGGAATTACTTTCCCTCTCACAAAATCCTGCATTTAATGCCATAATTTAGGACGAAATTATCTCTACTTAAAATTGTTATTGGCCTTTTTATCCTCGATATTGACTATATTCTTGGTCTTTCCAAACACTGGAAAGGAAAGTTAGGAGAAAATATAATTTTCCTTCCCATGGAAAAGTGAAAATGATTCATTTTCCTTTCTCTTCCATTCCGCGAACCAAACGAGGCCTTATGGTATCTCTCTCTTTCTCTAACGTGCAATACTAGATATTACAGGCATTTATCATTTTTAATTAATTTATCTAAAAGCTAGCTATCTTGGAGTATACTTTGGTTTAAGCATTGATGATTGATGATACGAAAATTCCCTAGAAATTTTGGTCCGCAATTTCGAGTCATGCTTGGAAATTCATCATATGTAACGCCCTCATCTAGGACTGATGGTTTCGGAAAATGTTCTTCTCAATTTAGTATTTTAAATTGAAAAAAAAAATTGAGCGTCAAAAGTCAATTTCTGCATGATTGGTGTGAAGCATGTCGAATTTATGAGAAATTCCATGTTATAGTATAGTAGTATACTTGCCGGTATGAATACGTACTTGAATTTCGATATATGGTTATTTGGGCTCAGGCCGAGACTTAACTATCACTATCCCTCCGAGGAACATAAAATATCACCGCTGTCAGTTCACCGTCTCCAGAAATCTTCAGTAAATATTATCTAATTTACTGGCAGTTCTACTGCTGGGTAGAACATAATTGCTATTTGAAATGCGGTTTCTGTTGCAAGAGCATCATCGATTTCCAGAGCTTTTGGAGACACCCTCCCCAGAACCAAGCTAAAGTAAGCTCCATTTTTATCATGTACATTCTATTTTGTCGGCTTCCCTTCTCTGTCTAATTACTCGATTAAACAAGAATCTATGATCATACATACAAGGCAACAATAGTATTGGACAAAAATTGGTAATCCCTGTGCAAAAATTCTTGATTTTGGTTTTTCCGATCCTAAATGAAAAATAAATTGGGTATGTGTTTGACCGTAGGGAGTGGCTGAGCATCGTAGAGATAATTTTTTTTTTTTTTGGATAGATGGGGGCTTAGATAGCCCAACGAAAAGCAAAAAGAAAAACAATTAGGGAACGTTCCTAAAACAGGGGAGACCAGTAAGGTCATCAAGTAAAGCTTGAGTAATATGCATGGGAGGCTGATCCAAGAAGTGCACACCCAAGTCACCATCAAGGCTACACTTAGCGAGGCTGTCGGCAACCTTGTTTATCTCTTTGTAGATGTGCATAACTCTGCAGTCAATGAAGGTGTTTTGCAATTCAATGCATGAGTTGATAATAGGCTTTAGAGGATGAAGCTCATTAACACCCTGGTTAATCATGTTCACAAGGAGTTCAGAATCGCACTCCACCTCCAGTCTTTCAATCTTGAGTTTAACAGCCATCTTCAGACCCAAGAAGAGCCCCCAAGCTTCAGCTTCAATCACTTCTCCAACACCTATGTGTGCACAGAAACCTTCAGTCCACACACCTGTATAGTCTCTGATAACACCACCAGCTCCTATTCGACCATTATGCACATTTCTAGCCCCATCAACATTAAGTTTAAACCATCCTGCATTAGGTTTGGTCCATTGGAGAGAAATACACTTGCTTCCTTGTTTCGGCTTACCAGCAGATTGAGCATTATACCAGGCAGTGGCATTATCAATAATAGTTTTCACAGGTTGGAAAGGTGGTTGCGTTTCCTCCTCGAAGACTGTTAAGTTTCTCCACTTTCATATTTGCCAACAAGTGAATATAAAAATAGAGCACCATTTCATACCTCCATAACAGCTCACTTTGCAATGGATATTGGCATTATACCAGCTAGACCAGTCAAGAGTGAGGGTTCTAGCAATAGTTTCAGAGCATATAATATTCTTCCAAATGCTCATAGCTCTCGGGCAGTCTCTCAAAAGGTGGAGGGTAGATTCTTGTTGTTGATTACACACAGGGCAAGTATCATCATTAGTAATCCTTCTTTTTCTTCTTTCCACATTTGTAAGAATCTTCCCATTAGTAAGCCTTCTTTTTCTTCTTTCCACATTTGTAAGAATCTTCCCAGAGATAAAATTTTAGTTTGTGTCTTTGTTAAAGTAACTTTTATGTTTTAGTCTAGTACTTGGACTCTGTCTTGGTCTCCCACTCTCCCTTTACTTTCTGGTAGGGACTTCCACTCAGTCTTGGTCTCTCTAGGTAAAGGGTGTTTCCTTCGATCCCAAAATATATCCACATTCATTTGTAGAACCTCAGAATATATCCACATTCATTTGTAGAACCTCAGACCAAGTATAGATTGGTACTACTGGTTTGGGGATGATCAAGATGAAACCCAACAAAGTAACCTTGTCCAAGGACGAGAAGAAGGAACTCCCAACAACACAGGTTATCTTGTTGTTTCAGTGGTTTTTCGTTCTGCTGCTGCTTCTTCCTTGCTCTGCCTCTGCTGCTTGTGACCTTGTGGATCAAGGTGCTCTCTTGTCCTTGTCCTTGGCTTTCAAGGTTTCATCGCCATTGAATTGGTCTGTCAGTGTTTCCTCTGATTGTTGCCTCTGGGACGGAATACTCTGCGGCCCAGATAATCGAGTCGTCCATTTATGGCTGCCAGGGAGAGGATTAAGTGGTTCAATCTCTCCGGCTATCACCAACCTCACCTATCTCACCCACCTCAGTCTTTCTCACAATTCTCTCTTGGGTCGTCTCCCAGATGGTTTGTTTTCCTCCCTCTTTCGCCTCCAAGTTCTGGACTTGAGCTTCAATCGTCTCAATGGCCAGTTACCAATTTCTTCTAATGAAACCAGCAATCTTCAGATTGTGGATTTGTCCAGCAATTACTTCAATGGAACAATCCCATCTTCGATCCTCATCCCATCCGTGGCTTCTGGCTCCCTCACCACTTTCAATGTCAGCAATAACAGCTATGCTGGTTCAGTACCTGTATCCGATTTGTGCAAAAATGGTAGCAATAACTCACTCACCATCTTGGACTTTTCCTTCAACGACTTCATCGACACAATTCCTGCTGGACTCGGCTCTTGTTCCAAGCTCCAAGTGTTTCGGGCAGGCTTCAATAATCTCTCTGGTTCTCTCCCTGATGACATTTTCAACGCAGCTGATCTCCAACAGCTCTCTCTGCCTGTCAATCGATTATCAGGTCCCATTAGCGATGGCATACTGCGTTTAACCAATTTGAGGATCCTGGAGCTTTACTCGAACCAACTCATGGGGAAAATACCAAGTGAAATTGGTATGCTTTTCAGGTTGGAAAAGCTGGTTCTTCACGTCAACTATCTCATAGGTGCCTTACCTCCATCTCTCAACAACTGCACAAGTCTATCCACCTTGAATTTGCGGGTGAACAACTTGACTGGAGTACTCTCTGCCTTCAATTTCTCTCCACTCCAACGCCTCACCACGCTCGACCTTGGCAACAACAACTTCACTGGTGAGTTACCACAAATTAAGCCTCTACTCTTGTAAGTCATTAACAGCAGTTAGATTTGCTAATAATCAGCTCAGAGGCCAGATATCACCTGAAATAGTTGGACTAGAATCCCTGGCTTTCCTTTCCATCTCTAACAACTTCTTAACCAATGCCACTGGGGCTTTTAGGATTCTAAGGGGTTTCAAGAATCTGACCACTCTGGTGCTCTCCAAGAGTTATATGAATGAACCTTTGCCAGATGATGAAAACCTAGTAGACCCTGATGGATTTCAGAATATACAGATTTTTGCTCTGGGTGGTTGCAATTTCACAGGTTCAGTGCCCACCTGGCTTTCCAAGCTTAAAAATCTTCGAGTCTTAGACCTGTCATTTAACCTCATAACTGGTCCAATTCCAAGTTGGTTTGGTAGTTTGCAAAACTTTTTCTACATGGATTTGTCCAATAACCTCCTTACTGGAGAATTTCCTAAGGAGCTCTGTGGAATGCCAGGTTTGACATCAAAAGCAGCCAGCGATCTAGCGGGCAGAAGTTATCTGGAGTTGCCGGTCTTTGTAAATCCCCAAAATACAACTGTTCTGCAGTACAATCAGCTGTCCAACCTCCCCCCTGCTATATATCTTGGTAATAACAGCCTTAGCGGCAATATCCCCGTGGAGATAGGGCAATTGCTGTTCATTCATGTGTTGGACCTTAGTCACAACAGCTTCTCTGGCAGCATCTCTGATCAGATTTCTTTTCTCACTGACTTAGAGAAATTGGATCTCTCAAATAACCACCTATCTGGTGAAATACCTGCTGCTCTCAAAGGTCTGCATTTCTTGTCTTTCTTCAGTGTGGCATACAATAATCTTCAGGGACAAGTGCCATCTGGAGGCCAGTTTAATACTTTTACAAACTCCAGCTTTGAAGGGAATCCAGGATTATGTGGCCCTCCAACTGGGCAGCGCTCTTGCTTTTCAAGCCCCGCAAGCCCTCCTGTATTTGCAGTTACTCAGAGATCTTCAGATAAGATTCTTAATGCACTCATCGTTGGGATCACTTTCGGCATTTTTTTTGGTGTAGGTTTTGTCATTGGTTTTAGTATTGATGACAAGAAAATTCCATTAATAGGTTGGTGTGAGAAGAAATTAGTTCTTCATCGAAAAAGAAGAAGATACTAGATTAGTGTATGGATATATTAACCTGTAATAGGTTCTGATTTGTGACTCGTTTAATTATACTGCGTCTTCATTGCATGATAATGCATATTAGTTTTGAAAGACTGAGAAACAGCACTGGCAGTCGGAGGTTACAGTATGATAAAAAATATATATAAAAAAAAAAAAAGTCCAACAACCCTTGATCAAAGAAAAGAAGAAATATATAATAAATTCCAACGCCCAAGACTAAACTAGCAGTCGCACACGTCCCTGTCCTCAAAGTAAACGCTTTTGTAAATGATTTGTATATTAATGGTCATATATTACTTGCATAACAAGGTAGGTAACACCCGACAACTTGATTAATTAATGGTACTTATACTTATATATATATATATATTTCCATCTTGAATTCGACCTTCCAATCAATGCAATTTGATTTTTGTAACAACATTACGAGTCAAAATTGGATTCCTCATGGCATGGGTGAAATGTGCCAAAATTAATGATGAAAATTTTCTTACTATAGTGCATGATGTTCTAAAACAATGGCTTCTTTAATATTCACAAATCCGACTTGCAAGGGAGCATGCAAACTATTTAGAGACGTAATGAAATGTCAAGTACTTATGAGCACCGAAAACACTTATTTTTTAATTTTTTCATGTTTTAAATAAAAAATAAATAGTGAGAATATCTGTCCCGACGAATAGTTCGTCGGCAAAAGTGTTGTTATTATTTTTTTAAAATTACAAATTATGTCAAAATATTTTCATCTTGGGTTCGACCTCACAATCAATGCAATGGTACTTTGGCAACCACATTGGGCGTTAATATTGGGTTCTTCATGGCATAGGTGAGTTGTGCCAAAACGATGACAAATTTCTTACTATATATAGCACATGATTTTCTAAAACAACATTATTTCATGGTTGGGCTTAAAACATGTCAATAGAGTGTCCAAAATAATTTCCAATGATATTTTGAGTTAAATTGGAGTTGTCATATCCTTTTCCTTGCATAACTCAAACTAGTTTCTTTAATGTAAGAGGGTTTAGTGTATTTAATTTTCTTCAACTATATGGTGCCGAGGCATTGAATATCAACTATCGTTAACAAAGGTGACAATTGATTGCAAGACTAATCAATAGTAGTTCTGATTCCCTTGTTCTTCAACTTTTCAAGGTACGTAGACTAAATCATGGCTGAAACAGTTCCACAATCTTCCATCGACGTCAACTATGTCGCCGAGCTTGTGTCAGTCAAACTCACCAGAGAAAACTATCTCCTCTGGAAATCTGCGTTCGTCCCCGTTCTCAAAACCTATAATCTCTTCAACATCGTCCAAGGAACAGAGCAGTGTCCAAACAAGGACAACACATGCCGGATACTGATCACCAAAACCCTATCCGAGGCCACACTAGCATACATAACAAGATGCCAAGGCTCAAGCGCCCGGGACCTGTGGCTATACTTGGAAAAAGAATTCGAGGAGAGTGCAAAGTCCCACGTGATGTGGCTCAGGTCTCGCATCCGAACCCTCAAGTACGGATTCACCTCAAAACCGTCGAGTTACTTTGAATCGGCGAAGCAGATTGCTGATAAACTCGCGGCTGCCGGGTGTCCGGTCAGTAACAGTGAGTTTGTTGCTCTTATTCTTAACGGACTTTCATGTCTTGATGAGGACTTTGTTACCATGATTCGTAAAAGGAAGGATCTCGATCATATGAGTCCAGAGGATCGAGTTGCAAGACTTGCTAGAGAGATATGAATATGAATGTACAGTTAAGGGCGCTGTTGTGGCAGCTTGTCTGTGGCTTGGTTATATGCTTATTCGTCTTTCCAGGTCAAAAGCTAAATGATCAGTGTGTATGTATCATACCTTTTTTCCGATGAGGATCATGCGTGATGAGTTAGCTAGCTGTTGAATGTTATTATCATTATTAACTCTTGTGTTAACTCTTGCGTTTTGCAAATCAATGAGGTTGTTGAGAAAGTTTTTCTCTAGCTTCTTATTTTTCAAATTGAAGAAAACTTAAAAATATGAAAATATTCTATTCTCGACTTTCTTACAAATACTCTTACAAATACTCTAAATGAACTTAATTGAGGAACCAAATTAAGTGTCAAATATCGATTTTTACATGGTTTTTTTTCTCCAGTAAAATTCTCGACAACGCGAAGAAAATTTATTTAAAATAAAATAAAATAGTACACCAAAAGAAAGAGGACATAAACCTTACTCCACAAGAACAAACAACAGAAACATGAAACTCTCAACAAAGCAACTAACAGAAGCGAAAGTTAGGGCCAAGTCCTACCAAATCAAGTTTGATGAATTTATGCCATGATTTGCCAAATTATTTGCAACTTGGTTACCCTCACGAAAAATATGAGAAGAACAAAACTGCATTTGAGAAATTTGGTACAAGCAATTTCTTCACGTACTCTACAGTTAACTGTCAAGGCACTAAATCAGGAGAACGAATGAAATTAAGAACAAGTTCTGAATCCACTTCCAACCAAATGTGCTTCCAATCTCTAACCCAAGCTAATTCAATAGCTTGGATCACGCCATAACTTCAGTGGCAACTAAACTTGGAATGCCTAAATTAGCACAAAAAGCACAAGAATCTTTCTCTGTAGTTTCGAAAAACTCCACCATAACTAGCTTTATCGGAACCACTTTTCCATCATTCCATGCCACATCAGTATTAACTTTGATACACCCATAGAGAGGAGCGAGGATGCCAATTGACTTCAATTATTCTTGGAGTGCGACACAGTCTACACTGAGCACCAATTTTCTTCAAAACGACAAGCTCTTAAGATGTATTATTTAACAAGCTCTTCGATTTTTACATGGTTTATGTGAAGCATGCCGAACTGAGAAAAAAAATTCTTGATACCATGTAGTTTTCATTATATATAAAAAAAAATTCTAAAATTTTCATGACTTTATACTATGAAAGAGGTCACAATCCCAAGAAAACCAATTGCATGAAGTTTGATAATAGAGAAGTAATTCATTTTCTATGTTCGTAAATATAGAAAAGAAAAATATACTTATGTTGGACTTCCCTCTAGTCCCCCGATCCTTATTAGATCTATTCAAGGAGCCGTATGGGTACGTGAAAATCTCATGTACAATTATGAATTATGTAATGAAAAGTTTTTCTTAAGTTTCGGGGAAATGTTTTTCTCAATTTAGTATTGGAAAAAAAATATTGAGAAAATGAAAATACCCCAGTTTTCAATTGGGCTAAATTAACTTAAGGGACAAATTGAGGGTCACAACTCATAAGTCAATTTCTGCATGATTTGTGTGAACTGAATTGATGAAAATACTTGCCGGGTTGAATACTTGAATTTCGATATATGGTCATATTTGGCCCAGACTTAACCATCACTAGCCCACCGAGGAACAGAAAATTTCACCGCTGGCAGTTCACCGTCTCCAGAAATCTTCAGTAAATAATAGCTAATTTACTGGCAGTTCTACTGCTGGGTAAAACATATATAATTGATTAATTGCTATTTAAAATGCGGTTTCTGTTGCTCGATTTCCAGAGCTTTTGGAAACACAAAATAGTGACCCCCCAGAACCAAGCTAAGGTAAGCTCCATTTTTATCATGTACATTCTATTTTGTCAGCTTCTCTTCTCTGTCTAATTACTCGAACTCACAAGAATCTATGATCATACCTACAATAGAATTGGACAAAAATTGGTAATCCCAGTGCAAAAATTCTTGATTTTGGTTTTTCCTAAATGCAAAGTAAATTGGGTATGTATTTGATCGTAGGGAGGGGCTGAGCATCGTAGAGATAAAATTTAAGTTTGTGTCTTTGATAAAGTAACATGTACTTTTCTAAGAAAGCACAAGTCTTTCTTGGCTTATTCTCAGTCCAATAGTAGGACTAGTCCTGATTCCCTTCAGTGACAGATATGGATATAGCATATTGTAATTTTTGGTACTGAATGCAGTCTTTACTTGTATGGATACTGAGCCATTCACTTTTTCCTTTTAGTTTGTTTCTCCAATCCAGATACAATGATAAGCATAGATTGTATTTGTTCATTGTGAAGCATTAGTAGTATTAATGCTCCACAATGAACAACGACGAAGAACACAACCGAAGTCTTTTTGGGTCAATGGGTTGTCCTTGTGCTGCTGCGTCGCTTTTCCTCTGCTGCCTGTGACCAATTGGATCATGATGCTCTTCGTCCTTGGCTTTCAAGGTATCATCTTTCATTTGTATGGATGCTGAACCTGTTATTTTTCTCTCTTTAATTTGCTCTTCATTTGTTTTCTCTACCAACCCATCAATTTCTGCTTTCAAGTTATTACAACGGGTCAGTACGTAGAGCAACGAACAACCCATCAAGTTTTGTCTTTCACATAATAAACAAGATTTACAGGGCAGGGAAAGTCCAGCCCTCAAAGTCAATTGACCTCTTTTGCCAAAAAAAAAAGTCAACTGACCTCTTTCATGGCTGCTAAGTTAGCTAACCCTGCCCTCACGTAAACGCTTTTTTTATGTGTTTTATTCAAGTACTTGGACTCTGTCTTGGTCTCCCTTTTCTTTCTGGTAGTGACTTGGAAAGGGTGTTTTCTTCCATCCCAAAAATATTTCCACATTCGTAGAACCTCAGACCAAGTATAGATTGGTACTAGAGGTTTGATGATGATTAAGATGAAACCCAGCAAAGTAACCTTCTACAAGGACGAGAAGAAGGAGGTCCCGACATCACAGGTTATCTTTTTGGCCAAAGGGGTATTTGTTCTGCTGCTGCTTCTTCTTCCTTGCTCTGCCTCTGCTGCTTGTGAGCCTGTGGATCAAGATGCTCTCTTGTCCTTGGCTTTCAAGGTTTCATCGCCATTGAATTGGTCTGTCAGTGTTTCCTCTGATTGTTGCCTCTGGGAAGGAATACTCTGCGGCCCAGATAATCGAGTCGTCCATTTATGGCTGCCAGGGAGAGGATTGAGTGGTTCAATCTCTCCGGCTATCACCAACCTCACCTATCTCACCCACCTCAGTCTTTCTCACAATTCTCTCTTGGGTCCTCTCCCAGATGGTTTGTTTTCCTCCCTCTTTCGCCTCCAAGTTTTGGACTTGAGCTTCAATCGTCTCAACGGCCAGTTACCAATTTCTTCTAATGAAACCAGCAATCTTCAGATTGTGGATTTGTCCAGCAATTACTTCAATGGAACAATCTCATCTTCGATCCTCATCCCATCCGTGGCTTCTGGCTCTCCTCTCTCACCACTTTCAATGTCAGCAATAACAGCTTTGCTGGTTCAGTACCTGTATCCGATTTGTGCAAAAATGGTAGCAATAACTCACTCACCATCTTGGACTTTTCCTTCAATGACTTCATCGACACAATTCCTGCTGGACTCGGCTCTTGTTCCAAGCTCCAAGTGTTTCGGGCAGGCTTCAATAATCTCTCTGGTTCTCTCCCTGATGACATTTTCAACGCAGCTGATCTCCAACAGCTCTCTCTGCCTGTCAATCGATTATCAGGGCCCATTGGCAATGGAATAGTGCGCTTAACCAATCTGAGGATCCTGGAGCTCTACTCGAACCAATTTGCGGGGCCAATACCAAGCGATATTGGTAAGCTTTTCAGGTTGGAAAAGCTGGTTCTTCACATCAACAACCTCACTGGTGCCTTACCTCTATCTCTCAACAACTGCACAAATCTATCCACCTTGAATTTGCGGGTGAACAACTTGACTGGAGAACTCTCTGCCTTCAATTTCTCTACGCTCCAACGCCTTACCACGCTCGACCTTGGCAACAACAACTTCACTGGTGAGTTACCACAAAGCCTCTACTCTTGCAAGTCGTTAACAGCAGTTAGATTTGCTAATAATCAGCTCAGAGGCCAGATATCACCTGAAATAGTTGGACTAGAATCCCTGGCTTTCCTCTCCATCTCTAACAACTTCTTAACCAATGCCACTGGGGCTTTTAGGATTCTAAGGGGTTTCAAGAATCTGACCACTCTGGTGCTCTCCAAGAGTTATATGAATGAACCTTTTCCAGATGATGAAAACCTAGTAGACCCTGATGGATTTCAGAATATACAGATTTTTGCTCTGGGTGGTTGCAATTTCACAGGTTCAGTGCCCACCTGGCTTGCCAAGCTTAAAAATCTTCGATTCTTGGACCTGGGATTTAACCTCATAACCGGTCCTATACCCGGTTGGTTGGGTAGTCTGCCAAACCTTTTCTACATGGATTTGTCCAATAACCTCCTTACTGGAGGATTTCCCAAGGAGCTCTGTGGGATGCCAGGTTTGACATCGAAAGCGACCAGCGATCTAGCGGGCAGAAGTTATCTAGAGTTGCCAGTCTTTGTAAATCCCCACAATACAGGTCTTCAGCAGTACAATCAGCTGTCCAACCTCCCCCCTGCTATATATCTTGGTAATAACAGCCTTAGCGGCAATATCCCCGTGGAGATAGGGCAATTGCAGTTCATTCTTGTGTTGGACCTTAGTCACAACAGCTTCTCTGGCAGCATCCCTGATCAGATTTCTTTTCTTACTGGCTTAGAGAAATTGGATCTCTCATATAACCACCTATCTGGTGAAATACCTGCCGCTCTCGAAGGTCTGCATTTCTTGTCTTTCTTCAGTGTGGCATACAATAATCTTCAGGGACAAGTGCCATCTGGAGGCCAGTTTAGTACTTTTACCGACTCCAGCTTTGAAGGGAATCCAGGATTATGTGGCCCTCTCACTGTGCAGCAATTTTGCCCTTCAAGCCCTGCAAGCACTGCAAGCCCTCCAGTATTTGCAGTTACTCAGAGATCTTCAGATAAGATTCTTAATGCACTCATCGTTGGGATCACTTTCTGTATTTTTTTGGTATAAGTTTTGTCATTGGATTTAGTATTGATGACAATAAAACTCCATTAATTGGTTGGTGTGAGAAGAAATTAGTTCTTCATCGAAAAAGAAGAAGATACTCGATTAATGCATGGATGTATTCAAACCTGTAATAGGTTCTGATTTGTGACTCATTTAATTATACTGCCTCTCCATTGCATGATAATGCATATTAGTTTTGAAAGACTGAGAAACAGCACTGGCAGTCAGAGGTTACAGTTTGATTAAAAAAAAATGTCCAACAACCCTTGGTCAAAGAAAAGAAGAAATATATAATAAATTCCAACGCCCAAGACTAAACTAGCTAGCAGTCGCACACACTGTCGTCCCTGTCCTCAAAGTAAACGCTTTTGTAAATGATTTGTATATAAATTAATGGTCATATATTACTTGCATAACAAGGTAGGCAACACCAGACAACTTGATTAATTAATGGTACTTATACACGATTTCAACGTAAGCAGTTGTTATTGATTGTTTTCATGTAAATTAGTGTGTATTTTCTTTAATTTGTTTGGTGTATGTTTGGTATGTATTTCAGTAAATGAATCGCAGTATCTGATATTACTTAATTCAGGCCAGGTAGCCTTTGTATTATACATTCAAGCTTTCTTTCATTGTTTAAGCCTAAGGGCTAACAATGTGATACAACTCATTAGTCTCTTTGTAAGAAATTTAATTCCCTATGATTGTGTGATCAGTTCCTTAGTAGTTCAACCAAGTCCTGTACAATCTTATATTCCTTATATGTCACTTGGCAGTAGCAGCCTCCCCTGCTTAATTATTATCATTTGTCCATGTCAAATTGTCAACTCTCTGCCCTCATGTTGATAATTAATTCAACCGTTCATATTATAAATTATCATTTATAGATCACGTCTGTAAAAAATAATCGAATCAAAGATTGTTAAACCATTCAACTACATGAACAGATTAGCTCCCCATAATCGTAGACTATACCAATACTTAGATTGTATCGAACTTGTTTACCACATGGAGAGTAACTTTCTTGCTTTTACTTCATCTTTTCATTTCTAATTTCTCCTAGCGCCCGGCGTGAATAAAACTAGAAGGAAAAAAAATCTTAAATTATGGAGTTTAATTGTAGACAAAATTTAGTTTATTGGATTAGCAAAATTTCTTAATAGGGTTTAGGGCCCTAAGTTTCCTAATCTTTGTTGGCAAAGGCTTTTGCAATCCTCGTAGATTAAGGAAAGACCTTTTTTTTTTCTCAACCTTTTGGCCAAAAGAAGACAGGAAATATTAATTCTTAATCCTTATGGGTTAAGGCTGTGCGTATGTTATATATCTGTGTGTGTGTGTGTGTAAACGTATGTGTGTCTTGCTATTAGAGATCAATCGATATATACTAATCAGTTTCTGGCTATTCTGCATCGATCAGAGCCGAAGATGTCTACTGAGGAGCGTGAATTTTATTGCTCAGCTCGTCAACCAACGTTTGGTAATTTGGAAAGAACTGCAGGCGAGAACGCGGTGGTGGAAATAAAGTTTTTGAAGGTGATCAAAAACTACCGGAGGAACGATCCAGCTGTTAGTTGCAAACGAAGGACCATCGTCGCTGTAGAAGAATTTTTGGTAAATTTCTTGGAAGTGAAGCAATTATCCAATAGGAACTATTACACAGGGGAAATCTCCGATTGGCTTTCATGCATTCATGTCCCCAAAAATGAGCATCCACCTCTTATTCGCAAGATATTCAAGGCCTTTGACAGGGCAGCTTCCCCCAAGCTACGCTTTGAGGTGAACATAGAGGACCGTCGCCGGCGTTGTGTGGAGGACAGTTTTATTCTCACAACTGAAACATCTATGGCGACGGGTTTCTCCGTCAGGCTTGTTCAATCCGAATTGGAAGCTATTGTTACGCGCACGCCGTCGTGCGCTATTTGCATGGAGCGTCTTGATGAATGGTGGACGATCCAACAGCGACCAGGACGCAAGCGTAAGAGGATTGCAAAGAAGAAACTGATGATCACGCGCTTGCCCTGCGAACACCATTATCATGAAGAGTGCATTGGCCGCTGGCTCATGAACAAGAGGTTGTGTCCCTTGTGCCGAAACCCAGTCCCACGTAGGAAAGGAAACCTAATTCCAGTTGGAAGAGAGTGATGTGCTGTGTACGTGCGCCGTTGCTAGCTAGCTAGCTACTTATCCCTAGCTTGTAGTGTTTGTATCAAATTGCTACTGGAAGTAACCAAGTTTTATTACATAAATTTATTTGATTTTGGCATTTTAATTGCAACTTCTTAGCCATCAAGCTAAGTTGATTGATATTCATGAATCTTCAACCCATACAGAACATCATTTGGAATGAGCTTTAACCCATTCTAGAAGCCTAGAAGAATCCGCATGCATGTACGTAGTTTCACTTGGAATGAGCTTTTTGATTTTTTTTTTAAACAATAAATGAGCTTTTTGATTGATGGCGATTAGTCTCGATGATATATATTGTCAAGTACTATGTCTGTCTTCACATACATCAAGTTACTACTTTTGTGTTTGAAGTATTTCAATATATTTCAATTTTATCTGAAAATTCTAGTATACACACGTGTATGTTATGCATCCTCGACCTTTATCTTTGGATTAGCATATTTTGAGGATGAGATCAATAGCATAATATCATCTGACAGTTCTGCATAGAGATGTTTTATAACATGCATAGATATATAATAGTTATATCATATCTGAATTTGTTACAGGAGTACAAAGTTTTATCAGAACTAGTTACAAGAATACTACTTGCTTAAACTTAATTTCGTAAATGTATTCTCTACTTGAAATTCATTTTGATTCGATCCTGCCCTTTATTGCAGACTAAATCAGGAGTGAGAAGGGTTTCTTTGTTGAACTTTATTTGGAAAAGAGAAATTAAAAATGTACAAGAAAAAAAAAATTGTCATATGAAGGAGAAGAGTATGAATTATACAATGTACGTACGTAAAAGAATTTCTTTCCAATAAGGGTGTCAGGTGTGCAAAAAATCAATCAAACTAACCGAAAGTTTTGGTTTGGTTTGGTTTTTTAATGTTCAAACATTGAAACTTGGTTTATTACAAAACCAAATTGATTTAGAACCGGTTTGGTTTGGTTTACGAGTTGCTCAAACCAATGTTAACAGAACCAAACTGTTAAATGTACATTATTAAAAAAATTGATAGAGATATTTGTAATTTTCCAAGAAGTCTAAAGCCTAAAAAATCTATAAATTGTCAATATCAAATAATCTATAAATTTTCAATATCATAGAGACTGATATTTTAGTAGAAGAAAAAAAATATTAATTCATTTTTCATCTATCTTTGATGGAAGATAAAACACTTCGTTTTTATCTATAAGACTATAAATTTCCAATATAAAAAAAAACTATGATATTTTAGTAGAAAAAAATAATAATACATTCTTTATCTATCTTTAATGGAAAATAGCATGTATAGATGATTAGATGTAGTTGAGAACTACAAAAAAAATATTCCATAATTGTTTTTGTATGGGCTATCATATGTAAAAAAGAAGAATATGTGTTTAAACGAATTAAATGTATTTAAATTTGTCTTTTAAAACAAAAATCATTTTGCAGAATTTTATTTTTAGTAGACCCGGCCCAGCCTAGAAAAAACGAGGGATGCCCGGCCCGGTTCATGTGGACGGCCCCGGGTTTTCAATTTTTCATTAAAACATGACTCTTGTATCGTCGTCGTCCTTATCTCCTCCATAAACCCTCAGCTCGAAAAAATCCCCAATCAAAGTCTTTCTCTACTTGTCCGAGTAAAACCCCCTAAAAAGCTTTTCATTTCTTCTTCACCAATCTTAAACCCCCAATGGAACAACCACTGACCCCAAACTCCAAACCCCAAAATCCCAACACCACCACAACCGAGTCCACAGACCCAAATGCCCAAAAGAGGAAGCTGCCTACCCCACAAGAGCTCATCTCCCACTATGAATCCCAAGGGCTTGACACCCAAGAAGCCTCTCTGAAGGTCATAGGGGACCTCCAGACCGCCCTGTTTAGGGTCATATCTTCTGGAAGAGGCAGAAAGGACAAGCTTTTGGCTGAGACTTCAAGAAAGATTGACAACACCAACAAAAGCCTTGCCATTCTTAATATGAAGCTTGACTCCAAACCTGGGTATGGTGAATCTTTTGCTATTGGGGTTGCTTCTGGGCTCACCTTGCAAGGCATTGGGAGTGTTCTGCCTCATGTAATCAAGGGTTTTGGAGACATTTGGAATTCTGTCAGGAATGTCAACAAGGAAAATCCTTGAATGGGATTTCTTCTTGTGGTTTTTTCAATCTAGGATGTTCTTTTTCTCATTGTTTTTGGGGGCTTTCGGGTATTTGAATATGTAAAAGTGTGGTTTATTGATGTGAAATGAGAGTAATTTGAATTTCCATTGAAAGTTGATGTTGCTTTTACTTTAGCAAAGGACATTTGTATGGGATGATTTTTTGCTTATATCCTAGTCTGCATTGTTGTTGAGGGTTTTGACTTGGCTTAGCTTAGGATTGCTTCTCTTAGTTGAAGATCAGTTTGGTTCAATTGGGTTCAACCATTGGATCAAAATCTAATGGTGGTTAATTGAGCTTGGCCAAAACTTCAGAAATTAAAGTAAAGTCAAGCATGAAGAGACATTTTTCTCAACACTTTTGACTACCACATGTTACACATACTAACTATGGTTAATCTTATCTTTCAAAAAACTATGGTTAATCGTTTGTAAACAATACTATGGGAGGTCATTTCATTCATGATTGAACTACGTAAAAGAAAAAAAAAGGACTAACAAAATCAGAAGTGAATCTAAAATGATCCAAACCTATCATCTATTCACAGCTCCTCTAATGAGTTCTTTCAATGCCCAAACTTGGTAGCACAAGAAGTCAAGAAGCCTTTGCGATTACAGTTTTTGGTTACATTGGAGAGGGTGGAACCTCTTGACCTATACTAGTCCAAACCCAGTTCCCCTTGCCTTTGTGACTACACGTTTCTTCCGAGAATTGAAGGGCACATTCTACTTCAATATTGTGGTCATTATCTGGAATATCGATCTACAAGCGCCTTGGCCTTCTCTGGTGCAAAAAACCGTGCCTGCACATGAAAACCATGATTTATAGCAACATATAGTTACACAAACACACGTAAGCACTTAGGATATCTTAGTACCGCATCTAGTTCACACAAACACAGATGCCAAATCCCATCTTAATTTCTTATTCACCTCAGAGAATGGTAAAAAGTTGTTGGATAGGTTTTTATTGAAGCATTGCTGATAGCACAAAATAAGGAGTGAGGCCAGAACGGACGTGAACCAAGTTGATTTACAAATTTAAAAAGAAAATTGAAATGTCATCCTTCAAGTTATATAGGCCATGGGGTTCGACCAACTGGAAGAGTATCATATGGCTTTCGTAGCAATTCTAACAAATGTACTTGAGATAATAATGAAAAGAATCCAGATAACTGATAAATCCCTTCGTGTTGTAGCCTATTGTGGCAGGTTCAATACTGTTAGACCTTTTTGTTAGAGACCCATTCAGGTAGGATAATGTCCACATGAAATTTAAGCCGCTCAAAGCCAGTTCTTGCACACATTTTATAGATGGAATTGTATGTTAATTGAATAATCTTCATATGTAATGTGTATGTTGGTGTGTAAGAGTATAATTCTACAATAGACTTTATCTGACACTAGACATTCATAGATTTGCATGTATAAACATCCATGTAATGCATGTGTGTAGATGCGTGCAGGTGTATCTAAAAAAATATAGTTCATGTGCCAACAGAAAATTCATATATTTACCTGTATGAACATCCGCTCCGCCTCTCCACCTTTACCATTTTCTCTCAAAATAATTCCCTGCAGAAGCGTTAAAGGAATAAACCTTTATTAGAAATTTTTTTGATAAGAAATACCTAGGGTCTAGCACAACTTACCAACCAAAAAATAAGAAAAAGAGAAAAAGAAAAACCTTAGCCAAGTAACCACGGAAGTCATTTGGATGACTAGAGATGAGCCGATCATAGACAGAGACAGCATCACTGATATGGCCCCAATCTGAATAGGCTTTTCCAAGAAGTAATTCGACCTGATTATTCATGACATAACCAAACAAGGAAAAAAAAAAAACAGAATCAGGTTTTGCATAACAAGAAGCTATTGAACCCAAAACATTGTAAACCTTAAACAGAAGAAAAATATGAAAGATTAAGTTGGGATATTACATAGCTTTTATTAAAATAAATAAATGGTCAAAAGATTCTCCCCATCAAATCTTGCTAAATTTTTTTGGTTTCATCTGGTTCTTTCTCACTCTAAAAGCAAAAGTGCATAGTAGCCATTTCAATGACACCAAAATATGTAAATGCTATCGAGGATCCGCGACTCACTTGAATAGGATCCACCTGCATTTCAGTCGTACTGCTTGCAGCCTTTGCTTCTGGGTTGTCTGCATTCATACGTGATCGACAGGCAAGAAGAAATTGAACAGCCTACACACAGAAAGGTACCAGTTTGGGCAAGTTCAGGAATATGAATTAGCATAATCTAGAGCAGGTAAAATCATCTTATCTGTCATACCTAATAAGTAATAACATGAAAGCATTAATTTTTAAGTTGGCATTCTATATTATTTGGACCCTGACTAAGGACCTCAACAAGAATGCAATTAGAGAAGAATTCTGAAATGACGGTTAGCGTAATCAACAGGAGTAATGGAAAACCTCATCTGGTTTTTTAGCAGCAAGTAATGCATTTGTAAGGCCACGCATAACTTCAAATTTGAGATCTTTGGACACCTGTCACACAATAACATAGCATTCATGTAAGGCATTTTATTGAACTTGTGCCAGTAATGGTTTATGAATATTATCAACTATCAAAATATATCAATTCATCTTCCATGACAGGAATTATTTGAAATCTATTTCTACCAAGCTCTTTGAACTGTTTTGTAGGTGAAGTTAGCTGTGATTAGTGTGCGAAGTTGTCGGAAGACTGACCGTTGAAGAAACCTTATATGCAGCAACACTCCCTTCATAATCTTTCAGTTCATATTTTACTTCTCCAAGCAAACGAAAAACTTCAGGATCACTTGGTTTTTCCTGTGTAACCCCACCCACCCCCACCCAAAACAGGGTTAATATGGCGTTATCAGCAGGAGAAGTTTCTTTTAAACAAAATATTGAAAATAATAATAATAAATGAAGCACCCCGCGCCACATACAATGTTCTATAAATCTAAAAGCGAAAAAAACAAACAAACAAACCTTAGCCAAGTCCTCAAGCAGAGTTGAAGCCCGAGTATATTCTCCTAATTCTGCTAAAGTTACAGCAGCTCCCTGCAAAGCCCCAAGAAAATATTTAAAATGGCTGCCACAGGAGATTTGACGGTAAACCAGAACCATAAGCAATCAAGTAAGACCTTCGGGAATTTCCTTACTCTTTACAAGTGCTCTTCATTGCCAATTCTATGAAAATATAGCTTCTTTCTTCTTGGTTCTGTGTTTATTTTGTTTATGTTCAAAGATAATAATAAAAGATATAGGCTCATCAGTCCATTTATTAGTCTCTTTTTCCAAATTTTCTTTTTCTCCACCATGTTCCTATATCTAGTGATCGAATTAGTAAACACTTTCCAACAGATGGATATGAATGGGTACTTCTCCAATCCTATATTTGACGTAAATTCAAAAAAAAATATTGAAAATCTTAAAAATAATCATAAAGACTTCTAGCATCAATAAATTTCTAATCTTCTAAGTGACGTAAATTCTGAGTGTAAACTAACAAATCATTTGAATTGCATTCATGTGTAAACTTTATTGTTACACCTTGCAACCAGCACTGGCATAAACAATTGATTCTCACATTAGCTATCCCATCATCCTGCTTGAAACCAGGAATGATATCTTTACTCAAAAACCAATATGGCAAAAAAAAAAAAAAAAGGAGTTTCAAGTAGACATCAACTAAATAGAAACAGTGTATAACCCGAATATGTAAACTTCTAATATAAGCAGTACCAGGATTCAGCAACCATGGAAGAAGAATATAATGTTTTGTAACATGATATGACTTACCTCAAGAGCAGTTGTATCTTTTGGGAAGTTACTAAGTGTTGCTTCATATTCTTTCAACCTAGTCTGCCACAAATTAAAAGTACAAGTGTTAATGTGATAAATTAGAACTACTATTAGTAATAATAAATGATTATTCCTAACAATTACAAAAACTTTTATTACATTTATTAAATTATTACTACTGCTACTAGTGATAATATTATTATGGGATTTTATGTATGGATCAGCCGCAATCTGTCCTGTAAAATCATCCCGAATTTATCTTTTCTAATTCTATAATCACTATCTTCTACTTTATTTCCCGCTGTTACATATCAGAAGCATTTCTCCATATCTAGCGTCAGCTTGGTGCTTTCAGTATTTTACACATCTTTCAGAAATGACCTATACTGAAGTGAGTAAGCTAGGAACCAATTTTATAAACAGAACAAATATACTAAACAGAAAAAACGAGAGTTTTCATATGAACATTACCTGAAGTGACACTTTCTCTTCTTCAGACAGTTTATTACTGGTTAGTGCAGCATCCTCAGTAGGACTGACACTGAAAACTTGAAGACCATATCAAATTGAAATCACTCTTCTGGCATTACTCAACAATCAACTGCTAAAATAAAACACTATTAACGGGACATAGAAAGCAATAAAAAAATATCAATAGTTTCAACCGTTATCTCCTTTTAAGAGAAACCTTCAAAAGTTGTACTACAATAGTGGCAAACCATATGTTACTATAATATAGATACAATTGTACATTAAATCAAGTGGTCATTTAAAGAAAAGAAAGCTACCAAAATAAGAATATTCAAATCTTAAAAAAAAAAAAATTAATCTACTATGTCATACCTGCTGGAAGGAAGAAAGTCCCCCAAAGCAAAAACCAAACCAAATACTAGTACAGCTACGCCTACTCCAATCTATTCCATGACAAAAGCTGAATTAGTTATATGTGTACTGAGAACAATGACTCTTAGAGTCTTAGCACAACCTATGGGTTAGAAAGCACGAAGCAGAACAAGTTACCTGTGTACCAAGTCCAATTGTTTTCTTCTCCGACTCAACAGGTGCATCATAATCAATTGCTCCATATTCCTCTTTGTCAACTGTTTTCTTCTGCTCAAGTGCTGAACTGAATGTTCCACATAAGGCATGATACTTGATGAAAATAATTCTTAAAAAGATTATGCATATGAAACCATCCAATCAGCTACTATGATATGCTAATGAGCAATACACATACAGTCATACATATTGCTGCAATAGCATGCAACGAGTTATAAAAACATCATGAACATTATATAGATGGTGTTAGGTAATGCCGAATGGTGAAAAGAAATTGGTGCACTCAATTTCAATCAGTACAATAAAGGCTTAGTTGTGACGTGTGAGTGCAGTCTACTATTTTTTGAGCAGTTAGTATGGTTACTTAGTTTGCAGTACTTTCTAAAAATTATGAACACCATAGATCCAAAAAGTAATCAACACTCTAATTTGACCTCTAAGCAAAAACATATTCATACCTTCTAACTGCTTCCAGACGTTCCTCAAACTCAAGGTCGCCAAGATTTCTCTTTACCTTCCCATCAAATCGAGAACTTAATCCAGGCGCCTCTACAAAGAAAATGTCACCTTGACTTGAATGAAATAAATCCAATAGAAGAATACAAGGAACAGGTCTTACTAATCAACACGAGACTGGGACTCCAAATTGATTAAATAAGGCATGGTAATATGATTGTCCATGCAAATTACAAGCATGTCCAAGCCTCCAAATGGGTCGTGTATTTTGCAAAATATCTAAATAAATGCAAGTTACTACTAGCCAAAAGTAAAGTGCAAGTTTCAGATACCAATATAGCAAGGTATGCAAAACAAACAGCACGAGACTGATCTTTGTATTCGTTCAAACATAGGTTTAGTCAAGGAATATACAGATCAATCCTAGATATAAATGTGTTTTAGTACAAATTAGTCAGGCCAGTACTAGTCCACTTACGAGTCGAAACAGCACCAGACCGTTTAGTGGTTGATTTCCTGCACTAGGAAATAAACAGGATTAGACATCATTGTAACTGTTACACAAAAAAAGGTTGATTTCAATCTTACAAAGATCAAGCTATTGGTGAAAACATTTGATGATATGAATGGAAGGATACCACAGAGCAGTTGCAAATTCAAATTACCATACAAAATTTCACCTGGTGTTCAAAAATTCACTACACATTTGCATTAGCCATATATGCATTTCAATTAACAAGACCCAATTGAAATTCATGCATTAGACAACAAAAGAAATCAAACTACAAAGCACAAAATGCATTCAAGAATGTACCTTTGTTGAAAACCCGTCCCCTTCTGCTCAACTGAGGCAGTGGCCTTGTTTTCCTGGGTGTGTTAAACCAAAATTAAGCTCAAAAGAAACAAATTTTATTAAACGATTAGGAAAAGACTTAATCTTGGTCATCAATTGGAGACGTAGTACCTGGTTGAGGTTGTTCTTTTTCTTGCTGCTCTTGTTGTTAGTTTTGGTTCCGAACCCAGGCCTGGGCTTCGAATCAGAGCATTGGATACGAAGCATAACGAAACGACACGTCGTCATCGCCGTCGTTGTTCCTGCCGCGATCATCATGACTGTGTTTTCGCGGCTTTTTACCGGAAAAATATTCAGATTGATGGGCTGCTCTGTTTTAGTTCTGGTGCGAAGTGCACACACTCGCCGAGTCCAAAATGTTTAAGCCAAAGCATTCATATTGGGGCCCTCCAGATAAGATCTTTGACACGTCACACACACAAATGTAGGACTGTTCTTCTTACACATTTCTCTTTTTGGATTCAAAACATAATTTTTTGATAGATTTAACATTCTATATGGGATGATGGGCACTCTCTTCATCATCGCCTCATCTCAAGTTGCAAAGCCTAGCTCATGTTGTGCATAATCTAGGTTGGAGACAACATTATTTTGTTAAACTCATTAACAACTTCAAGGAAAGTTTTTGAGCTATAGCAACACATTTTTATAAAAATATGTCAAATTTCAAACATGAGCAAATTACTTACGATGAGTCACGTATGCTAACAAATATCCTCTTGAAGAGGCGGGCCAGTTCAAACTAAATTTCCTATCATGATTCTTTGTTCCTACAAAACCAATATAAAAAAAAACCCCTAAAAGTATGCAAGTCATTACGAACTCTCATCACCATAAGGAACAATATCATCAACTCACAAATAACAATGCTATAGCCTATTATCATAATCACTATTAAAAATAAAATTTGACTTTCAATTTAACTACTCTGTTGAAGAATGTAAAGTCTAAAAATCATACTTCCAAATTTATTTGTCTCTCATATGTCTCTCTATATGCACTTATATATTGCCCTAGTACGTAAAAGAAAAAAAGAACCTGTTATGCAAAACTTTTACGGAAACTACAAGGAAATCTAGGCTAAGTGTGAATATTTCACATCTGTATTGTACAAGGATTAAATTTCTTAATTTCTATGTGCATCTCTGCATACCGACATGCAGTACGTACCAACCTCAAAGTGAACATCGAAATAATATATTAACATCAATTATAAGAATCCATGAATTTAAACTTTATTATTAACCATTACATGCAGCAACAGCTAGCTTAGTTGAAATAAAAGAAGAGAAATGAAATTATAAGAATAATTATTAGTTCTTTAAGCCACAATTGGCCCAAATTATTCAACTAATTAAGAGAAATTAAATTAATGTAGATGGGATGATCAAAACTAAACACTTCCGCCCACCATGTCCATATAACATTACCTAGTCAAAGCCCCATCATGCTTTCTCCATTAAAGGTGCTCCAAATCCATGAACAAATTGGCCACAAGCCTTGTCATCTTGCTTCTTGCATGTAGAGGAATCAAAATGAGTACTCACCTCAGAAATCATTTTCAAGAACTCTTGAAGCTCCAAGCCACCATACCTCTTCTCATCCTTCTGAAGCAAGTTGAGTATGTCTTCGAAGAACTCAACATCACATGGCAAGACTATCCCTCCACTTATCTTGAACCCAAATTCCTCCCCGGATTTGTCAAGAAGAGCCACCAATACCGGATATTTGAGGAATCGAGTAGGAATCAAGAACCGGGTTCGATCCCATCCAACATAAACAGGAAGGAAGCCGGAGGGAGTAGGAGTAGATTTACCGTTGAGGGTTATGGCCTTCCAAAGCTTCATGACTTGCTTGAGTTGGATGGCTTGCCGGATTGTTTTGGCTCTTTTGCTTGTGCAGGTTGCCATGGGGAATTAGGGAAAGATAGGAGAAGGTGATTTGTAATCCAAGTCGTTTAAAAGAATGGTTAAATGTTTAAGGATTGCCTAGACGATGACCGAAAAAGAATCTGAATTTATGTATGTAAAACTCAGGAAAGTGAGAAATTTATAAGGTTTCCAAAAATGACTTTCATTGCATTGCTGGAAATATCCATGCACATATTAAATACATTTAAGTTTTGAATAGATTTAAGAGTAATGCAAGCTTAGCATTCATAGCTCAAGACACAAATGCCAAAATAACTATCACCCTATTAAATGTTAAAATCTGAATGGGCTAACCGCCGAACCGCCAGACGCAAGTCCACCCCTATTATGCATTGAAAGTATATTTATATAATTATATATGTATTTTGTTAAACTGGAATAAGATTGGAACACTGACCTATCCTAGTCCTAACACATCTTCACAACTTGGACTAACCACAAAGACTAATATATGCATTAATGCATGCATGGGAAGTCTAGATTGTATTGTGATATCGATAATTGAGGATATATAGTTAATTTTGCGTTGATTAACTATAGGTCTACTCCATCAACTAAGAGCATCTCCAATGGTCGGAGCTATACCTATATTTAGGTCTCAAAATTGTACTTTGCATCTCCAATAGTAACAAAATTGAGGGCTAAACTCAATTTAGACATATTTCAAGTGCTAAACTGAGATCAAAATTAAGTCCAAACTCATTTATTTTCAGCGGGGCCAAGCGCACGTGGAGTGAAGAGGAGAGAGAAAGAAACATATTATAGCAGTTGAGTTTAACACTCAACTATTAGAGATGATGGTTTTCATATATAAATAGTGATCATTTGGAGGTGTTATAATAAGTTTGGCACTTGGATTTAGCCCCAACCATATATTAGAGATGCTCTAACACTACTATTTTTCATCTTTTTGAGAGCGAAAAAGCAAAAACGATATTCAGACCGTTCGTCTTACATGATAATTAATTAATAACGTACAGTCATGCATGGGAGAGATCGAGTTCAAGACCTAGCTAGCTAATTAACAAGCAGAAATCGATCACGACAAAGATAACATCATCCAATACATCAAGAATTATAAATAATAATAAATAAATAAAATTGTATTATATATTATATATATTTTTTCTGTTAATTTTTGTTTTTCTCCTACCTTTTTCATTTTTTCTGATGGTGTGTACATGATGTGGAGTTTGGATCCAACTGAATATAACTAAGCTACGGCGCTCTCGATAAAGTACTGTAATTTCGTTGTGCTTTAATTTTGTTTTGTTATTAATTTGTACGGAAAGTAGAAACAAAATTCTGACCTTAATTATGCTTTGTTGGTATAAATTCTTAACTTTTTCCTTGACAGAACATGATCTGAAATTAAGTACTAATTGCACTCCGGACGTTAATTTTCGTATAGAACAATATTTAATATATCGAGTGGTCAAACTAGGACGGCCGGCGTAATTAAGTTTCAAATTATTATTATTATGTATAGTATATGCTAGCTATACAATAATACAAACAAGAGTTGCGACACACCTAGCTATAATTCGTGAAGCTATAAAAGTAATATGTGCATGGATACAATTTATTATGACTTTCATTGCATGTGCTAGGGTTTTATCCTTCTTCCTACAGAGTTGACTAGGGTTTAGTGACTCTCCAACGCCCTCTCGGGAATGTTAATATTAGGGGTTATCTTCTTAATTATTTAATTAGCTCGAAGAGATCGGTCTTAATTTGGAGTTTCAATACATCGACCCATTTCTTTTTCCAAAGCTATGTAAACATGTGCAAGTACATGGGCTGCAATTTTTTTTGTTTTCCTTAATTAAGAAAAGAAAAATAGGCTAGCTTCTAATTAAAAAGAGCCACTTTCCCATTAATAAGCCTTTTGAACTTTCTTAGCCGTTGGAACTAAGTAAATTAGCTTAGGGGTGAATTACCATACAATTTTCATATACTTGCTTAGCAAAAATACAATAATAAAATAACCCATCTTGAACCATGGAGATCTAATTATATATTGTGCCTAGCTATCGATGTATCCAAAGCCTATCTAATAAGATTTAGATACGAAGGAATTAAAATAAGTTAAGAGAGCTCGGAAGGAATTAACTGGAGTGGAAATGAAACAATAAAAGTTAAGAGAGTACGTACAACGGTTTATTCTCTCTGTACCTATAACACAATTGTTATGATCGTTCGATATATCTCTCCCATATGGTACCAAATTAATTTGTATTTTAATTATAATAAGGGTTTTAGCGCATCTGATTAATCAAATTAAATCTTGGTTCATGATAAGATAATAATTGGATGACAAGTACGTACATATATGGATCTCGTTTGATCTATTCTTAATCTAGAGTACTTACTTTGAATGAATTCAAATTTGACGTCAAAAAGATATTAACTATTAAGAATGCATGTATGGAAGGTTTAATTATATCTCCTTTTAGTCCAAAATAATTAGGTGTAAAAATTAAAATAACTCGACTCTCAAAAGTTTGAAAGAGGCAAAAAAATGTTACTTGTGCGCTTTAAGTTTTACAAATTAGGGTTTACCGGTTTAGAAACTTAAAAGTCATGTAGTAAGCTTCTTTATGTAATCAATTTTTACATAATATTTGACGACTACATTATATTTCTCAAAAATAAGTAGCTAGAATCATTTAAATAAGTGGACATCAAATATGTGGTTAATAATGTGATCCCTAAAACGTTCAATTACTTGTATACAAATTGTGGTGGGAAAGTAATCTGTATAAATGTGGTACGTACAAATAATTCGTGAAGTTTAACTACGTACGTTTATGTGTGGTTGTGACATATATAAATTATACCATATATAACAAATTAAATCTCTAACCCTTAAACCATTGACCATAATTAAGTAATCCATATTATCAATGGCCGCCAACATTTACAACAGCACGTGGACAAATTGCTAAAAATAGAGAAGGCTGGTCGAGTTGCAAGGCGGAGCTCTCAACACCTCGATCTGGACTTTGATGGTCTCAAACTCCTCTGTGTATATATAAATAGGAATTTGATGCCAGCTTCATAATCAAACCACAAACCAACAACGAAAACATGACCAGGTCCTCTCTACTAAAAACACATTCTTCATTCGCAGAGAAAGAGTTTTCTCCTCCATTTTTGTAAGAAGGCCGGGTTAAGCTTTTTCTCTGCGGTATCAGACCCACAAATTAAACCCATGTTTTCTGTTCGTTTTGTAAATTGAATTCTTAATTTTCCTTAATTAGGTGAAATACTAGTCTTTTATATGATTAATCAGCATGAAACCCTTTGCATGCATGAACGACTTAGCCATTCAAAGCCATTAATCCGTCATCCACATCAGATTCATCGCCATCGAAACTCCAACATGAAGCAACAGTTAATAAGGCACATCGGCGCGTGGCCATTGAACAACATTCACCGACTATTTCCCCCAAACCACAAACATCCAGCTGTTTCCGAGGGACTCTTAGCCCCCGGCGAGAACTCTGCAGAATCGTTGCTGGCCGGAGAGTTGTCCGATGGCCACCGGGCCTCAGTACAAGTTCCAAAAGGGTTCTTGGCAGTATACGTGGGCCCCGAGTTCCGGAGGTTTGTGATTCCCATGAGTTGCTTGTCGTCGCCGGATTTTAGGGTTTTGATGGATAGGGCGGCAGAGGAGTATGGATTTGAGCAAGAAGGTGCACTTAGAATTCCTTGTGATGAAGAAGATTTTGAGCATATTTTGGTCAGGTGTTTGGCACACAGTAAAAAGAATGATAAGAATAAGATCAGAAAGCAGGTTGTAATTAATTAATTTAATTTGTCTTTTTTGTGTTGTTGTTGCTGTTTTAATCAATCCTTCTCCTATATATTTTAGGCAGAAGCTAGCAGAATGTGTACATAACAATTAATTAATTCGATCAGGAAAATTATCTCATAATATTTACTTGGATTGGTTTGGGTTTGATGACATAACTTTTGTAGTTTTGTTTCATGTCATGTGTAATAAGGGCTTCAATCTTGACGTAATCCTTTTCTTCTCCAGTTGCAAGCATTTTGATTTTGATAGGAACCATTATTGAAATGAATGAAGGCAATTAGTTTGTACAGGAAACTTTAGCGTTGGGACGACGTTTTTTAGATAACCAAAATAGTAGTGTTTGAGTAGGAAACTTAATTGGGTATATGATTGATATTTCGTATAAGAATGAACTTTAAAATGAACTTAAAAATAGATAATTAATGATTAGCGAGCTACACTCTATAATAATCCAGTGTTCTAGATTAATTTTCAATTTAGATCCTCATCGGAATGCCATCAAAAGAAGTTCAAGAAACTTCCAACAGTATCACACAAACGTATAGATATGAGTATATGAGTACTATATATAATGAGCAGACATTCATGGAATTCCTAATTAAAAGTGATTGGGTGAGAAAATTATTAGGGTAAAAGTCAACCATTATCTGAAAATAGAAAACAAAACAAAATCAGAGGCTTCCAAGAAATGTACCGATGAGCAGAGGCTTCATGGTTAAGTTTTTCCTCTCGATCTCTTTTATTATTTTGGAGATCTGAAGAGTAATTTTCTTTTTTAATAGCAGAGAACTGGAGTTGCATGTGAACACCAATAGAAGAAGCTTGAGATTTCAGTGTCATGACCAGTTCTGGCAGGAGGAGGATAACGTAATTAAAATGAGGGCATAATTATAACGTACGTATATTATTTTATATATACAATGTTTTATATATACAATGATTCTCAAATAAGGAGGTTTTTACTTTTTTATGGTACAGAGTTTTGATATCAGCCGTCAGATCCGTTTTAAATGATATGATCTGACGGCTGAGATCAAAACTTCTTAGCAGAGAATGTCTGATATACAATGATATAAACACTTCTAACTTGCTTAAATTCCCAGTACTGTACTCTGCATATTTTTGGAATAAGATGCTGTTGGAAATTTTTTAACATCAAGTGCCAGATTTGAACTATTGAAGGTTTGTTAAGACAAATAATTATGACTTAATTAGAAAGTCGTCAAAGCAGTTAACCTTCTCCTACCAACAAAGAAAAGCAGTTAACCCTCAACCAGTAATAATTTGAGATTATCCATAGATTTAGGTGGCGCATCTTTAATAGCCATCAACATTTTTAAAATAAGGACATATTTCAAAAATGCACCGCATTAATATTTACAAAAATGCCACCGCATTTTTTTGTATTATTTACAAAAATGCCACTGCATACGGAAACAAAGCTACTGTCCAACGACAATAAAGCTACTGTCCAACGACAATAAAGCTACTGTTCAACGACAATAAAGCTACTGTCAAAGCACACTAAAACTTCCGTCAAAGAACACTACAACTATTGTCAAAAATAATAAAGTTATTGTCCAACGACAATAAAGCTACTGTCCAACGACAATAAAGCTACTGTCAAAGCACACTAAAGCTACTGTCAAAGAACACTACAGCTACTGTCCAAAAACAATAAAGCTACTGTCCAACGACAATAAAGCTACTGTCCAGTGACAATAAAGCTACTGTCTAGTGACAATAAAGCTACTGTCTAGTGACAATAAAGCTACTGTCCAAATACAATAAAACGTCAGTGGCATGAATCGTAATTTTGAAAAAAATTAATGTCAGATACAAAGGGTTAAAAGCTACTGAGTGGCCTTATTTGGGAAACAAAGCTACTGTGGCCTTTTGAAGAATAAGACCACCCAAAGTGGCCTTATGAGTAATTTGTTATAATAATTTTCACACATGGTTAAATATAACTCAACAACTCTTATTAACACTGCAACAGTCAAAGCAGTTAACACCAAGAGCAGTGAGCATACCATTAATTTCTACCTGATTTTATTTTCTTTTATAAACAAAAGAATATTTAATATTTTAATTTGATTCCTCATTTTTCAGGTACCACTTGCTTTTATTCTCTGCCCTTTTTGGCTTTAGGTCAAATTTAAGAAATGTTTTTATTTTTTTATTTTTTCTCATGATGTGTAAGAAAATTAAATTAAAATGACACAACTTGTTCAATGATGAAAACTTCATGTCCTTTGCACTAAAATGGTGGTAGATACAAACATCACTTGGATCATAATAAGTGAAATCCAACTAGCTAGTATCTTATATCTTGCAGAACATGAAGTATTCTATCTTATTAATTCAACTCTAAATCCTCCTTTAATCACACGCTGCTCTCTTTCCATTACATTACCCTTCACACTAAAGAAAGAAGAGAAAGATGGTGAAGATCCAACAGATCGATCAAAATCAAGTGTACGTATATGTGATCATCACCTACACATTTGGGGATGATGAGAAGGTGTAAGCTCACAATCTGATGGAGATGAGCAACAACCAATCATGTCATTCTCTGCACTGAATCCAAACTCATGCAAGAAGAAGACTTCCCTTTTCTCTTCAACCACCTTCAAGATCTTCTCAAACACGGGCACTTCACACGGAATCTTGAGCACGCCCGATTGCTGGAAGCCGAACTCCTCTTCGGCTTCCTGGAGCAGAATCCGAAATGCGTGGTGGCCCAAGTACTCGGTTGGGATGATAAACCTCTTGAGCTCCTTCCCAACACAAATGGCAAGGAACCCTTTCGGCACGACGTCGTTCTGATGAGCCGCGGAAACATCTGAGAAGGAGAGTGTTCTCTTGAGGAACTTGATGCCTCTGCTGCTATTGCTGCTTGGAGTAGTAGAGTTGGTTGTGATAGTTGATGATGAATTGGTAATGGTGGTGGTGTTGTTTTTAGGGGCATTTGCTAGCTTTTTCCACTTCTTGAGGATTTGTTGGAGCCTAACAATCTCTCTGATCTTATTAGACTTCTTGGAATCCATTGAAGTAGAAACAGCGCGGCTTAGGCTAGCTGCAGGACGATCGAGTTGTTTGTTTTGTCTTGGTTTCCTGTGTTTGTGTACAACTCTCAAGCAGTTGGCAGGTATTTAAAGAAGTTGGGAGAGGCTCAGAGCCTCAGAGGGCTGAATTAATTGCTTGCAATACTATAATTTTTTTTTGGTTAATATTTTATTTTGTATTCATCATTAAATTTCGGGTACGTCGGTTGCAGCTGGTGCAACTGCCTCAGAAATCATGATGATCAAGTTCTTTTGTTGTTTAATCCCTAGGTACCTAGCTAGTGGCTGCTTTGTTAATTCCAGATTTCTGAAGCCTGACTATCTTGGTTTTTGCATTCCCATTTATTGCTTTATTGATTTATCTCTAAACCTAATTCCACCAAAAGTGAGTTGTTTCCTTTCACTACCCACAAATTCTAGTTCTAAGTAAAAAAACAAAAATTCTAAATTCACCAATCGAATTTGTTTCATTGTTTGTAGTCGAAAAATAAGACATGCATTGTACATTATATCATTATGTCAATAGAAGAAATTTGATAAACAAATTTCACGAATGTAGTAGTGTCCCTAACTTGAATGAAACCAAGTCACACAAGTATGGTGATCGAATCCTAATTTCAAAATACATGCACCATCACTTTTATGGTAAAAATGAAAGATATAGGTTGGGGGGGCGGCGGGGTGAAGCGTTGGATTTGGATCAATTAGGAATCGTTCCGAACTAGCTTCCAACAAAAACAAATGAAGGGAGAAAAGAAAAAGGAAGTCGTTTTAGATTAATTCAGCTGCGCTAATTAAAAAACATGAAATGGAAATAACATACTTCACCTAATTAATATATGATCATTTGATCAGATCAACTCATGTTTCAAACTTTCAATGGCTACTTTAGTCTATTAATTTATAGCATTGATACATAGCACTTTCTACGATGTACCACAGAATGTAAGGTTTTTTTTTTTTTTTTTTTTTTTTTTTGTGGCTAACCCACATGGAACCTACATTTGATATATATATATATATAATTTTTTTTTCTTAACTAAAATTGAGATATGATATTAGCCCGTCATTTGCGATCTTGCGCGAGGCATCAAGGAAAAGACCACTACACCAGAAACTCACCGCTCGTCCCTCTATTTTATTAATTATATTAATAAAAAATAAAATCATGCATAAACCAAAACCTCTCCCAAAAAATATAATGAATTACAAACACACAAAAACAGATTAAGAAACCCAAAGTAAAGGCCTCTAATCTCAAACGATTAGGTATATCATATTGGCGTCCAATCTATATACAATTGTGGCATGTTTACTTACTTGGAATGAGTTTGGGAAAAAAGGAATTGATTTTTCTTCCCCGTTCTTTTCTTTTTTTAATAATATAATTAATTTTTGGTTGGCCCCAAAAATAAAAAAAAAAAAAAATTATTCTTTTTTATTCTAGTTAAAGAGAGAGGGGTTTAAAGTTGTTGTCCACAATTGTACATTTATTTGGACAATTAGGTATTTAGCTTTAATAGTGTGAAAATGGAGTCGAATTTAAGGCTTTGTTTAACATTGTAGAAAAAAAATTCATTTAAGTTATCCATTTACATAGAATGTGATTTAAAATCAATACATCCAATTTGTTATTTTATGTTGCTGATTAACAATGACCAAAATATAGGATATCGAGAAAATACCGAGAATCTAAATAAATAAATAAAAACAGAAATTTTGATAATAATAAAAATACATAAATTTTGAATAAAATTTGTAAAATCAACTAAAAATGTATTGAAATAAAATCTCTCAAAAATGTTGCATTTAAAATCAATACTAGTAAAAAATGGAAATTTGAAAAAATAATATTAAAAATACTACCGATATTTTAGACCACGAGCTACTTTTATGTTTGACTATGCTCATGTTTGGGTGTCAGAATACTTTGGCAAGATGTGTTTTTTAATTGCAATTGGGTTAATTAGGCAACTGTTCGATCCTCAGAGAATTATTTACAGTCAAAATCCACAAGGCATCCAAAGTGCTCGATCATCAGAGAATTATTATACAACTCTCCAAAGCCCTCTGTCTTGATATCCGTACATGATGTCTATTTATTGTTGTTAATTCAATTGCTACTTTGTTTATTAGGTTTCGAGATGCTTAGAAGATCATGGAAGATGGCACCCAAGAAATATCATGTGAAAATCCCTTATTATAATCGACAAGTTAGAGATAAATAATCTGATAATTCGATACCTAATTAAGTACATATAGAGAGAGAACATGGAAGTCCTTTTCATTCTAGCTACCATATGATCGATCATTAATTCATTATCGTTTTTCTAAACGTTTGACTAACCCTGAATTAGTTAAATGATTAATTAGTTGTGCATGGTATGTTGATGGAGATACAAGAAACTAACTAATTTATGTCATATTTTAATATGGAAATTATCAGATGCAGGACATTTCATTATAAGTATTTTGTAAGTCTATCTAAAATTTAGAGTTTAGAAATTAGAGATTAGGGTTGGGGGGGGTGGAAAAAAAGGGGGGGGGGGGAAAAAAAAGGGGGGGGGTTTTTTTTTTTTTTTTTTTTTTTTTTTTTTTTTTTTTTTTTTTTTTTAGGATTATCGTTCCGATTAAATGCATAGATACTTCCATTCAAGATATTTATGTTGTTACCTAGCTTTGGGGCTCAATGCAAGATTTGTAGGTGTCCCTCATTGTGGAGGGTTTTGTCATCCCTCATTGATAGCCTAGGGTTTTTCATTTGTCCTTATAGTTTATAAGGACCCGAATACAAGTGGCGTTTTGAAGGGTGTTTCAATTCCGATCATACATGTTAGTTATGGGGGTAGTGCTTGGACCGTCATACACTAATTTGGACAATTTATTTAACTCGACCCTTAGCACATGATCAAGGAAATGGTTGTTATATATGAGAACAGTTGAGCTTGCTTGGCTCCATGACTATGGGAGTCCACTCCGGCCTGTTCTCGATTGCATTCACTCCCTTCACTTGATACACCTCGGCTACGGTAACGACGTGTCGTACGACCATTTTCCTATACATATGCATGTTCAGTTTTCTCATATTTTTGACGAACAAAATCAAATAGGAAGCACATAGTGTAATCTTGGTACTTTAGCTTCGAGTTTAGTATATATGGTTGGACTCTACACCGGCCCTAGCTAATTTGTTAATTTTGTAATACAGATTTCTTGGGTTTACTAAATCTCTATTTTTTTCTTCTATCTTTTTCCTTCGGAATAAAATTCTCCTCGTATTATCATCGAAGCTCACTAAAAGAAAATTTACATTTTCAAGCTGTCAATCTAAATTACACATTTGAAGAAGTATAAACAAAATGTTGTTCTCCGTGTCACAATCGATCATGTAAGATACAAAAACATGTACGTCCTTGATTCTCTAATTTTTTTTTCTTAATGTACGAAAGAGGAGGGGGAGAAACTGTGGATCACTAGCTTAGCCAACATGTAATGCAATTATGCAATAGAGAAGTAATAATACACTCTAATTATTTGGTCAAAGCTCAAAAGAGATGGGACAAATCGTACAATTAGATGTAAGGGTCTCTTTAATTGGTTACCATCGATCTCCATATATTGGGATAGTTTTTTTTTTGTTTTTTTTCATTAACTTAACCATTAGATGATTGCAAAGCACATGATGGAGCTCGATCTCTTATTAAGAGCAGATCGAAGGTACGTACTTTAATTAGGTTAATTAATAATTCTGGGTTCTCTGAAAGGTTTGGTGTAATCTTTTAACTTTACTCTGTTTCTATATATGGTCACATGAGCCCCCTTGCAGCTTTGCTATTGAACATATATAAACTAATTAAACAAAGAAATCGAACAAATAAATAAATACAAAATCCTTTTTGTGCAAGTCCCTTGTACACGTAAATAACCGATAGCTACAAAAACTCACCTTATATTTCTCATATATATAGTGCCTCAGGTTACAACTAATCTTGATTTTTAGGTTACTGCAAAGAGATGTTTTACATTTAACTATGACCCATACATGTAGCTGAAGATTATAGATTCGTAATTAGTGCAAAGTAAGGGTTCTTACTTAGTACGTTAACACAGATCGAAATTAAATGTCCCTATAGCTAGCTCTTTGAACTTTGAAGCTTAATTAAGCTAGTTTTCATGCATGAACGGAAAATTTCAACGTTAGTTTGTGCCTGTCAAACCTAATATATATAATTAAGTCAACATGGAAGAACTTATTACATACAATTATAACTTATAAAGGTGACATAATTCATCTTTCTCTAAATAGTTTACATTCATATGAACAATCATTTAACCATTAATATATATATTGCTTGATCACAAGCAACTATATATGTAATGTCTTTCTGCATGTGTTATCGATTACATAGTTACAACTTGGCCTATGTAAAAATAGAACAAGACGAGAGAAATATAATCGGCATTCTAAAGTAATAATTAAGCTTCTTACTCTATGAGTATATATATGTATGATCGAACTCAGTATATATAGCTTGCAGCTCTAATAGCGAAAAATATTTACCCTACGTACGTAGTCTTGAAGCCCAAGTTTAAATCTCTCATCCCAAATTTAATTTTAAAAACCAAAAAAGAAAGAAAAAGTATATTTCTGCTGCCTAAATAATGTTCATATATTCTGAGTGCTGCAATAATATGCATGTGAGATTGCATGCATGCAGTTATGGGGCAAGAAGAGGTGCATCTCTCCTAGTACTTAGAATTGAATTGAAAGATGAATTAGGAGCTAGAAATGTGGGCATATGGATCGAGTCTTTTCTCACTGCATTTCAATTCGAGGCAGAAGAGATAGATAGAGATGTAAGTTGCAGGTTTGCATGGAATAAAGAAACCAAGTGAGCTGAACGGGGTCACTTTCAAAATGCGAACTAAAAAACAAAACCTCTGATTGATCATCGCTCTCTGGACTCAATCATAAACCTTTATGTTGCAGATCCCTATGGGACCCTTCCAATCATATATGGCCGGTAGCATATATATTCCGACCATTAGTTTAGCATATCTTTATGGATCCTTTACAATCATGCCTTTTGGGCTTTTCTCATGATAAAGGAAAACAAATTAATTAATGATAGATTTCACATGGACTCGGATCCTCTCCTCCCAAGAGGAGAGAGATTAATTAATGAAGATTCACTTTTGGGGTGGGGATGGAGTTTGGGAAAGGAGATCGGCCGTTCATCAAATGGCGGCCAAAGATAGGGGTGAGGAGAGGACATCCATAATTAGTATGGCTTCTGACAAAAAGATATATTATTATGAATGTTATCTTGCAACGTATGTGGGTTTGCCTAACATACATGTATCACTACGTACATTAGTTTATTTTAGTAGCGGACTAGCTCTTTGCATTGGTAGAAAATTTCATACCGCTAAAGAAATTAGTTTACTTGGTCTATATATTTTGATAGAAAAATAGTTTATTTATCAGAATATTAAGGTATTACAGTACATAAATGCATAGTATGTGGAGACCTTTCCTTATAGCATTTCTATTTGGATTTATGGTATTTTTTACGTATTGAGATTTAAGTTCGAATATCTCCACGTACTTCTAATATTGTCAATTATATATAAAAGTAAGAGCATCTCACAATAATTTCATGAATCTTAGTGTCATGTAAAACATTTTGAGCAAAGAAGCTAGCGTATACACCTAAATACTATATACAGCCATGTACACAGAATTCGTCTACGTGTACGGTACATCAATGAATCAATATATCAAATAGATCAGTTCCATACAGTGGTAGACTAACTCAGCTTGACAATTGTAAGGAACTGATCTACATTTAATGTAGTGATATGTTAATATACCATAAACTTTTCCGTGTACATATAGTATAGATATATGACATATGCTAAAGCTTTGATATAAGGATAGTGTTAACCATTCACCATGTGAAAAACCATTTATCCATAGACAATAATTTAGGGTGAGAGAGAGGTACGTTATTGCTTAGTAGTTATAAGCCAATAATACCAGTTAATTACCACGTAGAATCGATTTCTACATCTGAAAGTTATAGGGAACTCGATCATGCAGCACATCGATCACATGTCCAAGAATAGTTGACGGTCGATTCTGATTACCCAATTGCTTGAAACCTGTGGATATCACATGATTTCTATTGTAATTTGCTTCAACACCAAGAAAACTTGAAGCAAATGCATCGATTACTGAAGCCACCACACACCCCCAAATTAAGGTTGATAATGATGGAAGGTAGACGTGTGAGAATGTGGAGTGTTGTCCTACATTGGAAAAATAGGGACCTTGCAAATGAGTTTATAAGGATTTGAGCCTCTCCAACCATTGTCAATTGGTTTTGGTTGTGAAGCGCAAATTACTTCATCATGGTATCAGAACCAGGTTCGCCCACGTGTGAAGCCAAGTGGCCACACGTGCTCCACGTCACCCAATATAAGTTGTCCACGTGTTTGGCTTGAAAATTCGCCACACGTGTGGGGATGTGTGAGAATGTGAAGTATCGTCCCACATTGGAAAATATGGACCTTGCAAATGAGTTTATAAGGATTTGAGTCTATCAAACCATTACCAATTGGTTTTGGTTGTGAAGCCCAGATTACTTCATCAAGACGAAGCAAAAAAAAAAGTGCTAGTGTAGATGACCACCAACACTTTCAACAACAAGCTGCACAATCTAATATTGTTTCTGATGCTTTGAAACAACGATCACTAATCATTATATGGTTACAGTTTTATACTTCCCAGAATTAATGGAAAGATATTAAAATCTATATATAGATCAATGTATCTGGTCGTATCAGCATTTTGCTTGCTTCATGCAATAGTTTGCTCCCTCTATATATATATATTGGCTTTAGGTGAAAACTTGTTACTACTTTTCACTTTCGTCATAGCTCAGTGTTTACAAATTTGATGCTTCTTTTGGTAAATGTCATGCATCCTTCCTTAGGGATCAGTCTCGTTATGCTACCCAATAACTATCATTATCTTAGTTGCATGAGAGATATGGCATACCAAGCTAGGCAAGTATAGGATCTGATTCATTCCCCTACTACAGTTAGTTATGTTAGAAATTTAAAACCAGAAACTAATTATTCACCTATATTTAGACCAATATTATATCAAATTATCGGTGGGTATAACACACGATTTTTTAGCCAAAATCGCATGTTCTTATTTTCTTATCAAAAACTTCCCACACTCAAATCATAAAAAATATCGAATTGTTTATTTTTTAGAATTTTCCAAAATTAGAGAACTTGTTTTACCAATGATGTATTTTTAAGAATTTTTTTTTGCTTGCTGAAACCATGGTTTTCACCCAAAATCGTGGGTTATAACACACGATTTTTGGGCAAAATTCGATGCACTTATTTTCTCACAAAATTTTTGCCACACTCAAATGATGATTTTTAAGGACTTCTCGAGTTGTTTGAACGCAAAAATATCAAATCGTTTATTTTTACGATTTTCCAAATTCGAAAAACTAGAAAATTCATGAAAAATAAACGGTTCGAGATTTTCAAGTTCTGTCAATTGTCACACCTTTACGAAAACATGATTTAGTAATGGTGAATTAATTTTTTTTTCTTTCCGAAACTAAGGTTTTTCACCCAAAGGGTAGTAGCAATTGAGAGTTTTGGCCAGAGAGCTCTTGAGGGATTCAATGATGTTAATGTTGGCATGTGGTTTGTTTGGATAGAAATAAAAGTATGTGACGGGAAAGCGGCCTGAGAGTAAGTCTACATTTGAGAGCGATGATATGAGGCTTCACCAAGGGATTTGAAGCTTTGACAATGAATTTTCTGGTGAAGTTCACCACAAATTGGGGAGCCTCTGCTTCCATTATAAATTTTAGGGTGCTTTTGAAGAAACTGTTGTTGTAAGCCTTTGATCTCTTTATGGCAGTGCGCAAGAATCATGGATCGTAAGCATATGCTTATATAGTAATATAGTGCAATACACAAGTTGGAGAGTACGTAGTACTCAAGCTTGAAAAGATGATGAGATTGGGGAAATCTCACGTCTCTCTTTCGGCTTCCCATCTTGCACTGATATTGTCTCTAATGTAACCAATTACTCGTCGGAGTGGACTACTTACATATCACTCGTCGGAGTGGAAAAGAGTCTTTAGTTCTTCCACGGGTTGAGTTACGCAATCAATTGGTTGTGAAGTTTTATCTCAAAACATTTAATGAGGTATCATTGTCGTACGTAATTTGAACTCACGATCAAACATTAATTTAATCTACTCCATACAATTTCATAGAAACACAGCAAAATAGTAATTCATCTTTTGAAAAATAACAAGAAATTGAAAAAAAAATTTGATGAAAAACACTTTCCTAACGAATATTCCATCGCTAACTGTGCATTTATAATTTAAAAAAAATACATTTGAGTGAATAAAGAAATCAAAGCCATTTCCCCACAAAATTTCATGATAGGAAATCTTAAATGAATTCTAGCAACTAGGTTGGCAAAATAAAAGTATCTTTTGAATCACATCAATTTCCGAGAAGATATCTATTATTATAGCTCACATTTTTTAGAAACATTATAAAGTTCTTAGACCGAGTTCGAAGCGAAATTTTATGAAGTCATGAAAACAATATGTGCTATTTCTAAGACACAAAGCTAAATAGCAAGAAATTAAAAAAAAATTGATGAAAAATCTTTCCCGACGAATAGTTCATCGCTACTGTGCATTTCTAATATTTTTTTTGAATATTTGAGTGAATAAAGAAATCAAAGCTATTCCCCTACATAATCCCCTTATAGAAAATCCCAATTGAACTTTAGCCACTCAGTTTGCCAAAAAAATGTATGTTTCAAAACACGTCAATTTTTTAGAATAAATCTCTTATAAGTTATAACACACAATTTTTTTGAAAATATTCTAAATTTTATAAACCAAATGCAAAGCAAAATTTATGATCCTAGTGTAAAAAAATCCGTATGATTTCTAAGATATAAAGCTAAATAGTAATTCATCTTTTAATAACAAGAAATTAAAAAAAAAATGATGGAAAACATGTTCTCGACTGCTAATTCGTCGCTACTGGTCATTTCTAATTTTTTTTATATATTGTGAATGTTTGAGTGAATAAAGAAATTAAAGTCATTCCCCCTCAAAATCCCCTCCTAGGAAATCTTAAATGACCTCTAGCTACCATGTTGACAAAATAAAAAGTAGGTTTTGAAGCACATCAATTTTTGATAAGAAATCACTTACTATAGCACATTTTTTGATATATTCAAAATTTCTTAGACCGAGTGTAAAGTAAAATTTTATGAACCTATGAAAACAATCCGTGTTGTTTCTAAGACATAAAGATAATAGTAATTCATCTTTTAAATAATAACAAGAAATTAATAAAATTGTGATAGAAAACCCTTAATAAAATTGTGATAGAAAACCCTTTACAGACTAATAGTCGCTACTGTACATTTCCATATTTTTTCCTTCTTTTTGAATGTTGGAGTGAATAAAGAAATCAAACTATCAAAGTCATTCCCCCACAAAATTCTCTCCTAGAAAACCCTAAATGAGCTCTAGCCAGCAAGTTGGCAAATAAAAATATGTTCTGAAGCGACGTTAGACTTTTTCCTGTGCTTCACAATAGTGAGGAACACACACAACATACAAATGTTGTGTATAACCAGATAGTATAGCTAGATTGCACAGCAACTTGGATAAAGTACATGAGGTCTGTCCGAAAAAGAAACAAAACTACCTGCGGTTTGAAATATGAAAATAAGAATGACAAGTATTTACATCAACTGATATGTATATATACACATGATCTAATGGACAACCATAGTGGCTGTAAACTAAATTCTAAAGTGTAGTTACACTTGCACCAATCAAAAGACTAATTTACAATGGTACACGAATGCAGGACCAGAAAATTTCCGATGAAACTCATTCACTTCAAAAGTCCTGTCTCCTGCTCTTTGTTCTTCCGGTCCTGAAGGAAGGTCTCCTGCTCTTTGGGACTGTGGAGGGAATGAACCAAGTACCTTACAATACGCAAGCAGCCAGCTGCACATCTTCATCACAGACTGAAACGCAGCTTACAAGGTTCTCAATCTAGTTCTTCAAACAGACGAATAAGCTCCAGCCCAAAACCTGGTTGGTTGTTTCCTGGGTACGTTGTCTTGGTGTTTCTGGAGGAATACAGAGTTGAAATGCTGGGGAAACAATCCCTGCAAACATGCAGAGAACTTTGCTTACAGATAAATAAATAAAATGGAAGAACTTAAAACCCCAGTCATTTATATATGATACTCATTTTCTACAACGCCATTTAATCATACGAAGGGGAAAATATTGCTAAAAAAAAAAGAAGCATTCATACAACACTTTGATGCCCTAGAAGTGTTGCAACATACCTAGCTAAAGCATCTGAACAGTCAAGTTAATCTTTCCTTGTCTTGGATGGTTTTATGCTACCACCAGCAGTTGAGGAAGATAGAGGTCTTTTGGCAGGCACAGGTCTCATTGATGTTTCAGATTTTGAATTTTTTGAAGGAATCAGAGCTGAGTAAAGAATAGCATCAACAGCTTCACGCTGTTGTTTCCTTTTTGCAATTAAATCTTGAGAAGTTCCAGCTTGATTTGAAGCTCTACCTCCATCACTTGCATCCTTCATTTGATTTGCAGGAGCTGAAACCTGATTTGTCTGCCTTTTATCGCCCTCAGAAAATCTCTTGGCTCTTTTCAACTCTTGCAATTTCAAAGGTCGAAGCCCATCACCTGCTCTTTGTTCAGAGTTATCTGCACATCTCTTTGAATTTTCAAATTTAATTTTTCTCTTATCCATTTGAGTATTCTCCAAACTATTTTTCCTTTTTCTGCTATCTTTATCTTTACTTTCACCATCTGTTCCATGTTTTTCTGGCATTGCTGACTCGACATCCTTGGAAACTTTACTGCGGCCAACTGGACTGATTAAAGATGAAAGGCCCTCCACTGGTAAAACAGGCTCATCGCGAGCACTTAACTTTTTAACTCTGATATCTTCTTTAGTTGTGGGAAAATCTTTTTCACCTCCATCAAGTCTTCTGTTACTCTGAGGAACATGACTGATGCGCTTTGTTCTTCTGTCAAGTGCTTCATCTGCACTCCAATCATTTCTTTTCGCATGCTGAGTAGCATCCTCAATCTTCTGAACATGGTGCGACTCTAATAAATGATTGCCAGAATTTTTCTGGAAAGCTGTTTTAAAGATGTACTTGTAAGGCGTTTTAGCTGTTACAACCAAGTTTCTCTTTCTAGCGTCATTTACAAGAGCGGCCCAATTTTGGTTTGTCTGCAAAGTCCTCGCATTTCCCAAAATCCAAAGTGAGAGTTTGGCTCTTGTCAAAGCAACATTCATCCGTCTTACATCAGCAACAAATCCAATACGGCTGGAGTTGTTTCCAGGTGCAGAAGAGCTTGGCTCTGCTGCTCTAACAGTGGAAAGTATCAGTATATCAACCTCCCGACCTTGGAAACCATCAACAGTATTAAGTTCCATATCATCTATGATAGAAGATCCAAATGCACTAGAGAAACGAGAACGTAGAAGTGACAGTTGAGACTTATATGGAGTTATGATGCCAATTCTTCCACCATGAAATTCAGAAGGGTACCTAAGCAACACATCCACTTATAGCGTCAAGCAATCAAATCAAGAACAACAAGTAATGTTGAACAAAAAAGACTGGGTAAAACCTTCACTTTTTGTTTGATAGATGAATTACCTTAATTTTAATATAGGGAACATAATATATAAAGAATCAATGAAGTAAATTTAATTTTGAAGAAACAAAGAGTTAATACCTCATTCTAAAAAACAAGAACCAATGAAGTAATTAAATTTTGAAGAAACAAAGAGTTAATACCTCATTCTAAAAAACTTGAGTAATTCAACTGCAGCATCAGCTTCATGCTCATTATACAGGGACATGGCACTAGAATTCTTACCACGAAGCTCCCGGCCATCAATAACATCATAAAAAACATAAGGTCCAAGACCTCCAGTCTCATGAAATGGTGCGGATTTGCTAGACATATCATCGCCATTCAGCAACTTCTTCTCATAAAAATGCATAGAAGGAAACAGACATATATCTGGGTGCATCCTATACTGCCAAGTTACCAACAGTAAAAATGTGTAAGACAACATCTCCGCATTCTAAACAAGAAAAAAAAATACAAGGCATAGCCCCCCCTCACACCTAGAAACAGTATTAGCAGTAGTAATAGAGAATAACAGTACTTGTAGTAGAAAGCGCATAGAAGTTCCCAAACAATAATGGGGAATCTTATATAATCGAAGGTTCAAAATAAGTAACATATCGAGCAAGATCAGAAATAATTATTGACAGAACCATGGGACGCTACTGCATAGATGTGCATTTAATTGTTTAATCAGGCTAAACATATTTGCAAAAATGACACAGGGCGATCACATTTGAAAACCAATGACATTTCTAACGAATACGAACCTTCAAGAAAGACTCGATTGTCAAAGATCAATAAACGCATCACTTCCACCAGAGGTGACAGTACAGATAACAAATATTGATATGCCACTTTTATAATGCACATGATCCAATGACCAGAAGTATAGCAGTGAAACAACTATATAAGAATAAAGATTTATTTTGTTGGATTGAAAAGGAGAAAAAGGGTTTTGACTAGATCACTAAAATCACTAACTCCCGCTAGAATGATAAAACTTTGACTGTCAAAAAACATAAGCGTTCTGATAAGGTTACAACATTGAAGCTTAAAGCAACAAGTGCAAAAGTTACACTACCTGTTTGGTCAGCATAATAACTGGGTGCCCAGCCCTTTGTAAACGTTCAAACATGCTGCACTCAAATAGAAATTTACTAGCAACATTTGAGAGAACTGTTGCAGGAAGTTGCTTTGGATCGCCAACCTTTAACATTAAAATTTCAAAGTTCAGCACTACCTAACACAACAAAAGAAAGCTCATATGCAATCAATTTTAACACTCATTAGTCCTTACCATGATACATTTGGTTCCAGTTGACTTTAAAAGCTGAAGAGGAATCAGAGTAGCAGGTTCCAGAGCCTATTGTAACAAGAAGAAATGCTTAAAAAGAATAATCTAGAACATTGCTAACAAGATTAAATACTTTATGAAGAAATCTTACTTGAGCAGCTTCATCAATAACAACAGCATCAAAAAGAGTATGTTCAGATGGACTGCTAAACTTATGACTTGACATAGATTCAGAACACACTCCATAAAGGTCTCCCCCACAGCCACTTAGTGTAGTTACCACTATTTCAGCTTCTCTTAGTATAGACTTCCGCAGTTTATATCTAAGTCCCTTAATTTCTTCATTACTTTTCTTCTCCTGCTGCTGCACAGAACTGAGATCCTTGTAGATTTGCTTCTTTTGCTCATACAGTTTTCTCAACTTGAATGCTATTTCTGCATCAGACATTTCCTTCCCATCATCCTCCTTACAGGTATCATTTTCCGAGGACTTAAGGTCAGTATTATGGTCACTTAAGTTAGCACGCTTGGCTTCATAGAATCTAATACGGTCGACTAACTTTTCTAGATTAGCACGCAGGGCAATTGAAGAATCCAAACTCAAATCGTTCTTTGCATTATTCAATTTCATCCTCTCATCTCCCAAACGTTGATCAACAAGTGTATCTAGAAAGAATGGTAGCGAATTTGGATGAACTGTTTTCACATTTCCAACCCTTACAAGATATGGCTTATACATCTTTCCATCGCTACCATATAAGCCATGGCTAGAAATCCTTGACACCAACTCATCAACAGCAGCATTAGATTGAGCACATATGAGTACCCTTCCTCTCATGCAACTTTCTATAGACTTTGTATTCCTCTGTACATCCTCATTCAGTTGTCTAGCCAAGGCTGCATCCTGCCACGCTCTTGCGATAGCAGCAGCCGGGTTAATCTTAGGAACTGAAATTCGTTTCCAACTGCCATCAAGAATATTTTTTTCAGAATCTATCTTCTGTGGAGGAGAAGCAAGCAAAGCACTGACAATGGCCAGAATAGTTCTCGTCTTACCAGTACCTACATATGATATATATGTAATTAAACCCAATTAATAAATGGTAATTACATGATATTTTAGATCTGATAAACGTAAGTCCAGGTAAATCACAAACCTGGAGGACCCTGAATAAGAGATAATTCAAAATCTTTCTTCCGCTTAGGTGTTCCAGTAGCAATACTAATTGCCTGAAGTTGACTGTCATTAAAGGAAGACTTCAGTATTCGCTGCAAGGGTAGGGGCAATTTACTCAAATCTACTTCCTTGCTAACATTAGAATCAAAAGAATCATTGACAGGCTTCAAAATAATCGGAAGCAAGGGGATATCCTTTATCAACGATAATGCCTGAAACTCTCGAAGTTGAGATGTTATATTCATAACACGACTTGCATGCCATTTACTACGTTCAAGGAGATTTCTTCTGGCTTGATGTAAGCGTGAAGTACCACTCAGAAGATAGAATCTGATTAGTAATATATTTAATCTCCTTTTATTGTCTCTCTCACGCCTCTCCACCTGATAAGCATAGGAGTTATTTTGGGAAATAACATGATGATTTACATACTTTATGAATGCTCTCATAAAAAATGAAAACAAAAAACCAAAAAATAAAACAAGTACAAGAACAAAAACAAAAAGAAAATAATTCATATATGCATAATTATATATATTATAATTCACAAAAATGCAGCCAAAAAGTCATCCAAGCAGTTTCTGTTCTACACTCGTAAAGTAACAGAAAATAATATGATATAGCTATAAATCCAGCTCTGCTAAATATGATAGCACCTTTATAAACATGTGCAGTTCAAATAGTAGAAAAGAAAGTATTTTTATAACACATCAGCGCAATTAAGTGATTTGATATTAATACAAAGATTAAGGTTTCACTATTCTATTTGTTGTTACTATTTTGAGGAAAAATTCAATCTTCATAAGTAAAAAATATCAATAGCCCTTTTTTTCTAGTCAAGATGAGTAGCCCATTGAGATTAAATTTTAACATGTTAGTGGACAATAAAGATCAAGTAAATTCGATTTCATCAGCAGATAAGCAACATCCCGATCACCATTAAAACTTACAAATCAATTATGATGTGAACTCGGATGATGTACAACCAAAGTTAAGTACAGCATATTGGAGATAAAGCCAAGTGCCCAGGTACATAACAACAATTGCAATAATAATTTGAGTTGCATGACAAAAAACGAAGGAATACCTTTCCGAGCATATGAACATCATGAGAAGATTCTTTGTGGGGGCTCTTTTGTTAGCAATACAAGGTCATTTTCTGAAAAGCTGCTTGATGCTATAGAATCATTGTCATCCTGAGCAAAGCGAACAAGATGAAAATCATCAATTCTTTCAACTGAAAGCACTGATAAGCTACCAAAATACACCTCTTCCCATGAAGGCATCTCTAGAAACGAACTATGTAACTGTGCTTTAAACTCCTCCAAAACTAATGGACAAAAAATTCCAACATACTCATCAGGTGATTGGAAATTCACAGGAACCTCCTTTAATTTTGCAACTTTCTGTTTATCATTTTCACTTGCAGATGCTACCCCTACCAGTGTAAAGTAATCTAATTCTAAGATAGGTCTGTACCATTCATCGAGCCTTGGCGGCTGGAACCTTTTTCTACCTTCCAACCTATGTAAATGGCCAGCTCTATTTTGAGAAGGAGATTGAAGCTGAATCAGTTGTCTCTTAGGAGCAGAAATGCTTGGCTTTGGCACAAATGGCTGCTGGCGTCTGAATGAGTTGAGAGCAGAGTCTAATGGATCTTCTTCGGCATCACATACTACCTCCTTCAACAAAGCGCCACCTTCTTTCAGGGCCATATTGTTGCAAGCTTGACTCAACTTTTTGGAACTAACAGCATTGTCAGATGACTTATTCAAAATAACTGTACCCTTGAATTTAAGAGAATCATTTACATTGCATTCAGGGATTATTTCTTTCCTACTATCATCTATATCTTTTGATTTGAGCAAAGAAACAGGTTGCAGTTTTCCCATTGATCTATCAGAATCCCGTTTCTGAGAAGCAAGGCCAGAACCATCTGTCACATCTCTTTTCTGGAAAGACTTCAAAGGATCCTTGGAAGTGTCAGCACCAGAAACCTTCTTGTTCACAGATTCATTATATGAAGTGCTTTTATCAACAGTAGAAGCCACTGTTTTGTCATCCATCATGCACAGACTCATCTTAGTATCAGATAAAACTGCCTCAGTCGGTAAAACTACTTCAGTTTCATCATCAGAAAGGACAATCATATCATCCCTACACTTTCTGTTATCAGCCACGGAAGAGTACGGGATTTGAACATCTGACTCCTCAATGGACAAGGATTTCACATCTGGAACTGAATACTTCTTCTCAAAAGAGAAGCCCTCAGGGAATAAACCCTTTGAATGGATGTTGATCTTTGAGGAAGCTTCCTTAGACAAAGAGACTGAGAGGAGCGACACTTGTTCCATCAATTTATCCATGGAAACACAATCTAGAAGGCATAAAATATGAATATAGGTTACTTTTAACAGGGAAAAATGATCATTAATTCAACAACAACAAAAAAGGGTCACTGCAAAATAGTGATATTACGTTTCTGCATAAGAGTATTTCAATATAAAAAGCTCACCACATGAAATGACTGTTTCGATAATGCAGATTGTCGATGCCATAGTACTGTTACATGTCCCTTTCAGCAATTTCAGCAAGGAGGTGATTGTTCGTTGCCAGTATATCACTACAGCTTTAAGTGATGACTTTCCCCAATCCATAATATCATGAAGCCATGAGAAGTCACAAGTATTTGCCAATACTCCAGAAATTTCAGACGATTTACAACAAAAAAAGTATAGTCTTTCAAACACACAAGGGATGATCTCGAGTATGCGGACACAAGTTATCTGCAACAAAATATAACCAAAAATTATGAATTCCAGCATAATAGAACCAAGCTAGTAAGCTACAATGGATACCTGAGTACCAACTTTCTTTTTCTTTTTTTATGAATTATTCACCTCTATAGCACTAAAATCTAAACTGCATGTAGGAAAAATACTCGGGCACAGAGAGAGAGAGAGAGAGGGGGGGGGGGGGGGCAATTACTTCAGGGACAAGCTACCCTACCCAATCATCGCCCAAACAAATAAGTTATGCTCACTATATGAATAACCGAAATATATTTTTCATTTAACATTAAATCCTGTACCTGACAAACACTGTTATTAATAAAAGATTTTCCTTCCAATAAGCACCTGCAGATGGCAGGCCATGCAGTTTCTGATAGCAAGTAACAAAACCTTTCCAGTAAATTTGAGTCAACTTTTGACGAATGCCCATTGACATTAGCAGCCGGTGAATCAAATACTGGCTGCCTAAGAAATCCACCTTGGGAAGAGAACCTTGCCATATTCAAGTGGTCAGATTCTGGAATATCCGCAGTAAGTGAATCCCCCTCATTAAGCAATTTGCGAAGAACAAAGAAAAAATGGTGCAGAGTCTGAAATTTTAATACAACAGTGTCGAGTTGGACCTGGAAAAATGAAAAAAAAAATCAGCAAAAGAATGGAGGCAAAGAGCATCATGGCAAGGATAATCATTCGGTAGGGCTTATGAATTTTACACTGCTAAGCCATCACTAACAGCGTTTCAGAACTTATGTTCTCCAGTTTACAGTAGGACCAAAAGAATAATAATTAAATGAAGTAGGGTGACAGAGACAGAGACATTTTAACCACTCATTAGAAGCTCAATTAATATTTAGTATTCCAATAAAACAAGGTTTTGTAATTACAAACTCAACTACCTGGTCATTATGTAATTTAACACATGTACAGATATACAAAGTTGAATACCAGACAGATGGGAAGATAGGTGAACTAAATGCTGCCCATATGTCAGTAGCTTCAACTTTCAAGAAATACGAGAAAATAAAAGTATTACCAGTTTCACAGCATGTCTCAAGCCAAAAAAGACAGCAGACAGTGAAGATCCATGAGAACAAAGAAACTTCAAACCACAAACAAGACCCCTTGTATTGGAAACCTGTTCCAATATACACTTGCCAAATTGCCTCACATTCTGCACCCGGTATTGATTAATGTTATTAGAAAGAAATAAAAAGACTATAAAAGATGCAAACAATTTATACAAATACAATTGAATGATAATGTTATGAGATATAATGAAATTGCCTCTAAGGTATAAGTATAACTAATAATTATTTGCTAGGGCCTGAAGGTAAAAGTATAATGTTTGGAATCAAATAATTACATCATTAGGATCTATAAGCGCAAGGAACAAGCTTTCACCCATCCTTGGTTCCCATGTCCACTGCTTACGAAGTTCCCCATGCCCCACTTGAACCAGAAAATGTGCTGTTAACCTGTAGCATACCATCTGTGTTACAGAAAGGCTCACCAAAGCCACAGTTAAGTACAGAAAAGAAACCATAGCACAAAATTCAACTACGAAACGCAACAGCATGTAACAAAAGGTCAAAAGGGTATAAAGATTCAATGGAAAAACATAAACCTGTTAAATGTTCGAACTAAAGGAAGAGGCATTGTTGAAACTTTTATAGAGTTTTTTGACTCCTTTCCTTCTCCACCATCGTCAGAACCAGTAGGAACCTTCCACCCAAAGGTTGGAGATATTTCTGTAGCAGAGGATGAAAGCCAGGTTCTGACTGGATGAGCCATTTCTGCACCAGTCTCCAGTTCTACCATAGAAAAACGAGATCGCGCCCAGAAAACAGCCTTGGAAAATGATATTGGAAGAACTGAGAGATTGATGTCAACAAGAACATCAATCCATAGCATGGGAATGCACATCCACTCTCTAGATTCCCGAGATGTAATTTTGCTCTGTAAGCTAAATTCATTCCAAGAACTATTATCCTTCTCTTCAGTATGCAGTGAGAATGGAAGCCCATCTTCATCTTCATCATTCAACTCAAAAGACAAGTTTCTTTCAGAACTCAGGGGTGGGTGGGCATTCAGCACTGAACTTATTAATGCAGCAGCATCAGACACTATGATGGTTTGTATGAGATCAAAGGCAGGTTGTCTTAGTGAACTGTGAAGCAAAGAATCCTTCAGAGATGACACAAGAGAAGGGCCCCTGTCAAATACAAAAAGATTAATCATGCAACAGTAGCGTTGCACAGAACCGTTAACCAATTAAATATACCCTTGCGCCAACCCATATGCATATAATGCTAAACATCCTTATACATTCCCTTAATGCCCTTGAAAGGAAAACTCCTGCTAGTAAAGCACACAACAACAGTTAACGAAGAGCATTTGGAAGGGAATATGAAGTCTCTGTTTTTGATAAGGAAAATAAGAGCATTAGTAGAGAAATTGTGTCAACAATAGATAGTCAATATGCTCATATATTTCCTTGGAACACTCAACACCAGGAGAAAATTACTTTTATGTCAAAATCCCCCCTCTGCATCCTCTAATAATTTTATTCTTCTTGTCGATTACAAAGAAACTGACTTATAGTTGTGTATCAATCTCAAAAATACCAAAAAGGAATTATCCCTACATTAGGAAGAAACTTAAGCCCATAATGATGCCCAAATAATATTTTGCAAGAATACTCCGGTGCTGTAATTGCAATAATATTTTGGAAAAAGTAAAGAAACAGATATTTCAAACCGAAAACTAAGAGCATAATCAACTTTATGTCATTTGTTTTCTCTCTAGATGGCCTTGTTCCTACTCAATTAATGGCCTCCAAAAATATATCAAATCAATCACAGTAAATCTCAGACCAAAAAAGATAAATCACGTACCACATATGTGCACATTCAAAAGGAGGACACGGTGGATTCATCGTGTAACCCCGATGTACAATAAGAAGGGCTATCTGAAATACAGTATGAAATAATTTAAGCAAGGATAATCCAGAAAATAGAATTGTCTTGTTGCAATTAGAGAAGCTATGTAACATAGATACACATAATGACACAAAATAACACATTTGTGACAATCTAAAGGAAGAAATAAGAACCTGGCAAGCCCTCTGTCTTGTTAAGGCACTGAAGTTACTGCTCACAGTCACCTGATGGAGGAGAAAATAGAGAAGATGCCTGCGCTGCTTTTCATGTTCCCCATCTTGCAAAGCTTCAAGAGACTGCATAATTAGACTTGTGTGCATCAGCAAAGTCTGAAAAGCTACTAGTGGCGTGCAAAAGATTAATATAGATTAAAATTGCAGAATCTATGACAGACATGCCTGCAGAAAAGGCCGGAAAAGATCAAATATGTCCTTGTGGCTTTTCTCGTTTCGAGTATGGAAACACTGGCCCAGTAGAGTATTATGCATCACGCCGGGAGACAACGTAGACCTCAACCAGAGCTTACACCCTTAAGCCAAGTCACAATAATAAACACAAAAAGTCTGGGCAGGATTGATTGAACAGAATGCCAACATATTATTGGAAATTAAAAAGAGGTACTTACCGAGCATTTCAAACAGTATTCTCAAGCAAGCAACTGCATGAGAAAATTCTAATGAATCACCACTAATATGGTTGAGGACAATATCAAGGAAAATGGGATAGCGCTCTAATATCCCTTCTTCAAAAGCTGGAGGTTCTAAGAACCCAAGCCTTCATAAAAAGAAATTAATAAACTAATTAAATATATATTAAAAAAAACATCGTTAGCAAGGAATCTAAAATAAGAAAATATTTGATGATAAATTAATTCAGCCCGAAGTTCGTACAGATTTTTAACTCCAATCCATATGGATGTGCGTTCCAGCTGCACTCTGGGCCTTGAAGTTTTCAAAGTCGATGGTAATACCTCTGTTTCCAACAAGCCAATGAATTTCTTAAGCAAAGGCTGCAAGGGTTCCAAGTCTACTGCTCTCCTATGCACAAAAGAATAATAAATAAATAAAAACACAAACAGAACTACAATTAGAGATACAAAGAGAGCAGTAGGTCATAGAAAAGAAAGAGCGGAAGAGAATGATAAATAAAAATTAAAAAAATAAAGGAATTATTGGTTAGAGATGAAGCAGAAAGCATCTCCGAAACGCAGATACCAATAAAGCAAAGAAGCAACATCTCAGAGACAAAGCCTAATCTTGTTAAAGTCGTTTTGAATGCGAGTAGTGATATACCTCAATTTCCCCATAGAACCGGCTAAACGATGACCAACAGAGCGCACTCTTCTTTTGAAGAAAAATAATGCGTAAACACCCTGACAGAAAAAAGCTTCACTTTATAAGGTAAAAAGAAATACTCTTATTTAAGACTAATGAATGATTAAGACAACATGGAAACAAAACTACCAACTAAATACCGGAAACTGCTGCTGTCCAGCCAAGGCCAGTTCATGCATATTATCAACTGCTTCGATGAACTTTTCAAATTCAGTGAATAGGGACCCATCATCCAACAGCACAGGGAACATTAAAACCTGTGAACCAATAGACACAAAATGGATTAAATAGAAGTTAATGATATTTAAGGACCAAAATATTAATATTCATTCAAAGATTCCGTGAATGGGGACCATTATATGTCTATCAACAGATTTTTTTTATGAAACTTAATACTAAATCGATCAATTAGACATGTAAACTTCAAAAGTAGTGTATTAAGTCCTACTGTCGTTTTTCCTTTCCTAACAAAAAGAGGCTTTCAATTGTGTCTGGCTACTTAAGGTTTGTCAATCATACTGGTTTCCACAGAGAAAATTAAAACAAATATACATACATATATATATACATGTATATACACAAACAAGGAAAAAGAAAGAAAGATAGAAAGAGGGGGACACCAAGTAAATGATCCTAAAAACCAAATAAATGATCCATTCCAACTTTATACAAAGAGGTAGCATAATATAAAAGACCCATCTGTTAAGAAAACATAATGCCCAATTTAAATTTTAAATATGGAAAAGTCCATAGATAATATCTGAGAAAAAAAACAAAGCCACTAAGAAATCCCAACTAATGTAGCTGAACCTCCATCTGGAGAAATTGAAACTCACTAAAAATGTAAAACCAAAACTTCTGAAATTTCCAGAGATTTCTCTTTTGCAGCCCAAACCCCTTGCAGACATGCAAGGGAGGCGATTGGGATTTGCAGGCTAAGTTTTCATATGAAATAATAAATACAGAAGTTACGGTCAATAAAGTAGGGATCATCAAAACACGAAACCATCCAATGTAAAGACGGTTTTCAGTGCTGGTTATCCAATTACAAAAGTGACCCCATAGGCTACTTTCGCATTTCTCTAAATTTGCAGTCATGGTAAAATCTTGGTTTATTTAATCATTAATCACCAGGGACTCCCAAGCACACAAATTCTCTATAAATAGATCAACAGAGATAATAGATAATTGAGGAAGGGAGGGAGGGAAGGAGGGAACAGAATAGAACAAAACCAAAGTCAACTAGAGTGAGGAGGATCTACAACCAGCCACCCTCACACCCTCAGATACTCCATTCATCCTTTAGATTTAGGGGTCAATTTTTTTTGCATATATTTTGAATCTACCCCCCCCCTGGCATGTCGAAAAGGAGCAGCGAGTAGAAGAGTTTTCCCAAAAGCATGTAAAGTGACTCCACAAAGGGTTTGTACTGGAAGTAACAAAAATAACATAGAGAGCTGATCAAGAAAAAGTGAGAACAAGTGTCCAATTCAGAATTTAAAGAGCCTATAGACTAATCTTTGATGTAAAACAGAACTTCAATACCATTTCTACATTTTTCCGTTTAACCAGAAAAAGATGCCAATTATTCCTCCCCGGAATGACACTTGCGATATTTACACTGTTGGAATGAATTTCCAATTATTTCATAACACGTTTCGATAAGCATTGAACTTTGTATTTAAAACATGTCTAAAACAGTATGAAGAACATTCAATGATCAATAGGAGCTAATTGCATTTAAGGAAAACAAGTACAGAAGAAAAAATGGAAGAGAGCATCTACCTCATACATAACACTAACAACTGCAGCATTATCACGGGCAGCATCATATTCTTTTCGAGCTAATGTAGTATTCATATCTATCAAGTGCTGAGTCACCCTTTCCTCATCAAGATTTCGCAAAACATCCAGAAGGGGACCGATAGAACTCGACTCGTATTCGGAGCTATACATTTCTTGGGCTTGATAGTGCTGGGAAATGCACTGGATGCACTGCCGCATTTCCTCAGAGATTCGCCTCCATAGTTGTCTAAGAGGAGAATCACTATCCTCATTGTTAAAATAGTTGTAAAATGTCTCCAGAAGAGGCCCCATTAAATCCCAAGACCCACACCATATATGGTTTTCTTTTGGCAAACAGATCAAGAAATTAAATGTATCTGCAAACCTGACACAATAAAAATGAATACTAAATGTTACAATACAGGAATACAGAGAGACTATAGACAACTAACTAAAAAGAGGATCAGCAAGAGAACGCAAAACATAGACACAAGTAAACAAACAATTAAAGGAGATGCATGCACACATGCTGACATGCTAACAAAAAGATGAGAATGGAATTTCTTAAAGTACTGTTTTTGGGCCTCAGTTAGTGATTTAGTACATGGGGTGCACTTAAGGTTCTCTTGGTTTCAATATTGCACAGCAAAAAGACAGAAAATTGCTTAACTTCGTCATAATAAATATAAGGTTTCCAATTCTTTTGATAACTAAAAGTTAGAACAATTAAATGAAACTTGAATTGTGAAAGCGGCTTTTTGCATACAACTTCCTAGGTCAGACTGATCCCTGTAGAAGCTCACTCAAGAAATGATAATCATACGACTGAAAAATAAAAAAGTATGTGAATCATCAACAGATGTGCTCATGCTAATGCAGTTTATTTCTGACATTCCACTACAGTCACACTGAGTTATCGAACCAGAAATGTTTTTTCTCTTTTCTAAAGGCATAGAAAAAACAGAAGTGCATATATTTGTACATGCATACATGTACCAAATGGAAAAACAATTCTAGTGTATGCAAAGGCCCATTGAAACATAATCCAGAGAACTTCTCTCTTTTCTTGATCTTCTTCTATCCACTTCCAAATAATCACATTTTCCATTTTTCACATCCTTCCATTTCCTAAACTCACAATCAAATTCACCTAGGCTGCAATTCAATTAGTTCACCTTACTTACTTTTCTGATTAAAACCAAAAAAATAATCACATTATCCATCCCTCCATTTACTAAACTCCCAATCAAATTCGGCATTGCTGCCATTAAATCTACTTAATTTTCTGATTTAAACCAAACAAGTTTATTACTACTGGAAAATAATTATGCTATTGGAAAATAAAGATGAAAGAAAGTTGCTCTAATATGCCGAATTAAAAAGTAAAGAAGTGAAAGATAGTACCATTGTTCTTTATTCTTGTGTAGACGATTACGTTTAGAGGGCTCAATGCGATCGTCGTCTTCGTCTGATTCTTCCTCAATGACTCTCCATCGGTCCAATAGCTCTCTTCTCGTGCTCAGCTTCTTCGCCATTGATTCTATTCCCCTAAGCCTCTGTTCCCCTATTTTTTATTACAATTTTCTAGGGTTTTTCGCAGAGACGAAGATCATCGAGAGAGAGAGCGCGCGAGTGTGTCTGTGTGACTCAATTTTATTAGAGGGAAAGTGGGGGACTGGGGGAAATGGGGCCGCTTTGGTGAGGACTTATAGGTCATTTTACTATCAACGGAACGGCAAATTCCGCTGATATCGATCAGCTTCCGACTTATTTCATTCACCTCAGGTCCTCAGTACCTCACTAAATTCGAAAATTACAACAAACAAAAAAAAGACGCCATTAAGTTTTGTTTTTTGACAAGATACACCATTAATTAGTATTATACCAGTATAGTAAGAATAAAATGTATACGTGTATTTTGAACAAAGGAGGTTTCAATATTTGAAAGTTTTAAAATTAGATTTTACCCCATTATGTTGGTCTCGCCACCTCAGGCGACCGGATTTGGCCACAATTTGCAAAAAATACCAGAAACACAAAAATTCTCCGGTTTGATTCTCCGTGTACGGCGGAAGATAGGGTGTAAGGTTGGTGTCAAACGAAAGTTGGGCTCAAGACGAATCTATAGCCGCCAACCTTGTGTTCATTGGCAGCGGGATGAGTGATAAAGTAGACTCACAAATTATTATTTTTATGTTTTTCAGATATTTATCGATTTGAAAAACAAAAATTACTCTTGAAAAAAATGTATTTTACAATATTTTGACGGTGGAATTAACGGTAGTAACAAAGTTACAATATTTATAACAGTGTCAACTCTGTGTAACAGTTTCTACATTGTCCCACATAATATTATCTTATTGCAGTCAAATAAAATGAATTCTTCGATACATCAAAGGTTCTTTTGATGTTCATTTCAGGAGGGGTATTAGTATATCTCAGTCTATTCAGTTAAAAGCCTAATGTGATGCTGATTGGGCTGGTAATCCCAATGACAAAAAATCAACAACAGATTTTGTAATTATTTTCAATGATATTCCAATTTCTTGGTCTAGTAAGAATCAAAGGGCAGTATCTAAATCTTCCACAGGGCAGAGATATATAGAAGCATGACAAATACCACTTCAGAAATCATGTGGCATTCTTATATGTTACAAGATTTACACATTGATCTTGCTGACATCCCCACACTCCCATATTATATATTCTAACATTTCAGTGCTCTTGCCACTAATCATGTGTATCAATCCAAGCTTAAACACATTGAGGTTGATATGCATTTTACTCGAGTTCAAGTGAAGAACGGCTCTCTTAAACTAAAGTTTGTTACTTCAGAAGAATAGCTTTCAGACTTGTTCACCAAGGGATTGTGCTTACACCAGCATGCTTGTTTTTGTGACAGCTTGATGCTAATGACTCACCGTCAAGCTGAGGAGTGGTATTGAGTTAAGTAAGCAAATTAGGACGTTGTGTGCTGAAGAAGCTAACTGCGTTAGTCAAGCTTATCAGCTTGTAGTGTCTTACAATTGACAATTACAACTCTTTTTCTCTGTCTTTTTCTTGTTTAACTTCATAGCTTTCAAAAGTGGCTACACAGTGTTTAAGTGACTAAAAGTGTAGTCATAGTTGATTGAAAATTGTCTTTTTCGCTATATAAAAATAATAAGGTTAAAGTTAAATAAAAACTGAAAGATAAATTCCCTAAAAAAGGATTGTCTTCCTGTTGAGGAACACTTTGCACCCAAACATGAACATTTTATGCATATATTTTCAAATCCATGCAATGCTGATGGATTTTGTTTTCCCTTCTTGCATTTGCATTGTTCTATTGTTTCAATCAATACTTTCATCATCCATTTTATGGATCATCACAGAGATAATCGGCAATTGCATGCATGCTTTTGACGAAGATGATGACCTAAACCCTAAGCCACTCATGAATATATGAATTTCTAAAAAAAAGAAATCTGTGATTCTTTTTATGTGATGTTGACGTGATGAAGATGATGATATTTGGGAAACAACCTATGATGTTGATGAGATGATGACGATATATAGGAAACAACTTGTGATGTTGATGAAGATGCATGGATGATGAACATAAGATTATAGGGGCCTCAAGATTATATTCAGAAAATTGGCCGGGGCTTTTGTTTACGGGGCTTTTGTTTACGGGGCATCCAGCCCGGCTATTCCAATCATCGATCTTTGTATCAGTGAATGTTGAACAACCTATCCTGTCTGCTTAATATTTGACACCAGATTGTAACTCATAAGCCCTTTATGGAATTGTGCAAAGCAATTAAAGAAAATTTGAGAGACCCAGCATGCAGAAGTTATGTGCATTGTTTCTTAAACGACTTCAAGGTTTCCTCGCATGTCAAGCTCATAGGGTGGCTCACAAGCTATGATTATAAGTCAAGGATGCTTTGAAGAAAAGATCCTGCTGATGCATCAGTAATAACTACTGAAAATGGATCTTCATGAGGTCAATTAGCAACCATAAATCAGAGTGCAGGTCATGCTCGATTAGTTGGACCACAGGACTATTTCTATTTGCAGCAAATTTAACCTGGAAATACATTTCAGTAGGTATACCGTGTTTCAGGTTTCCATAAACACTAATAATGTAAATACTAGTTCTTCCAAAATGGAAATGCCAAAAGTACAGAGTTCTTTGTTACTTAATGTACGTTCTGTGGAAATAACTTGATGAAATGGAGCTTAGTAGGGTTATAAGAACCTGCATTAGCCTTTTTTACTATCAATCTACATGCATCTTAAATAGCTCGGCCTTGCTCGGGTTATGTGAACTAAGAACGTGATTTCGTGGGGGAGCTGCTTTATCATCTCAAGCACACAAGCATCCCCTACTTGCAGCCCATTGTCTGTTGCAAATTTCATCCAACCACGATAGCGGATTCTTGCATTTTCTTTCTCGGTGACAGAGCACAGAGTAGGCCAAGTGCTTCCATTTGGAATCTGTAGGTTAACATTGCAACCACTGCCTGGGGCACACATATATTGCTTGGCGAAGGTTATATCAATTTTCTGCAAACATCAGAAACAATATGTAAATAATCAAACCCAAATCTCTATCTTCTCTAGGGACTAGGGTTGTTGAAAAAAAAAATTACCAAAGCATTCATCAGGTCGGAGGGTTGCATTATGACAACTAGAGTTGGATGGCCAGATTTGAACCTCTTCTCTCTTGAAATCGCTTCATCACCTCCTGGAAAAGCAAATTAAATCTAAAAAAAACATCTAAATGCACACTAATTGTTGGGATCAAAGCATGTTCCTATTGGGATACTGCCACCTGATTGTTGCCTGGTAATAACTAATTAACTATAGAAGTCATAACAAAATAAATAAAGATACAGAGCACAAGGGATATAATGTATATTCCAACGTTAACATTATACACTCGAGAAACAACAGAATGAAAACACATATATAGGAGCATGTAACTTAATTACGACTTGCCTGATCCATCAGCAGTGCGGCATTTTTTTGTCGCTCTGGTTGAAATAGCAGAGATGGTCTCTTCATTTTCTTCCGGAATTACAGCAAGTGTTGCAAAGAGATGTCCAGAGGTCTCAATAGATGAATGTATATCAGAAGGTTCTTCCTTTTTTACCTTGACTTCACAATAATTATTTTTCAGAGTCCTTTCAAACTCAGATCCATCCAAAGGAATTACTCTAGTCGCCACCTCTTTAACCACTGGGTCTTTAACTGAGCTAGCTTCATTTCTCAATATAAGTGATGAATCAGCATTATGACAACATGTTACATTCACTACAGCCATCATATTGCTTCCTTCACTGCCAGAGTTTTTAATCTTTTTCGGCATTTCATAATCATACAAATCCAAAATATGGGCTCTGTTCTCTCCTTGTTTGTCTCCATATTCTCTATTGATCATATCACACATTTCTTCAGCATATTCTGCTTCACAATTTGAAGCATACTGTTTGGTAATTGGAGCTTTCCCCTTGCCATTCACTTCATACAAGCGTTTATTTATTTCTGCATCAGAGCAACCGCAGAGGCCTAAATCGTCTTTGCTCATTGAACGTTTATCAACTGCGTAGCACCAACCACCTTTGAAAATAGAATCTCTGTGATCCCTTTTTCTTTTCTTCTCATTGGTCTCAAAAAAATTTAGTTCACATCCAGAGTTATCATAAATCTTAACAGTAAAATGTGAACCCTTAATGTAATTGAAGACCAGAATATTTCCTAGCTGTAGATCATGATCTAATGAAAAAGCATTCCATCCATGACGAAAAGCAAAGGAGCCATCAATACTCGATATTGCAACGTTCCACCGCAGCCCCTGTGAATCTTCAATAAAAGTAGATTGATCAGCCAAAGAAACAGCACAAGCAACATTTGGAGACAATTCCTGCATTGAGATGGCATGGTTAGAAGTGATAATCTCTTTCATCACAAGGAAAATAAGAGGGGAGGGGGCGGTTGAACAAGTAACATAATTACTAGTAACTATTGTTATCGATCATCTCCACACTAAAAATGAAAAAACGGTTAAAGCATGTACATGAGCCTCTCAAACATCTACACCACATACATTATTCTATTTTATTTTTTAAAAAGAAGATAGATAGTGATTTTGTACTTATATTCCAGAGAGAGAGAGAGAGAGAGAGAGTGTGTGTGTCAAGATAGGTTATACAAGATACAAAGGAAACAGATTAGAATTTTCGAGGACGGCAGATTTATCATACCATATATTTGGAAAACTGATTTCCAAACATGACCCTGACAAAACTGGTTATGACAGGTGAAGCATTTCTCTTGTTCCCATGAACCAGCAAACACTTCTCAGTGCATTCTGCACAAGCTTTGAACTCATGACCCATCTCTTATCCTATTCGGGTGAATATTGTTACACCTGCAAGATTTATATAGATAAATGATCACAGATATTTTAGTGATACAATAATGTCATCCAAAGAAGAGACAACACACCTTATCTCATGAAAGAGCCAAAGAAAGGCCACGTACAGGTGCAAGAAGTTAAGAGTCTAAGACACCCAGGAGAGTAAGGCACACTGTTATAACCTGTTCGTCATATGAAAGGACCAAGCTAATATGATTAAAACATGACTCCATGGAAATTCTCAGCTAGTATTCACAGGTAGCGTAACATAAACTAACTGTAGTGGCAGGGCACCATCCGAATGAAATAACCTATTACAAAAGAACAGAAGATAATATCTTGCACGTTTGAACGGAATCTAACAAGGACAAATGATTGTACGTAGTTGAACTACCTTTTTTAAGTATCAAACTACCTAATTGATACTCTATAGTTAGGGCAAGACAAAGCATATAAGTATTTAGGAATATCTAAGCAGATTATGGAAGCACAATCAATTGCCATACACATACAAACTTGGGCAACTAAAGGACAGACTAGATGGTGGACTCTAGTCCTATGATTCATCTTGCAGAAGCCAGACTTCCTATGTTTCAAAAACATGAAAAATTTGTCTGGTAAGTCTAATCTAGAAACCAATTCCATGATTTTGCCCAAGACTTGAGCCCAATGCATTTACATAAATCTGAGTTCCTTTCTTAACGCACCTGTGAATCATGGAAACCCAGCAATAGAACACACCATTTACTAGGGTTCGACCCAACTTGAACAATTACCCAATATATATATACCACAATAGAACACATATATCTGACATATACATATATAATAATATATTTAACCATTTCCACAAAATCCGTTTTAAGCACTACAAATTCCAGTATAGTGATGTTGTGCATCTTAACTAGTACTCACAGATTCAAAATTTTAATCTTACATCGGTCAGTAAAGATTTCCAGTAACAAACAATGGCAGAAAATAAGTCATGCAACAAAAATAACAACAAACAGAGAATTCAAAGGGCAAAAAAAAAATGCTTCCTTTCACCCAAAAGAAAACTACTTTTTAACAAACCAAACAAGCTCCATGTATAAAAACCAGCAACCCTGGGTTATAGAACACTAAATCTACTAACAAGAAACAACCTTTTTGGAAGATTCCTACAGTGTTTCAATCATCAAAAGAACAAAACAACCTTTTGGAATAATAATAAAAAACACATGCCGGTTAATCTTTAGAGAAGAAGAGGCTCACCACCAAAAGCTTTAGGTTTTTTTTTGGAGTGATTTGGATTTTCTCTACTCTGTAAAACCTCGTCTTTCTTCTAATGCTAGGGCGGGCGACGGATGAGCTTGTCAAACGCACACACGGCTTAGAACCCAGCTACAAGAACAGAAGAAAAAGCACCATTTTGTTCTTTCTTCTCAGTCAGCATTCCCACTCTCAACGGACACGAAAACGAAGGACACGAGGTACAAAGAGATCTTTTGTTTTGTCTTTTTAGCTTCTACAGAATCGCGGTGCAGCCGAAGTCTCTTTATTTTCTTGGGCTTTGACGCGAATCATTGCATAACACGTGTCAAGGTAATAAATGTGCCATTACACAAACCTAAATCCACCTCCAAACCCTATCCATTTATGACATATTTACTTCCTTGGAATGTGTATCGAAATGAATGAATTGATTTTCATTCCTGAGTTCTCTTGTGTTTAGTTGTTTACTAACATGCACATGAATCGAAATGGTTGTAGGTCCCACAAAAAAGTGACTAAAAAATATAAATTTATTCCTGAATATCCGGAGTTTTATTACCAAGGGGGGTAGGTATTAGGAATGAACTCCAATTCATTTACATTTTCATTCCAAATAAGTAAACATGTTATTTAATAATCGTGTATGCAAACTTAAATCCAGCTTGTTCGTTAAATATGTGACTCGTAATGACTCGCCTAACCCGTTTATAAACGAGTCACGTCGGTTTGAATTTTAGGTGGTGGGCACGATATGGTTTTGATCGGTATAGACCTGATATCGATTCCAAAATGCAAAAATTTGAATCGATATGGAACGGTATGATTTTGCCATTTTTTATTTTTAGAATTGTGTCAAACCTAACCGGATGGTATCAATATGGCTTTGACACCAGTTCAGTTTAGGGCAAAAATTAAAAAATCAAAACCCTAACAATGCTTAAGAAACTCGCAGTGTAAATTAGTCTTCAATGCAAGCTTCCTTATGATGTGGTCAAGGAAAGAGATTGGGGTCACTGGGTGAATCCTCCATTGAAGATTTGAGAGCACCAAAAGCTCCATTTTTTGAACAGTTGTGGCCTCGAAAACATACTTGGTGTCCTTTACCTGACCTAAAAGAAAACTCATATTTCAAATTTGGGAAATCAATATAAAATTGACAATAAAATCAAATTTAATTTGATGAACAAAAACAGTTCAAGACTGAGACTTTACATGAAGGTCTAGAAGAAGAGGGTCTTGGCCGGATTTCATGTCATGGCGCATATAAACTTGTCAAATCTTTTTCTTTTTGAAATTTTCTAGTAACTTATTCTCACCATTAATACAACATGACTATAGAATGTGTTCCAATTGAAGGAACTTGAATTAAACTCTACTTTTTTTTTTATGATTTTCTAAAGTCAGATAACTAGAAATTCATTAAAAAAAATTTGCTCTTACTTTTCGAGTTTCGTTGATCATAACACTTTCTAAAAATCATGCTCTATGAATGATCGATGAGATTATGGCAAGATCTATTTTTTATTCAAAATTTCTCATGTCATAATCTCACAATCGATAAAATATGATTTTCAAAAAAAATTCCAATTGACGGAACTCAAAAAATACTTTTAGTGCCAAAAAATTCTGAAATTTTTTCTGGTCATAGTTTCATAGATTACAGTATTCTTAAGGTTTGTACAAAAAATCACAATTTTTTAAAAATCTTATAATAAATGTTTTATGGCCTCCATTCTAGTGGCTGAGTCATTGCCTTCACTCTTTCTAGTGGACATGCCCTTGCCCTCGTCCTCGTCCATTCTTGTGGCCAAGACACTGCAAATGCATGTGCTCATTCCAATGCTCTTGTTCATCAGTTTAGGATTAAAGACAAGTACGTTCTAGTCTGTGTCATTTTCATGCTCGTACTCTTAACCATGTCCATGTGAACAAGACTAACTTTGTCCAATTTTGACGGTCGAACCACACAATGTCACCCAACAATGATGTTCTAATCCCGTAGAGACCAACCCCAAAACTTTTTCTCAAAAAAAGAAAAAAAAGAAATCAAGACCTTGGTTTCTCACAAAAAACTGTGGACTATAGCACACCATTTTTTTTTTTTGCAATTTGCCAAATTTCTCACCAAAAGCTTCTCATTCTCAAATCATAATTTTTAAGCATTTCTTAAATTGACGAAACACAAAAAATTTGAATTCCATATTTTAACTCATAAGCCCTTTATGTAATTTTGTAGGTGTTGTTGAAGAATATCAAGAAATTGTGCAAAGCAATTTTAAAAAAAATATTGAGAGACCCAGCGTGCAGAACTTATGTGCATATATTGTTTATTAAACTTCAAGGTTTCCTCGCAGGTCAAGCTCATAGGGGTGGCGCACAAGCTATGGAATGCTATGGTTATAAGTCTTTGGCACTACTCTTCAGAGTTGTGCATGTGTGAGCTGTTTGAAGAAAAAATATCATGTTGATGCCTCAGTAATAACTACTGAAAATGCTTCTTCATGAGGTCAATTAGCAACCATATATATACAATAAATCTATACTGTATTTAAAAAAAGTTTTGTTGTCAATCATAACTATTTTATTTTTTATTTTTTTGATAGAAAGCGACATAGCATATATTAGATAAAATTGAGGAGTACATTAGTTCGATGCAGAAAGCATTGAAAAGTAAAAAAAGATGCACAAACGCATCTGAACATGAAAGTAACCAATTGCCATAAAGGCATAACCGATACACTGGATGGCGGTATGAGAAATTTGAGACTAACAACGTAACCGATGTGAACCACCCAACAATTCCAATGCAATGTACAACGGAAAGAAGTAATCCAAACACAGAAATCGAAGCCACCCAAGAATGCAGAACTGGCGAATAGCAAGCGACCTCTCAAGAACAAGAACCAAAATCCGACCCCATATCCAATAACAATATGGGATCTAGATCCCAAAACCACAACCACGGATCCCAAATCCAAATCCAAAACCGATCGAGATCGCTCAATAACCATCTCGATCCCAATCCGAAATCCAACCTTGAACCCAAACTAGATTTGGACCCAACACCGAGAAAAACCAATGACACTTGACATGATTCGACCCCCATCGTCGTTGGATCGATGTGATTCGCCCACACCCCACCATCACTGACAACCCCAAGAGTACACTTGGCACAAAGGTCACAACATCCCCACCCAACAACGAAGAAGGAGCACTGGAAGAGAGAGGGATCCCAACCCATGATCATGAATTGAGAGCCTTAAGTTTAAAAAAAAATAGATATACATCAACTTATTCAAAATAATAATAAAATCAAATTATAAATAAAAAAAATAGATAATAAAATCAAAATATATCACACTATCTCACTCCCATGTTGTTCTCAATTTTTTTTAACTCCACACACATAAATACATAATATGTGGATTCTATCTAGTATTGTTAAATAAAAAAGCTCAATCACCATTTTCGCCTCATTGATTTTGAGGATATGACTTACTATTGCATATTTGCATTGGATTAGGGTTTGAAGCATGTCTAGATGACTTGAACAGCATTGTCGACATAGTCGCCGGCTCTAATATTCTTTCTTCGGTTGAGCTTTTATTAATATTCAGAAAAATTAAAGAAAAATGGAGATAGAGATGGTCACATACTCACATTATTATTGATACAAGTGGGAAGTGAACTTTTGGATGATAGCAATAAGTTCATAGCTTTGAAGGTTCCCTTTCAATTTTGTCTATGCCTCTTTTAGATCGATGCATGCATGGTCCCAATTCTCTCGAGTCATTACTGAAGTATCTTATACTGTAAAAAGAGGAAGAAAAAGGTGCACCAAATCATGGTTTGGACATTTTGAATGTGACATAAAGTCCAGATTTTTGTATGATTTGGTCAAGTACTTTTCTAAGTTAACCATTTTGAGATAGTTCTTTTCTTTATGTGGGAGATGAAATCTAGTATTTTGAGCATAAAATCTAATTGTTATTGGCTTCAATAAATAATTGCTTGACATGTTAATAAGAATATTGTGTTTTCTTTTTTGGGAAAAAGAATAAGAATAATGTTAAATAAATATTAATTTGGCGATGTACATTTAAACTACATGATATGACAATTGATGTGACACTTAAATATTGATCTAATATTTAATTTTTTAGTCTTATTTAATGTTTAACGACCACATCAAATTTCACATCATGTGATCTACATGTGATTCACCAAATTATAGTTTACCTATCATTTTTCTGTGAGTAATGCTTTATTTATTTTAGGTCTCATTCATATTGCTCATATTTTATATTCACCAAATTGATTTATATCTCATTTCATTTTGAAATGAACCATAATTTCTTATTTTCGTTTCTCTTTTCATCAACTAAATTTTCATTCAAATTCAAGATTGTCTCTCTATTAAGTTCCCGAAAACGTTTTAGAGAGAAAAATTGAAAATGAGAAGAGTGTCAATATAAAAATAGATGAGTGTCAATAAAATTGAATTAGTAAAAATAAAATTCTAATTTTTTACCATTGGACATTTGGACTACGTCGTTTTGGGCCAAAAGTCAAAAACGATTTTCCTTTTTCCATTCTTTCCCTCTATTCTTGTGGTGGGTCTCTGACAGACTGAAACCGAGCGTAAATGGAATTGCAATTCGCAAGTGGGAGGTGATAACCCAACCCAACCCAACCCTAAGAAGAAGAAGACGAAGAAGAGCAATCACAACAAAAACGTTTCACAAAAACACCCAACTCAAGGGTGAAGAAAGGGTCAAAACTCAAGACTCAAAAGGCAGCAAAAAACCAAAAACCCTCAAAAAATCTCTCTCAAGATCAATGTCCCCAAAACCCCACTCCCTCTCCCTCTCTCAGGCATGTCAATTCCAAACCCTTCTCTCTCTCTACTTGGTTCTAAGATACTCAGCTTTATATACTATAAGAATATAAGTATAAAAAGTATTGCATATTCTTTTGGAATTTGATTAAATATTTGTTCTTTGAGGAGTTTATTATACTAACCAGGAAAAGCATGGCATTTGAATCACAGTCTATGAAGAAGGAGAAGAAGTACAGTGGGGTATTTGGGGACATGTACAGTGTGGCCATTATTCCCAAAGAGCTTGAGCTTGAAAAGGAGCCCCACCCATCACCGTTCGAGCTCCAGTTCCAATTCCCTGATCTCACTCAACCCATCAGAGTAAGTCCTTCAAGACCCAATTTTTAATTTTTGCAGTAAAATTGTTTTCACTATTGGGGCCTGTTTTATTGATGATAAAGGGATTAAAAATTGTAAAAATGGAGTTAGCTGGATATTTTTGGTTCCAGAACAAAATCCCCTTCAAGAAAATATTCACATTTCCACTTCAATAGAGAACTTTGATCTCTATCTCCCTCTGGGTTCCTAAATTGGGCATGACATAAAAGTATTTCTTATTTTCAATTGCTCTTTGATTTCTGGGAAAGTGGAGGAACAAAATGGAACAATAAACCAGAGGAATCAGGGCAGAATAAAAACAACTTGTGATATTTATTGCCGGAATCATAAAACGTGCGCCTTGATGTGCTCTAGGGTTTCTTGAGGACAAGAGAAGTTGGGGAGTTCCTTAGTGGGGCTCTGGCAGGGGCGATGACCAAAGCTGTTCTTGCTCCTCTTGAGACCATCAGGTTGGTGTTGCTGTTTTGTCATTTCCTTTAAGGTTATTTCACTAGTTACTGCAGTTGATGTACTGTGTTTACGCGCTAGCTTAAATAAGTGAAGAGGTGCATAGTTACCTAAAAACAATGGTGAATGCAACTTCTTAAGCTCGCTCAACAGTTAAAACAGTTAAAGTCCTGCAGATAACAATTGGATTATTTCAATTATAATCAGTTGTAGTCTACAATGTAAGTCCAAAGGCTATTGGTAATTGATTTCCCACTATGGCTTCATACCATCGAGTTATTGATCAGTCTAGCTTAATTGCATTGGTTACACTAGTCTCTCCAAATCTATCTATATTGTTGTCAGCAAGGTTTGAGATCGTGATTGACTTGTTCTAAGTCTACTGATTGCATGGTTTTTGTTGTGCAGTTATTCAATGTGATATGTTTTGTCTCCATGCAGGAATTGAAATATCATAGAGCTGACGTTATTGTTAGGATTGCAGATGTACCTTGTATCAACTGCAAGCAACTTCTTGACCATAGATAATCTTCCAAATTTGATTAATTTCTTTCGTTTATTTGTTCCATTAGTTGAATACTTGAACTTCAGTAGAACATCTTTTGGCAATCATATACATTTTTAGAGATTCCACTAAAACACCATGTGCTGTCACTAATTGCGAATTAAATGCCATATCATATGTTTCTGAGAGGATGAATGAAATGCCATATCATCCGAAGATCAGAGTTTTTATTTATATAATAAGTCAAAGCAATTGTCAGTTTTTCACGTATTTCTTAGTGACATAATGGCATGTTGGCCATGTTTTCAGCTTCTTTTTCGGAAGTTCCAATTCAGAAAGAATCTAATCAGCCAACTTACTAAGCTCATGAAATCAGTTAATGCTTTCATTCTGGCCAAGTCAATCTAGAATAAGAACTTAGAACTTGGAGGATCTTCCAAATGTTTTCTTATAAATGGTATTTTTAAGAGAATCTCCAACGGGCTCCCAAAATGAGCTCCTAATGATACTGTCTATCTCACGCCTACAATAACTTAACCTCAACTCCTAAACCTGAGGAGGGAGAAAGTGACTCCTAGTGATTACTAATTAGTTATTTTAATATTATTTTAACACTAGTGTCTTAATAACTTAATAACATGCTTGTCTTTTTATTAAAGAGTTCATGACTCCCTAAACTAGAACCATTGTTGGAGTTATCATTATAAAGAGCTCCTAAGGTAACATATTGCTCTATAGTGTTGAAATTCAAGTAGGTTGAGCACATCCATACAGTTCTGAACATATGTACTTCATGACAACTTACCATTGATCTGTGATTCCTAATCTGTAGGATTTGATATGTGCAGGACTAGAATGATAGTTGGTGTTGGATCTAGAAACATCTCTGGCAGTTTCTTAGAGGTCATTGAGAAGCAGGGTTGGCAAGGGCTGTGGGCTGGAAATGCAGTCAATATGATCCGCATAATTCCCACCCAGGCAATTGAGTTTGGAACGTTTGAGTTCGTTAAACGAGCAATGACATCGGCGCAAGAGAAGTGGGAGCAGACTGAAGGCCCAAAGGTGCAAATTGGCCCTGTAAGCTTGAACTTCTCTATCTCCTGGATTTCTCCTGTTGCTGTGGCTGGTGCTGCTGCTGGAATTGCTAGCACACTTGTGTGTCATCCCCTTGAAGTTTTGAAGGTACTTTCATGATGGTTACAGTGTTACACTTTGAGGACAGAAATTTAGTATACTCAGAAAATTTCTTTTCGTTTTTTGGTGGATGCTGGGAGATACATCTCGTCTCAATCATATATAAAATAGCCTCTCTCTTCTTTTTTTTCCCCCTTTTCTCTCACCTTACTAAATGCATATCTAATGATTATGTCCTTTGTGGTGTCTTCTTTGTTTCATTTTATGTGCTTGTCATGGAATATATTCTGTGTTTATTTCTTTCTTCTTGGATTTTATGATTTTAGAGTTTCATGATCTCAGTGACGAATTGTAAACTCATTCCTCTTGTATTTTCTTTATTCTAATTTCTTACAACAGGATCGGTTGACTGTGTGTCCTGAGGCATATCCTAGTATAGGCGTTGCAATCAGTAAGATTTATAAGGATGGTGGGATTGGCTCATGCTATGCTGGTCTTTCACCTACACTGATTGGGATGCTTCCCTACAGTACATGCTATTATTTCATGTACGAGAAAATCAAGAAATCCTACTGCCAAACAAAGAAAAAAGAGTCTCTAAGCCGTCCAGAGATGCTCCTGGTTGGAGCTCTGGCAGGTGAGAAACTTGGCCTTGGTTGTGTAAACTATATTGCATATACAATATGAACCATTTCCTCTTCTTTCCCTCTGAATTTTATTTGGGGATTGATTAGTTTTCGGGGAAGTTATGGATCCCAATTCCTATGTCAGAGTCCGTTTGTTAAAGAATCTAAACATGTTTCAAGTCATGAAGGATATGAAGGATAACTGGATAAGATACGACTTTGTGTTTATCAGATTTATAAAACATGCATCTTGGAGAAAAGATTGTTCAAATAAAGATTTGATGCCATCATTTGTGATTCTTAGCAGTGTAGTTAGAATTATGGGAGACCGGAAAACTTCCTTTGTTGTATGGGTTCACTATTGGACAATGGTGGTATTTCACAAACTTTAACACAGTATAGTCTTTGTTAAAAGGATATCTGATACAACAATTGAAATTCTTGTTTATTGTTCAATATTATCCTTTTATAGGTATATATATCATTTTAATATTTCCCCCCTTGTGAGTTGGAAAACCTTACTGTTCAGCAGAGAACTAGAATAAGAGTTCTCTGTTCAGATAATTAACTGGGACAGTTTGCTTTCTTGTCCAGTTGTTTTTTTTTTCCTTTCTTTCCCCTTTGGTATTTGGAACCAGAATGATTGGCTGGACTTGATTATAGTATCATAATGCGACTAGGTTGACTTGCTCCTCTAATAGTTTCACTTTTCATTCGATTTGTCCAGGTTTTACAGCTAGCACAATCAGCTTTCCGTTGGAGGTGGCCAGGAAACGACTGATGGTTGGAGCTATGCAGGGTAAGTGCCCGCCTCATATGGCGGCAGCACTTTCAGAAGTGATTCGTGAGGAAGGTTTATTGGGACTCTACAGAGGGTGGGGTGCAAGCTGTTTAAAGGTCATGCCGTCGTCTGGAATCACCTGGATGTTTTATGAAGCTTGGAAAGACATATTGCTTGTTCAGAGACATCATCCATTATAGCTTATATACAAGCTCAAGCAAGATTCACATAGGTCATACATTCAAATTTAAGCTTATCTCACATCTTTTGTAGTGTAAATTACTAGACGGCAGGAAATCAAGGCGATTTTATGCAGGCCTAAGATTGAAATCTTGCCTAAGTCGAGTCTGAGAGCTTAGAGGAAAAATAGTATTTCTGTTGTGGGCTGGTTTCCCTTTGTTTTTCAGGACTATGCGCCTTAGTTTTGACCTCAGTTGAGCTTCAATCATGTACCACATAAGATTACTGTGTACTGATGCAGGATCGATTATTTCGAATCATCATCAAAAGTTTCTGATCTATTTTTGCTTCTGTAAACAAATGCCATACGCATCTTTAGCTCTCATGTATTATTTCTTTGGTGGAAACTCTTATGCATTGTATGTTAATTTTGATCGCATGTTTCATTGTTTCTGATAGTTATACAAATCCAAGGTGAAGAAACTGAATCCCATATGACGATCTAAAAATTTTATGGAAGATATTCTGATTGGTGTCTAATTTTAGTTCCATTATTCCCAGTGAATCATTCTTTTTTTCTTTATTAATAAATGGGGATGAGGGGTTTTTTCTGTTGGGCTCGGTTCCCTCTCTGACCGGAGAGTGTTTGCAGAATAACTTGTTCTGTTACACTCACCTAATTTCTAATCCAATTTTTTTTTTGAAGGATAGAAGTCATAGAACAGAAGAAAATCTTTTGATTTGGGCATAATTTTCGTTTACATCACACATTTCCTCCAACCTTTTCATTTTTGTTCTCAACAAACTTTCTCTGTTTTTCTTTATTAATCAACAGGGGAGATGGGGTGTGTTCTTTAGTGCACTTTTGTTCTCTCCCTTGTTAGACTTGACGGAGAGAGGGTTGCAAAACATGTCGTTCCGTTCAGGGCTGGCCCTAAGATTACGGGAGCCCGAGGCAAACTAAAAAACAGTGCTCTTGAACAGTTGACCCTACATGTGCAAAACAAAAAGGAAAGGTTGGACGGAGTTAATGGAAGAGGAGTAGAGGAGTGATGAAAATATTTTCTCAAAAAATAAAAAATAATACAATTTCTTATCATAAAATTAGAAATACAACTTGTTGCGGGATGTATAGCTGTTACGTAGGAGTACATCTAGAAGAACAATGCTTATGTCCGACCTGGGTCGAACCTAATGTGTCTGACCCCTCTCATTTTTGTTACATTCGATGATTTATTTTCATGATCTGAATCGTTGATCTTTTAAATCAATATTTCAAGATCATGTTTGCAAAAAATCATCCAAAAAATAGAGGGGTCAGACACATAAGTATTTTCCCATCCAGAAAGGCAGAAACAGAGTGGCGTTAGATTTAAGCAGATATATTTCTAATTCTATCCTAACACGAGAAGGAAAACTAAACTTGAAGCCCAAGTAGTACCGGTCGTGGGTAACGCTAGGGTTTCTATAATTCTACATATCCGCACAACACTAGGAAAAGAAAGAGGAAACTTGCACATCAAGCAGGGCCTCAATTATTCCATATACATATATCCGCACACCACTCGGACAAGGAAAAGGAAAGCTCTGTTATAATAACAATCCCCCAATTCCTTTGGTTCTACACAAATTCACACCCTGAAAATTCCATTGCTTTTTTGACCAAAGCTTCATCTTGGTCAGATTCAATCATGACTGAATCAGAAGAAAGAGACTACCTGAAGGCGATCAACAAACTAAAGAGGAAAATGGTCCATCCGGAAGATCCGGATTCCGGCAACCTCGGTCGGACCAAACGGTGGGTCCGACAACGGATGATCGGCAGAGGAGAATTCGGGGAGGTTTTCTTGGCTCGTCCGGCGAAACCAAGTTCCAAATTGCCTCCGATAATGGCGGTGAAGTCGGCGGATTTCTCGGAATCGGCGGAGTTGGCTAAGGAAAGTCGACTTCTGAAGAAATTTCGGAAGTGCCCTTTTATCCTAGACACGTACGGCAGCGATTTGACGGAAGATGTTGAAGGCCACAAGTTGTTCAACGTGTTCTTGGAGTATGCTCAACGGGGAACCGTAGAGGATTGGATAAACAAACTGAGGAATATCGGGTTGTTTGAGCAGCACGTAAGGAAGTACACAGCGTCGCTTTTGAAAGGACTCGATTACATTCATGAAAAGGGCTTTGTGCACTGTGACATTAAGCCTGCCAATATATTTCTTGTGCGCAACGGTCCTCATGATACTGGGTTTGACTCTCACGTGGCGAAAATCGGGGATTTCGGGTTGGCAAAGAGGGCTGCCAAAGACAATGTGATGAAGCGTTCTGATGGTATACAAGGCACTGGATTGTACATGTCTCCAGAAGTTACATGTCAAAACATTCAGGAGCCGCCGGCGGACATTTGGGCATTAGGCTGCTGTGTTCTGCAGATGTTGACTGGGAAGGAATTTTGGGATGTGAACACTGACTTAAAAGATGACTGGGGGGCTCCGATTGAGATTCCGATTATCCCCGAAGAGCTAAACGATGAGGCTAAGGATTTCTTGGGCAAGTGCTTCGTGATGAACCCTTTGGAGAGGTACACGGCTGAGATGCTTTTGAAGCACGCTTTTGTGCGCAACACCGAGACAAAATGGACGGTGTCATCATCTTGTGATTCAAGAGTAATTGTGGTTCCTAGCAGAGTGTGCCAAGAACCAGCTGCAATTCCTTTAATGTTTGTAGCATAATTAACTTTGTGTTATTTCATTGTTCTTGTGATTGTAAAGGCTAAATGTAGTATTTTCTTAATTTGATTGGTTGCTGGATCTATGTCCTATTGAAAGGAGAGCAATTTGCAATATGTATGAAGTGCTAGCAATTTGATCTCTTTATATATCTTTCTCTTGCTTCTTTTTAACTGGTGTTTATTATGTCGCTAATCGATCATACTCAATTAGGCTCATTCAACAGCTAAATACCTGTAGACAACTCTACTGTTCCCACAATATATAACTTGATAATGCTTGGTATAATGCAGCACTATTGAAAAAATAAACAAAGTTTCTTTCTTAAATTTCATTTTTTTGTTTCCAGTCAATATTTAACTGCAATCAAAAATTAATTTCATCCCAAAGAAGATTGGCATTGATTCGCATCGAGGGGTTTGCAACCACCACTTATTTTGGAAGCACACATCTAATTGAAAGTGCCTACAACACTACAACAGCTTGTTTGGCAATGATCAGTTTCAGATACTATCAGGAAAGTGTATCTGGGAGTTCCCTATCCCTCCAAATTTAAAGATCTTTAATTACTAGTTGGGTAGTTGTCATAGCCTCATAGGCAAGCTGCTAGTTACGTAAACAGGCATAAAAGAACCTTGATCCCAGCTGTTCGATCTGCTTGTCCTGGTTCAGCTAGGAATCTATGATGATTGGAGCTTTGCAGGATAAGTGCCCACCCCATATGGCCGCGTTACTGTTAGAAGTGTTTTGGGACTCTCTATAGAGGGTGGGCTGCGTTTTAAGGTCATATGCCGTTGTCTGGCATCACCTTTGATGTTATATGAAGCTTGGAAGGACATATATACAACTGATGGAGAGACAGCAATATGCCACCTTGTTAATAATAAAGAGATTGAAAAAAATACAAGTAGCCGGAGGGGACATGAAAACCTTACCCCGGAAAGAAACAAAAGCAAAGAAGCAATTGTTACAAATTAAAATAAGCTATGGTTCCCTATGGAAAATAAATTATAGCAGAATAAGCACAACATCCTACAACCTAAACCAGTCCTAATCCTCGATCAACAGAAGAACATGGAGTTGATCGACGACATTTTTATGTAGCCTGGGTAATTCCTGCACTGGCACAGATCCAGCAATAGTAACACCACCATGACCACCTTGGCTTGAGGCAGTCTCTGACATTTCATCGAACTTAATGAACTGACTCATCTGTGCTGCTGCTAGATGGGCATAGCATATTGGAGGCTTGGAGCAACGTACTACAGATACGGCTGTCGTGCTCCTTTGGTAAACATATGATAAAGAATGAACCAGTTCTTGCAAGTCATCTGCCGATCGAAAAGCCAATTTCATCATATAGAGCATGATAATGAGTAGGCCAAGTTGTTCCAATCATCCCAGAATGAGCACACAAGTAGAAATCATTGTTCCTTGGATGACATACTCTGTTGTCAATAATAGTCCCAGGTGGAACATTATCAGGAGAACCACCAGCCTGGAAGAATTTCGTATGATGATTCTTTTGTGCAATAACCATGAACTTTGGACACCATCTCTCGTCAAGGAACTTGCAGGCCTCAATAATCTGATCCAATTCCACATTCAAGACTTGGTTGAACTGTGATTCACTCACTCCATCCCTGAAAATAATTATCTGCTCCGGTTTCCTGTAGTTTGAAGTATGATAAAAGTCTAGCAAGAGTTCCCTGACTATGCCTTGGTCCTCTTTAGCAGACACAGGCTCGAACAAATTAGCAATCATATCTACTTTTGGTAGTTGAGTACGAACTGCAGCTCGGTAACAAGAAATCAAAGGCCAGTGCCTGGAACTGATTGGACATGTGCATGAAGATATCGTCTATTCTTTAGTGGAGCTCCACGTACTGTACTCCTCCATTAATCACGTTTATCGTGAACTTAACTTTGCACGTACCTTGCTCTTTATGCTTTATCTTCTAGCTTGAATGTAATTAACATGGGTTGGGGAGTCCCCTCCTTTAATTCGAAGTTTCATCTCTGCAAAATGTACGCATTGATGAGTTCATTTTCTATTAACATTTGACATATTTCCCCTCAATAAAAAGATGAAGGCTCCAAATTTTTAGGCATTGATTATTTTTCTTTTTTATTAAAGAAATAAAAAGTGAGGACAAATAAATGTTTCTTAAAAAATAGGGTCCAAATAAGGAGAGAATAGAAATTCAAAATCTTGTAACAAAAAGTAAAATAAAAAATGAAATTCCAAATCTCGGCCGTCGGATTTAAGCAAAACAAATCTACCTAACGGGCCAAGGAAAAGGAAACTTTCCCCACAAGTAAGGGTAAGTTTCTATAACTCGCCTAAGAACACAATTAACTCGCTCACAATCTGAAAGTTTCTTTCGTCTCGTACATTTCACCGACTTGGAACCCTTGAAGTTTCCATCATCCTCTTCGACTTCGATCCTGTGATCAACCATGACTGAAGTAGAAGAACGAGACTTCTTCAAGGCCATGAACAAGTTGAAGAGGAAAAGAGTCTACGAGGAACGTCCGGCCGATCCGGATTCCTTCGACGTCGGCTATACTGAAAGGTGGGTCCGAGAAGGCATGATCGGCAAAGGCGAATTCGGCAAGGTTTTCTTGGCTCGTCCGGCCAAACGCACTTCGAACTTCCCTTCCACTATGGCCGTGAAATCCGCGCATTTCTCGGAATCAACCGAACTCGCCAAGGAAAGTAGACTTCTCAAGAAGTTTAGGGACTGCCCTTACATCCTCAACACTTATGGGAGCGACGTGACGGTGGACGCCAAAGGCGAGAAGATGTTCAACGTGTTCTTGGAATACGCTGAACTCGGAACTATAGACGATTGCATACAGAAACTCAAGGGTTTTCGGTTGCTTGAGCAGCACGTAAGGAAGTATACGGAGTCGGTTTTGAAAGGGCTCAAGTACATTCATGACAAGGGGTTTGTGCATTGTGACATAAAGCCTGCGAATATATTTCTTGCTCGCAATATTCCTGACACTGAGTTGTGTTTGGCGAGCAGGTTTGAGTCTGGTACAAAGTTTATGGCCAAAATCGGGGATTTCGGGTTGACAAAGAGGGCTGCCAAAGGCAATGTAATGAAGCGTTCTGGGATTATACAGGGGACTGGGATGTATATGTCTCCAGAAGTTACACATGATAACATTCAGGAGCCGCCGTCGGACATTTGGGCATTAGGCTGCTGCGTTCTACAGATGTTGACTGGGAAGGAAGAGTGGGAAGTGAACACCGAGTTAAAAGATGAGTGGGGAGATCCAATTGAAATTCCGATTATTCCCGAAGAGCTAAACGATGAGGCTAAGGATTTCTTGGGGAAATGCTTCAGGATGAACCCTTTGGAGAGGTACACAGCTGAGATGCTTCTGAAGCACCCTTTTGTGTGCAACAGTATGTACGTGTGCCAATATGGAAAGTCTCCTCTTCAAGACGTGGTTCCAAACACAGTGTGCCAAGAACCAGCTGCTCTTCCTCTAATGGGTGCAGCTTAGTTCTGTGTTATTTGACTTACTAGATTATTCTAATCGTATTGGTTCATTATTTTGTACTTGAAATGTTAATACTACTGATCATAAAGGCTACATTTTTCTTTTTCTTGTATGGATGTCCATGTTCATATATATAGAGAGCTGTAGTGCCAGTTTGATCTCTGTCTGTTTCTCTTGGTTCTCTTTTAAGATTGGTGGTGTTCTTTAAATTGTGTATATTATCTCACCAATTATGTGTTTAATGAATGTGTAATTGTGTATATAACATGAGAATCAGAAAGTGGTGCATAATTCAGTCAGCTTACTCAACAGTAGAGACCTATAGTGAAATGCAGCACTCTGAAGAAACAGTGTTTCTTTCTTAAAATTTAATTTTTCGTTCCCAGTGAATATTGGCATTGATATGCAATCAAAAATTTCATCCCGAAGAAGATTGGCATTGATTTGCATCGACGGCTTTGAACCATCACTTGCTAAAAACCTCATTGAACAATAATCATTTATTTAACAATTTGTACCGTAAAAATCGTATCATTCAATCAAAAATTAATGTACGTCTCAGTCCTACATGGGTCACGTACGAAATTGTGTGTATTATACAACACAACTCAAAGATTCATTCTACACGGTGATTAACAAAAACAATGGCTACATAGTATCCTCATGCTCTTCAGTATCTTCCGCAATAAGGCCATTGTTTCTCCTCAGAAAACGAGACAAACATGAACTGATTGACTGACTGCTCTCCGCAAACATATAAAGGCAAAATAAGCATAATCCTGTTTCAGGAGAAAACAGACTCTAAGTTACATATACGTGATGTTAATAGCAAAGATAAAGAAAGCATGTGAAATAAATAATTTGATTTCAGGAAAGCTGCAAGTAAGAAGCCTCTCTTCAATGAGTATGAGACGTCTATACAAATACAAATAAAAACAAGAAGAAAATCAGATAGTGACTATTGAGTTTGACAAAACAATTTCACTAGTCACCCCTGGCTTTAGCTTAAACGACAGAACTCAGCTATGGAAAAGGTAATAGAGTGAAGTACGTGGCTAACATACCAGCGTAGGCAACTGTAAGACCTGAAACCAACCGTCCCAAAGCTGATAGCACATAAAGACAAAACACTACCTGGAGAAGATTTTCATGACAATTATGTAGTTAGCTGTCTGCAAGAACTGCATTTACGAGGATAAATTTGTAAAAGTTCATATCTACTTGACAGCAGGCTATCACAATAAGGATAAACATCTGCAAGCATCCAGCAAAAAAAATGATATCTAGCAACACATATAATGAATTGGGAGGGGTTTGTCAGCACTCGGTGCAAACATTTATTTTTCTATATTATGTACTCAAATCCATAATATCAGGATCACTATATCATTCTATTCTCTGGTGTCTTTTCACTGAACTTACACTTTGTTCTTCTACTGCAGTTCTCATGTATGTATCCTATTCGCCTTGGTGTTTTAATGAATGAAAAAAAGTAAAGAAATGCCGGATCAGATGGCCCAGGGAAATTCACAGCCTAGTGATCCTAGCATTAGCTTTGTACTCTCTTCTGACTTTTCACTGAACCTACACTTTGTTCTTCTAGGTAAGTATCCTATTCACCTTGGTGTTTTCAATGAATGATAAAAATAAAGCAACACCAGAGCAGGATGCCCCATGGAAAATCACACCCTAGTGATCCTGGCTTTAGATTTGTATTCTCTTTTGACTTTTCACTAAGCTTGCACTTTGTTATTCTAGTGTAGTTCTCAAGTATGTATCCTAGTCTTCATGTATCCTCTTTTGACTTTTCACTAAGCTTACACTTTGTTCTCAACTATGTATCATCTTGGTGTTTTCTAATGAATGAAATAAAAAGACACAGCAGATCATAATGCCCAACAGAAAGTCACACCTTAGTGATCTTGGCATTAGCTTTCTGACATAACTAGGAAGAGAAAATGGACTTAGAAATTTCCACTTCTTCATGTATAGAGGTTGGATAATGCTATTATTGCTTTCCCGAACAAGTAAAGTATCAGAGGAAAAGCTGAACGAGCACAATGCAGCCAAATCTAGTTAGAAATATGCATTATGGAGCCCCTCCAAATGGGATCAGATATGCCATAAACGTAACATCCAAGTCTTGCCACTCACAAACACAAATGCAAGCATGTGCTCCCATGACAACATACTAAAACAGCTCCCTATAAGAATATATTTAAATTTCAACAACATGCAATACATGTTCTGATTTGGGCCACTTTAGTCTATGCCTAGGAGTTAGAAATTTAAACTTTTCATCCATAGCAACTGAGTGCTAGAGACTTCACAAGATCTCAATAACAAAAAAATAAAAAATAATAATAAATCTATTGAACTCATCAACTATTACCTTGAAAAACAACCTCTTGTCATGCCCTGTGGCTGCAACCCTCAACACAGACTCAGCTGCTCCTACAGTATTGGCTAACCAGGCAACAATGCTATTAGCAGTGTCCTGCGAAATCTGCCACTCAAGTGGATCCACGGGTACCCTATTCAACAACAATTATATATCAAAGCATAAAAGACCACACCATTCACCACTACCATAGTATCAAATTTGTTAGAACCCTTTCTCAAAAGACAGTCATTGATTATTCCAAGGAATCACAAATTCTCATTTCATCAAACATGGCAGTAAAATGAAACCAAAATTTCTCAAAAGCATTTGGAAATCAGAATCAGAAAGAACAAACTCGCATTCAATTTCAAAAATTATCAGACAAGAGCCAAGATTTGCGTTCATTTCATCTATCATGGTAGTAAAATGAAACCCAAATTTCTCAAAAGCATTTAGAAATTAGAAACAGAACGAACCAAGCAAAACAAAGTTCCATTCAATTTAACACATTCTCGGACAAACCCAGAAACCCTAATTCGTCCAATTACCCAATAACACTACCTTAGAAACCCTAATTTCTCAAAACCCAAATGACTAAACAAAAATTGGAAAGAAAAGCAATCACTTTCCCCCATTTTCTGGGTAAAATTGGGAATCCGGACTTACGAGATGTTCATTTGGCGAAAGAGAAGGCCGAGAATGGCGAGAGAGCAGAGGAGGACGATGAGGACATCGGAGACGAGAGAGACGAGGCTGGAGTTCCGATGGGCACAGTGGTAATACACTAAGCTACCGCATATCAGAACTATCACCGGCTTTCCTATTTCCGACCGGTAGTCCATTTCTAGCATCCTACTATTATTGAATACCAGGTCCTCATCATACGGTTTATACCCGCCAACATTTTTTTTTTTGAAAAGTCAAAATTACAACATCCAATTTAGTTCTCAAATTTAAGATCGCAAGAGAGTCTATCGAGACTCAGAAATGAAATACATAAAATTAGCAAGGAATTAAAGGAGAATTGATGCAACCTTTTTATTTTTTATTTTTTGGTCTAGAAAATTGAGTCCATAGGTATATGGTCATTTTTACGAGTCTCAATAAATTTTGAGATCCAACTTTTAATGAATATTATGTGCTATAAAAATGAAACTTATAGTCTAATCACATAAATTATACCATAACCGGCTTCCACTCACTTTTTCACTTCCAAATTACTTCCTATACCTCATTTAGGATCGGAAGAAGATTTACCAAGACTCAAAGATAGAACTCGTTTCATAAAATCAACAAAGAATCAAAGAAATATTGATTGAACACATTGGCCGATGATACATTCGTTGGCAGAAGTAATACAACTTTTTTAATTTATTTTTTTGTTCATTTAATTGCTATTTCCACTTATGAAAGGGTAAACAAAAAATAAAAAAAAATCAGGTGATAGGTTTTTTCGGTGTTCGGAGTCAATAAATTTCAAGGTCTAGTTTTTGATGAATAATATGTGCTATAGGAATGATACTTACTGTCGAATCACAAAAATTCCATAACCAACTTCCACTCAATTTACGATGTTCAATCTAGTTCCTACACCTCATTTAATATCGCAAAAGAGTTGACCGAGATCCAAAAACAGAACTTGTTTAGGAGTACCATAAATCAAAATACCAAATTCAATCAAATACCGAAAACGAAAACTTGAATTTTAAAATCGATGATGTTTAATACCAATTCGAGTCAACCGAATGATAGTCCTATGTTCTACATATCGTTGCTAAATGCCTCGTTTCTATTGCCCAACCACATGTGGAGATGCATCAACTCATTACTCAATGGGAGGCTACAAAACAAAAAGCTAGTAGTAGCACGTTGATATAAAATTTTGAGTATCACATTGATCGTTTTTAATAGTCGAGTATCAAACTGACCAAGGCGAAAGAGTTCAAACACTATTGGTATAAAAACTCTTCTACAGTTGATACTCCTAGCTAATTTCAAAACTATAGGAAACTACATAATGCACCACACCTATATATATAACTTTTTAATTTTTACATCGTATTACATAATAATGTAGTTCTGTTGTCTTCCCAAAAGCACACATATACTACAAAAGAAGTCCTACTTAATACCTACACCATCCAATACATGTACAATTTGAAGATATCTAACGCATTTATATGCTTAACATATCAACCAATCATTTAGCATCCAGCAGCAAGCCAATAGATGCCGGGGGAAGTTCATCTCAAGTTTTCTTACTTGCGGAAGCTTTCTAAGGCAGCACTTATGCTAACACCCAAATCCGCAAGCAAACCTTGAATCCAGATGGATTTGTCATCGCCTGTTCAATCTATCCCTCATCAGCTTCCATGTTTTGGCTATCTGTATGTCAGAAGGTAAATGCAACATTAGTATTTTTGTATGACTATTAGGTAATTTTATCTTGTTGATGATAAACGATCAAGAAGCTATAGACAGTATTTTCGTTAGACCCAGATGACTGAAGAAACAAATAACTGAATCTCATAAAATGTGCACATAAAGTATGCACCTTCATCAGATAGTTGTTCAAATCGAACAACTATGTGCTTTCCATAGGTATATTTTTTTAGAGCATCAAGATGAACTCTTATTAGGCTCAGAAGTATCTTCCGCTGCTTATCGTTGCTTGTTTCAAGAACCTTCTGGATCACATAATTTGCAAATTGATCCTTCATCATTGGCTAGAACATAAAAGTCAAACAACAGAACTCGGTTAGCATAAAACAATCGTAAACCAGCATCATGCAACATTCAATATCAACACTCGTATCAGCATGTTGCCAAGAAATTCTTTTGGAATCTTCAATATTATTGCTTTTGAAATAGGAGAATCCGAGAATATCTCTACAAGGAGTTTGTAACCAAATGAAAAAGAGTTCAATTCATCGAGGAAAGGTAGTAACCCTTTTAGAATGAAAACCTCAAGCATATTATAACCCTTTGCAAGTAATTAATATCTATTTGTACAAGTTGGACGAACTGAAGAGAGTTTATCTACAAGTTGGACGAATGAAAAGAGTTACAATCCTTGAAAAGGTAGCATTTTGGGAAGAATGAAAACCTCAAGCATATTATAACCCTTTGCAAGTAATTAATATCTAATTATACGCAAAAGCATATAAAAACAAGCAACAGGTAATACATCATTTTTGAGAGAAAACAAAACAGGGTAAATAGCGCATGAAAGGTATCATGGATCAGCACAGCAGGACATCAAGAGCAAAGCACGCAGTTATTAGAAAGCTAATACATATGTAATATAAAGATTGATTAAAACCTGATCCAAAATACTTGAGCTCAACTTACCAATAGATTATCATTTTCCTCCAACTGTCCAATGATTTCATCAACCATAAGCTCCCGCTCAGCAACATCACCATGCTCTAAACACTTTTCAATAACATTTGATGCATATTTATGCTGACTCAATTGTACAACTTTCCCGGTCAACTTGCTGATAATTTGGCTTCTTTCATGGGGTTTTCCCCTTTCCAGAACATGCTGCATATGATCCATCTTTATATTACATTTAATATAAACAGTGAAACTACCCAGTTAGGACAGAATTAAAATAAATAAATAAAAAACACCTAACCAAGCTAAACTAATGACAATGCCAAGTATTAGATCAACTGGACCTATGAGACACCAGAACCAACATTTTTCCTAGTTCCTCAGTCATATTGCTTATGATACCAGGTCAAAAAAAAAATTGCTTATGACACCACGGGCATCCATCATTGTATTCCAAGTATTTAATGGAGAGACGCTAGATACGTAATAAACTTATATGAAGCTAATCTGATTCCATTTTAAGTATAACTATTGAGACTATTAAGAGCCACATTAGCCATACGGTTGAAAAAGTTCAAGTATAGGAGTAAAAGTATATTTGTAGCAGCTCAAGGTTAGTTCAAGCAAAAAAAAAAAAGTAACTTAGACACCGACAATTCATCAACATTTGAAAAATTCTATATCACTTCAAGTCACTTCCACGAGCTAAGAGAATATAAAGAAAATTAATAATACTTGATTAAAAAAGCATAAAATCATAATCAATATATCTACCCCACACCAAGAAAGAAATCAGCTAACAAAAGAATTGAGTAATCCTACTCCCAAAAAACTGAAGATAGGTATTGAGCATTATGTTTATATCATTTACCAAGATTCAAACATCAAAATTCAAAATTTTGAAGATCTTTTCAGAAATTAACACACAATAGTATAGTTATGTGGCCTAGATAAAAGGAAGTAACAGAGAGCACAAATAAAACCAACCTGGGTGACATAATTGCCATACTGGTTTTGAGCAAGAGCATAAGCAGATTCCAAGATCTCATCCACAACACATTGACCTTGAAGCTCATCTGAACAATGCTCCAAAACTCTCTAGCACAAGTAAAACTTTACTGACTAAAAACATCATACACATATCTAACTGGAGACTTCACAACCAAAGTGGTGAGCTCTTACCTGTATGACACGACAACCATATGGATGAGTAGAAAGTGTGGCAACTTGGTCTCGAAAAGAAGATATGACAAATCCAATTTTCTCTGTAGGAATACATTCTATACACTTCTGTATCACATGATTTCCATTTTGATCACGTACGCATTTCATAACATGTCCATCAAGCTCATGCACAAGTTGTGTTTTCTGGTCAACCTCAATAACTTCAAGAGCCTAAAATCAAACATCCAGCATAGAATCAAGATGAAAATATTTAGGAAAAAATATGACTTGCAGTATAACTATCAAATTGAATGTTTAGCATAATAAGACCCTTTTGTGTAGCAGGACTTTCATTTAGCAGGACTTTCATTTGTACATTATCAAATACCGAGGAAGCCAGTTTACAACCCAAATGAATTGAACAAATCTTCTCGTTTGGGAGATACAAAATATACATTAGCGGAAGATAGCATGTTTATTGGACTTGAGACAACAAAGTTAACATGAATAACATCACGTTTCAACATACCTTCTGGATTACACGACAACCATACATCTGCAAACTTAAAGGCAGCATCTGTCCACTAAGTTGATCTGCAAGCTCCTTTTTCTGCTCAGGACTCCCATACTCAAAAAACTAGGACATGAAAACAAGAATTGTACAATCTTTATAGTTCATTCACAGAGCTCACAAGTCCAGGGAGATGCAAGTGAAACAAACAAGCAGCTAAGCAACATGGATTACAAGTTCATACCTTTTGAATAACATAATTCCCAAATACATCAGTCATTAATTTTGAAGCATGTGGAAGAACCTCTTTAAAAACAGATGCCTTGTCTTCGACACTGCAGTATTCAAGCTTCTGTTGAATAAATCGACTCCCATGTTGATCCACACTGAAGTAAAATATGAGCATAAGATATAGCATTCCTATGGTATGACTCGATCATATTGTGTGCATGCAAGAAAAAAATAAACTCAGTATAGAGCCATACCTGAATTCAGCAATGCGCCCTGCTATATCAGAGAGTTCAAATTTACGGGCATTACTGGATTTCAGTTCTTCTAGAAAGGAGTGCCTTTTAGAGTCCTCAAAGTTGTTGAAGCTTCTCTGTCCTTGCCACCCAGAATATAGTCCACCATTCCTAATCGAACCTTGAGGATACCTCAATTCATTTTGCCGACCATGGTGATGTGTTCTGCCAACTGGAGATGTTGGCAGTATAGGACTACCAAGAGGTGAGGCCGGAAATGTCATGCCACCCATGCTAGAACGATTACCATTATAACCACTGCCACTGATTCCCACCTTTCTTGGACTAGGAATGCCTAGAGTCCCGCTAGTTGGAGACTGAAATTTTTGGTCACCAGCATATGCAGTAACATTCAACTCTTGTTGAGAAAGCTGGCCTCCAATAATACCCCTCGGACCCAATTGACCATACTGAATTGAAGCACTATATGAATCCTCCAAGGGACGTGGATAGTATTGCATATTTAGGGGATCGACAAAAGAAGGCTGGAGCATTGGCCTATGCTGACCATAAAACTTGCTTAGCTGATGCAAATCACCTTCATGGGGAATTCTCTCCCCTGTTGAAACACCTGCAGTTCGACCGTTAAAGCTTTGACCCAAAGTAGCATTAAAAGGCGGAGGAAAGGAACCATGAGAATGGTACCCAGAAATATATGGGGGAAGAACTGTAGAACCCAAAGCATATCCACCCACACCATACTGTGCATGATATATACTGGACGGCTGAAAATTGGGATAGAATGCATTTCCAGAAGTCAAATATGCTGCTGTTGTAGCATACAAGGGAGGTGTGAATCCAGGTGATTGCAATGATGGCTGTACCTCAATAGAAGAGAAGTTTGGATAGCCATGGGGTTCCATTCTACTTTGCCAATGATTTATTCCTTGTGAAACTACTTGGTCCTGAACAGCCTGAAGTTGATATGGCACGCCTTGTTGTGTAGACAAATGGTGTTGTAGCACACCCGTCCCATAAGACTGTTTCCCTTGTTGTTTGTTACTGTTTGTATCAATATTAGCTGCTCTCAATCTAGACGCGGTTGGGGAAACATCCAACCCAAGGGAACCACCGATTGATCCATTACTCCCCACCCTAGCATCCTCAATACTTGATTCATCTTTATGTAAGTTCCCTGTCTCATCAGGATGTAGTGCCCTAGGAGAGGTGGTAGCGAGGGCAGTTGTCTCTGGATGTATGTCGATAGAGCCTGAATTTGATTCTTGTAATTTTGACATGTTAGGAGAAGAAGCATTTGGTGAAATTGAATGTACATCACTATCAATTGGTTCATCTGTTGCAAGACTTGATGAGACAGATTGATTATATACAGGAGATGGAGTTCGGGGGAAGTCTTCCTGAAAATCCACCAACAAAGTGAAAAAATGAAACCATGGTGACATAAACTGTAATTGAAAATCTCATAAACCACATACTGACCATATTAGTCAATAATGAACAATAACATGTTACAGATAACAACCAATGAAACAACAATTCTGAACTGCACAATATCTTACATGAATCGATCATGATTTTCACCTGTAGTACACCCTAGAAACTGAAAATCAATTTGGTGCAGAACTTATCATTTACAAACAGCAGGCGGGGATTCCAGGCTTCTAATTACACCTTAGAACAACATAAGGTATATTTCTAAAACTTTTAATGATAGTCAAATAAAATATTATTTGAATAAACAAAAAGTTCAAATATTCAAATAAACAAAAAGTTCTGAACATTGTTAAGCATAGCAAGAATAATACGATTTACATACTAAACCACTAAAGTTAATCTCGTACCTGTATGAGATCCAGCAAACTCTTATTACGGCTTGCCAAAAAATCAGTGTTCTTCACCACCATTACTGAACCACTATTTTCTGCCAAATTATCTGAAGCTTGTCTGGATGAACTAGCATAATTAAGCTCCTCCTTGTGAGTGGAAAGAGAACCTTGAGAAAGATGGAAGGATCCATTGCCGCTGTCATCTAAAGAAGTCAGTCTCCAATTGGTGCTGGAACCAACAACATGGTGTGGAGGAGGCCTTACATTCAAGTTCATATTAGCGAAGTAGTATGCCAAATAAGCTGGGTCAGAATACAATTCCTCAGACTGAACATTTTCAACTGTGTTCCTTAAATTAGTCGAGCTTGTTCGCATACTGGAGTTCGGTTGACTTAATAGGTTCCCAATAGCGGAAAAAGAACCCTCCATACTTGGGGGAGCACTACCACTTCGATTAGGTATAGCTTCAGCTCTATCTCTCTGAAACCTGTGCCCCTTCGACAGGAAGCCCAATTCCTCTGCTGCCATACTTTTCAATGGAGATCCAAAAGTTGTAGCATCCATAGTTGAATGCCACTTCTCACCTTTAGTGCTTTCCACCATTCTCATGAGACTCTCGGTTGCCATCCTACCTAAATAATAGTAATTTTATTTATTAACATTGACTTCACAGATTTTTAGCAGGTATATCCAAGCCATGTTAAATCTATGCTCTGTTCAACAGTCCACAATTCCCAGCCATAATTTAATATGAGAAGGAAAATAACACCCAGAACCAGAAGTACCGATATATTTGATGCTGCCACGATTTCCATAACCATACAAAATAGAACTATTAGGTAATGAATGGTGTGTTTAATTATAAGAAGCTATGTTCTGCATAAAATAGAGTCTGAGAAATAGCTACATGTAAGGGGATAAGTAACAATTAGAAGCAGCCAACTAAACAAGACATGTACTGAGTCTCGTGTAAGAAAAATTATGTCGGATAAACATTTCTTCCGTTAAAAATACCAAATTTTACTTGCGAAACCACCTTATAGTTCAGATTCAAATATGTTATACTAGCTCTAAATTAAATGCTCTCTAGAATCTACCTATAATTCAAAAAAATTATGTTTGAATTTCCCCAACTCCCTTCAGCGACCATAAATCATACCAAATTGCATTTGATCAAGTATGACAGAACTAGTTGTTCATACAGCTTACCCTGTTTCCCATGAATATGCTTTAAACTCTAACAACGTACACCCTTAAAACACATTTCTTTCTAAACATAGAAAAGAATCAACATCCCATAAAAGTAACCATACAATCACAGTCACTTGACACAAAACTTGCAACCGGTCATCCGATTCACCTCGAATTAAAATTCATGAAAAAAAAAACATAACCCATTCTTCTTATGCTCATATATTCCCTCTTTACATAGAATTTGAAGAAAAATTACAAAATTACAAACACAAACAATCCCAAAAGGAAAAACTAAAAAAGGTAACTAAATGCACAAAAGTTAATCCAGAAGAAGCCATTAACATGCACATGATTAACCAACAACAAGACTGTAAGGACTATTGAAAACTAATACTGAGAATTTGAGCAACAAAAGGATTGAAAAGCCTCACCAGGTAATGACAGCAATCCTTGAAAGACAGGAACTTGATAGAACAGAACACAAACCCCAGTCTTTTGGAAGCTTTGAAAGAGCTGTGAATTACAAAGAAGAGGGGTTTAAGCAATAAAGTCTTACAAAGAAAGTGCTTGAGACTTGGGAGGAGAAACAGAGTTTATTTCCATGAAAAGTACAAGAATGTTGCTTGCAAAACAGTTTCAGTACCCAGGGTTTGGAGCTTTTAATATTAAAAAGTTTGTTCTTTAACAAATCAAATAATATAAAGAGTTTTATTTATGCTATAAATGCTACGGCAATGACACAAATGCTATAACCATTGACAAAATTTTGTTCATATTGGATGGTATGTATAGGGGTAATTATGTCCTTAACAGGTGACAAGTGCTGATTCAATGTTTGCCCAAAGAAAGGTCTCAAACACGTGGCTTTCTAGCAATTGTTGACATTAGTTTGGTCTTAAGGGTGTGTTTGGTTGTATTTGAATGTGTCATGGTCAAGGAGTGCCCAAAATTTATGGAGAGCTATTTACTAGCAATTGGGTTCAAGTATCTTGAAAAGTTTCACAGTATTTCTCTTGAGTTTCTTCAAAATTGCCTGTGTATAAGAATTGAGCAGCATTAACATAAGATATGTAGATTTTTCTGTTATTGGCCGAATTGTAAATGATTATCGTGCTTATAAAATAGAGTTCAATTCAATTCAATTCAAATACAACATATTTATAGAGAAACAAATGGAGTAACTCATCGGTTAACATCTCTTGTTTGTTCTTCTTGAATAGATGATTTGTAGCTAGATGGGACACACGTTCTTATTGAGAATGTTTTCTACGAAAATAAATATAATTGTTTTTAAGGTTTAGGCTATATATGTTCCCCTTGGTAACTAATCAAATTATTAATATAAATAATTTGGACACTCTAATATAATGGGTCGCCCACCCTTTTTTAACAAAAAGAATTGAGCAGCATTTGTTCTTTATCTAGTTAGTTAACAGTAACAAGATCAAAATGTGATATGTGACATATTCTGAAGCATAGTTCAACATTTACATTGCTTTTTCTAAGGAAAAAACAAAGAAAGACAGAAAATTTATTGTAGAATTGACTTTCACGTTATTCATTCACAAACTCCAAACACGTCATTGAGTTTTGTAATTAAGGTGGTGCCATTGTGTAGGCCACTTGGCTGTTCAGTGGCCAATCCACTTGGCTGCTTAAGGAGCAAAAACGTCACCGCCCTGTTTTGGTAGCAATCCTCACTGTCCGTTTACTATGTGCACTACTTCTATGTTAGTATTTCTCAAATTTTTTTTTGGCAAGAAGTATTTCTCAATTTTGGCTACTGATAATGTATTTTAATCTTATTAGAGTGACCATGTTGCCCTCATGACGAATGAAGCCTCTCGCTTAACCAGCCACCCCGGGAGGGGCTTTTTTGTGTTCTCAGTCAAAGTAGTTGTATTCTTTAAGAAAATTGCATTCAAGTTGGGGGAGGCACTATTCATGCATCCTGATAATAAGAGGTTAGAGGTTCGAAACCCAACTCGGGCCGGTTTGAGGGGCATTTGAATTTGTGCAATTGTGCACATGTCAACCACCGGTGACCCGTTATGGCAGCCCGTTCCGCGAAAGGAGATTAGTCTCCTCGGCTTACCCTCCGGAAAGGTTGGGGGATCATTCTTGAAGAGAAAATCTCTAATAAAAAAAGAAAAAGAACTAGGCATGGGTCGGACTCGGACTCTCGGAGGCGGTTCGGATAATTGGATTTGATTCTTACACGGTGGCGTGACATTCACGTGCTGTTTCCACTGGCGCAAAACCCTGCCGTCGTCTTAAACCCAGAACCGCAAAAACCATAGTTTGAATTTTGAAATTCAATTCCAGAACGCAGTCGTAAATTCCGTTGCAGAGAGAGAGAGAGAGAGAGATGTATCTATGTGTTCCTCACTACGTCTCCATAAAATTTCCAGCATTTCACTCTCCAAAGGTCAGTTTTCACTTTTCGCTCCAAAAACTGCAGTATCAAACTGCCCTCTTGTTCATTCTGAGCTCGTTTTGGTTCGTCTCAGAGGGACTTTAGGCTTCGTGCCGTTTCAACTGAAGTCGCCGATCACATTCCAGCAGCTCCTATTTCCGTCCCTCAAGGGCCTTGGAAGCAGGTAAACGACACCGTTTACTGCATTTTGCCTGCGATTGTGTTTCGATTTTACTGACCCTAACTGTGTGAGTGAGTCGGTAGATTCCCGGCGGAGTTACAGCTGCACAGGGATTCAAAGCTGCCGGTTTATATGGCGGTTTGCGCGCCAAAGGAGACAAACCTGATCTTGCACTTGTCACTTGTGACGTTGATGCCATTTCTGCTGGTGAGCTAGCTATACAATTTTTGTTCCATGTTCATACATACTTCAAATTAATCATCTTTTTAAAGCTGATTGATATATTGATACTTGTGCTATTTTTATTTTCATTTACGTACTGCTAGGATCGTTTACTACAAATGTGGTAGCAGCTGCACCTGTGTTGTACTGCAAAAGTATATTAAACACTTCCAAAACGGTATGCCGGAGACCTTGAATTACAACTCCCTGAATGATATGTAGGGGTGCTTTATTATGTGATAAGTATCTTTCATACCCAATAAATCCTGGGTCTACCGTGAAGTATTTGTCTGATCAGGGACTTATCAGCTGTATCTTAGTCCGGATATATTACTAATGTGATTTATAATACTTCTAATGTTTTAGTTTTGTCATACATCTGCTAATGACAAATCTTTACAACGTGTTAGGCACGGGCAGTTTTGATTAATGCTGGCCAAGCCAATGCTGCAACGGTAAGATTGCAGAACAACAAAATGCTTTGTATCTTCTTTTTTGCATTGTGTTTTCAGTATTAATGCAGTAGGACTTATTGATGCATGTGGTCAATTTACCTTTTATTTTGTCCTCCATAAATTTGGGAGCTCCTTGAGTTGCTCTCAAATATGCTGTTACCATTATTTATACGTGGCTAAGAACCTTCCAATCTTGTGTCCAGGGTGATGCAGGTTATCAAGATGTAATAGAAAGTGCCAGTAGCCTTGCTAAGGTATGTGACATTCAGGGTGACAGGTATGTCAATCTCATATATATTCCTGCTTAGGTTGGATTTGGGATGCCTTATAATTATAAATCTTTGTCCTCAAGCTACTTCGAATAAGGCCAGAGGAAGTGCTGATTGAATCCACTGGCGTGATTGGGAAAAGGATAAAAAAGGTAACATATAGCAACCCTATGCCTATTTCCTTTTATGCTAATCAGATCGATGTGCACAGTATTTCCTGGAAGAAGTAAACAGATCAGCTGAAATATTGTATAACAATTTTGTAGACATATAATATGATCTGTTGTTTAGTATTGTTCAAAATGATTCATTCTCTAAGTCTCATATGCAGGAAGCGCTTTTAAAGTCTCTTCCAAACCTGGTGAATTCACTATCATCAGCAACCAAGGGGTAAATGTTATACTTATCAACTTAACCCAGATAATTGGCACACTTTCATGCCTAGATACCTAGTTGTATTTATTTTCCCCAGTAAATTCCTATTATATATACTTAAATAGTACCTTTAATGTATTCTTTTTCTTCTTTCCATTCCTGCTATACTTATTTGTTGTGAAACAATGGGGTTTAAAAGCCATCTTTTTGTTAAGTCACTTTGTCTTGGTCTGCAGAGCAGATGATGCAGCAGTGGCAATCACGACTACTGACCTTGTTAGCAAGAGTGTGGCAATTCAGTCTCAGGTGTGAAGATCTTGTATCCCGTATATATCTGCAATATTGAACTTAAGTTAATTGCTGATTAGCTGTAAAAACTTTCTAGAGAAGATCTGGGTAATATGCTCGGTGCTTGCTTGAAGGTATCTTAATATGGTTAGTGGAATGTGAATCAAGACCAGTTATGTTGATTTCTTTTGTTTTTTTTGTTTTGCTGGTTTTTTATTTCCTTTTTTTTTTGTTATAAGCAGTCAGTGACTCAGTGGCGCCAAGATGTTCCCATAAATTTGATGCTTCAGTTTCATTGTCATATTAATCATATTATAAGTACTACATGTTAATACTTACCACCTAGTAAACAAAATTGTATCCTGTTTCATTTTTGTTTGTACAAAGTCAAACTCTTGAAATTTGAAACTTGTAGTTATTACCATTTTAAAAATCAGTCAGATCCTAACAGAAACTGGTGAATTAATCAGGTTGGAGGGACAAGCATAAGAGTTGGGGGAATGGCAAAAGGTTCCGGGATGATCCACCCAAATATGGCTACCATGCTTGGTGTATGTGTCTTCTGATGCTCCTTTCTTGATCTTGTTGAGTAGCTCATAACATCAACTCAATGTATTAATAATATTACATGGAACAGGTAGTAACGACTGATGCCGTGGTTAGCAGTGATGTTTGGAGAAAAATGGTTCAAATTGCTGTAAATAGAAGCTTCAACCAGATAACAGTACGTAAAAATTGCTCTCATCTCAGTTAGCTAACATCATAACTTATTGGGGCTAGGTCTAAGTTGGTGTAACTTATTCCCACCTTGTTGCAATTTGTTTGGTAGTTTGATAATCCACTTCAGGTATGGTTTGTTGCAGGTAGACGGAGATACCAGCACCAATGATACGGTCATTGCCTTAGCTAGTGGGTTATCGGGATCAACCAAGATATCAACCTTTAACAGCAATGAGGCAGTACAACTTCAAGCATGTCTTGATGTGGTGAGCTGAGCTTCATTTCACTCTTCTGTACCTTACCTATAATTTACTCTTTAAAACCAATTCTAGGGATTCAATTCATTCAAATTGTAATGTATTCATTTTCCAGGTAATGCAAGGTCTTGCCAAATCAATAGCTTGGGATGGAGAAGGAGCAACATGCCTAATTGAGGTCTGCAGTCTTTTTTAAGGATATTTGTGGCTAACTGAACCTCAATCAATATTGTAATAACCTTCCTTCCAAGTATAATTCAAAGCTTAGCAATGACAACAAAGTGTGTCAAAGTAGAAATGTGAAACTAATCAGTGTGATTTTAAAATTATTTGTGACTCAAAATTTTACGATCCTCTAGGATGTAATGTTTTACATATGGGACTTAATCTTAATCTTTGAGAAGTATTCCACATTGCTAGTTTCCCTATTCTTTTTTCTTTTGCTGTAGTTTCCCCGTTCTTCCAAATTTGGAATTTGAAGTTTAACTCAATTTATCATGTAAAATGCTCAATGTGGGATCTGTTTACACGAGTACAGGACTATGCAACTATTTATGCTCTGGTTACTTGAGGTCTGTCATATATGACGTCATAAGTACTTCACTAACCTGACTTAAATGTGCAGGTCACAGTGACTGGTGCAGGCAGTGAGGCTGAAGCAGCAAAAATAGCACGGTCTGTGGCATCTTCTTCGCTTGTAAAGGCATGATATCCCAACTCTACCTTTAATGTTTCAATATTGAAGATTAAAACTAACTTTTGAAAATGTCAACAGGCTGCAGTATATGGCAGAGATCCAAACTGGGGGCGCATCGCCTGCGCTGCTGGCTATGCGGGCATTTCTTTTGATCAAACTAATCTTCGAGTATTGCTAGGGGATACTCTGATCATGGATGGTGGGGAGCCACAATCATTTGACAGGTAACAGTAAAAGGCTTCTCTTTGACTTTTTTTCTATTAAAAATATTGACTAGACAAGGAACCAACTTCTTTAGTTCCAGGTTCCCTACTATATTGCTACTTCTACAACTCTTTCACTGTCGATAAGAACCTACATACTCTTTCATTGCTTAGGGTGTTGTGGAAGGATAATTTGTCTACCATTCCTGTTGGAGATCGTTATTTTTGGAACAAATCATGAATTTTTTTATTTTTTTTACCTCCAGAAGTTCTGTTATCAAGTTCCCAGCCCTCTGTTTCACATGTCATTGGAATTGTTGACTATTCAATATGAACCGTTGGTAGCTGTCTCTGTTACAACTAATACATTAAACCTTGTCCTTTGTTTGCTAAAAAGATGTTTGATTCAGTGCTGAAGCACATTTTACTTTGCAGCAAGTCACTTGTCCTTTTTCCTCATATCAAAAATCTAAGTAGTTCAAGTATTTGGATTTCTTTTCAGGGATGCGGCTAGTGATTACCTCAGGAAAGCCGGAGAGATCCATGGCACAGTTGTAATTAATGTAGCTGTAGGTAAGTTTCTGAACAATGTTGAGCATATGCAAAGTCAAATGTTTGATTGAAACCATAGCAAACCTGCAAAACTCAACTCCCTTTGTAGATCTTTCATGTTTATCACTTTTCTCTATCCTAAATGATGTGCCCTTTACTTTTCGACAGGTGATGGACCGGGACGTGGTCAAGCTTGGGGCTGTGACTTAAGTTATGATTACGTCAAAATAAATGCCGAGTACACAACATAAATTTACGCATTTTCACATCATGCTACCCAGAACTAGACTTCCAATTGATACATTTTTCAGTTTCATATTCGTGTTTGATCCAAAAGCACTCCATATTGAGTTGAATGTGGTTTATGGGTCTGGAACACCAGCTCTCACAGGCTCACAGCCTTTTAACGCAGCCGTATAAACTATAAGCATATATCCAAACTCGATCTGTATGAATTTATAATAAAGCAACTTACCTATAGAAACTAGAATTAGTTGGTCTTTAAATAGATTACAGACTTATAAATTAAAGATTTGGTGTAAACCAAACGAGAAAATGATTGAATTTCCTTTTCTAAAGCTTAGAATCCGCAAATCAAACGAGGCTTAAAGATTTGGTGTAAACCAAGTAGGAGGAGTGTCTCGACTGGGAGAATGATCCTTGGGAATAGTGTAGTGCTGGATGGTGTTGTCTGTCAAAGAAAATACTCCAAGATCGTGCTTCCATCTTCCAAAAGCAAAATAGATCCGGTTTCCTTCGAGCCTTGTCTTGTCATGGGGAAGACCATAAGGATTGTCAGTAATTGGGATGAATAATTTGGTCGTCTTGCTCAAAAACAAAATCCGATCACCAAGTTCGAACACTTCTACCCATCGAGGAGGACCACTCATATTATGCTCAAGCTTGAACACTTGAAATGCTTCACCAATATCCCATCGGTTAGGTGGAATGACGAAATTGGTATCATCTACATCAAACGTCAGAAACGCTTTCGATGCTGAACTTGGATGACTCACAAGAACAGAAACCATAAGCAACTCATTTGATGCAGAATCTTTGAATAGGTAAAACTTGAGCATACAGAAAGTCAGGTAACTGACTTTGCAGACTCCATCATGTTCCGTATGCCGAAAACATTCATGACTGCATTTAAGATCTGGCAAACACCAAATCAACCTTTCAGCCTTGAAAGTATGACGAGGGACATGTTCGTTAAAGTTGGTATCATCAAAGTGGATGTCAAACGCATGTAAATATTTACTTGTAGCTCCCCCATTTGTAGTTATAGCATATAATTTTCCATCAACTATTTCTATATCATCAACATCTTTGAGCTTCCAAACAACGTCCCCATCAGCCTCAATGAGGGTCCATGATTTGTCGGCGGGCCGACAGAAAGCCAAACCACGGCGCTGTGAGAAAATTGCAGCCACAAGGCAGGAGTTAGGGTTTGTGGGTGCTGAAGAGGCTATTACTTTACTCAAGAAGGAGGCTTCATTGTTGTCGTCGCCGCCGCATGGAATGGTGGTTTGTGATGGGAGCCTAACTTTGTCACCAGAAATTGGATTCAAGAAAAAGTTGGCAACAGTACTACTACATGTATGATCGACCATGATCAACCACCCCTCAATGGATCCAACACAATCCAGCTTATTCATATCGTAATCGGGATGCGAATATTTGTAAACTTTCAGGTCCTCACCTGGACTTAAAAAGCAATGATCCTTTTCGCCACCACTAGAACGGAACGTAAGGAATGGAAGTTGAGGGGAAGGAGGACAACGCTTACCGGCAATTGCCCTATCAATAGTTGCTAGCCAAGAACGACTCACCGCACGACACCGGAAGTAATCTGATAGGTATAGTCGTGGTAGAATCAATAGCATAATATCTTCCGGGAGCTCTTTAGAGAAATTGTTCGTCATCCTTCCTAGTGGATCGGAGGAGTCGAGGAGATGATTTAGTGCTCTCACAAACCCTAATAAAAACACAATCTGGGGTTTTCTATAAGATGTTACGGTGGTTTAAATAGTTAAATACCAAGGGCATCAAACCCTAAACTTAGTTTTGTAATTACGAGATTGCCCAAAGCTTTTCCAAAAACCACTCATGCCACATGTACTTTGCATAAAAGCCTGGGGTCCCAAATCAAAAAAGGCCCACTTGGATCCCAAATTCGCAATCCACCCGGATCCCAGATCCAAAATTAATATGAAAAAACATTTAAATATTGACCCGAAACTCAACTCAGGACCCGAATTGGAGACCCATTCGGAAGACTAACCAAAGCTCGACACCGTCACGAATGCCTAGAGTTTTGGAGTTGATCTTATGAAAATCGTAAATGATCCTCAATAACCATATATATAAAGTGATGACAGTACGTAGGGTTTTAGTTTTTACATATATAGTTCGTGTGAAAGCATGTCAAACCGAGTAAAAATCATGACATTCCTATTGCACCAATTTTTGCGAACTATAGGGATTTTCGAGGACTATTTAGCACGGGCCGGTAGTCGGGTACATGCTAATTGGAGTGTCATAATTCACCAATTACATAATTGTTCAAGCACCCGAAGTACTTTATTTTATTTCTTAGAAAAACCTACCCTATAAACTACAAATCTCACCACCAGTATCTCCTATCTCACTAGCAACACAAGCACCTCCACAATCACAAGCTAAAATCAGCAACAACCAAGCTGAAATTTAGGACACTCGATACCATCATCCTCAGTCTGGCATCACACACTTGATAGAAATAGCTTTGATAGAAAACAATAAACAAGAGAAGGAATTTCTGGAATTCAAGATACTCTTTATTGACTGATCAGTTTGCTTAAATAGCAGAGCCACAACAAACTAAGCAACGACAACAATATCAAGAACAAAGACTAACTATGACTCCTACACTTACGGGATATTCCTAAAGAATTGGTCATCACAAACCAACTCCTGTAGAATAGGACTTTTACATTTATTGAAAGATAACAAACATCTAAACTGAACCAAACTCTTTCACTCTCCCTTAAACTGAAGTCCTAAGACATCAGTTTACAAAGGAAACTCCAGCAGCTCACTTCTTCAGTACAAACTCCATAATCCACAGCCTCTTTCCAAGAACACATACCCAGCTCTCCACGTAGTTTCACAAAAGCAGCTGACTTGAGGGCCTTAGTGAAAATATCTGCTACCTGATCAAGAAGTCACTTGCCTTTTGGTACATACTATACATCCGAAGCATAAGAACACAAGAAGTCACTATCATCGTCTTGCAAACACAATAAAACAAGGGTGAGATGGTGTGGGTGAACAAAAGAAACGGCTAATGAGTGTTTAGTTCAAAAGGGGATCCTAAAGTTCGTGTTTAAATGGATGGTGAATATTTTGGCCATGGTGCTCAACTAATGCCTTAATCATTTTCAATTCATCACAGATTAATAAAAAGTTTCGAGAGGTCAATGAGCAAGTTCTAGGTTCAAAGACTCATGAATTGTGCACACATGAAGAACGAGTAAATGTATGAATAATGCATACATGTGAATATTCAACAGGCTCAAATTCTCACAATTTCTGGGTATGCATGACAATGTAAGTTCAAATGTGCTTCTCGGATTGCAATCAATTAATCAACACAGGTTATGTGAACATGGAATTTCGAGCAATCACAAGTTATGCAAATTAAATCCAAAACAAATCACAGAAAGCCTTACCATGTAATCAACATTCTCCTAATCACAACAATTAAACTCAATTCATCATCGGGATTGGAAAGAACAAAACACACCACAAATAAACACACAAAAACACAAAACAGAAGCAAATATTTTTGTAATTTTCAGATTTTTTTGATTTTTTTGATTTTTTTACAATTTACGTAACAATACGTGACCACAGGGACTCACTTAGTGCAATGGTAGGTTCAACGCTACCAAGGGAGTGAGTATGATCTAGTCGAGATACCGTTACAGTAGAAAACGAAAACAAGTAAAATATTTTTTTGAATTTTTGAATTTTTCAAATTTTTTCTTTTCTTTTTAATAAACCTTCCCCCATACTTGAATTAAACATTGTCCTCAATGTTAGACAGATATTTCACGAAAATGAATAATTCAAGCATGGTTATTGAATTGAAAATACAAACAGAAATAAACACACTAACAGAAATAAACATACAACAGTTAAGTAAATGAAAAGGGAAACAAAAAGACTCCCCTTTGTAGATCGTGAAGCTCCTCCCGAAGCAAGTCACCAACAGTCACAAACAAGGCTAGCAGGGCCTTGCATCCAACGTTTGCTCCTTAGTTGACTGCGGTTCTGATCCGTTGAAGTGTGTCCTGGACGAGGGTAGTTGCCGACTCCACGGCAGATTTAGCTGATGTAGCCTTCACCGAGATCTGGAACACCATAGTAAGTAGTGTTCCATCAAGTATAGCTCCGGATACGTTAGGCAGAATGGAGAAGCCTGAAGACATAAGCGGAAATGGCTCCGGTTGAACTCCACATAACAAACACTGGAGAATGGAATGGTTAATCGGCGCATAAATCACAGACGACCCCGTTGCATCGGTGCAACACTCCTGAAGAATGAGGAAGTCGTTGTGATTATCAATGGCGAGCACCGAGATCTGGTTTCGCGGGTCAAGACCGATGGTGAAGTTTGCTAGCACACGTACCGAGCTGTCCATCGACATACTATCCCACAGTGGTCTCGTATGCACATCTTTGAGGAACTCAAAGATCCTGGTGTGATGGGAAAGATGCACGACAGAACAACCGGCAGTACGATTGACTCCAGGGGGCTTGCTTGGATCTCCCCTTCGCTTGTTGGTCCTGACCTCCATTCGAGTGTCTCTTGTTCGGTTCGAACAAGTCCAGTGATGATACGTGGAGTTGCTGATGTCGTTGAAGAAACATATCGCCATCTGGTTTGCCAATTCCGCTAGGCCTCTTTTTCCTTCGGGCGAAATGATAGAGTCACCGGGTGAAGTGTGGATCCCTGTGACGCACATGTAGCGCTCGGCTTGTCGTTGGAGAGTTGAGATCCAACGCTTTGCACCAAAAGCGAACCCAGAATGGACAAAGGGTTCGAAAATGGCCTTCATTTCCTTCTCGCGCACATCCACGTGCTCCACCCAAGTGACTAAGGAAGATCCATTCTGCAAATCTCGAATCAAACATCCGGAGGGGCGCTTTCGGCAAATCGATCTCACTGAAGGCTTCAGATTTGAGCGTAGTTCATCCACGGAGACATCCACAACGATCCAACTTCCATCCAGTTGTAGGTGGGAGTACCTAACAAACTGGACTTCACGAGTCGAAACGATGTTAGATGGCACCAGAAACTCGGCCGACATAACTTGCTTCTGCTCCTCGTAGCCTACTGCGTTGTCGGAGGGTAGGATCTCCAACATCTGAGCGTTTGTGACCATGCTACAGAAGACAGGCAACCATCGACCAACATCCATTAAGATTTCAACGATGGTGGTCGGATGAAGGTGAATGGTTGCAGAGTGTCTCGAGGATTCTGATTTGAAGTATGGCGCAGGTTCGCCACGTTGAAACACTCGCAAGTACTCGGCCCTATTTAGAGTCTCGGGATGAATAGAAGTGTCGGGAGTCGGTGAAGATATCCACAAAGGAAAACCGGCAGTGGCCATGAGCATGAGCTCGTGCTTGGCCTTGCGGGCGATATCCGAGATCAAGTCGGTGTGTACTCCGACAAGATCATGAGCAGGTCCGGGAAGACGGTCAGATGGAATAGGTGCGGATGGGCGCTCGACTAGTGTAGGCATGAGGCTCCGCACATCCCGTCTCAAGTGGTCCATGTCGATCGAATCATCGGACAACTCGAGAAGAGGCTCTTGTTGTGGAGGAACAACTTCGAGCCTTCGCCTAGGCACATCTGAGTGCGGAACAGGACCTCCGCAATTGGGACAGATGCCGCTGTGGAGAGCATCGACGAGTCTTTGATTCTGCATTTGAAGCTCCTCGTTCTTGCTCACCAGCTGATCGTTTCTTCTTTCTAGCTCGGCAATACGCTGCTCAGACGTCTGGATACCGAACTTCTTCCTATTTCTCGACCCCCAATAGTAGACTTGGTCTTCTTCTAGTCCGATTTTGGGACCAAATCTTTCACGTTGTGGCTTGGTGGGGTGAGAATACACCGCAAAGAAAGCTGCTAGTGCATCTCTCTGAGCCTTGGTGTATTTCGTCCTCGGAAGTCTCCTATAGACAGGAGCGGCTTCCGGCTCGGCGGGTGGATCAGCAACTAGGATTGGTGCTTGGGGTAGTGGCTGCGGTTGTGGTTGTGGCTGGGTCGGCATGCTAGCATCGGCGCTATTGAGCATGCTCGGTGGAATTATTTCAGCCAAGCCTTCAAAGATCGGGTTCTCTGAAGGACCTGCCTGAAACAACTCGCTGAAGGAATTAACTCTTTTGGCCATTTGTGGTTTGGGAGGGAGGAATGCTTTTCTGGGTTTGGGAGGTTTTCTGGGAAAAACGGAAGAACACGAAGAACAGATGAAGAATAACGAGAGAAAATGAGAGAGAATGAGAGAGAAACTAAGGGAAACGTGTGAAATGCCTAAGGAAACTAGCGCAAACAGAAGGGAAGGGGAGAGGAGCGGACGCACGCACGCACACGTGCCACAGACAAAGATCCGGAATTTCCGGATCGAGCAACGAAAGTCGCAACGAAAACGACCGCGTGCCACAAAAGTCGTAAAGACAATAGTGCACACGCGTCCGAAAATTATTAAACTAACTAATTTTTTTTGTTTATTATTCGGCCGACGACAAAGTCGTGTGTCGGCCCAATAACGATTTTTCAAATTTTATTTTTTATTTTTTTTTTATTATTATTATTTTTTAATACTTTACGAAAAGTCGTAAAGTGAACAGTGAAAATGCGTGTGAAACACGCGCAAAGGTTGCCGACACTTTAAACGGGCTTGGGCCATCGAAATGGTTTGGGCCTTAAAGTGGGCCTGGGCCAAAGAAATCTTCGGCCCATTATTGGTGGGCTTAACTAATGGGCGTAAAAACGAACAGGCCCGACACACTAAATGGGCTTGGGTTAAGGGTTTTGGGCTTCGTGAATGACACGAGCCCAATGGGCTAAAATTTTTATTTTTTTATTTTTTTATTTTACGAAACCTAAAACCCTAACCAATCACACAAACGAATAGGTCTAAGGCCCAATAATAGATAACAAACACACAAGCCCAAAAGCAAAACAATAACAAAAATTATAAATAGTAAAAATAAACACAAGTAATAAAATTTACAAAGTATTTACAAAGTTAGAAAATATCACAAATTATCTATACAAAATGAATAAATAAATTTTCCTATGTCTAAGTAAATTTTATTTACAAGTAAAGTTAAATTGTCCAAAATATAGTTAAAAATAAAGTTGATTCCAAACGGTAACTCAAGGTGGACGTACGGCCTAGGTGCAATGCCTTGACTTAAATGACTTTCCGTGTTTTCAGAGGCGAATGGCCAGATCATATGAGACTAAGCGAGGGGCAGGATTCATTTGGTGGACTACGGAGGCTTACACCCCTATCGACTTACGTCAGTCTATAGTCCTCTGAATCCAAAACCTGTCACCCAGGGTCTCGACCTAGACACCATCCATGTGCCCCTTACTCAGTTGAGAAAGCACTTAAGTGTTCGACAATTCTCCAAGTGTTAATAAAGGCCGCCCTCAACCTCAAGTGACCTTAAAAAGGTACAAATGAAGGGTTTAGGCCAATATTAATAAAAGGACCTTACCTATTTCCGTTCAAGTTACAACTTACAACAACTTAAATAATCAACTATACAAAAGACACCTAAGTAAAATTATTACTAAGTATGTGTAACAAAAATATTTACAAGTAAAATTAGTAAGTATAACAAAATATTTACAAGTATTATTTACAAATAGTAAAACACATTTTTTTTTCTTTTCAATAAATAACCGAAAAATAAACATGCAACCAATAAAATAGAAAAGGATAGAAATGCTCCCCCTTGAAGTGCATGCTTTCCGAAATAATTACCATCAATCACCAACAAACAAGGCTTCGAGGCCTTGCGATCCATAAGCTCACGACCTTTGGTGATGATCAACTATGAAGACTTCAAGCAAGAGCAAATGTGAGGTTGCCTCCTCATGAGCGCTTCTTTTTATAGACCTCAAAGCCGGTCTTCTCACACTCTAGGGTCAAGGTGGTGCAAAGTACATTTGCCTTCCATCTAAACAGCTCAAATATGGATGACATTCATGAGTCTTCATCCTGTTTACTCCAATCCCCAAAATCTCTCTAAGGCATTGGATCGCCTCGAGTTGTACCTCACTGCATGGTGGGCTTCTCATCTTGAATGACTCGAACGGGGTAGGTAATAATCCTCGCCTATGTGGAGGAATATAAGGTGTAGGCGGTATTCCTCGATCACACTCATGAATGGTGGGAGTAGGCTTCACAACTTCTTGCCTTTGGGTAGATAGAGACTCAACAAGTTTGTTCACTTGTTCGAAGCTTGAAGTTTGTTGACACATGAAGTGAGGATCCATGTCCAATTCAGGAAGGACACAAGCTAATGATGCCTCAGCTTTGTGAACAGGCAGAGGGACACTAAAACTGTCAAGCTCGGACTCATATGTAGAAGCAGCAAAATCAATATCATCATGCACATATGAGTGCACAAACTCATTAAACATGTCATCATCATCAGAATAAGAGAGCTCTGGTAGCTCTTGCTTCTTAACCACAATAGAAGGGTGAACTTCAACTTGAGGCTTGGGAGGGTTTAAAGGACCGAAAATCCTTTCACTTTTTGCTTGATTCCCCTTCACCAAATCAACTGAAAACACCTCCTTGATGACATTAAGTGGAAAGGTGGGCTGGAGTACTTGCAACTTGACTTTTTCCCCCAAAACTTTGAGCTTCACGGTGCCTTTCTGAACATTAATCTTTGCACCGGCAATGGCCATAAAGGAATTACCAAGGATGATAGGCAATCCACTCTCTATCTTGGGGTCTTCATCCATATCCAAAATCACAAAATCTGCTGGAAGGATGAACTTGTCGACTCTAACCAACACGTCTTCCACAATTCCCACTAGCATTCTGAATGTCTCATCTGCAAGTTGCACTGAAATCGAAGTAGGTTGCAGATTACCAATGGCTAGCTTCCGGAACGTTGCTAGAGGCATGATATTGATGCACGTGCACATATCCATAAGAGCTCCATCAAAAGACTTGTCACCAATTGTACACCCAACAACAAAGCTCGTAGGATCATGAATGCCACGTGATTCCTTTCGTTGAATGATTGCACTTGCCTCCTCCTTGAGCACAATTTTTCCATCAGTTGGGAGTTTCTTCTTGTGCATACACAACTTTCTGACAAATTCTGCATAAGCTGGAACCTGACTGATAAGATATAGCAGAGGAGAATTCACGTCTGCTTTTGTGAAAATGTCAAACACTTCAGTCATTAGGCCCTGCTTCTTCTTTTTCTTCTTTCCAGCAGCTTTTTGTCTTGGCTTCAGTGTCGCCTGCTTTCCGGAAGGTACACATTGTTCCCCTCCGGCTTCCTTATCCACCTCTTTGTTACTCCTTGGTAACACAGAATCATCCAATCCATTTCCCGGGAGTACATTTTTATCCTCCCGGTTCCCATCCTCCTTTAACATATAATCATGATGCACAACAGTATTATCAACATGGTTGAGAGGTACATTTTCTTCCCTCTCAACCCCATATGAATGCACATCAAAATCACCATTATGCACAAGTAAGGGATTTGGATCAAAGAACTCACATGGTTGCAGATTTGTCAGTTCTTGATCGTGCTCAAATAAACGGTTGGCCTCAAAATGCTCTATCAATTGATCGATCTTTGCACTTCTTTCTTGAGTTTCACGCCACCGTTCATCATCATCCGCTAAAGAGTTTTGCAATTGAGCCGCCATTTCTTCAAGACACGAGAGTAAAGGATGTGATGGCTCAATGCATTGGTGTTCAATGGACCACGGATATTCGAAACTTCTAGAATCATCCCACGTATAATTCCACTGTTCCATTGTTCGGGATGATCGGAATTGCACCTATAAAATTCAAGAAAAAATGTAAATAGGAACTAGAATAACAAATATTGCACAAAATAAAATAAAATGCACATAAAAATTATATCTCACAAAAATAAAACAAAACAAAACAATTGCAAGAAAAATTTGGTTACAAATACTAATAGATCAAAGTTAAACCTAAATCCCCGGCAACGGCGCCATTTGATTGGTCATCAAAATATAGGAAATAGTAATTTAGACTCGGGATTGTCGAACCACGGGGATTGGAGGCCTAAAACCTAATTAGTAGAATTATAACCTAATTTTCTTAACCCAAATAACAATTTTTAGTATTTTTCTTTTTAACACACAAAATTTACAAACTAAGCTAAACAAATTAATTAGACTAAGAATAAATTTAACTTAAAAGAAATCACAAATTCAATTTTAAATAAATAACAATTTCACACAAGAAAATCACAAGCTGCAAGTTATTTTGGAATTAAAGAAATTATTCACAAATATTCTATTAACACAAATTATATTAAACAATTAACTAATTAAAATAAATAGAATTAATAAAGCAAAAGTTATTTAAATGTAGGAGAGAGAGAAGCTTAGTCGCGGAGAATGTCCCGAGAGAAAAGAGAGCAGTGGCTCTGTGAGGGAGAAATGCGACGCCGGGAGGAGAAGGCACGGCAGAGGAGCTGGGAAAGCACGGGCTGGAGTGATGGTGATTTGATTAATTGATTGCAGTGGGTTGTTGATGATGTTTCTGAATTGCAGGTTAATTAAAGAAGAGGGGGAGATTGATTGCTGATGATTTGATTGGCAAAGTGACTCGTGAACAGGTACAGTGGTGATGGAGAGGAAAGATGATTATGGGTGTAGAGAGAGATAGATATGGTGCAGAGAAGAAAAGAAAGAAGAAAGAAAGAGAGAAGAAGAAAAAGAAGAAGAAGAAGAAAGGATCCCTGAAGAGGAGGGGAGGAAGAAGAGATGAGCCCCTGCCACGGCTTGGAGACGAAACAGAGCAGAACCTCCTATATAAAGAGAAGGAATGGAACACGGCAGAGAGTGAGGGTGGAAGAAAACAGCTCAAAAGGTGATTTCAAATTCAAAGAAAAGCTGTGGAATTTGAATGATTTTGGTGGAAGATTAGCTGGAGAAAATGGAGGAGATTGCCGGCCATGTGGAAGAGTGAACTGAAATTGTTCAAATGACAATTTGAATAAAAGGAGTAGCACTGCAGACAAACAACAAAATAAACAAATCAAAACAAAAGAAAAATAAAAGAAATGAAACAAATGAATTAAATTAAATAATTATAAAATAAATACTAAAATAAAAATAAATAAGAATAAATATAAAATATAAACAAGGGAAAATAAGATGGAGATTTAAAATGGGTTTCGACACCGCGTGTGGTGGTTGCGCCTCCGTGAGTGGTGGTTCGCCGGCAAAATTGCCGGGATTTGGAACGGTTTCCAAAATCTTCGTACAATGTGATATTCCACTTCCGAATGATGACCGGTGTCATCCGATAATCGAAAAGTCACGGTTGACTTTCCGAAATTGCGCTGTAAATCTCCAAAATTCACCTTTTATGTGTAAATTAGCATTTTTCACATATTTTCCCTGAAAACACGAAAACAAACATTAAACCGACAAATAAGCTTTCAGAATAGCATCCATCCAAATATTTAGAGCACTTTGTGAACGTATTTTACGTTCACATCACTCATCTCCTCTACCATAACGTAAATTTGATGTGCACTCTGATTTGAAATGGCCATACCCATGACATCGATAACATTCGATAACATTCGATATTGGACTTATCGAAGCCTCCTCTGCCACCATCTCGTCCTCCTATGCCTCTTCCACGTCCTGCTCGAGACCATCCACGACCTCTACCAGAGTTTCTCCAATTTGTGGAAACCTTCAATGCTTGCTCCTCCACATAATTGCTCTTCATTCTTTGTTCATGCACCAACAGTGAGCTGTGCAGCTCATCAATAGACATCTCTTCAACATTCTTTGACTCCTCAATTGAGCAAACCACATAATCGAATTTTGACGTCATGGATCGCAGGACCTTCTCCACCACTGCTACATTCTCAAGCTTTCCACCATGAGTATTCATCTTGTTGGCTATTGAAAGTGTTCTTGAAAAGAATTCATCAACAGACTCTCCTTCCTTCATGTGGAGAACCTCAAATTCCTTACGAAGAGTTTGCAACTGCTGCCGTTTCACTCTTGTTGATCCCTCATATTTCTGCTTCATGGTGTCCCATATCTGTTTCGACGTGTCCTTTTGGAGAATGGTCTCCAAAATATCACGGTCAATAGCTTGAAACAGATAATTCTTTGCTCTGAGATCCTTTAACTTCAGTTCCTCCAATTTCTTTCGCTGAGCCTCTGTCTGTGTGACTCCACTTGCTGGTTCACTGATTTCATTCTCAACAACACACCAATACTCCTTCGATCGCAGGAAATTCTCCATGAGCATACGCCAGTGGTCATAGTGATCATCAAACTTGGGAATTGAAGGCTGCACGAAGTTTGATTCTGTTGCCATGATACTTGCTGCTGCAAGTTTGAAAGCTGCTGCTTTCTTGCTTCCTCAGGCCCAGTGGGGGCTCTGATACCACTGATAGAAATAGCTTTGATAGAAAACAATAAACAAGAGAAGGAATTTCTGGAATTCAAGATACTCTTTATTGACTGATCAGTCTGCTTAAATAGCAGAGCCACAACAAACTAAGCAACGGCAACAATATCAAGAACAAAGACTAACTATGACTCCTACACTTACGGGATATTCCTAAAGAATTGGTCATCACAAACCAACTCCTGTAGAATAGGACTTTTACATTTATTGAAAGATAACAAACATCTAAACTGAACCAAACTCTTTCATTCCATTATACTCTCGCAACGCCTTATAGTTTGATCAATTTGGGAGTTGTTGTTTTAGAGGCTTTTCTTTGTTATTTTTTTAAATATTTTTATCGAACAAAATGAAAAAAGGTGGAAAACCTGTCAATATGAGGAAGAATTTGAATAATACAATCGACGTACTAAACTAATGAATTCAAATCCATCCTAGAACTACTTTTCACATACTCAGCAGTCAGAAAAAAATTTATATGAAGAGATCAGAGTAAAGATTAATCAACTTATTAACGAACACATTGTTAAATCAAAATAATCAGTACCTACGTACAAACCAAACCATAGATATCTTGCTGAAAAGCTAGCCAGCTTATTGATTCCGTTAAGCTTAAATTAAGGATTTGGTGTAAACCAAGCAGGAGGAGTGTGTCTGCTGGGAAAATGATCCTCGGGAACAGTGTAGTGCTGGATGGTGTTGTCTGTCAAAGAAAACACTCCAAGATAGTGCAAACTCCATCTTCCAAAAGCAAAATAGATGCGGTTTCCTCCGAGCCTAGCCTTGTCATTATAATTAGTAGAGATTGGGATGAATAATTTGGTCGTCTTGCTCAAAAACAAACTCCGATCACCAAGGTCGGACACTTGTTCCCATCGAGGAGGACCATTACTAATATGCTCTAGCTTGAACACTTGAAATGCTTCACCAACAATATCCCGCCATCTTTTCGGTGGGAATGGAATGACGAAATCGGTATAATCTACATGAAGAGAACGGGAAAACGGATGACTCTCAAGAACAGAAATCATAAGCAACTCATTCGATGCAGAATCTTTGAATAGGTAAAACTTGAGTTTACTGTAACTCATGTGCCTGACTCGGACCTGTCCATCTAGTTGGGTATACTCATCAAAACATCTTTCACTGCATTCAAGATCTAGCCAATTATCCCAAAACAACCTTTCAGCCTTGTAAGTATGACGAGGGACATTGGTATCATCTAAGTGGATGTCTAACACATGTAAACATAACCTTCTAGCTATAGGTTGCCCAGTTGTAGCTATAGCATATAAGTTTCCATCAACTATTTCTATATCATGAACATCTTCGATCGCCCAAACAACCTCCCCATCATCCTCAATGAGGGTCCATGATATGTCGGTGGGCCGACAGAAAGCCAAGCCACGGTCTTGTGAGCAAATTGCAGCCACAAGGCATGAGTTAGGGTTTGTTGGTGCTGAAGAGGCTATTACTTTACGCAAGAAGGAAGCTTGATTGTTGCCGTCCCCACATGGAATGGTGGTTTGTGACGGGAGCCTAACTTTGTCACCAGATATTGGATTCAAGAAAAAGTTGGCAACAGTACTACTACATGGATGGTCGACCATGATCAACCACCCCTCAATGGATCCAACACAATCCAGCTTATTCATATCATAATCGGGATGCGAATGTTTGTAAACTTTCTGGTCCTCGCCTGGACTTAAAAAGCAATGATCTTTTTCGCCACCACTAGAACGGAATATAAGCAATGGAAGTGGAGAGGAAGGAGGACAACGCTTATAAGCAACGGTAATTACCGGCAATTGCCCTGTCAATAATTGCTAGCCAATAACGATTCACCGCACGACACCGGAAGTAATCTGATAAGTACAGTCGTGGTAGAATCAATAACATGATATCTTCCGGGAGCTCTTTAGAGAAATTGTTCGTCATCCTTCTAGCGGATCGGAGGAGATGATTCAGTGCTCTCAGAAACCCTAATAAGAACACAATCTGGGGTTTGCTATAAGGGATCCGGATCATCTCCTAACCTACTTAAGTTTTTAATTTCAGTCATTCATTCAAAAAATTTTAACGGTCAAGATTAATCAACCTCACCATAATGAGTATTTAATGATGACATAGGTTGAGTATTTAATTATCATGTGCTGAAAATTACATTTTTGAATATTTAATAACCACGTGTTATGATAGATTAATCTTGATCTTTGAAATTTTAAATGGATGACTAAAATTAAAAAGTTAGATAAGTTAGGGGAGAGGATCCAAATCCATGCTATAAAACAGATGTTACGGTTGTTTAAATACCAGTATCAAACCCTAAATATAGTTTTGTAATTACGAGATTGCCCAAAGGTTTTTCTGAAAATACTCATGCCAAGTATGAGATTTATTGATGTGACATCACGGTACATTCTGAATCCTTTTTATGTTAGGAAATTAAAAATAATTTCCTTTATTCTCATACTAATATGTCTAACTATGTCATAGCATAACAATGTGTTGGACTTGGACTCCTCTTGATATCTTATTTGCTAGATCACAACAAGAATCAAGGAATAACCTGACATTTATTCCTACAAAGAAAAGGAATACAGCCTTAATTACTAGGAATTAGGGCTACCATGTGACTAAGCTTCTCGTATTTGATAAATACCATACCAGTTTGATCGCTATGTTCTTATTAGTGCAGATCAGGAATGCTCAATGAACAACTTTATGGGTGACACAGTAAAGGGAAGCAGTATAGAAAAGCATAGTCTAAAATTGCAGAAAATTTAACTATTTACTGGCGGCTCTTCTACAGGTCTTACTGGCAAAAGGCAAATTCCTCTTAACAATCATACACAGATAGTAGTCTAGGTGTATGGAGTTGGCATTTTCAGTCTCCAGAGGATAAAATTCCTTGCATCACATAAACGAAAACACAGAGAGACGTAAGAAAGAACCAAGTCTGCAGTTAACCATCAAACAGATAAATGCTGCTTAGTTCACCATTCCTAGCAGATATTAACAAGGGAAAAGGGTGGGAGAGGGGTCTCTCCACAACTTGCCATCCACCAAATCTAGCTTTTTCATCTTTTCCTCGCACCAAAATAGCTGCTCTTTACTAATTCTTGCCATCCGGAGAACCCTTGACAAAACCTTTGCATCAATGAGGCTAAATAACAGCTGAACATCTTGTGAATGCGGCCAAGACTTCTTCCAATTTTTTCTCTTTTTACGAAGTTCCTTTAATTTCATCAATTTCTGCAGCACAAACAGACAAAGTTCAAAACATTACGCGAATCATTTGAATAGAAGGAAGAGCTAGATGGTATTTCATATTTGTGTGAATACCTACTAGAGGTTTGAGTAGAAACTCATACAAAGAACTTGAATTCGACAAGTACAAAGTAAATGAATTTGAAACTAAACATAAACATTATTAATAAGGCCCATAGACTGTTTCATGATTGCGTAGACTGTTTCATGAGCAAGTTGAAATTTTCCAAGCCAACTTTTTTCTGGAAAGATAAAAAAACAAGATACATAATTGGAGCTCACCTTATCCAGAGAAGTTTGAATCTGCTGAAGTGGGGCAGCATGGTTTTGATTTCCAAACAAGTTAAGAACAATGCTTGTTTTCTTCTTATCCATCTTCAGGAAAAGTAGAAATGTGAGGATTGAGGTTTCAATGATCCTGATAAGATCAGGGGCAAGAATCATGGAATCTGATTTCTTCTTCTTTCCCTTTATGAATTGGACCTGAACAACCACAAACAAAACTGATGATCTATATATGCTAATTGCTAGCACATGGAAAACAGGTCCTAGTATCAGTGCTCTAAGTGAACTTACAACCATAATAAACGGATCCAAGCTGCTTGACCCTATATATATACCATAATAAACGGATCCAAGCTGCTTGACCCTATATATATATATATATAGGGTCAAGCAGCTTGGATCCGTTTATTATGGTTGTAAGTTCACTTAGAGCACTATATATATATATATATGATGGATATACGTTTCCTTTTTTCTTTTTCTTTTTGGGATTTGTCACAAGCACTTTACCTTGTATATTAGGGACCCGGAGTAGTTTAGGCAAAAGTCTCTGTGTGCGAGCATAAATTTCTGGCCTGAGGCCCTCCTCAAAAGGTTCATTTTCAATAAACCTTTGTAATAGAACCTGGAACTGTTGAAACTGTTGAGCACTGTGGTTGTAAGAGGTGGGATTTTCAGGTTGGCATGAGATTAACTGATTGAGTTGAGTGTATTGACAGTGCAGTGCCTCCCAAGACAAGCAAACTTGAGCTACATATGATGTCTCAATATCATGATAAGGGTCAATCTCTGGCTGCTGAAGATGCTCAGTCTCGTCATTAGGTTCTTCAATCTTCTTCAAAGAAAGACAGCGAAAAGGGGAGGAAAGCTTCTTAGATGCAGATCTTGGTGATGGAGCTGTAGGGGTTTGGATGCCTGTCAGACAACCTTTATTTGTCATTTAGACTCAATGAATCTATCAGCACACCAAAGGAGTAACAAATAACTAATGTATGTTTAATAATTTAATCATCACGTTATTAGTATTATTTTGTCTGGAATGAACTAGCTGTAACTAAGGACATGAACAGAAGCTTCAGAAACATGAGTTTAGTTACTTCTGTGAACTGCATCGAGCAGTAACCTGGGTTGACTCCAAAGGAATGGCTAGAGCTTATAGCAAACTACTTCCTCCAATTAGCAGGAGCACAAAGTTGTATGATCAATGCACCACTCTCCCAAAGAATGATATGTTCAGCTGACAACATATATGTTTGTGAAATGGTATGTTGATCTTATTGGTTCCGACTCATTACAGGAAGCCTTTCTAAGCATAAATTCCAAACTGCTAATCGTTTACATTGGACCCTTGCATAATAAAGTACTTGTTTCACCTGGCACTAAATTTAGGCATGCAGAAGAGACTGGTTTTTGGCACTGGTTGCACCTAATACCTTTTAAGGAGAAGCTAGTTAAATAAAGGTTGTAGCTATTACAGATCTCAAAAACAAAATAGATTTCAAAAACTCTAATTCTTATATCCCCTCTGATAGATCCTATATCCTTTAAATTTCATCAACATGGAGCAGACATATTTACCATATTCAAATTCCATACTAAATGCATCAGTAGGCAAAATTGCAACAATATTGATAAGCATTCAACCAGATTTTTGGAGCGTACAAACAAATGCCACCTAGTGGTCTCCGGTATGTCTCCACTCTCCAGTATACATGAGAAGACAGATTACTAATCTAACTTAGCTTTGGAGTCTATAAACTAATATCTTTTATAAAAATCTCATGTGATCTAATTAAACTGCACAGAAGGTTTATTAGACTCAGTAGGAAACTTATATCGACACAAACAGAAACTGAAAACTTGAGCATGCTTCAAGTACCTACAGCTCACTATATCAAGTTTCTAGCATTTTTCGAGTTCTCTACATTTGACTGAATAATTTAATTCTCTGCCAACCATTTCAAAGAGAAATAAGTCCAAATAAGATTACTTCTATACTAGCAGAGTCCATATCTCCTCCTATCTTTACTCGTTCTAACCTCCCAGGTAGCTTGGTGGGCAACAGACAATCTCTTCATTATTTATTTTACTTCGGAGGGAAACTCAATAATGCATTTCATTCAGGTACAGGTTTGTATACAGATATGGTTTTCCCAATCAAAGCAGTCAAAATAAGTACGGTCCTACAATTATTTTTGAAGTTGAAATGTAAAAAATTACCATAAAGTTTACCAGTTTCATTAAGCTGCTGTGTACTCATCCGTTCAAAGAACAACATCCTCTCACAGTACTTGTCATATATAGCACCAAAGCCACACCACCACTGCCGACCTTCTGCTTCTACATCCCTCCACTCGCTAGAGCTAGTCTCTCCCTGCTCTTCTTCTTCCTCCTCCTCTTCAGGGCATGACTCTTCTTCAGGAATCAATACCATAAAACTATTCCTTCGCAGTTCTTTTAACCTCCTCTTGACTTCCTCTGTTATGAAATCATCATCGTCATCGTCAGCTTCGGCTATGGGATCAACATTAACTGCCTTGCCTATTTCATCACCACCATTCTCCTTCGGTTCCTCTGGCACCGGCACAGGATTGTCCTCTAGCTCATTTTCTGGGTCTGGCTTGTGAGCTTTTCTAAACTTTTTAACTTTGAAGAAATCCATAATCAACTACTTCCTTAACAAAAAGGCTCTTGTTATATACCCCCACGCTCTAAACTCACTCTTTCTAACTTAGCTAGAATCGGTTAACCTTTCATCTTTCTCAGATCCATTCTAAGCTACAATCTGGTAAGCCTTAACTGAAGATCTAAACAAAGAACCTGATAATTCAAGCCTGCCTTCTAAACAGCAAAAGTAGAAACTTTGCTAGTCAAAAACCTTAAATAAGAGCAATATACAGGTCAACAAAATAAATTCATCACAAGGTACTCAGAGAACTCAAAGTAGAACAAGAAATCACCTTTAGTAGACTCAAGCAAAACGTCCAGAGAGATCAGAACCCACACAATTTCTCAAACTGGTAAACAGATTTCTCCAGCATTAAACTAGAAGCCACCAAAACCCCCAAATCTAACCAGGGCACAGCACATACAGTGATCAAATCCCAAAACAGCTTAACAAGATTTGCTCATTTCTTCACTACTCCCCAGCTCAAACCCACATCACTGTAAAGTAACTACACCCATAAACCCCAAAGTCCCAGACGATCATAAAGTTCAAGTATTGCTAACCGCCTAACCAAATTCCCCAAAAAAGTACTCCAAGTAAGTCAATTTTCCAACTCCTAGAAACCCAATACTCAAAATGTGAAACCTTTAAGACCCAGAAACTAAATCACATGAAAAATGTGAAACCTTTAAAAACCCAGAAGATCCAAGTGCACTGACAGCAACGTGAAACCCCCCAAAACCCCAAATTTCAAGTCTGAAAGAAGAGAAATTTTGGGTTGCAGCCAAATACCCTACAACCAGGAGGAGCCATATAGCAAGAGCTGAGGGACTAAAGACTCAGAGAGAGAGAGAGTGAAGAGGGAACTGTTTAGGAACAATGTAAATGCTTTAGATGTGAGCAATAAATATATTGGATCACCATTTTCCCAATAAAATCTGATTGTTGTTGCTTTTTTTAAATGTGATTTAATTAACCTTAATGAAATTTTTGCTATAAATGAAGATTTGAATAATTAAATGTTTGGGGATTCAGACTAATAATTTCGATATATTAATGCAATGTGTTGGGTGTTGGATTGTTCTCGTAAGTGGGAAGGAGCACGAAACTCAATAGAAACACAGAACAGTGGGCATGAGTATTAGTGAGAAGACTGAGACAGTTTTGTCAGGCCTCGTTCAGAGAATATTGTCATAAAACAGCAACCAAGAAATTAAAAAAGCCGCGCAAAAGTGGGTTTTGATTTGTGCTTGCGAGTGGAATTACGTAACTGTCCTCCTTCCTTGAGTTATGGGAATGAACACCATATCCAAGCTAGCAAGGTGACGATTGAGCAGTTATATTGTTGATGTGAAATTTGTTGTGCAATTTCTTGTCTTTAAAGTTAGTCAACTCCTCGCAGATTTCACATGAACGATGTGATGGAAGCTAGATGTGAACTTTAAAGATTTTTTATTTTTTTAAGAAGATCAAATGATTTCATTTTTATTTTTATTTTTATGGTAACTAATTTTAAAGATATGATTTAAAGTTAATTGGTTATCTTTAACTTAGAAGTTAAATGTGAACTTGTAGTTAACTGGTTATATAGTGTTAAGACACATTTACAAGTTAGAGTTATTCTTATTCATGTTTCAGTTCTGCCATCTAGATAGTGAATGTTGTTGCACATTTGCTAAACAAGAGTTGCTCTGTTAATTTGTTAAATGGGGAAGATCAAAATGTTTGGATGAAATAATAGAGGGGCCAGTTTGGTCAATTGAACTTCTTTAAGTGGGATGTGAATCATGTGATTGTACTAATTACTATGTGAAAAGTTGGATTTTTCAATAATGAAAAAAAAAATAGTATTTGACATACACACCCATGACAACATTCCAAAACACTAATAAACCAACTAAAATTAGAGTTATACACATAAGGACATGCAACCCAGGCCCACGCTCTATAGTGCAAGCCTAAACCTGAATTCAATAGGTGTAATTACATAATCATGCATTTTTTCATTTTATTTACAAGTTGCCATCACGTACTACTTCTTCCTCATAGCTTCTACTACTGCAAAAGGAAGGGACGCCATGTCTCTTCCTTCAATATGCTACTACTGCCCAGGCACGAAACCGTCGTCTCCTTCTGACACTTCGTTCTGAATCTGCAGCAAGTTTGAACCAAACTTGGAGATCCCCAGAGACTGGTCTTGAAGCTCCCGCCAATTTTTCCAGATCGTTTCGGATTCCCTAAAGCACTTGCAACTGCGATTGTGGTTGAGATTTCGATGAGGGAAGGGCGGCGTCGGAGGAAGAAGGCCACTGAGTTTGCGGGTCAATTGCCATGGTTTCCCTGTGGTTTTTATGCTCTTCGTGTTTGCACTGTTCATATTCATTTGTTGGGTTTTACTTTTAGTTTATTGCAACGATCTCAATGACACCATCAACAATTTTTAATCACAGAACTAAACTATCAATTCGTCAACTTTCGTTTAAATTTCATTCAATTTTACTTTAAATTTCATCTAGTTCTATGATGCAAACAACTTTTAAGAATTATGTTGGTTTTAGGGAAACTATTACCCTCATTCCTTATGATGTCATTATTGATCTTAATTAAGGGAAGTTACTGGGTCTACATTCTCTTTCCTTTGGTCTGATCTCCATAATAATTGAATGTTTCTTTAGTGTGTCCTCTTATTGATTTATGATGTTTTTATTTGCTGCATAACAACTGTTTTATTTTAGTTAAAGTGCAGCATGTGCTTTGATACATAGTGATATGTATTGAGGAATTACAATCTACGTATTCAGGAAGTACAATTATGGGAGAAACTGGAAACTATCTTTTGCAATAAGAATCCAACAAAATTATCTTTGCTATTGCATGATTAGTGTGTATATCGATGTTTATGTAGCTTTAATTTAAAATGGTGCATGATTAGTGTGTAGATGTTTATGTAGTTCATTTTGAATAACTGTTATTACATCAAAATGTTTAGAAGATATATGCTACTGCATCAAAATATTTATAAGATATCTACTACATTAAGTATTTGAATAGCTAGTTGATAGCTGCTACTGCATTCATCCTGCAATGTTCAGCTGCTACTCGCATTCGACGTGCGGTTGCTCGCATTCGATGGGCGGTTGGTGCGCATTCGACGGGCGGTTGCTGCGCATTCGACGGCATTTGCTTCGCATTCGACGAGCGGTTTGCTACGCATTCGTCATGACGGTTGCTCTGCATTCGTCTCGCAGTTGCTCTTGCATTCGTCTGACATTGCTCATCGCATTCGTCCCGACATTTGCTATCTTGCATTCGTCCGACATTATCGCATTCGTCTGGCTGCTACTACTACTTATCGTGACGGCTGATACTGCATTTATATGTTACTGCTATTGCACGAATATATATTTTATGCTACTACACGAATATATGCTACAAATACCTGCTACTGCACAAATATTTGATATTTGCTGCTACTGCACAAATATTTGATATTTGCTGCTACTGCACATATATCTGGCAGCATATACTTTAATTTTTTTTTGTTGATACACATTTTGAGTTGCAAACTCAAAGCTTATAAGAGGACAAAAAAGTAATTCAGCATATGTCATATGTTAGCTTGTAAACAACTTGTCCTTATGAGTAAAAAAAATTACTTATATGTATGAATTGAAAGTTGGTGGGTTTTATAGAAAAATGAAGAGATGTCATGGGCTTTTCTGTAGTTTACTAAAAAAAAAATTGAACAAAAGCTTGAAGTTGTACTATGAAGTTTTGAAGATCCCTTGCATTGACTAAAAAGGTTACCATTACCCATTGAGTATGGAACCACACAGTCATTGTTCCAAAAACAAAAAAAATGGAATCACACAGTCACACACACAGGTATCCTTTTGATCCTTTCCTTTTCAGTGAAAAGCAAGACCCTAGTTTTCAAAGTCTACTTTCATCAAAATATGAATCGTTTCCTTTTCAGTGAAAAGCAAGACCCTTTTCAAAGTCTTCTTTCATCAAAATATGAATCCTGTTCAGTCTTAGCCTCTTAGGTATGCAAAAAAAAATAATTCCGTTGCCGGGACTTGAACCCGGGTCTTTCGGGTGAGAGCCGAATATCCTGACCAACTAGACTACAACGGATTTGATATTAGCTGCCGCATTTAAAATATATATTTATATTTTTGGAAAAAACACTGCACTCAACCCAAGTTTGATCAATCTTACACTGGAGTTGTCCCCAATTCCGTTTCTAGTTGTGGCTGAAATCATCAACTGAGTTCATTTTCATCCAAGTTTTGCACTTGAAAAGATTTATATCTTCAGAATCAAATTAGAGCCTTATAATCTTATATAAATCTTCAGCCCTTTATGTTAAAACTTGTGAATTTAAACAAGTTATTCAAACAAACAATGAGCATTTTAGAGGAATGGCGGTGGTGCACTTGTGGCCTAAAATTAGATCATAAACCAGAATTGACAGTGAGATAATAGTGCTGAGCTCGGATTAACCTCTCAATACGCCCAACCCACCCAACCTTAACCTTACTACAACTGACACTTCGAGGCTTTGAGCATCTCAAAACTGTTGTAGCCTATTTATATGTCAAAGGTGCAAGTCACTGAAACGGGTTTAGCGGGTCGACCCATTATCGTAACGGGTTCACACAATATCAACACCACCAACACCTAACACTGAACTTCTCTCTGTGGTGTTAACCGGTCGTGTATCTGTTTGCCACACAGAAATAGGTAAAATTGGTGACAACATTAGCTTCCTGTCCAAAAAGGTGAGCTATGCTTTCCAAGTGTTAGCAACTTATACACGTATTCTGTTGATTGTTCTTGTACAACAACATTCTTTTTCTTTTTCATTGGCCAATGTACAACATATTTCAAGCAACTCCATTTTCCCCAATTGGATAAATACAAATCATGCAAATATTAACGATACACATAAATTACAGTTCTTTTTACTCCCATCAGTTAGGACTATACAGTTTTTCTGAGGGTGAATATATTCAAGATGAGACAGAAGGTCCCAGCAAGAGTTACCTCCATATGTATACTATCCGGAATATGCAGTTGATGTGGATACAGTGGATTAGTGACCTAACCAAGTGGATGGTATTGGCTGAAACTTGTTCTTTGCACAAGCCAAGACATCATAGTAATCCACATGGTTGAGGCAATCACGGAAATCTGTGAAGAGCTTTTCAAACACCTTCCATTGGACTTTGATTGATCTCGAGTATGGGTATGGAAGAAAACCCTGCCCAAAATGAACTAGCAGCATGTAAACAATGGAGCATTGCAAAAGCATAAACATGTTGCAAGGGTAATATAAGCAGAAAAGAGAGCTTACATCCCCTTCTTGTGCAAGACGTTTAAGTATTTGAAAAGTGTGTTCGGTTTCCTCCAAATTGTCGAGAACAGCCAACCATATCTGGGATGCAAGCTCATGAGCCATGTCTCTCGATTTACCACAAGCGATAAACTGATCTGATAAGACACAGAAGTAATAAAATAAGCATGAGTTTCAAGGTCACATGAAGAAATAATGGATAACCAATACCATGTATTCTAAACATCAGCCCACAGACGTCCAAATTTTGACACACTAAATGGCATAATGGATAAATTTGCTGAGGTACAAACATGTGATAGTATACTTTGTCATTCCTTGCATGTTCTGTAAAGAAATTATTTTGAACATGACCATAAGCCAGAAGCAAATGCAAGATTACTACCCGAGAGAAACTGTCATCTGTCAAACTCAAGATTGACGATGAGTATTTAACTTCTGAATAATGATTTCGTATACTAATTTTCAGTTGTAAACTGTAGTTGAAAGCAACAAAGATGCAAGTAAAATAGAGACACACCTATTATGGTTCCGTGCAGAATACTGGAAGGTGGTGGCATAGATGAAAGCTCAAGCTGCTCTTTTAGAAACAAATAAGTATGCCCGACAATCTCATCAATTTCACCATCTAGAGCAAAGATGTGCCGACTAACATATAAAGCTGCAAATCTCCTGAGAATTGCCAATAACCTTAGCAAAATTTAATGCACGGAAAAGAAAAATCTACTCTACGGATGCCCAATATACATGACCGCTAGCAAAGAGAATGATTTGTATGCTGCATCAATTTGCATATCAACAATGATATAGTGATAACTGATACATGATATAATTTCAGCAATGCCTGGTACAATTGGGTGAGAAATGGGGATAGTATCAAAACAAGCAGCTTAATTGGCAACAAAAAATTAAATCAAACAAAAGCAAGGGTGCGAGTCTTTTTCCCCAACAGAAGTGATTCCACTGCACATTACGCAATAATTATCCACCCAGGTAATCAAGTCATAGCTATCAGTTTAGGATGGCAAAGGAAATACTAGAAATCCAAGACGACCAGACACAAGTCGTACTATCTTTGTTCAGATGCCAACAATTTAAGCTAGGCCAAAACTTGTAGTTTGATTTAAATTTTAAATTATAAGCTCAAATAGACACAATGCATTTAACCTTACAGCAATGGTTATACACCACTGATTTGAGGGTCATTTCTCAAAAGCGAAAATAAGAAATAAAACCCAAGAACAAAGGAATTACTCAAAGAGGGACAAGAGAAATTGAAAAGTCAACAAAGAATAGGAAACAAGAAAAAGAAGCAGACCAAAATGGTGAGGAGAATGTTATTCTACCTCTTGCTCAAACCTCGAGGGATAGGTCCGGGCCAACTTCTAGCGTTGCTAGCCAAAGGAAATGTCATAGCAAGAGCAGCTTGCCACAAGCATTCTCCGCGAAACAGATTGGCCCACTGTTTTCTTACACAGGACATTCGTACCCATTCTGAGACAGGAACCCGGATGAAGATTTCTATTAGGAGATGATCAGGAAGCTTTCCAAATGAACTATCAACTGATGTTAAGGTGTCATTTGCTTTGTTATTTGTCATTACAATTCTGCAATGCAAGAACCAAAAACATTAAAAATTGCTTCAAGAAGAAAATCAGCAATACTAACAAATGTTTGTCAAAACCAAAGTCATACTTTCCATGAACAAAAAGAACACTTTCAGAAAGCACTCAAAGTCCCAAAAGGAAGAATAAAACTGGGTGCTATTATAAAGAATAACATATGATAATCACACCAATCATTCTAACACCAACTCAACACACTTATTGATTAAAGTGCTCCAGCATGAACCTTACCAAAAAGAAAAAGAATGCGTCCCAGCATGAAGCTATAGGGATGTGTATTGTGATCTTATCGAAAAGCAATTCCCTTGGAAAGAAAACAAGGTTGAATTACTTAAATCTTTTTGCAATTCAGACCAAAAACAGACTTGTTGACAATGAATGAAGCAAAAGATCACAAAAAACAACCATTAGAGCAAAAGACTAGACCATAATGGAGATGAACCAGGGCACGAACTACTTTCAACATTGTAATATACAAAAAATGAATACTAATTTAACTTATTGTAGCCTATAGAAGTAAAATAGTCTTAAGGAGATGACAAATATTAACTGAAAACTAGCTCCGTTCTTGTTTTGGACACATAAAACCGTTAATTCAGAGTTTAAGTCTCAGATTCTCAGAAACTGCTCCAGAACTTCAAACATCAGTACAAAGAAACCCATATTTCTTTCATGAACACGAATCCAAGAATCTCCTAAATGTTACTCAAATACCAAATCCTAGGCAAACAATTAGAGGGAAAAGATGGGAACAATCGCATGATTCACCTACCAAGCACATATTACTCTTTCAACTACATAAAAGGCAAAATAAAAGAAATTCAGGATATACCATACAACACACAAATCATTCCCTACCTAAAAATGTTTTCTTGAATTACCTAAGTTTATTCAACTTGATTTTAGTTCAAGGTTAAGCCCAAATTGCAGACCCAGCAAGAAAGGAAATTGAAAAAAGGAACACTGCCAAATTCAAGACAGTAACTTAATCCGTGAGCGCATGTAAAAGATTACTCCTTGGATATCTACCATAATATGCAGAGTAAAACCAGTTCAGAATCCTAACACTGACTACAAGCTCGGTGGAGATTCCATGGTGAAAACATGAATTGAATGATATAAACAAATATTCAATAATATCTCAGAACAAAACAGAGATTATACAAAATCAAAATTTGAGAAAAAGTAAAGAGCGAGTCATGATGATAAAATACTAAAATAGTACCTTAGAAAGAGGAAGAGTGAGCTTTTCTGCTCAAAGCTCTGTCTTCTTTGGGTCGAGAAATTTCAGCGCAATGTTTGCATTTTGCAATAGAAGAAAAACAGCTTAGGTGGCTGCTTCAGGTGAGTGACGTGAGCTTTTTTCATGTAAACGGAAATAAAAGATTATTGCGTTCTTTTCCGTCCTTTGGTTATAAATGTGAAGCCTTTGGTCCTTTGTTGTTGCTGATGGGACATAAATTGTTTAATATGTAAAAAGGATAATGAATGAAGACAACCCTTTGTGGTTTTTTTCGATAGGGGACAACCTTTGTGGTTGCAATGGCGTATATGCCTAGTTTAGTATAGGACACACGTTTGTGCGTTGGTTTTCTATCAACCATAGGTTAGATGCAAAGGATGACATGACATCAAACTAGTATGTTCGCTCATAGCGAATTTTCTTTTATGGTGCTCATTGCACAATCTAAAGGTATATAAGATTATATACCTCATTAGTGTCACGGTATCACTTAGCGTATTGTGAAATAAGATTTGACAAATATGTGAGATGAATGACATTGAAACAATTTCTAATTGATCAGTTTATAGCACTAATGTATACATCATTTTTCTAATTTCACCAACACTATTAATAAGGCAAAATGAGCCGAAGGAAAATGCAATTACAGAAATCTTCTTCTGCTATATGCCTTCTTCAACAGAGACTCGCGTCCAGGAAACCGTTTCGAATTCTCCACCATCCAATTATCTTCATCCCCATTCTCCTTGATGTTCCTTCCAAAGCTGCCCCCAACTTTTTCCACAATCCCCAACTTGTCCTCCTTCCCAATCCCACCACCTTCTTCCTCCCTCTGCATTCTCATCCTCCTCTGCCTCCTCTCCCTCCTCTTATCTGCACCCTCCCCTAAACCCTCAACCTGCTTCGCTGTCTCCTCCAAAACCCTCTGTTTTCCAGTCGTCCCCCTCGGGATTCTCCCGCCTTTGGAAGTCCCCAGAAGCTCGAAATTGACTTTACTCCAACCGACCTTGTCATCGTTATCCCAGCCGAACCTCTCGCTGATGCCCAGCAGCTCCGAAACGCCGCCGGCATTACTCCTGTTACCGCTCAGCGCGTTCTCCGCCGACTCCCACTCGATGCGGTCGCGGTAAACGGCGTCGTCGAGGACCTGGTCGGCGAGCTTGGCCCAGTCCTCGAAGTCTCGGGCGCGGAGATTCTTGGAGACCCATCTGAGGTACGTGGAAGGGAGGCTGCCCAGCATTTTGCCCTTGTGTTTGCCGAAGTCGATGACTCTGTCTCTCGCGGGCGTTGGTGTGGGAGTGAAGGAGAAAGAGGAGGAGGAGGAGGGTTTTGGGGGTTTGGGTTTGAAGGAGCAGGAGAGCTGGAGGTGTGGAGTGGCGGTGGAGAGTGGGTTTGGAGGTGAAGTGTGGAAATGGAAGAGAGTACTGTGGGTAGTCATAGTAGCTAGGAAGTACTGTACAAGATAATGCAGAGGAAGTTTGAAGATAATACAGTTCACAAGACTACAAGAGTAGGTTTTATACAGGGGACATTAAAAAAAATTTCTTATTAAATTGGCATTTGGCAATGTTAGATTAAAAATTAAGTTTGGAGTAGCTTAATTTATTTAAAAAGTTACTTACAAATAAAGCAGCTTATAAAAAAAATTAATTATTTAACGGTATCTTATAGAAGTTAATGAATTAGATATTGTAGGATAACATCATTGTGTGTCTTGTCAAACTAGGACTCTTAGTATAGATTATCCTTCTAGAATATGGATTAGATATTTCCTACATCAATACAGATTGTATCTTGTATTCCTCTATATATAGAAACTCTTATTCACTAATAAAGATGATCTTATTCTATATTATTTCTCTGTTATTTACGTTTCCCTTAATATACAATATTTTCCTTAATATTTAAGCACAATTGTATTAAATTGGACTGTAAAAGACTAAAAGGTATAGTTGCTTATTTGACGAATCCCACAAACTATCTCATAATTGGTTCACACTCAATTATCGATAGATAATTTGATTCCTACAGCTCATTTTGAACCCAAAATAGCCGACCGCCAATAAACAGAGTTATAGATTGAATAAAATTGACAAAAATTCCAATTAAATTAAAAAAAAATTCAAAATGAATGGAGTATGCATCGATCTTTCCCGACGACCATGTCGTCGCCATTGGTTCCGCCCTCATTTTTTTTTTTTTTTTTTCCATTTTTGCTTGGTAAAATAAATAAAAGTCTTTTGAATCTTTTTATAAAAAAATAAATAAATAATGAAAGTATGCAAATTTCAGGTCAAGAAAATTGACATCGGTATTTGTTTTGGGTTTAAATTCTTAAAAAATTATGAGGCCTAACTTTTGATGAATAATGTGTGAATTGTAAATGAACTGTTTGTGAATCACATTCACAAATCATTTCATAACTAGCCTCATGACATGTTGTAAAGCAAGAAATTAAATGGGGACGGGGCGTAAAAAAACATAAAGAGAGCTAGGGAGCCATGCCTAAATTGAACCAACAATTGGCATGATACACATGTATATTGGAATTGGAAGAATAACAAAGAACAATGGATGGAATTCAATCACATGCACTACTAATTAATTACGAACCCCAATTAGAGTATGATACACATTTTGGGAGACAAGACATATGTATATAAGAACACGATTAAGCTTTTTATCTAGCTGAACCAATACATATATATGTACAGATATACTTAATTACTGGAATACTATTAGTCTATTACAGGAATAATGAATGGGAAGTCGAAAGTTTTTTTTTTCACCGAGGAAACAAACTTTTATGATGGTGATATATATACTGTATTTAGGGTGTTGTTATTAACACACTCCTTCTCTCTATCTCTCCATCTCTCCTTCTTTAACACTTTAGGTAGAAATATATAGAGAAAAGATGTGTGTTATTAATATTTTGGGGTGTGTTAATAACAATACCCTATATTTACTTATGCATATTTCTTTTTTTTTTACTCTACATCGATTGTACATGATTAAGATCACAAAATGGGCTTGATTGGTTCTTACAGCTCCCGTGTTATACAATCGCGAAGCTTTTGATGCGGCAAAAAATTATGACACGTTCGCTTATTTTTTATTCTGTCAGATTTATATTTTTTGAGTCCTGGAAGACCAGCTTACATATCATTAAACTTCATGACGAGAAAAACAAACTCGTTATCACCAAGTTAATACTTCCTATTGGCAATAATAAAAAATAAAATAAAAGGACAGGTTTCGATCATGAATATAAAAGAATGCTGCATGTAGTCTGTAAAAAGAGTTGTTTTCCAATCAAGATTCCCGCTTTACTTTCGAGCCCTAGACTCTTGAGCAATTTGAATCTGTTCGTTTCTCTGAGTGTGTCTGCAGATTTGGCCCATGGCGATTGCACTGGGAATCCTGTTTCCACTGGTCGTGGTCCTCCTCCTTCATCCACTATTCATGCATCTCATTCCGCTGGTGCTGCTCTGTATCTCAGGCCTCTTTGCCAATCTCATTCAGGTCGATCTTGTTTTTCTTAGAAATCGAATTTCTTTCCCTACATGCCTTTATTTGGATGAACGCAACCGATAGTATATTTTAGGGTTTCAGTAGATTTAGTCTAATTATTCAATTGTTTCAGGCGATTTGCTTTGTTTGTATTTGGCCGATCTCGAAGAGTACATACCGAAAGATTAACAGAGTCGTTAAAGAATTGGATTGGTGGGTTCTGGTATGCCTCATTGATTGGTGGGCAGGCGTTATGGTATATATTACCATGCACTGATTTTTGTGTTTGTTATTTATTGAACGTCCTTAGATTATTGCGGTACGTGCTATCTGATTTGTTGTGCTATTTTGTAAGTCTTACTGGTTAGAACCAATGGTTATGATTGTTGCTGGCTTTTGGAAGATCAAAATATGCCATCATAAGCTAATTCATACAAATCCCTAGAATGCAGACTAAAAAAAGGAAGACTTTGCTTGGGGCTTGTGAAAGACTAAAATATGCCATCATATAGAACAAATTAAATCACTTTCCTTAATTGCTATTCTTTTATCTACAATTGATTTTGTGAATTAGTTACTTATAGTAGTGATAACGTGAAAGGACTAGTTGCTTAATTATAACTTGCATAGTGGAGCAATGCATGACATGTTGAATTCATTTTGAATATTAGTGAATATATTAGTGACTATATATATATATATATATCAGTGATAATCAATCATATATATACCGCGATGGCTAATTTAGTCTCTGCACTTAGCTGCCCTTTCTATATATTTTTTGAAAACCTGCTTAGTTGCCTGGTTGTTACTGTTGCAGGTGTACATCAAGCGGCATGCAGCTATGGAATCGCCTGAAACTGATGATGCTGTTGAAAAATGGTGTACTGATATATTTGCAGCCAAGGTGGTTTTAATTAATACTATGTGTTGGATCGATGCTAGCTGTTGCATGTATCGTGGCTTTTGTGTTATCATATAGTAACTACTTTTATTTTGAAATGCCAACGTAAAGATGAAGATTCATCTTGCATATAATTTTGTTACTGGCCTAAAAGACTAATTATGCTTCCAATGATTTGTGTACTATATATCTAGCTAGTTTCCTAATTTCGATTGTTTTGCTGTACGTTTACTTCTGGTATACCAGGATGCATTATCGGACAAACATATAGCAGAGAAAACTTTTGGGGATCAAGGATTGCAAGCTATTGGTGGGATACTTGTGCTAATTAATTAGCCAACTTGCAATTCCGTTCTCTTTAAGTAGCACGCCATCTACATCTAGGTTATAGTGTGTCTTGTATGTCCTGGTAATTAACTGATTTTTCGCGCAGGTTGTAATATTTTTGGCCTGTCTACTTGTGTTTGGGGCTCTAAAGTTCAACTTGGTCCACTGTTCTACACTGCTTGTCTTCAGTGCTGCCTTCTTTTTTGGCCGGATGCTTGCGCTCTTCGGCTGTGGAGTGCTTTCACAGTTGCAGTGTTCCGATCCATGCAAGCCTATCTAACAAACATCAATTGGTCAGAGCACCTGTTGTCCATCTTGTTCTGTTTAATGGATATTATTTTCAACTGTCTTGACCATATGTTTCTTGATGGCTCAACTTGGTGGGGAACAATTTAAACTTCTTAAGCAAGTCTCCTGGGGCTTCTGTGTATAACTATTATATAAAAAACCTTCTAACATGAAAAATTACGACTCTACTAGCTCAATATCAAGCGAATGATGATTATTAGTTGTTCCTAGCTTATTATGCCATGTGTGAGAAATCTATTACAAAGTAATTAAATCTTCATTTCTGAACGTAGACTTTTTTCTTTTCTTTTCAATAATTCAACTGTTTTATTGAGAAGAAAAAAAAACAACAGCTCAAAGAGCAGGAACCCAAAAGAGGGAACAACAGCAAACTCCTAAAGAGCAAGAACACACTACCTATTACAATTAGGAAGATAAAAAGGTAACCCTCCTCCAAAGAAGGAAACAGAGCCCCATCATAGACTATCAAACAAGAGTACCAACCTAACTATTCCCAGCTAGGAAGTCTCCATTCATACTAATTAATTAGCTCCAGATGGTTTGGGATTTAAAGAGATGAGCTTGCATCTAACAGTATTGAGGATTGCTTTAAGCATGAGTTGCTAGCTTTAAGGGTTGCTATAGCTATTTTCAGGAATTGAATGGTACACATGAATATAACTTAATTTGTTAGAACAATTAATTAATTTTGTGATGAATTGTTGGTGAACTTGTTGCTTGTAATCAGTTGGTACGAAGTAGCATGTTTTGGCTGTCAACTTCATATATAGAAATGATTTTGATGGCATATTCCCACCAAATTAAGGCTCATTGCCCCATATATAGAAATCAGACGTTACTCCAACTTTACACCCATCTTTAATCCAATTCTATGTTTTTCTCATCACCTAATTAAGGGATGGATGTCATGACAATACTGTCCATTTTTCCCTACCTCCATAGCTATTTTCAGTCCCCCTGCATGAAAAGAATTGAAATTCCGGTTGCACGGAATGGTCCCAATAACGGTAGTCGTTCTATAACACTAAATGGAGAGTATACACAATTTAAAACTTAATCTCTCCACAACCTAGGTTCAAACAATTGCACAAGCAATTCACAATTGACAACAAATATATATGCAACAAGCACAATCAATTGTACAACCTAGAATCCCAAAGTGAGCATCATCAATAGCTCACCACGGACTATATCTATCAATGTATGATCAAGCATGCAACATGTTAATCAATTAAGCACAATAACATAGATAAGCAAACACACAAACAACACAACGATATGTTCACCCGGAAACCTCTACCTCTAGAGGGAAAACCGGAGGGGAGCCGTACCCCACGCTCTTGTGTAACACTATGAAAAACGCCAATTGGCAAACACGTACAAGGGGGAAACACAGTCCCAAACTCTACACTATCAACCCTATGACTAGTGGCAGCTCTAACCTTGTGTAGCCTCCAAATGCTTTTTCAAGTGCTCCCACCTCAAGCCAATCCGATTGAACGAACTTCACCACGTGAATCCTCCAACCGCAAGCATCACCAACAATGCAAATGTGTGTGTGTAAGTGAATGAAATGAATTCAATTCGTTTGACACAAGCAAGTAAACAAGGAACACTTGCTAGAATCAAACAAACTGAATTGACAAACCTTGAATATGATTCAAGGGTTGATTTAGTTATTCACAAGGAACAATAACCAAATCAACAAACATCAAGGATGTGAGGAGCCTATAACATGGATCTAGGGTCACTCAACAAACATAGCAACTCTCTCTAATCAGTTTTGGCACAAAGGATTGAGAAATAAAAGAGTTGAGAGAAACAAGTCGTCCAAAGTTCTATTTATAAAGAAACTGGACATTTATGCGATCGATCGCCCGAAGGATGCGATCGATCGCCCGAAGGATGCGATCGATCGCTTAGCACAAAATCAACACAAGAATGTACTGTGCGATCGATCGCGGGCAATCGGGCGATCGATCGTGTAGTGCAAAAACAACGACCCGAGGCTTCTGGAAGTGTAAAACCTCATATGCGATTGATCGCCTATCGGTGACGATCGATCGCCCAAAAAGTTGCAACGGTAATATTCGAATGCAACGGTCGAAAATCCAACGGATCTAATGTCCACGTGGACTAGGCGATCGATCGCCTAATATCGTGCGATCGATCGCACGTCTTCAAACAACGGACATATTGTCCAACGTGGAGCGATCGATTGCCAATCATGGTGCGATCGATCGTCAGGCTTAAAATAGCCTTAAACAAAGAGGAATGCTAATCAAAATGAATCTAAGTGAAGATCTAGTAATCCTAACATAATAACTCAAATGTATGAAACAATGCTTTGTAAGTGTAAAAAGTCATTTGCATTGTTGGTGATGCTTGCCCGAAGGATGCGATCGATCGCCTAGTACAAAAATCACAAACAGAAGGCTCTGTAAGTGTAAAACCTGATATGCGATCGATCGCCCGAGAAGTGACGATCGATCGCCCAAAAAATTGCAACGGATATATTCGAATGCAACGGTCAAAAATCCAACGGAACTATTGTCCACGTGGACTATGCGATCGATCGCACGTCTTCAAACAACGGACAGATTGTCCAACGTGGAGCGATCGATCGCCAATCATGGTGCGATCGATCGTCAGGCTTAAAACAGCCTTAAACAAAGAGGAATGCTAATCAAAATGAATATAAGTGAAGATCTAGCAATCCTAACATAATAAACTCAAATATAGCTAAGCACTCGAAACTTGTGTGAATTAAACAACACAAGTGTGGCTAACAAGCAAACCTAGATAAACCTAGGACACCAAGGAAAACTCAATATGAATAAGTGCATGTGCATATGCATGAGTCATACCTTGAGGAGCTTGAAACGAAACCTTCGATGACCAATGATCGAAGTCCGGAGAAAAGACCGGATAAGAATTGCGTCTTCACGAACCATCTCGAGCAAGAACAACCTAAGCCACTATACCTAATCCCTTAAACAACCTAGCATTGAATACAAAGAAATGCTAATACAAGGGAAGATGTTTTGTCAAATAGGAAATAGCCAATAGCAAATATTTTGCCCTTACAAGAATCCTTAACTGTAGAAGTTCTCTATATATATATATATTTGTAGATCGAAATAGATGAATCTAGCTAGAAGAAAAGTGAGAGAGACAGAGAGAGAGAGAGCCCCATTCATCCAAGTGAACTGAACTCAGAGACTAATATTTTAATGTTGCGCATGGTAACATATATATGCGATCAGATTTTCAACGGCGAAAGGACTTCCCTCATCAGCCCTTAATTTTGGTTATCTGTTTTCACACGTACAGGGAGATCGATGTTTTAGCCCCATTCAGCCATTCTTCATTCTTTGTTTTTTGATCCGATCAGTATAAAAACCATGCTCGATCGGTAGGGGAGAATGATGTATTAATTAGTTTAATCAATGAAAATTGCATCTTGATCAATTAGTCTCAAATGCATAGTATGAATTTGATGTTGTTTGAGCCCAAATGTGAATTTGGTTGTTTTAAATAAAATCGAATGCAGCCCATGGGCCGGAAACTGCGGCCTAAATATCTTTCCGTATTTCTTTTTCTTACGTCGCAAGGAAACCTATTCACATAGGGGTTTTTATTAAATATCGATTCCTATAAGGAAAGTGAATCTAAGAGTCCTAAAGTATTAAGAGAGCCGCGAACCCTGAAGGGTATAAATAACAAGTTTTACGATCAGAAAAGGGTTCTCAACCTCACAAGCAAACTTGCAAACTCAAAGCCTCCTCGAGCACACTTACAATCTAAGCCTCTCCGGAGCACCTCTGCGACCTTGCAACCTTGCTAAGATCACATCTTAGTTCTTCAATCTTCCCAGTTTTGTTGCTCTGCTTTCTCACCTTAAGAAAGTATCGATTTAGTTCACAAGAAACGCTCTCGAAGCCCTGAACCTCGTTTAGGCCTTTCACGAAGAACCTCGACGGAGTTTGTTCTCTCTCCGTCCGCACTCGCTTGACTAAAAAGTACAGTTTGGAGCACATCATCAACGACATCATCGTACCTCGTGGTACTGGCACGCCCGCACATCAAAAAGAGACTGTTCGACTCTCCGGCAGCGGTTTCCAGCGCGAACATTTTGGCACGCCCAGTGGGACAGTGTCGAAAGCGTTGCCTTGTGAGCCAAGATTGGGAAGGCGGACGTGAATCCTTACGCTAAGGTTTACGTTCACTGTCTCAAACATAGTTCTACAAACTTCGCGCATCATACTTCTTCGGATTGTCGTGGTCTGTCACCCGAAGAAATTCAAAGAAGATACAGTTTACATCCGCCGTCCACAGGACAACATGCCCGAGATTCAAGAAACACCCGGCCAATTCTTTCGCATTCCCCCGATGCGAATAAAAGGCTTGACGAATATGTCAAGTATTTCAATGCCGAGATGCGACGACGAAAGAAGAGTTTTTCGAGATGTTCACTTTCGCGGTTCAAAAGAACACGGACATGGTCAATACCGCAGTTCGGCATTTCACGGACTTCACCCCCGAGATACAACGAAACGGGAATGAGGCAATCTTTGACAAACCGATAAAGCATTCGATGATATCAAACGAGCGGATGATCGTGTCACTAAGCTCACCGGCGAAGTTATGTACGTCGGGAAGCGGAACCCGACTATGAGCAATCGGTTGGAGCGTATCTGCCGGCATTTGGGGACTACGTCGAAGGGAAACAACAAGAAGAGAGGTTTTGCCTCGGGAGCCGATAGTCGAAGTTCCGAGTTGTATGTGAGCCCTCATAAGAGGGGTTTACCTAATTCTTCATCAAGCACCGACGGTGCTCAACATCGAGATGAGGATGAGGGAACGCCCCTAATCCGGTTGAATCTTGATTCAAACAAAAAGGTTTCTTTCACCGAGATGGGTACCGTGAAATCGGCTAGCGGTGGTAAAGCCGATACTACTACAATCGCCGATACACCTCCATCGGGCGCCGATTTGTTGGAACAAATCAAACGGATCATAAGGACCGAAATTGGCGGTCCGTCGGCTAATCTCAATATAGAAACCCTTTCCCGGATCACATCGCGAATAGCGAATGGCCGGGGTTACAAGCCCATCAAGTTTACTTCATTCTCGGGCGAAGGATCGGAAGATGCTGCCACACATATTTCCGGATTCCGGAGCGAATGTGGGCCTTACGGCAATGATGAAAGCCTCGAAGCTCGAGCCTTTGGTTCATCCTTGTCCGGTTCGCTCTCACTTGGTATACCAAGTTGGCTCCCGAGTCCATTCTGATTGGGCAACAATGGAGGCTATGTTTAGAACAACTTTTGGAGTTGTAGAACACGAGGTAGACCTCTCATCACCGACTTCTATGTACCAACAGCCGGCAGAGACTTCGGTGAATTTCCCGAAAAGATTCAAGATTCAGCGAGGCTAAGTGCAAGTCGCCCATCACAGAGGCGGATGCTATTGCAATTGCCATCAAAGGCTGGAGCACGGGCGGCGAACCAAGCATCATGATGTCCGGTTCGCTAGCATGGCAGATTCGATGAACAAAGTTGGTAGCTACCGGCTTTTGCTTAATGAGCTTGATGACAAGGCGAATGCCTCCGGGGGAACTTATATGCACAGGAAACACGGGAACGTTGGTGCTTGTATACGCTCCTATCGATCCTTTCTACTCATATCCTCGGCATACCTATCCGGAAGACGATCCGGACACCGAGGATGTTGCGCCTTGGAATTGACGGGGCGTAATGCTGCAAAGCCCGGGAGTCTCAAAATCGCCCGCGAACCCGTGAAGATTTCCACGATGGCGTTTACCAAGCCGGAATTTGAAACATACACTTATAATGCTAACAAGGCGAGGAGAGATTTTGGATGAGCCGATCAATCAAAATTTGATCAAGACCGACTTTGGTCCCTATCCGAAGCCTTGAGCAGTTGAAAGGCAAGAAATGCTGCAAATTTCACAACATGTGGAATCATAATACCAATGATTGCATCAAATTGAAGGATCAAATTCAAGTTTGGTTGAACAGCGGACGGATACAAGTAGAAGGAGAGAAGACCGCCGCGCTAGTTGACTTTGAGCCTTTCCCACAAGTTGGAATGGTTGATGTGGTGCCAACAAGAGCAGCTCGGCGTACTAGGCGGGCGAAGTCCAAGTTCGAAGCTTACTCATTCAATGCGGCTAGGTCACATGAAATCCTGGATGAGTTGATTCTTTGGCGATCTTATTAGGACTAGCTTTGGGACTTTTCCTACTAGCGAACGAGATGAGGGGAAAGCAGTATGTGCAAGTTCCACAACGTTTGGACTCATACCACCGCCGGCTGCGTTGGATTGAAGGATCAAATCCGGGAGTGGATTAATGAAGGCAAGATCCGGTTTGAAGCTCGGTGAAGGTAGAGGTTGCTATGGTAGAGATCAACCGAGACGGGCGGCTCGAAGGAAACCAACCCTTGACCTCTTAACCACAAAGGCAAGAGAGGAGGAAGAGCCTACTCCTAAAAAGCAAAGCCGACACCGAAGCTTCTACCGTGATACTCGTGTTCTCGATGCAAGGTGGAGTGTGGAATTCCGAGTGAGTTATGAGGAGTTTGAAGATTCTTTCGGATTTCATCCTAAGTCGGATCCGCATTACGTTCGCCACCAGAGAACTTCCAACCTTCTAGCCCTAAGAAGAATCGCAGTCAGCAGGAGATATCCGCTGCAGTTAAGGATTCTAATCTTTTCCAGCGAATGAAGGCAATGAATGCATCTCACCGCGAATTTGTTGAGGAGGCTCCACAGCCTAACGTCCTGAGCAAGCCATACATTCCACCTGCCTCAAAGTCCTTCATCAAGGAAGAGAAGTGGTACATCCGGGGAGAGAGGTAGGGCTATAGAGATGACTCCTACAAGGAGAAGGAATTACCGCCGACGGTTTGGTCGAGCGCGGCGCACCTTAGATGCCTTAGGCCAAGGTCTAGTCGAGGCCGAACAGCTAGATAGGACCCCCGGCCGGCTGCAAAGGACGGTACAGCGGTATACCGCAAATCCTATCATCACTCTTGGGAAGTTTAACCCACGGACGGAGTCGGCACTACCTAGAGTTAGCGTGTTCGACGGAATGACGGCTCGAGTTCTACATCTGCGGTAAGAACATTACTTCGAGTGCGATCGCTTAGATGCTTACTCGTGCAGAATTTCAAAGGGTCGGAGGCTACGACAGCCGTGACGGGAGAATTTAACACCCGCCAAACCAAGGGAGGCTTTAAAGGCTAATAAACCGGACTTCAAGCGGTCGTCGGCTTCTCGGCCAAACCGGCGGCAAAAATGCAATGGAAGCCAAAGATGGTGAGATGCGAGGTTGTCAAGGCCTCGGCGAATAAGTCACCAACTGTTCAATCGCCAGAGCCAATAAAGTCTACATGCGAACCTGCCCCCGAGGTTCCCTTAGTTCCTTCTCTAGAAATCGAAGATGTATTTGACGTGGGCGTGGTTAGGCACCAGATGATAGATGATGAAAGCAACGATGTTCCCGAAAACGAACCAGGCCGGATCTCGGAATTGGAAGATGACGCGGACGAAGGGGGCGGTGTCGATGGATTAGACGAGAGATGATTCGAATACGGTGGAATGTGACATGGTCCATGTCTTGTCCGCCAAGTATGCATTACCAATTTCAGCCGACGCATGCCAAGCGTTGGAAGTTGAGGGTGATGATGAGTCCCGGCTTGTTGCTAAAGAGGAAGAAACTACTTTTCGATTGAGGTGGATTCTGCTTTGAAAAAATTGTTCATGATGTTCTCTAAACCAAACTTGGCGATGTCTATGCATCCGAGACCTCCGTACGCTACGGTAGGCTGTGGAGGAGAAGGACATCAACAAGATGATGGTTGATTCGGGAGCTGCAGTCAATGTCATCACGGTCCGCACAATGACAGTTTTAGGAATCAAGAAGTACGCCATCCAAAAGACAACCTTGTCGGTAAAAAACTTTGCGGTACTACTACACAAACCTTGGGTTTGTTATTTTTAAAAGTTAAGCTTGGACCCCGGCGGATGCGAGTTCATGCATTCTTTGTGGTCGAATGCACGGCACCATATAGTGGTATTCTTGGCGAGAGGCGGATTCACGGGAGTTATTGCGTTCCTTCGTCCATGCACCAAGAGTTACTTCTTTGGAATCCGGTGACGGATGATGAAGCTGAATTATTCAAGGCGGATCCTCGCCACTTTCTCGGTTCTGCTAATTCAATCGATGCTAGCTACTACAATGGAGATATGCGCCCTCTTGCAGTACGGGGCATTGACGCGAAGGGCCGCCCTTTTGGGGTGACGGCCTCGGACTTAGCACAATGGGGAATGGTCCAAACTCGTTCCGATAGCTCAAGACCTTCCTACGTTGTGCCACAACCACAACGTTCTCAATGATAGTACAACCATCGAAGAAGAGGAACAGGCCTGCTTGTCCTTGTATGAAAGATTACGGACGTATTTGGTCGAAGCGAAGCCTATGAGAGAGTTGCTACTATTGAGTATGTTAGAGAAGACGTTTTTGACCAGCCGGTCGAGGAGGAAGAAATAATACGATTAGCACTTTGCTGCGCTTGATGATACTCCTCCTAAAGTCAAAGATCCCATTGAAAAAGTCAATGTTGGAACCGATGCGGAGCCAATGGAGGTGGCTATTAGTACATATTTAGAGCCTAATCAAAGACGGGGGCTCATCGACTTGTTACTTGAATTCAAGGACTGCTTTGCTTGAAAAATATGAAGATATGCAGTCTTTCACCGACTTGGTGTGTCACTCGTTTGCCTACCTTACACGACAAGAAACCAGTCCAGCAAACACCTCGGCGAATGAATGCGGACACGGTGGTTTCAGTTAAAGAAGAAGTGGAAAAGATGCACGGATCGGGTATCATTAGAGTAGCCAAGTACAACGAGTGGCTCTCTAACATAGTGCCGGTTCGCAAGAAGAATGGCAAGATGCGCGTTTGTGTAGATTATAGGGATCTTAATGTGGCCACACCAAAGGATGTTTACCCCATGCCGGTGGCGGATATCTTTGGTGGACGCGGTAGCGAGGGCATGAGATGCTTTCCTTTATGGACGGCACCGGCGGGTATCATCGGATTCCAGTAGCGAAGAAGATAGACACAAGACGGCATTTAGATGTCCCGGATTTGCGGCGCATTCGAATATGTGGTCATGCCTTTCGGTCTCGAGAATGCGGGGGCCACATACCGGCGAGCCATGAACCTGATTTTCCATGATATTTTGGGAAAAATATTAGAGGTTTACATTGATGATGTGGTAGTCAAGTCAAAGCTCAAAGATGATCATTTAGTTGATCCGCGCAAAGTCTTTGAGCGAATGCGTATTCACAAGTTAAAAATGAACCCGGCCAAGTGCGTGTTCGGGGTTCAAGTTGGAGACTTTCTTGGTTTTCTAGTGCATCGAGAGGAATCGAAGTGCACGGGGACAAAGCTAAGGCGATGAATTGAGGCTCCGGCCCCAAGGAACAAGAAAGAGCTGCAAAGCTTGCTTGGAAAGATAAACTTTCTACGGCGATTCATCTCCAATTCTGCTGGAAAGATCACTCCTTTTTCTCCCTTACTCAAGCTTCAGGGAGAGAAAGAGTTTGTTTGGGAGCCTACACACCAAGAGGCTTTTGACAGAATTAAACAATATTTAGCAAATCCACCGGTTTTGGTTCCTCCAAAACCAGGGGTTCCTTTAAAGCTGTATATATCAGCTTCTGACACATCTATTGCTGGTCTCCTCGCTCAAGATGAAGAAAGGGAGGATGGCAAAACGGTGGAGCATGCTATTTATTACTTAAGCAGGACATTATTAGCCACAGAAACCAGGTATTCTCCCATCGAGAAGCTGTGCCTTGCTCTTTACTTTGCTGGTTGCAAGCTCCGCCATTACATGTTGTCTTTCTCTACAAGAGTTATGTCTCAGACTGATCTGGTGAAGTACATGCTCACTCGACCTATCTTAAGAGGTCGAATTGGTAAGTGGATTCTTGCGTTATCAGAATTTTCTTTACAATATGTACCTTTGAAGACACAGACCAGTCAGGCGGTTTCAGACTTTCTCTTGCATCATCCTGTTCCCGAGGACCACGTCATTCGCGACCTGGATATTGCGGCTATTATGTTACCTTCATGGGTACTATATTTCGACGGTTCGCGTACAGACAAGTCGTCTGGAGCAGGTATCACATTACAGAGCCCGGAGGGGGCTTACTTTGCTTACTCTTTCCAGCTTGAGTGGCATTGTACAAACAATCAAGCTGAGTACGAAGCAGTCATTATCGGCTTAGAAATTCTTCTCGAGATGGGGATCCATGAGGTCGAAATTTTAGGGGATTCGCTCCTAGTGATTAATCAACTTCGAGGTACGTACAAATGCATCAGCTTTACCTTGGTTCCTTTCCTTAACAGAGCCTTGGAGTTATTAGACCAGTTCAATGAGATATCATTGGAACACATTCCCCGAGAGCGAAATCACGCAGCGAACGAGTTGGCGCAGCTTGCTACAGGTATTAGTTTTGCTGATGGCGTTCGCGAACGAATTCTTAAAGTAGAACGGCGCACGTTGCCTTCTTTCATGGCCAGACGCGAGTACAATGATGATTGGTTCGTGGCTACCCTTGATGCCATTGATATCGATTGGAGGCAGCCTATTATTGACTACTTGGATGATCCCAGTGCTCCTGTTGTCCGCAAGGTCAGATTTCTTGCTCTCAACTATGTGTTGAAAGGTGGTGAGCTTCTGCGGCGAGGGGAAGACGGCATGGATTTCCGGTGTATCTATGGCAAAGAGGCTAAGCGATTAATGCGCGAAGTTCATCTTGGCGTTTGCGGCTCTCATCAGGCAGGTCCTAAGATGCGTTGGCTTATTCGTCGTTATGGTTTCTATTGGCCTACCATTCTCAAGGATTGCATTAGTTTTGCTAAAGGATGTCTTGACTGCCAAGCTCATGGCCCAGTTCGCCATATTCCGGCTATACCTATGCAGCCTATCATCAAGCCATGGCCTGCAAGAGGTTGGGCTTTGGATCTTATTGGTCTCATTCATCCTCACTCATCCGCTCAGCATAAGTTCATTATTGTGGCTACTGACTTCTTCACTAAATGGGTAGAGGCTGAAGCACTAAAAGAAGCATCAGCACTTACTGTTCGCCAGTTCATATTCCGAAACATCATTTGTCGTTTTGGGATTCCTGAGTGTTTAGTCGCGGACAGGGGGGCATCTTTTATGGCTTCTGAGGTCAACCAACTGATGACTGATTTTGGGATTCAGTTTTTACATTCTACACCTTATTATGCTCAGTCAAACGGCCAAGCTGAGGCTAGTAACAAGATCATCATTGATATCATTAAGCGAATGCTGGCGGACAATGCTAGGGATTGGCATAATGAGTTGGATAATACGCTTTGGGCTTATAGAACGTCTAAGCGGTCTCCCACTGGCACTACTCCATATGCCCTTATGTTTGGACATGATGTTGTTTTGCCCCTTGAGATCAATGTTCGTTCGCTGCGAGTTCAGGAACAACACCAGTTGATAGGAGAGGATTATGTTCAAGCTATGTGGCAGGAGCATGAAGACCTCAGTGAGAGCCGGTTAGCGGCTTTGGATAGTTTGATCATCGAGAAGAAGCGCGTTTCCAGAGTCTACGACAAGCGAACGCGTGGTCTTAGTTTCAAAGAGGGCGAATTGGTCTGGAAGGTTATTTTACCTTTAGGCGAAAAGAGCCGTGACAGAGGCAAGTGGTCTCCCAGATGGGAAGGACCCTTCATCATCGACAAAATTCTCGGCAAAGGCGCTTACCATTTGCGTTATCTTGACGGCGAATTGCACTCTAACCCCATTAATGGGCGTTATCTTAAGAAATATTATCCCAGTGTTTGGGAATTCGACGATCCGCCACCACCTGAATCTGGACAGGGGGGCAATACTTAGTTCTCCTAAGTTTGCAATTTTTTCCAACCAGTTTTTGTGGTTTTTCATTCATTCGCTGTCCTTAGTCGAACTAGGGGGGCAACACTCATACCCTACAGATTATTTCTTCCAAGTTTTTCAAGTTTTTCGAAATTTTGACATTTCTTTATTTTCTTTTCTTGACCATTCAGTGGTTATTAGCTTTTCTGTTCAGGCCTATTGTGAGGCCAGTTGTTGTAAACAAACACATTCGCAAATATAAGCATATAGTGTTTATCAAATATAGATCTTTATTTATTTTGGCTTTGCGGCCAAGAGCAATTACAAAAAGTACAATTACATCTAAGAGCCAATAAGTGGCTCTGATACCATGAAACCTAATTTCTTGGACGTCTGGACTGGTAAGTCGTGCGGTTACCAGGGCAACTTCTCCCCATTTTTAGGGATCCTGAAGAAGATGAAATCCTGACTGGTACCCTGCACGCTCGCCGCGGTTGGTCTAACCTTGCAGGCAAGGCCAACGCGGTAACCTCCTGGCGAACCAGGAGATTTTTGCTGTTCCCATCTTGCCCTTTTTACTACCAGGAAACCGTGCTTCTTTGGAGGAAGGAGCACTGGGTCTGGTGGTCGGCGGGGAAAGATGGGTTCTTCGCCTGAGGTTTCGTTGTATAACTCAACCTAGGCATGAGGTTTGGTTGTATAACTCAGTTATTCTGAGTATGTTGGCAAGAAAGGAAGGGCTTTCATGGCTAAAAGAAGGTGAAGTATTTTCTGAGACATTTTGCAAAGTCTTTCTCTTTGTTGTTTTATCGGTTGTATAAGGCAGTCTATTTATAGGCTGATCAAGGCCAGCGGTTCTCAGAGTATGGTTGAGGTTTCTTCAATTCGGTTATAAATGCATAATCGTTTCCAAAGATTTGGTCTTTGTGCATTAATTCAAAGTGATCACGCGCGCAGTTCTCGGAGACGAATGTCAATTCGTCATTATGCCTGGTGGTTACGCGTTATAACTGTCCCAAGGGTTATCTTTTAGAAGTTATCCTTTGGGGCAAGTGTGTGTAAAGTAGCTTGGGCCATTCAGTGGCCCATTGTTGGTAAGTTTCTAAAAGTAATTCGCAAAAGCCCATAAGGCAATAATTACTTAGCCATACATAATGATAGCCGATGTGCGGCCCAAGTCAAGTTCTTAAATCCTACGGCCTAAAGAGGCTATGTCCACAAGGGATCTTTGGTATTCTACAATTTTATCTTCTGCTTCGAGAGTGACCCTTTTGACATCTTTCTGTGCTTCTGCCAGTGATTGCTTCAATCTTTCCGCCAGAGGAATCTCCTTAGCCAGATGCGCACTTTGTTGTGCTTTGTTCGCTTGACATGCTCTAATTTTCTTCTCTATCTCGGCTTTGAAGGTCTCAAGTTCTGTTAGCTTCTTGTCGCATTCAGTGATAAAGGTTCGCCGTTTCTGAAGCTGATTTTTGCAAGCAATATTTCGGCTTCTAGAGCGGCGCGATGAGCAGTGTGTTTCGGACCGCGGTTGTCACTGTTGAGCGGCTTGTTCAAGTGAGGGCAGGGCGTCTAGCTTTGCAAGAAGAGCATTTCTCGTCTCCAATTCTTCTCCGGTAACATGTGTCCGAAGGAAAGTCGTTTGTTCGCGGATTTTGGCAACCACCTCGGGATCATCGTACTTAGCATTTCCTAGATCACCAAGAAATTCTTTGGCCGCTTTAATTGATTCCTGTTCGTCTTCTCGCTTCTAGGAGCAGCCTAAGTCTTTCTTCTAGAGATAATGGCTCATCAATTGAACTGCTAGCCGCGTTCGCCGAACCCACTTCAAGATTTTTCGCAGCCACGGTGTTTGCCAAGGTTAATATGGAATTTCTTTGTCTCCGCATCATCCGCCGTAATGATAGTAGAGGCCGGCGTTTCTTTCTCTCTCTCAAGCAAAGCTTGTCCCCTGTAAGATTTTTGGCATGAGGCTTGTTAGATATGAAGTTTTTGCAAGAAGGACCAGTATGTGGTTTGGAAGAACTCTACCTCGACGGCGGGTGTCGCGGCTAAGGCGAATTGAGGGTCTCTTCGTTGGTTGACTCGCTTCGGGGATGTCGGAAGTTGTTGTTCCCAAAGTTTCTTCAGATAGGTTGGCGTTCCCTGAATCGTTTGCTGTCTCCGCATTTGGCATCAACTCAAGTTGTGGTTGGTCTGCCAAGTCGTCAGTTTCCATATTTATCTCAGTGATTGGTTGCTGGTCTGCCTGTTGAGTAGATTAAGAGTTAGTCATGCTGAATATGAAAGAAAAATCAATAAGTGGTGTTGCTACCATTTCATATCTTTACCGGGATAGGCCCGAAGTAGCTCACTATCACCGGGAGCAGCCTCCTTGTAGTCCCATAACTGACTCGGTAGGTGACGAGGTCAAAATATAGTGGTAAAATAGAAATTAAGATCAGGGTTGTCGTTCGACAGGGGATTGGAAGGCCCTAAATCTAATTGGTAAAATTGTAACCTAAATTTATTAACACTAGAAAACAATCTTTTTGGTTTTTCTTTTCTTATTTTCCAACACACACAATAATTAACAAATTAAGCTACACAAATAAAAACAACTAAAATGGAATAAAAATACTAAGATAATTATCAAACTTAATTCACAAATATTTATAAATAGAAACACAATTTAAGTTATTGAAAATTATTCAAATCACACTATAATATTACAATACTAATTAAAATTAATAAGTATTTCACACAAGTACACAACAAATAACAATACTAAATAAAATCACACAATTATTTTAATAGAATAAAAACTATTTAATTAAACTAACTGTTAATTAAGAGATTGAGAGAGGGATTTGTCACAGAGAGGATTGGGCACGGGAAGATGCAGAAGAAGAGAGCCGTGAAAGAGATGAAGAGGCCGTGAGCAGAGATGCCGGCAGTCCAAGGTGAGTGCGACGCCGGTGCAGTGGCTGAGAATGACGACGGCGTCAGTGAAGTGAGATCAACGATGGCAGCGGAGGATGGGATAGTGGCGTCGATGGGAGAGTGTGGCGCTAGCTTGGACGCCGAGAGAATTTCCGAGCTGGGCTCGGTGAAGGAGGCACGAATCTGCAACGGTGGTGGCGGTGCTGCTGCAATTCAATTGCAGTGACTGGAATTCAAGGCTGCAGTGGTGTGGTGTTGATGTGGTGGTGGTCTGAATTGCAGGTGGCTTGGAGTTGAATTGATGGAGGTGGTGGTCTGGGCGCGCCGGTCTGTGATGGTGGAAAAGGCGCGGGCTACGAGCCGGCGGTGATGACAGTCTGGAAGAGAGGGCACGGCAGCAGCTGGTGCGTGAGGAATTGAAGCGGTGATGAAGATGGGTGTAGAGAAGAGAAACAGAGGGTGCAGAGAGAAAAGAAAAACAGAAAAAGAAAGAGAAAAAGAAGAAGAAGAAAGAAGAAGAGAAGAAGAAGAAGAAGAAAAGAAAAAGGAAAGAAGAAGGAGCAGAAGAAGAAGAAAAGAAGAGAAGAGAAGCCGGCCCGAGGATCCGGAAGAGGAGGAGGAAGAAGATAGGGGGGGGGGGGGGGGAATTCAAAATTCCCGATCCGGAAAAAACAACAAAAAAAACCAAAACCAAGAAAGTCAAAACTCCTTTTTATTTAATAAATAAATAAATAAATAAAATTAAATTTAATTCTAAAAACTATTTTTGAAATTAAAATAAAAAGGAAATAAATAAAAATAAATGATGAAAGAAAATAAATGTGGACTTGAAATGCACCAATTTAGTACAAATTGTCGATTTCCACTTATTTAACCTGAAAACATAAAAAACGTACATTAAATACACAAATAGGCTATCGGAATAGCATAATCCAAGTGATTTAGAAGCACAATAAGTGCGTATTTACGCACTTATCACACCCCCACACTTGAACTAAAGCTTGTCCTCAAGCAAACATAGAACATAAATATACAAAGAAAACATAAGGGAAACACATAAATAAATTTCCAACAATTACCTCAGAGAACACAATCGGATTAGAGATGAAAGAAGTTAGGTATCAAAATATTTTCAGCTACGGGACATATGCAAATGTGTCGTGTGTGAAGTATTGTCATTTCAATGCACCAAAGCAAGCATGCATATCGAAACTGTGTTAACCATAAACTCACATGATTTCACTCTGATTTTCGCACAACTGTTTATCGGTTAGCTACACTACCACTCAAGCAAACTTATGCAAATGCCGCCATATGCTTGCACGTCAATCTTATCTCTACAAAATCATGCATAAACATCTTGGATCAAAAAGGACTTTTATTGGTTGTAACGGGGCTTAGGGTGAGGGGTTACAGAAATGAAGTGGAAGGAAATCACAAATTCCGAGCAATTTTAGTAAGCAAATTACACTTTGAGATTTAACAAATAAGAACAGTAAGATGCTAAACTCATTCCGAACTATCACTCACCCAAACACATTTATTGAATTCAAATGCAACTAAACACAAAATACTTTTTTTTTTTTCTTTCTTCTTTTTTTTTTCTTTTCGTTTCGAATTTTCTCTTTTTTTTCTCTTTTTTTTTTTTTTTTTTCGAAACCCAAACAAAAATATGAATTTACAAAGTCACACCCCCACACTTATTCTTTTCCAAACTCCCAGAACATATACATTTTAGCATCTGAACAGAAGTAATCTCAAATTACTCACTAAGATAGCTCGGAAAGGGTAGGGCAAGTGTTTAAGTGAAGGGTAGACATTTATGGTGCGAAGAAATGAAAGGCTAAACATATAGGCACAAAATGGCAAACTAATGATATAAATTAGGGACAAATGCTCATTTGGCCATGGTGGATTCCTAATGCCTTAATCATTTCCAAGATGTAAAATGCATGATAGAAAGTTTCGACAAGATATTATGCAAGTTCTAGAGATACATAATGCACAAGAATGATCACACATAAAGAACATAGTGCTAAGAACTATAATGCACTTCTATTAGGCTCAAAACTCACAATATGGCATATATAGTTCACATAAGTCTCTCTATGCTTCTCACAGTTCAATGCATCAATCTGACAATAATGGTGTACATGCAAAGTCCCATAGCAATTATTTTAGAAAAATGAAGTTCAGGAGACCTAAACATGCTTTCATCTCAAACAATTAAGTTCAATCTCATCATCGGCGTTGGAAATCACTAAAATAGTGCAACAAGCACACAAACAGAAGCAAATATTTTTGTAATTTGTGAATTTTTTTTTTTTTTGATTTTTTTTTATTTAGGTAACAATACGTGACCACAGGGACTTACTTAGTGCAATGGTAGGTTCAACGCTACCAAGGGAGTAAGTATGATCTAGTCGATATATTGTTACCGTAGAAAGCAAAAACAAATAAATTATTTTTTTGAGTTTTTCAAATTTTTCAAATTTTTTGGTTTTTTTGCAAATAATTTCTTTCCCCTACACTTGAATTAAACATTGTCCTCAATGTAAGACAAATATGTACAATTAATGAAAAATTCAAGCATGGTTATTGAATTGAAAAACAAAACAGAAGTAAACACACAACAGTTATACAAATGAAAAAGGAAACAGAAATACTCCCCCTTGAAGATCATAAAGCTCCTCCCGAAGCAAGTCACCAACAGTCACATAACAAGGCTAGCGGGGCCTTGCATCCAACGTTGCTCCTTAGTTGATCGCGGCACCGATCCGTTTCAATGTGTCTTGGACGAGTGTTGTTGCCGACTCCACGGCAGATTTGGCGAATGTAGCCTTCATCGAGATCCGGAACACTATAGTCGGCGGTGTTCCATCAAGAATGCCTCCGGATACATTAGGCGAATGGAGAAGCCTCGATGGCATCAATGGAAATGGCTCGGGTCGCCTCCACATAGCAAACACTTGGAGAATGGAATGGTTGATCGGCGCGCATAAATCACAGACGACCCCGTTGCATCGGTGCAACACTCCTGGAGAATGAGGAAGTCGTTGTGATTATCTAGCGGCGAGCACCGAAATCCGATTGCGCCGGTCGAAGACCGATTGTGAAATTTGCTAGCACACGTACCGAGTTTGTCCATCGACATACTATCCCACATTGGTCTTGTTCGAACGTCTTTGAGGAACTCAAAGATTCTCGGTGTGATGAGATAGATGAACGACGAACGCCCGGCCAGCAGTACGATTGACTCCGTGGGCTTGCTCGGATCTCCCCTTCTCTTGTTGGTCCCGACCTCCATTCGAGTGTCTCTTGTTCGGTTTGAACAAGTCCAATGATGGTACGTGGAATTGCTGATGTCGTTGAAGAAACGGATCGCCATCCGGTTTGCCATTTCCGCTAGGCCTCTTTTTCCTTCGGGCGAAATGATAGAGTCCACGGTGAAGTGTGGATCCCTGTGACGCACACGTAGCGCTCGGCTTGTCGTTGGAGAGTTGAGATCCAACGCTTTGCACCAAATGCGAACCCGAATGAACAAAAGGTTCGAAAATGGCCTTCATCTCCTTCGCGTACATCCACGTGCTCCACCCAAGTGACCAAGGAAGATCCATTACGCAAATCTCGAATCGAGCATCCGGAAGGTCGTTTTCGGCATATAGATCTCACCGAAGGCTTCGGATTTGAGCGCAATTCATCCACGGAGACATCCACAACGATCCGACTTCCATCCAGTTGTTGATGAAAGTATCGAACAACTGGACTTCACGAGTCGAAACGATGTGAGATGGCACCGAAACTCGGCCGACATCACTGGGCTTCGGTCCTCGTAGCCTTCTCGTTGTCGGAGGGTAGGATCTCCAACGTCCGAGCGTTTGTGATCATGCTACGAAGACGGCAACCATCGACCAACATCCATTAAGATCTCAACGATGGTGGTCGGATGAAGATGGATGGTTGCGAGTGTCTCGACGATTCGGCTTTGAAGTACGGTGCGGGTTCGCAACGTTGAAACACTCGCAAGTACTCGGCGCGGTTAAGAGTTTCGGGATGAATAGACGGATCGGGAGTCGGTGAAGATATCCACAAAGGAAAACCGGTGGCCGGCGAGCATGAGCTCGTGTTTGGCCTTGCGGGCGATATCCGAGATCAAGTCGGTGTGGACTCCGACAAGATCGTGAGCGAGGTCCGGAATGGTGTCGGATGGCAAGGGCAAGGATGGGCGCTCGATAAGTGTAGGCACGAGGCTCCGCACATCCCGTCTCAAGTGGTCCATGTCGATCGAATCATCGGACAACTCAAGAAGAGGCTCTTGTTGTGGAGGAACAACTTCGAGCCTTCGCCGTGGCACATCCGAGTGCGGAACGGGACCTCCGCAATGGGGACGGATGCCGCCGTGGAGAGCATCGACGAGTCGTTGATTCTCCGCAGTGAAGCTCCTCGTTCTTGCTCGCGCCTCATCGTTTCTTCTCTCTAGCTCGGCGATACGCCGCTCGGACGTCCGGATACCGAACTTCTTCCTATTTCTCGACCCCCCATAATAGACTTGGTCTTCTTCTAGTCCGATTTTGGACCAAATCTTTCTCGTTGTGGTTTCGTGGGGTGAGAATACACCGCAAAGAAAGCCGCGCCGCATCTCTCGAGCCTTGGTGTATTTCGTCCTCGGAAGTCTCCTATAGACAGGAGCGGCTTCGGATCGGCGGGTGGATCAACAACCGGGATTGGTGCTTGGGGTAGTGGATGCGGTTGTGGCTCGGTCGGCATGCTTAGTATCGGCACTATTGAGCATGCTTGGTGGAATTATTTCATCCGAGCCTTCAAAGATTCGACTCTCGAAGGACTCGCTCGAAACAATTCATCGAAAGAATTCACTCTCTTTGCCATTTCGGGTTGGGAGGGAGGATAGCTTTCGGGTTTGGGAATGTTTACGGGAAAACTAAGAACACAATGAAGAACACGAAGAACACTAGAGAGAAATTGAGAGATGAGAGAGAGACGACACTAAGGGAAATGAAAAAAAAAAAGACTAAGGCAAACTAACACACTCGAAGGGAAGGGAATGGAACGGACGGACGCGTGTCCAAAGTTAGAGACGAGAGATCCGTAAATCACGGATCGAGCGATGAAAGTCGCAAAGCGCACGGTGACTTGCCACAAAAGTCACAAAGAGCACAAAGGGAAACGCGTTCGGATTATTAAACAAACGATTTTTTTTTTCTTTATTATTAAACCGACGCGGAAGTCGTCGAACGGTCCAATAACAAATTTCCTTTTTAATTTATTCAAACTTTACACAAAAGTCGTAAAGTGATCGGTCGAAAACACGTGTGGCACGCGTCGACACACTTATTGGGTTGCCGACACTCTAAAATGGGCTTGGGCCATAGGTATGGCCCGGGCTTTAAAGTGGTTGGGCCAAAGAAAACTTCGGCCCATTATTGATGGACTTGAACTAATGGGCCTAAACAATCTACGATAATATTATTATTTTTTTTTTTTACAAAGGCCCGACACTATTCACGTGGGCTTAAGGCCCAACACTATTCGAACTTAACTAAATGGGCTTGGGTTTTGGGTTTTGGGCTTTGAAAATGACAAGGGCCCAATGGGCCAAATTTATGAATCGAATTTTTTTTTTTTTTTTTTTTTTCGAAACCCAAAACCCAAACCGACTAAACAAATGGGTTTAAGGCCCAATACTATACAATCAAGCCCAAAATGAATAGTAATTATAAACAGTAATTTTTTTTTTTTTTTTTTTTTTTAAACGAAAATAACAAACACGAAATAAATAGATAAAGGATAGAAATGCTTCCCCTCAAGTGCATGCTTTCCGAAATAATCATCATCAATCACCAACAAACACGGCTTCGAGGCCTTGCAATCCATAAGCTCACGACCTTTGGTGATGATCAATTGTGAAGACTTCAAGCAAGAGCAAATATGGGGCTGCCTCCCTACGAGCGCTTCTTTTATAGACCTCAAAGCCGGTCTTCTTACTTCTCTTGGATCAAGGTGGTGCATAACACATTTGCCTACCACCTAAGTAATTCATATAAGGTGCGGCCATGGAATTGTAGCTTGGAAATGGAGACCATTCATGCATCTTCATCCCGTTTTCTCCAATCCCCAAAATTTCCCTTAAGCATTGGATCGCTTCAAGTTGTACCTCCTCACCGCATTGAGGACTTCTCAACTTGAAAGACTCGAATGATTCGAGGTTGGGATGTGTAGAGGACAATCTATAACCATGAGGATGAAAATATGGTGTAGGCATAAACATACGCCATGTGGAGGAATATACGGTGTAGGTAATATTCCTCGATCACTCTCATGAATGGTGGGCACATGGTGCACAAATTCATGCTTTGGAAGAGATGCATACTCATTCGGCTCATGCACTTGCCCGAAACTCGAGGTTTGTGGATCCGTGAAATGAGGGTCCATGTCCAAACTAGGAGGGACACATGCCGATAAAACCTCGGTCTTGTGAGCGAAAAGACTAGCAATAGTGAATCGCGGGCTTAGATTCGGATGCGAGAATAGCAAAAGTCTTGTCATCGGGCTCATAAACCTCATCAAAAATAGCATCAAATTCATCAAAATAATCTTCCGTACATGTTGGTTCTTGCTCGCACATATTCTCGCAATCATTGGAAGAGGATGATTCGGATCGAGGCTTCGGAGGTTCTAAAGGACCAAAAATCCTTTCACTTTTGGCTTGATTTCCTTTCACCAAGTCTTTTGAAAGCACATCATTGATGACATTTTGTGGGAAGGTGGGCCGGAGCACTCTGAAGCCTTGATTTTTTCTCCCAAAACTTTGAGCTTCACGGTGCCTTTTTGAACATTAATCTTTGCACCGGCTATGGCCATAAATGGACGACCAAGGATGATAGGCAATCTACTCTTTGTCTTGGGGTCTTCATCCAAATCCAAAATCACAAAATCAGCTGGAAGGATGAACTTGTCGACTCTAACCAACACGTCTTCCACAATTCCCATAGGCATTCTGAAAGTCCCATCTGCAAGTTGCACTGAAATGGACGTAGGCTTCAGATGACTAATCTCTAGCTTCCGGAAAGTTGCTAGAGGCATAATGTTGATGCTTGTGCCTATGTCCATGAGAGCTCCTTTAAACAATTGCTCACCAATTGTGCAACCAATAACAAAACTTGTAGGATCATGAATGTCAGGAGACACCCTACGTTGTATGATTGCACTCACTTCTTCTCTCAGCACAAATTTATCATCAGCTTGGAGCTTTCTCTTGTGCATGCATAAATCTCTGACAAATTCTGCATAGACTGGCACCTGTCTAATGAGATCGAGTAGAGGGAAGTTCACATCTGCACCCTTGAAAATATCAAACACTTCACTCTTGAGCCCTTGCTTCTTCTTTTTCCTTTTCTTTTTCTTATCAGCAGCTTTCTGTCTTGGCTCCAATGCAGGTTGATATTTTTGATTCAGAGTCTGCTTTCCGGAAGGTACATTTTCTTCCCCTCCGGCTTCCTTATCCACCCCCTTGTTACTCCTTGATAGCACAAAATCACAATCTCCCAATCCAATTCCCGGGAGTACTAATTCTTCCTCCCGGTTCCCATCCTCCTTTAATGTAAAATTATGATGCACATTATTAACATTATGCACAAGGAAGGAATTAAAATCAGAGAGCTCACCTGATTGATGAATTGTCAACCCTTGATTTTGTTGTAGTAGCCGGTTGGCAGCCATTTTAGCTTTAAGTTCTTCGAAGAGTTTCCAATTCTTTGCCATTCTTTCGTCAGATTCACGCCCCCATTTGTCCCAATCCATATAGCAGAGATCCATAGCTAACAATTATGAAAATTGCACCTAAAAATTCCAAGAGAGAGTGTGAACATGAACTAATACAATAACACAAAATAAATAAATAAAATGCACAAATAAATTAATACTAACAAACAAACTAAACAAACGTACAATGCAAGAAAACTCGGTTACGATTACCAATAGATCAAGGTTAAACCTCAATCCCCGGCAGCGGCGCCATTTGACGAGGTCAAAATATAGTGGTAAAATAGAAATTAAGATCAGGGTTGTCGTTCGACAGGGGATTGGAAGGCCCTAAATCTAATTGGTAAAATTGTAACCTAAATTTATTAACACTAGAAAACAATCTTTTTGGTTTTTCTTTTCTTATTTTCCAACACACACAATAATTAACAAATTAAGCTACACAAATAAAAACAACTAAAATGGAATAAAAATACTAAGATAATTATCAAACTTAATTCACAAATATTTATAAATAGAAACACAATTTAAGTTATTGAAAATTATTCAAATCACACTATAATATTACAATACTAATTAAAATTAATAAGTATTTCACACAAGTACACAACAAATAACAATACTAAATAAAATCACACAATTATTTTAATAGAATAAAAACTATTTAATTAAACTAACTGTTAATTAAGAGATTGAGAGAGGGATTTGTCACAGAGAGGATTGGGCACGGGAAGATGCAGAAGAAGAGAGCCGTGAAAGAGATGAAGAGGCCGTGAGCAGAGATGCCGGCAGTCCAAGGTGAGTGCGACGCCGGTGCAGTGGCTGAGAATGACGACGGCGTCAGTGAAGTGAGATCAACGATGGCAGCGGAGGATGGGATAGTGGCGTCGATGGGAGAGTGTGGCGCTAGCTTGGACGCCGAGAGAATTTCCGAGCTGGGCTCGGTGAAGGAGGCACGAATCTGCAACGGTGGTGGCGGTGCTGCTGCAATTCAATTGCAGTGACTGGAATTCAAGGCTGCAGTGGTGTGGTGTTGATGTGGTGGTGGTCTGAATTGCAGGTGGCTTGGAGTTGAATTGATGGAGGTGGTGGTCTGGGCGCGCCGGTCTGTGATGGTGGAAAAGGCGCGGGCTACGAGCCGGCGGTGATGACAGTCTGGAAGAGAGGGCACGGCAGCAGCTGGTGCGTGAGGAATTGAAGCGGTGATGAAGATGGGTGTAGAGAAGAGAAACAGAGGGTGCAGAGAGAAAAGAAAAACAGAAAAAGAAAGAGAAAAAGAAGAAGAAGAAAGAAGAAGAGAAGAAGAAGAAGAAGAAAAGAAAAAGGAAAGAAGAAGGAGCAGAAGAAGAAGAAAAGAAGAGAAGAGAAGCCGGCCCGAGGATCCGGAAGAGGAGGAGGAAGAAGATAAGGGGGGGGGAATTCAAAATTCCCGATCCGGAAAAACAACAAAAAAAACCAAAACCAAGAAAGTCAAAACTCCTTTTTATTTAATAAATAAATAAATAAATAAAATTAAATTTAATTCTAAAAACTATTTTGAAGTTAAAATAAAAAGGAAATAAATAAAAATAAAAGATGAAAGAAAATAAATGTGGACTTGAAATGCACCAATTTAGTACAAATTGTCGATTTCCACTTATTTAACTCGAAAACATAAAAAACGTACATTAAATACACAAATAAAGTTATCGAATAAGATAATCCAAGTGATTTAGAAGCACAATAAGTGCGTATTTACGCACTTATCGGTAGGGCTCCCCTACCGAGAACATAATCTCTCGCAACGCCCCGCCGGCATCTACCGACTCGGTAGGATCCCCACGGTACACCGCCCCAGCCGCAAGCCGAAGCCCCGGCAATACCCCGCCGGTACGGTAAGACCGGGCCGGGTGTACCGACCACAAGCTCCCCCCGCTCCGCATAGACGTCTCCCGACCAGTGCCGGAGTGGCCAGCCCCACCGGTACCGACACGGCCACCCGGCACACGTGCTCGTCCACTACCTTACGGATCGCACTAAGTCGCACGCCCACGCCGCACTAGGCGCCGCCGTCCCTCGATGCGCATGTCGAGGTAGTGGATCGAGAATATTCCTCGTGTCAGGGGATGTCCCCCACGCCAGGGGAGCTTGTCTCCGACCTCACCTCATATATAAGGAGTCCTCACTCCTCATTCAGAGGAGTTCTCTCCGAATCCCAAACTCTCTGCTCTCAAATACCCATCGGTACTAACTTGAGCGTCGGAGGGTCTTCGGTCGGTACACGCCGACCTCCCTGACCAATCTTGTGCTTTCAGGTATCCGCACACGACACTACCGGGCAGTTGGGAAACGGCAGAAACATTTGGCGCCGTCTGTGGGAACATTTCCACCACTTCATAACCAAAGCATACTCACCCCGTGAGGTGTTCTACCAGTCAAGCAATGACAAAATCGGCTAGCGATGGCACACAACCAGCGAAACAAACCAAGAAGTCCAAATCCGCGAAGGAAACCTTGACTATAGCCGGTCTTGGGCCTCTTCCGGAGGAGGCACGTGCGCCGGCCCACTCTACCGAGTCGGAGACCCCCGAGTCCCACCAGGGCCGAGCCCCAGCGGTGGCGAGGCTCGAGGCCATGATCCGAGAACTCCGAGAGAGCATGAGCGATTTCGCCGCGATCGCTCGGCGCTCCGAGGCTAGTGCCCGGAAATCGGTCCGCCGGAAGGAGCGCTTCTCCCGGAAACCGACCCGGCCAATCGGTGTCGGCACCACTCCCGAGAGTCGACACCCCTCTCGCGACCGAGGCACCGAGTACCGGAAAGGCGAACCGGGCCCCTACCGACTCCACCGGTCTCGTTCCTCGACGCCGAGGGCGTGGTCCACTCCGCGGACGAGGAAGATACCGACGAGGATCGCGACACCGTCCACGAAGAACCCCGTCACCGCCGTTCCCGGTGCCACGGGTGGAGGAAGACACACCGACCGGCCTCTTCCGAGAACCGAACGACCGCCTCGGGAAGGTCGAGACCGTGCACCGCTAGGACCGTGCCTAGCCTCGGCATGGCCAAGAAACCCATTGGCCCCTTTGCACGGAGGATTTATGCCCACAACCGGACTTCAAGAATCCGAAGTTGGATCCTTACACCGGCAAGGAAGACCCGGTGATGCACGTGACCGCTTTCCAACCGCTTACAACGGCAGGGGCTACACCGATGAGGACCGGTGCCATGCCTTTGTCAATACTCCGACTCGGGAGGCCATGTTGTGGTTCTATCAACTAGAGCCGGAGTCCATCGACGCCTACGAACAGCTAGTCAAAGCCTTCACCACCGAGTATGCCGCCAAGTCCAGCTTCTTCTACTCGGTAGGGAGCTCACCGGCTTCCAAAGAAAACCACGGGCGAACGGGCTGGCCGACTACATGGAACGGTTTAAAGCCGCCTACCGGCGCCGTAACACCAAGGATGACATCCGCGCAGCCCGGATCTTCCGGGATGGCTTGGAACCGGGAGAGTTCCTCGGAACCGAACTCCACGAGCACGGTCTTCACCTATACCGAGCTCGAGCGAACCGGCCGCACGCCCGCAGCCTACTATCCGACCTACGAGAGGAAGTCCCACCTCAATGAAATGCACAAAGGCAAGAAGGCCTCCACGGTGACCGTGGACCCTACGGGGATACGCGCAAATCGGAGCAGGTCGGCGCGCCCAAGGTCGAAGAACCTGGCGGGATAACAAGCGCAACCGGCAACAACTACGGGGAAACAACCGGAACAATAACGGGGGGAACCAAAATAACAATCAACGGTATGATCCTCCCCGTCGGGAGCGAATCACCCGTACCAAGCCCCCGTAACAACCAATATCGACCGTATATCGGGTTGACTCCGCCACAACGAGCCGGAGTAACGCCCTACTTCGCCAAGCAAAACGTGGGCGAGCTCCGCTACTCGCCCCCGAGCGCACCCCCGGCTTACCGGGGTGGATGGCCGTGCACCCGGCTACGGCGTAAACTGATAAACACTCCAAGCCACGGCCGGACCGAAAACGGCACAACCGCACCCCAAGAAAAAGAATTCTTGGAAGCAGAACCGGTCCAAGAAGTCCAACCGGCAGATATTGCCGATGATGGCCTACGGTGTGCACCGTGTTCAACAAACCTATGGAGGACATCTACAAGGAGAACCCCCGCCTCTTCCCGCAACCGTGGAAGAGGCCACCGTATGCCGACAACCGAGTCAACACCGGTAAATTCTGCACCCACCACCAATCCGGTACTCATGATACCGAGGAGTGCCGAGCCCCGAGGGATGTTGCCGAGCGCTGCACCGAGACGGGAAACTCGCCCGGTATGTTGGCCAAACCCCTCGGGGGTACCGAAAGGAAATTTTCACCATCGGTGGAGGCCCTACTCTTTTCGGTACCACTCGCTCCGAACACAGATCGCATGTGAAGGAGGCTAAGCGGCACTGCAGGTGCTTCTCGGTACAATCCGCGCCGGTGCGAAGAAACGAAACGAGACCCCGGGAACATGGGTTCTCCAGCCGAGGAGGAAACCGGTATCGTGACCCCCACGATGACCCACTCGTAATATCAGCAAAGGTCCATATCGACCCGATGCACAAAGTGCCGGTCGACGGTGGCGGCTCCGCCAATGTCATCTTCAAGAGTGCCTACCTCAAGTGGACCTACCCCTCGAGAACATCTCAAGGACGGTGAATCCACTCATCGGTTTCTCGGGAGACCTTGTCCAACCCCTCGGTAGCGTTTGGCTCAACGTCGAGGTCGGACAGTACCCCGGTCCCGAAGGTATCGGCCCACGCTTGGTAGTGGATTGTGAATCCTCCTACAACTTCATTCTCGGTAGGCCCATCCTCTCGCCAAATCGAGCTCCGTGTGTGCTACTACTTGCTCATGCTAAAGTTCCCTACTCCCGCCGGGGTTGCCTCTATCGGGGAAGTCGCCCCCGGTGCCGGCCCCGCTACGCCCAAGAGACGAAGCCACGACAGCCCCCACGGACGTGTGCGGCGTCGCACCCAGCATAACGCGGCGGCGGCGGGCCGGCCGGATGACCCCGGGAAGGGGCGGTAGTCATCTGGGGAAGCCCCACGAGGAGGTAGAACGGATTGCTTTATTCCCCGAACAGCTCGACAGGGGTAGTCAAGATCGGTACCGGCCTACGGGGCCGCCCCGCGTACCGACCCGATCAAGCTCCTTCGGGACAACGCCTCGGTGTTCGCTGGGGTCCTACGCCGATATGCCCGTATCTCTACCACAACCATCTCCCATAAGCCGGGGATCGATCCCGCCACCGCCGGACGGCAGAAGAGGCGCGTCGGGGACCAAGAACGGTACGAAGCAATGAAGACCGAGGTCGACAAACCGTCGAGTATCGGTTTCATCCGGAAGTTCAATACCCCCGATGGCTAGCCAACCCGTACTAGTGAAGAAACCCAACGGGAAGTGGCGAATGTGCATCGACTTCACCGACCTCAACAAGGCATGTCCCAAGGGCAGCTTCCCTCTACCGAGGATCGAGCAGCTTGTCAACTCCACCGCCGGTCACGAGGCCCCGAGCTTCATGGATGCCTATTCAGGTTACAACCGGATCAAGCCGGATCCCGAGGACCAGAGCACACCTCCTTCATAACCGACCAAGGTCTATACCGCTACAAGGTCCCGCCCTTCGGATTGAAAAATGCCGGGGCCACCTATCAACGGTTGGTCAACCGCATGTTCTCCAGCAGACGGGGAAGACCATGGAGGTGTACGTGGATGACATGCTCGTCAAGAGCCTAAAGAAAAACGACCACCTTACCGACCTACGAGAAACATTCTCCATCCTCCAAGACTATGGGATGAAACTCAATCCCGAGAAGTGCGTCTTCTCGTGTAGGCGAAGGAAAATTCCTTGGCTTTATGGTCGCCCACCGGGTATCGAAGCTAATCCCGAGAAGATCGAGCGATCCCGGACTTGGAATCTCCTAAAACCTTTAAGGATGTCCAGAGCCTTAACGGTAGGATCGCAGCTCTCTCCCGGTTCATATCACGGCCTACCGACGGTGTGCCCCATTCTTCAAAATTTTGAAGACCGGGAAGAAGTTCGAGGGCTGGACCACCGAGTGCGAGCAAGCCTTTCGCATTGAAGGAATATCCGGCAAAACCCACCGCTCGCCCGACCGGTACAAGGCGAACCTCTCTTCCTATACCTATCGGTATCGAGAACTGCCGTGAGCTCGATCCTAGTCGGGAGCCACAACAAGGAGGACCTACCGTGGTAGACTACACAAGTAAATCTTTCGTGGATACCGAAACTCGGTACCCCGAAATCGAGCAGCTCATCCTCGCACTCACGATCTCGGCCGAAGGCTTCGCCCATACTTCCGGGCACACCCCATTGTGGTGCTTACCGATCACCCACTCGGGTTGATCTCGCAAAAGCCGAGGCATCGGCGGACTCATGAAGTGGAGCATCGAGCTCGCCGAGTTCGATATCATCTACCGACCTCGACCGCAATTAAGGCACAGTGACCGGCCGACTTTGTCTCGAATTCACCTCTCGTGCAGTCCACACCCACATCGGTAGAGGGGAGCCGGCCCGGCCGAGACGGCCCGAGCCACCGGCGAGGAAACACAATTTAATCCCGCGCTACCGATCCGGCAATTATATGTGGACGGTGCCTCGAACGCCCACGGTAGCGGGCGGGACTCATCCTTATCACCCCTCACACCGGTAGTCCCGACACATCTCGGCTCGAGAGTGCTCTCCGGTTCAACTTCAAAGCTTCCAACAATGAGGCCGAGTACGAAGCACTCCCGGCCGCCTTCGGCCGGCCCGGCACACGGGAGCCCGGCAGCTCCAAATCTTCGGCGACTCACGGCTCATCGTCAACCAAGTCTCGGGGGACTACCGAGCCAAGGATCCCATCATGTCTCGGTACAGAACTTTGGCGAAAGAGCTCACCGCCGGCTTCTCTGCTTCAAGCTAACGAAGGTACCGAGAGAAGAAAATCAAAGTGGCCGACGCCTTGGCCGAATAGCCTCCGCTATCGACCCCAACCCCGGCAACTCGGTACCTATTGACATGCTTAGAGAACCGAAGCACCGAAACAATGCCCACCGAGGTAAATCACTTACGCCCGGAGGAGGCGAACCGGATGACACCAATCCTCGAGTACTTGCGTGACGGCTCCCTCCCGAGAGACAATGACGATGCCAAGAAAATAAGATTCCGTCCTCCCGGTACCTCATCATCAACGCCCATCTCTACCGGCGAGCTCACTCCTTGCCATACCTACGATGCCTCGGACCGCCGAGTCCCGAGACGCCATCGTGGAGGTACACGAGGGCATCTCGTGGCAACCACCCGGGAGGAAGAGCATTGGCCCACAAACTCATCCGCCTTGGTTACTTCGGCCAACACTCCTCCGGACGCTATATCATTTACAAGGCAATGCAAGGCCTGTCGTTCAACGCACCGAACGTACCAAAACCATCCCGGCCGCCGGAGACGATGGTGAACCCATGTCCCTTCGCCCAGCTGGGGAATCGACTTAATCGGCCTACGCCCAAGGGTACCGGTGGTGTTGAACACGTGGTAGTCGCCACCGACTACTCCACCAAGTGGACGAGAGGCTAAGGCTCTCAAGTCCATCACTTCCGGCAAGTACAGTCCTTCATCCGGGAAAACATCATCTGCCGCTTCGTATCCCTCGAGTCATTGTCACCGACAACGGTAAACAATTCGACTCGCATCCTTCAGAAATTCCTGCTGGGAGAAGGGCATCACCCTTTTCTTCGCATCGGTAGCCCACCCGCGGACCAACGGTCGGGTGGAGGCGATTAACAAAATCCCGAAGAGAACCACGAGGACCAAGCTCGGTGATAAGAAAGGCGCATGGCCCGAACTACTACCGGAGGTTCTTTGGGCGTACCGCACCTCGTACAAGGCCGCCACCGGTGAGACACCATTCTCCCTCGCTTTCGGTGCGAAGCTCGTGGTACCGGTTGAAATCAATTCCACAACACACCGGATCGACACATACGATCCAAATGAAAATGAAGAACGGTTGTGCCTCAACCGGGACCTACTCGAGGAACGTCGGGAACAAGCCAACCTCCGGAATGCGAACACAAAACCGGCTCAAGCGCAAGTTTGATGCGAAGGCAAAGTGCCGGTACCTCGGGCGGGGACCGGGCACTACGAAGGGTAAGGCAAAGTACGAAGAACTCAGCAGCCATGACTTTCAACCAACGGTGGGAAGGCCCATACCGGGTAGTCGAAGTCCTCAAGCCAGGAACCTACCGGCTCATGGACTCCACCGGGTGCATGCTCCCACATCCATGGAATATTGAGCACCTTCGCTACTACTACCCATAAAAAAAAATATATATATATATATATAGAGCCCGGAACATACCGGCTAGGTGGACTTTGCCACTTCCCAAACACTTGTAATCATTATTTACCATAGTGAAACTCCTACAGTGGACGTAGCCTAGGACTCGCATTGAGCCAGGTGAACCACTATAAAATCTATGTCTCTATGAATGCTTGTCCTCCTACCGATAATGCATAAATGCCAAGAACAAAAATGAAACTTCTGTAAGACATGTGGCCGGTACCAGCGACCCCCATGCGTAAGTTTTGATCATGTTATTAAGCCACGTGGCCGGTACCGGCTACCCCCATGCCAAACTTCGTAAGACATGTGGCCGGTACCGCCGACCCCTATGCGTAAGTTTTGATCATGTTATTAAGCACGTGGCCGGTACCGCCACCCCCACGCCAAACTTTCGTAAGACATGTGGCCGGTACCAGCGACCCCCATGCGTAAGTTTTGATCATGTTATTAAGCATGTGGCCGGTACCGCCTACCCCCATGCCAAACTTCGTAAGACATGTGGCCGGTACCGGCGACCCGTACGCGTAAGTTTTGATCATGTTATTAAGCACGTGGCCGGTACCAGCTACCCCCATGCCAAACTTTCGTAAGACATGTGGCCGGTACCGGCGACCCCCACGCATAAGTTTTGTTACGATCAATTCAGCATTCTACCGGTATCAATTACCTACGATGACATGAATACTAAAGAAAGCAATACGGGAGCGAGACCGAAAAAACCAGCCCTCCCGAGTGAACACTTGGTATCATATGAAAAACAGGATTCATAGAATAAGGCGAAACACGCCATTGTTCAAAACAATAAATAAGAGCCTTATGGCCAATTCAATACTGCCTCCCGTTAGGCACCCCCTACCGGGAGTGATGTTCAAAAAAGGGTTTAAACCCCACAAAAAAAAAAAAAAAAAGAGGAAGGAAAAAACAAAAATTACACGGCCCTTGGCCGGTACCACCCAACATGGGGGACTTCATTCCTCCGGCTGCCTGCTGCGGCTCGTCGCTCCGCTTGGCGGGGGCCACCGGCCAACTCCTCCTCGATCTCCTTCGAGGATCCCCCGGTGCTCATCATCAACATGATCATCGGTGAGCTCGGCACCGGAGCTGGCTCCGCCTCTGTTCCGGGAAGGCCTCCTCGATCTTGCCAAGGATGTACGCACCACCGTCGATGTAGGCGGTGGCCTCGGCTCCACGCTCGCCCTCGGTCTCGACGGTAGGCGAGGACGGCCTCCTTCTGGCCTCACCGAGAGCCGCCTCCGACGACGATCGAACTCAACTTGGAGGCGGGCACTCTCGGCCGACACCGCAGCCTTGGCCTTATCCTCGGCCTCCCGAACAAGCCTACGGCTTCGCGCTCTGGTCCTCTCGAGCTCGGCCTTTGTCTCCTCGAGCGCGCCCGGCCGCCCGCTCCTTCGGCCAAACATTGTGTCATAGCCATTCCCGCAGGTTCTCCACCCGCCCACCAGCCGTGTGCCATTCCTTCCACACCCGCGGTCCGTGGCCAACTCTTCAAATGCCGGCTCGTAACACCGACACAACAAGGGGTCAAAAAAAAAAAAAAAAAAAAAAAAAAAAAGAAGGAGGTGTAGAGGTAAAGCAACGGTACCCTCTCGCTTGCACCTGGAAGAGCAGCATCCCTCTCGGTCGTCGAGGGTCATCTCGGGAAGGCGGCCAGCCGGGAGACCGGGAGCGGATCTTCCAGCGCTTTCTTCACGCAGCCGCGGAAGAGCGCATTGTTCTCGGCGGGATCTCCCTCCCGAAGATCGAAGCCGACCCCGAGCTATGCGACGGCCGGGGTAGTACCGGTACCCGCCGCAACCGGGCCACCTCGTCGCACAGTAGCATCTTGGTCCCTCTCGCCTCTTCCGGTGGCTCCTCACCCGTTCAACAAACTACTACAAATTTTAGTACCGATACATACCGGTACAATCGGAACAACGACGACGAGAACGGACTTACTCTCCTCGCGAGCAAGACGTTTTTTGGAGGCCCCGCCCGCACCTCGGGGCAACCTCAAGCTCCGGCCCACGGCACCATCAGCATCGGTGCCGGCCTCCAAATCCACCGGAGTCGTCTCGGGGCCCGGCCGGACCTTGTGTGCCCTCCTCTTCCTCTTCTTACCGGCGTCATCTGCGCGCCTTGGCTTGCTCGGCCTCGACCGGCCGAGCCTCGGGCACCGGGTCCCGACCCGAGACCTTCTTGACCCGGTAGAAGTCCCTCCTTTCTCGGACCATGCTTTCGTCGTCCCCGAGAGTTCGGTACCGACGGAATTGGCGAAGGACTGCAGTCGGTAACCACCGGTCGAAAAAAAAAAAAAAAAAAAAAACAACGTAACGGTGACAATGGAGAAGCCACGGCACCGACCCAAAAGTCACTTACATGGGCTGGGAACAGGAGCTAGGCCCGACAAATGGAGTGAGTACCGGTTGAGCAGAACGGTAGACCTCCTCAACACCAAAGAGATGTTGCCGCGAATCCACGCGATCTCCTTCTCCTGCTCCTCGGTAAGCTTCCTCCAAGACTGGTCAACTGCAAAAAAGAAACAAGTGAAGCAACGGTTAGTATAAGAAACAGGAAGTACACACACATAAAGGCTTCATGTCAAACAGTCTCGATACCGGGAGCTTCACTAAAGGTAGACGGGACCCTCTTCTCCGGTACGGCCGCATCGGTAGGAAACTCCCACTGACCCCCCACGAAGAAGTACCTACTCTTCCAGGTCTGCTGGGAAGTAGGATTGCCAAACACAAGTGGATCCCTAACAATCTCGGGACTCTCACACTCGTGACTCTCCACATCGTGCTCACCGTTCATCCCTTCCCGGATGCGAGCATCTTTCTTCAAGCAGCACCGAGTGGATTGCTTGTACTTGTACACGTAGTCTACCCACTCGGTATCCGGCGGGAGCTCGCTGCAAGGCTTCAGTACCGACCGCAGCTTGTACCAGCCTTTGTCGGCCTTCGAGTGACCCTCCAGGGCCCACTGGTTGAAGACCACCGCCAGGTCTGGCTCACCGAACCCGCAGTGGTAGTACAACGTATACAAGGCGTTGAGGTACCGCCAGGTATTTGGGTTCAGCTGAGCAATGGCCAGGCCTACCTCGGCCAGGAACCGTTGCTGAAACGCCGTGCAGCGGAATCCGCGGACCCTCTCCAAAGAATGCCGGATGCACCAAGGTCTCGCCCCGTACCGCGGACGCACTCCCCGAGCTCCCCTTTCTCCGAGAACCGCATGCTCACCGTGCCGGGGATGTTGAACGCCTTCCTCAATGCCACCAAATCCCCCTCGGTGGACGCACTCAACTTAAGCCGGCCCACCGCGAACCCCGCCGGTACGGGAGTCCTACTACTACTTGGCCGGGACTTAACATACGGTTCCGAGGCGAGGGCTCTAAGTCCTCACCGGTGGTAATCCCCCTCACCACCGTCCGCATCACCCCCGTCCAGGCAGAACCGGCCGGTTCTTGGCGAGCAAGAACTACTCGGTTCCGTGTTTCGAGCCGGAGTCCGAACCGGCCCTCCTCCACCGATGAGCTCCTTTCGGCTCTTCACCGAAAAGGCATTGCCACCGCTGGCACACTCGCTCCCCGAGGTAGACATCCGCAAAAACGGACTAAGGTTCTTAACGGTAGGGATCACCTATGCCTATGCAACCTAGCTCGGTACTCAAGGCTGGACACCGGTACTCAAACTACGTTACAACAAAGAAAGCAGGAAATTAAAATAAAGGAGATCGGTGGCATCGGTACTTACGATTGTTGCAAGCCGAAAGTCGAAGTACCGAATGATCAAACTCGCACTACCGATGCACGCTCTCGTTCTCCTACCGACGGCTTGCGAGCTCGGAAATGAAATTTGCAAGAATGAAGTGAAGTGAACTCTCTTCACCCCCATATATACGGAGTCAACCCATCTCGACCGTACGACGTGAACCGTCGCGGCCCGGGATGGCGACACGTGGCAACGCGACGGTTAAGCTTCCCCACGATTTTCCAAACCGCCCGGGATGTGACGCGTGTCACCCCCACTACCTCGGCAGCTACGCCGAGGAGCTCAACGGCCACGACGCTTCAACTCCCCTTCAAACTCGGAGCGGTTACAATTCCCAACCGGGAGGAACCCCCCCGTCCGGGGACTTGGGGGACTACATGGGCCGGTACCGAGCGCCGCCGGGGCTGTCCCACCGACACTTCGCTACATCCCGATATGAACTTCTGGATTAAGTCCCCGACCACGAGCTTCCTCTTGCTCGGGACTTGGGGGACTTCGTCGCTACCATTTCATATCTTTACCGGATAGCCCGAAGTAGCTCACTATCACCGGAGCAGCCTCCTTGTAGTCCCATAACCGACTCGGTAGGGCTCCCTACCGAGAACATAATCTCGCAACGCCCGGCGGCGGCATCTACCGACTCGGTAGGGATCCCCTACGGTACACCGCCCCAGCCGCAGTCGAAGCCCCGGCAATACCCTGCCGGTACCGGGAAGACCAGCCGGGTGTACCGACCACAAGCTCCCCCCCGGCTCCGCATAGACGTCTCCCGACCGAGGCACGGAGTGGCCAGCCCCACCGGCACCGACACGGCCACCCGGCACACGTGCTTGTCCACTACCTTACATGATCGCACTAAGTCGCACGCCCACGCCGCACCAGGCGCCGCCGTCCCTCGATGCGCATGTCGAGGTAGTGGATCGAGAATATTCCTCGTGTCGGGGGATGTCCCCCACGCCAGGGGAGCTTGTCTCCGACCTCACCTCATATATAAGGAGTCCTCACTCCTCATTCAGGTAGGTTCTCTCCGAATCCCAAACTCTCTGCTCTCAAATACCCATCGGTACTAACTTGAGCGTCGGAGGGTCTTCGGTCGGTACACGCCGGCCCCCCTGACCAATCTTGTGCTTTCAGGTATCCGCACACGACACTACCGGGCAGTTGGGAAACGGCAGAAACAAGTGGTTTTTAAAGTTACCTCTTCAGAGTAAATGGTCATAGCGGATGAGGGTTCTGTTGCCTCTAAGGGTACCGCTGGAGTACTGTCTGCCAAAGGTGTTTGTTCAAGATCTGTCTGGGCAGACGTGTCATTGTTAGGCATAGTCTGGCGGACATTGCTTTCGTCTGGGTCAGAAGGGATGAGGATTGGTTCCTTGGTTGTACTGCCTTCAGGGTTGTCTCTATACACCACAGAGATTGGAGTAGCGGTGGTCAAAGGCGGTACCCCTAAGGCGATTAAGTTTTGGTTCAGCTCCAACTCTTCCTCTGCGTTCATCTCTTCGGAGCTGCTCGTTTCTCCATCCTCGGTTGTAGTTATCTTTTCTTGAGGTTCGCCTGAGGATTGTGCTATGGCAGTCTGTGTTCGCCGTTTCCGGACCTGTTATATGTTCAAACCAGTCAGTGGTTAGCAAGTCTGAAGGCAGTATCTAGGAGACACTCTTGTCAAAGACAAACTTACCAGAGTTTGTTCTTCCTCTTCCTCATCTTCCTCAATAACCCTAGCTCTCTTTTTAGATGGCTTTGGGGAAGACGATTCGCCAGCAAGGGTTGTCCGCCTTGTTTTTCTCTGATTACCATGATTCTTTGGTTAGCTTTTGACAGAAGTAAAAAGATAAAACTAAGTTTTGGAGTTCCATACCTGAGCGGGTGCTTTTGGTACTTTTTTCTTCAAGCTCTGTTTCCCAGTGAGAGTGGGGTTTGGATCATTATTTAAAACCCGTTGGTCTTCTGCAAAACCAAGTACAGCGGTCCCTCTTTCAAATATAGACCGGAATAACTCCTCTGCATCACGATCCCAGTTTACTGCAGACACCATTTTCCACCAAACAGTGTAAGTTGGTGCAGCATCTATGCTTCGGAGGAGGCGGCTGACTGGGGGAGGTAACAGTGGAGCGGCAAACTTAAAGCGAATGGTAAACCTGTCATTCTCATCACCTGCTGTTTCTATGCTAGCTTTTATTCGCCAAGAGGAGTAGCGGTTCAGGCTATCTATTAGAGGGAATGGGATTTCCTGAACAAATCCTAACTGACGGGCAAAATGATTCGGAGAATACAATTCGTAACTGTGGTATTCATCTGAAAGGCTGAAGTCATAGCAAGAGATAGCTCTTTTGAACACATCAGTTCCACTTTCAGTGTGGTTTCTAGTCAGCAGGAAGCCTTGTTCTAAGGGACTTGGAAAGGTCCTCCTAAGGATAAGGGCGGCTGAGTCTAAAGCAGATTCATCCAAATGATAGAGGTATTTGAAACATTCAATGTAAGCAGGAGAATCAAACTTATCTTTTCCGGCGAATGCCATTCCCAAGACTTGATCCTTCGGAAAATCGTTGACATCAGGGTGTCTGAACTGTGGGAAGTAGATCTGCAGCCAGAGGTCTAAAATCCATAGTGGTCCGCTCAAGTTGGTGAAGTCAAACGGGCGAAGAGATAGATTATATAGCAGACGGTATAGGCTCGCCAATACAGGTCGACCTAGCCGGCGCTATGCCCATTAAATAAGGCAGTCGCTGAGAGCAGTCCAAGTCCCAATGACTTTGCCTCGTTGATGCAGAAAATATATTTGCAGAACCGGAGCTCCAAGAAGGCTATTCCCCCTTCTTCATCCGCTTGCGTAGAGAAGTGATTTGTCCAGCCGAGTATGATTTGCGGTGGGGGTGGCGAATCTTGCCGGGTTTGATTTGAAGAGACTTCGTAAGGTCGTCAAAATCTCCGCAACTCGTACGCGAATGGATGGATGGGAAGTCCAAAGTGATGGTAAGAATATCCAAGAGCGTGATTCCCATTTGCCCAAATCGGAAATTGAAGGTGTTGCTTGAAGTGTCCCGGAGCGGATGGCCGCCGCAAGCGGAGCTCGATTTCCTCCGCCGCTCCTTAGAGAGAAACGAGTTCTAATGCTTCCGCGATTCCTATCGCTTTCCAGCGGTCGAGGTCCGTGGTCTTTCTTGATTGATACCAAGCTACTTCTTCGTTGCTGGGTGTTGGCCAGAACCCATTCGAACAAAGCATTGTGGTGTTTTTGCCGTTGATGAAGGTGGCGGCACTCGCCCGAGATATCAATATAGGGTGACGAACCTCTCGACTATAATGGTTGATATATGGCTCGGGGATGGATTCCGGCCATGGACCTAGGCTTGCAAGTGTGGTTTTTATGCACGTCGATATACGAACGATTACCGGATTTGAAGGCCTTCGGGAATACATGTCCAGTCTAAATTGTTGGGCATTGCCTTCGGTTAAAGCGGCTAAGGGAGAAGCCATTTCGGGTTTCGGAAGTGATTCAAAGTCAAATTTTAGTTGGGATGATCTTAGGGTTTTGTTTTGGGGTTTTTAGATTTGTGTCGATTAGACTTCTGATTCTGGGTTTTATAAGAGCTAAAAGAGTTCTTTGAAGAGATACATTCGTTTGTTTTGGCGAACCAGTTCGAATTGGTTCTTTGTGGGAAACAGTACAATGGTTGGGCCAAGGCGTCTCTTGGGCTTTTGTTGTTTTAATTTCAGTCGCATTAGCGTTTATTTGTACCTGTTGACTATAGCCCTCTTCAATCAGTTTCGTAGCCGGGGCCTGATTTCGAGGCCTGGGGGGCAATGTTTGAGCCCAAATGTGAATTTGGTTGTTTTAAATAAAATCGAATGCAGCCCATGGGCCGGAAACTGCGGCCTAAATATCTTTCCGTATTTCTTTTTCTTACGTCGCAAGGAAACCTATTCACATAGGGGTTTTTATTAAATATCGATTCCTATAAGGAAAGTGAATCTAAGAGTCCTAAAGTATTAAGAGAGCCGCGAACCCTGAAGGGTATAAATAACAAGTTTTACGATCAGAAAAGGGTTCTCAACCTCACAAGCAAACTTGCAAACTCAAAGCCTCCTCGAGCACACTTACAATCTAAGCCTCTCCGGAGCACCTCTCGCGACCTTGCAACCTTGCTAAGATCACATCTTAGTTCTTCAATCTTCCCAGTTTTGTTGCTCTGCTTTCTCACCTTAAGAAAGTATCGATTTAGTTCACAAGAAACGCTCTCGAAGCCCTGAACCTCGTTTAGGCCTTTCACGAAGAACCTCGACGGAGTTTGTTCTCTCTCCGTCCGCACTCGCTTGACTAAAAAGTACAGTTTGGAGCACATCATCAACGACATCATCGTACCTCGTGGTACTGGCACGCCCGCACATCAAAAAGAGACTGTTCGACTCTCCGGCAGCGGTTTCCAGCGCGAACAGATGTCACAATCTTAGGTACATGTACATGATCATGTAGCTGATTATACTACTTTTGTGAGAAGATCGATGAGGCATATGCATTGCATGAATAGTTGGTTTGCATACATTTAACATGGCATGAGCATCCATGCCAAAAATATGAGAATTTTTGCCATTTAAATAGACTAGATATGGATTGGCCAAAAGAAAAAAAGGAGATAGCTAGAGATATAAATTAATTGTAGGTAGTGTTATTGATAATTGTAATCTTTGTCTTACAGATGAAATATTGGAAGAAATTAACATATAAATCTTTGTCAAATTTGATGCTAATTAAAGAGAACAAAATAGTTACAAGAATATTTTGAATTTGCCTCAAGTCCGTCTCGGAGAAATGCAGTGTAACTACACTAGGTCCAGCTAAACGGTTGTACAGACCTGTAGAAACAAACAATACATGCATCAAAATATCCAGCAGAAACAGTAATATGAAACCCAAGACTCCTAAAATCAAGCACATCTGCAACAAATACCAGTTGGTATATATATCCACCCACATCAGTAGTGCTAGTATCAGTCTCGGCCACAGTCACAGTGTGGGCTGCTTGGGCAATAAGTTGGCAAAAGACGATCAGTACCATTAGCCACAACCTATATATATTATATGAAGCATTCTCTGTAGATGAAGATTTTTCCTAGCCAAACAAGCAACATATATCAGCACTCAGCAGCATTAATATAGATTAGACAAACATTTTGCTATCATAAATCAAATTCTTCATTGTAACTTAATATAGAAAACCGTACAAAAACACAAAAAAATAAATTAAGATTAGATTGGAGAAAATAGTTCAATCCAATCTAATAGAGAAAAAAGCGAAACGATGAAATGATGAAACCGCGATGACAAATTACATGAATCAGAGCTAATTTTACAGAAAATCAAAATTGAAGCACATAATATGAATCAAAATTCGGAAAAAATAAACCCAATTACAAACAAAGGCAGTACTAACTACTAAGTAGCTGCACATTATTCTAAAGACGAAGAGTGTTATACAAAATCGCAAATTACATAAATGAGAGAGAAAATTCAAATCAAATTAAAGTCGGATAAACTTGCTTTGTCTTATTGGAAAGTTCCTTGTGCATAATAATTGATAAAAACCATACTTTGATCACCCTTGTTTCTATTAGTCGGATACATCTCTTTTTAGACCTATTAGTCTTTATTGCATTCTCTATAAAAAGTAATTTCTAAACTTCTAAAGTTCTGGTTACTATAATAAGCGGAAATTCTTCCATCCACCTGGTGGAATTCCACCAGGAGAGATGTGGGCCATTCATTGTATAAAAAAAAATTGAAGAAATCAAATTAAAAAATTCTGAACCATTCATTTTGGTCCATCAGGTGGACCAAAGACTCTCTCCTATAATAAGACCTCAGCTGCAACATCTCATCAGTTCTAACCAAGTCAGTTTTGTTTCTGGCCGTCATATATATCTCTGACAATATCATTAATATTGCTCAGGAGGTCCTACATAAGTTTCAAATCTGTGGGTAATAAAGATTTCATGGTTTGGAAAATTGATTTGTCTAAAACCTATGATAGCTAGATTGAGTTGGGAGTTTATTGCCTCTATGCTTCCCGAAGCTAACTTTATTTCCTAATAGATTGGTTCATTTGATCATGGATTCTGTCTGCTCTACTAGCTTCCAAGTTTTTGTTAATGGTGTATTTTGTCTAATTGTTTAAGGCTCGCGGGGGCCCGTATCTCCTTACATGTTTGTGTGATGAAAAACTTGTCTAATCAACCTATTTTGTCTGCGTCGAAAAGAACTTTAACTCTGGTCAATTTGCATCCCATGTAAGAAAAGGAAAAATTGTCAAATTGTTAAACTGGAATGTAATTTAATTTTTCATGAGAAAAATGATGTTAATTTCAACTTTTTCCATCCAATTTGATGACATGTGACCTTTATGTGAGGAGTATTTTGGTATTTTATGATATATTTTTTTAGAAAAACACAAATATATATAAAAATTACATTAAAAAGTTGAATTCTTAATTCTTTTTAATGTAATTTTTATGTATATTTGTATTTTTTTACAATAAAAAATATCATAAAATGACCTAAATACCCCTCACATGAAGGTCACATGTCACAAAATTATATGGAAAAAGTTAAAATTGACGTATAGGGCGCAAATTGACAAATTTTACCAAGTTCAGGAAGTAAATTGACGTAATTATAAGTTCAGAGTGTAAATTAACAATTATGGTCAAGTTTAGAGGACATTTTGACAATTATATATCGAAATAGATGAATCTAGCTAGAAGAAAAGTGAGTGAGAGAGCCCCATTCTTCATTGATCCAAGTGAACTCAACTCAGAGATCGACTAATTAATATTTGAATGTACGTTGTGCATGGTAACATATATATGCGATCAGATTTTCAACGGCTAAAGGAAAATTGCATCTTGATCAATTAAACTCCAATACATATATATTACATAGTATAGATTTGATGTCACAATCTTAGAATCTTAGGTACATGATCATGTAGCTGATTACACTACTTTTGTGAGAAGATGAGGCATATGCATTGCATGATTAGATGTTTCGCATACATTTAATATGGCATAAGCAACCATGACAAAAATATGAGGATTTTTGCCAGTTAAAGAGACTAGATATGGACTGGCCTGTCTGGCCAAAAGAAAAAAAATAGTTAGAGATATGGATTAATTGTAGGTAGTGTTATGGATAATTGTAATCCTTATTTTACATATGAAATATTGGAAGAAATTAAAAAATAAATATTTGTCAAGAGGAAACGATAGTTAGAAGTTAATCAGAGTCCATTTCACCAAAAAGCATTATATATTAGATTGAGAATTTGGAACTAGCTAGAGATTGAGGTTTTGAAATCCAGATAGATTTTCAATTAAACAAAGATCATCAAACTAATAGAGTATAGCTTTTGAAATCTCAGATCTATATATACTTCGCAGCCAAGCAGAACGAAAACAAAATGACAAAGCAATGGAGTTCAAAACTTACAGTTGATGCAGACTTTAAACAGTCCTCATTGCTCGTTAATTTTTGATTTTTTTTTGTGTCGTGATTGTCTCAAAACTTAAATCTCAAATTGAATGCGTACGGTCGGTACAGACACTTGGGAATCAAAAACGCCAAACACATATAGATCGAAAATTGCATGAACGAGGGCTAATTTGAGAGAAAATTGAAATCGAAGCACATAATAGTAGAATACGAATCAAAATTCAGAAATGACAAATAGAAGTAGCTAAACTCTAGTAAAGATGAAGATGAAACAGAGTTCAGTGATGAAAGCGAGCATGAGAAATTCAGTTACTGAGTTGCGAACTTCTTGCTCGCCTTCGTTGCAGATTTGAGACAGACGTTTGAGAATTGTAGATCTCTGACTGTGAGAGAGAGCTCGAAAGCAAACGAAAAATGAACTCAGTTCTATTTATAATTTTATAGACTTACGGGTGCGATTATTATTTTTTATCCGTCTGTTTCAGTTCTTGAAGACCAGCAATGTAAACTGGAGAGAAAAAAGGGATTCCCCCATCGATGAAATACGGTGGATCATTCAAATTTTTATAAATTGGCGATGAAAAAGGATCCCCTTCTTTTTATTGTTATTTCTCTATCTTTCTTCTCCCTCTCTCTTCCCCAACTCTCTCTCCCTCTCTCCTCCTCCCAAAACCAAGAGACTCTTATCTTCTTCTCCCCTCTCCCTCTCTCTCTCTCTCTCTCTCTCTCTCTCTCTCTCTCTCTCTCTCTCTCTCTCTCTCTCTCTCTCTCTCTCTCTCTCTCTCTCTCTTCTCCCCCACCAGCTCTCTTCTCTCTTCTCCCCACCAACAAGGACCTCGGAGATTGCGGATTCAAGCGAAACGAGGATGGGAAATCGGATCACGGGAGATCATTAATGGTGGTGGTGAGTCAGTGGTGTTCGAAGACGTCAAGAGGAGAGAAACCTCTCTCTTTCTCCTCCTCTCCTGATTAGTGAAGAAGATGAGAGGGGATATTTATAGATTAAAATAATAACTCATTTTGACATCTCTGGAGTCGAAAATAGGAAAAAGAGTATTAGTAAATTAAATTTGACAAAAAAATTTGCATCTTAGTGGGATGTCTATTGGGGTGGTAAATTAAAAAATAAGTGATTATTTATTAGTTAAGCATTTAGGTGTTGGAAAATAAAATTAAGTAATTAAAAATTCAATTTTAATGAACTATGAAGTTGATAATTGATATTTTATAAGATATATTTGTGTTTTCTTTGATATATATTAAATTTAAACAAAACATTTTGATTCATTTAAAAAAATTAAAATTATTTAGATTATCAAGGATGTAAAATAAGAAATTAGAGATTAAAGACTTTAAGGCGAGAAAAACAAGCTCGTTGGCAATAATAATAATAAAGAAAAGGACAGGTTTCATGAATAAAATAAAAAAATGGTGTCGTGTATATATAGAGGCGTTTTCCGATCAAGATTCCCGCTTTACTCTCAAACCCTAGGCCAGACTCTACCACATCAATTTTTTTTTTTTTGAGAAATTTGAATCTGTTCGTTTCTTTGTAGATTTGGCCCATGGCGATTGCACTGGGAATCCTGTTTCCATTGATCGTGTTCCTCTATCCACTATTCCTGCATCTCATTCCGATGCTTCTGCTCTGTATCTCAGCTCTCTTTGCCAATCTCATTCAGGTAGAACCTCATCTTCTTGTTTTTCCTGGAAGCCCAATTTTCTTTCCCTAAATGACTCGTTTTGGTTTCAGTTTAGTTTGATCGCTAGTTTCTCTTTTGTAATATCATACCTTTTGCCCTTTTGGGGCTTTAGTCTAATTAGTCCTTGTTTCAGGCGCTTTGCTTTGTTTGTATCTGGCCTATCTCGAAGAATACATACCGAAAGATTAACAGAGTGGTTAAAGAATTGGATTGGTTGGTTCTGGTGTTCCTCATTGATTGGTGGGCAGGCATTAAGGTGTTACCTTTCTCCATATCATTTTGGTTTAGTGATTTTCAGTTATTTTACGTCCTTAATACCACTGATTTTATTTCATATTCAACATTAATGTGGCGCTTTCTCAGTTATTCTGCTAGCTTTTAAGTTCTAACAATGTACAAAAATGAAGTTATCCTCCTTGCAACTGGTATGAACCAATGTTTACGCTTATTGCTGGCTTTTGAATTATTTAATTAAATATGTTATCACAATCTTGTACAAATTAATCCCTAGAATGCTGAATAAAGAAGAAAGATTTCTTGGGGTTTAAAGTTTTCATTTATTTGATCCTTCCAAACGCAATGGTGCGAGAGAGATTAACTTGCCAAGTGATAGAGATTAAAATGATATATTCTACTGCCTTGAAGTTGATTTGCTTCATGATCTGTTTACCCCAGTTCAGTTGTGTTTGTGTGGATTTTACAAGTATGCGTCGAGTCCCATATTGGGTCTATTTATATGTCATATGGAGAGAATTCCACAATGGAAAGGATGCGCGACTTCTCCCAAAAACATAAAATCTATATATGTATATACTTCAAAATTGAAACATGATTTCTTTCTGAATTTCAGTTAGGTGGTTCTCTGTTCACTTTCTTTGCTATTCTTTTATCTACAATTGACTTTTGTGAATTAGTTACTTAAAGTAGTAGTTATAAGTTATAACGTGAAAGAACTTGTTTATTGGTTTGAAAATTTACATTTTTTTTCTTTACAACTTTACAAGATACAGAAATTTAGTGAAAATTTATGAAAATGTTAGCTTTTGATTTACTTACTCTACTTGCTGCAGATCCTAGTATACACAGACCATGAAACCGTTCGTTTAATGGGTACGGCACAACTTTTTTACTTTTTTGCTTTATGTATGCGTTTAAGACAATATATATTATTATTGTGAAAAGTATGCAAAATACTTTATTTATCTTCTCGTGTTTCTTATTAATTTCTAGGTAAAGAACATGCACTTGTCATATCCAATGCTAGAAGTGATGCCGATCGTCTTGTTGAATTGGTTCTCGCTCAGGTACTCAGTTTATGTATAATGCCTTTAATTTGTTTGGCATGCTTTATAGCAATCTATTGTACTGTATTGTATTGTATCGTATTGTATGAATAGTTGAATACAAACACATTGTTCGTCTGACTGGTTGTATGCATAAGAGTGATGCATACTCAGTTGAATCAGTTCTTGCTCAGGTACTTGCCATATGTATATGGCTTGTGTGAAACCAGAGAAAGCATAATTGATTACTATAAAACATGCCCATACTTTTTTATTTATTCATTGGTGTACAAGATCTGTTTATGTTATTGTACTCATAGTGGCACAGAAAAGCTACTGATGCAGGACAAATCAAGGCTTGGTGTGAGCATCGTTATGGTGGCATAGAAAGATAGAAATGGAAGAGATGGTTCAATAGATGTTGTTTCAGAGAACCTAGGGAAATAGTAGAGAATAGAGGGAGTCCAAAAGAGACACTAAGATAGGAGAGGAGATACCTAGGCACCAAGCCTTCAACAACACTCAATTTCATCCAACCTGCTTTGCCTTACAAGAGAGGGCCTTATTGCTTTGCCTTCAGTGACAAACTTATCTGAAGACTCATTAAGTGACAAGGGACCTTGGAAGAATTGTTACCAATCCTAAGATTTAGTCAGACTATTAATGACATTAGCTCAGAGACAGTGTACTTAGATTTCCTCTAGTTTGATATGTGTTTTTATTGACCATCTTTTACGACCTTGGAGACTTCTCTTTGGACCGAAAAGGCCTTAGCTTTAGAGCTGGGACAATGGCTTAGTCTGGGGTTTCCTTAGCTTTTAGTCTTTCACTACCTTTGTTGCTAGCTACTTATCTATTATGTTGTAGGTTTTTCAGCATGCACATTTTAAATGCTGTATAGTGTATACTATTTGAATGCTACTGATTTATAATTAAATTTACGTCAGCAGTGGTCAGGTTGCCTTGGGAGTTTATTAGCTGTAGTGGAGAAATCAGCGAAATACATTCCGGTATGTTCCAACCTGAGATATCTCGTCACCATGTAGATATGAAGCTTTTAAGTCACCGACTTTTAGGTTCAGCTCATTTATATCTACTATATAATACAGTCCACTTCTTAAACAGGATCCCTTGCCACTCGAATGGCATGGTTTGTGTTCTTTGGTGCTTTGGGCTTATGACATAATTTTTACCTCTTGGGTTTGGGGGGCCTCAGCTTTATAACCTGACTCTACACTGTAAAAGTAATAAACCCTATCTATCAGAGAAACAAACATTAAATAGAAAAACTAAAAAAGAAGAACAAGACAAGGGACACAGACGACTGCTCTTTAGAAACTCTTTGGTTTATAGATCATATGGTTTTTCATTTGAATGTTCTACTCCTTGTCAGTAAATTATAACATTGATAAGCCTTATATATATATATATATGCAGGTCATAGGGTGGTCAATGTGGTTTTCTGAGTATATATTTTCAGAAAGTCTCCTTTTGTCTGAAAAGGAGTGCCGGAGTTTCCTCTCATTGAGATTTTGGAAACCGAGTGCGGGCAACAGTTGGCTTCTTCTATGCCAGGAGAAGACTCATCCTTTTCCTCGTTCGAGAAGCTCTTCCCTTCTTCCACGAGATGAAAGAAAATTCAAGGTATTGATGAATATTATATGTGTGTGTGTGTGTCAATATAAATATCTACACTAATGAAACATTTTTCTCTAAGTTTTTCTATCAAGTGAAACTATTGAAGGGGCTCTTTTTCTTTTTTTCTTTTTTTGTTTCCTTCTGTCTCATCTTCAATTTGATAAGCAAGATAGACACCAAGCTAAACCTGAAGAAATATGAGGATTTAATCCTTTGCAGTACCTAGATATCATGAATATTTTCATTTTCTAGAAAGTTTGATTTTGTGTGAAGTTAAGGAGTTTATTGGTACACTTCAATAGAACTTCCTTAATTAGAACAATTTTGTGAATTGTTGGTGGAACTTGTTGCTTATATAATCAGTTGGTATGAAATAGCATTTTCTGGCTGTCAACCTCATAGAAATGATTTCGATGACATTTTCCCACCATTGGATCATTCACCAATTAATAGCTTCTTAAGAAAAAATGTTTCTGTCATCTTCCAAGCGAGCCCACCAGTAAGATCTCCAAGTCGTGTTTCCCCATAGAAAACAGTCTTCCAAATGGTCTATGTTTTTCGCATCTAAGGTAATGATTATGGCAATAGTGTCCATTTCCCCCACGTCCATAGCTATTTTCAGTCCCTTCATGAAAAAATTCCTCACTCTACAAGTTTCTGTTTTTGAAACCGCTGCACTTGTAGAAATAGAAGATCTCAACTCAAATTTAGTGACTAATATTTCAATGCTGTGGTAATATATGCAGCTGATCCTTAACGGCTAAAGGACTTCCCTCAGCCCAATCTTCATTCCTCAAGTAAAATTAACTAAGTTTTAGACTAATTTTAATGCTGTGGTAACATATGCAGTCAGATCTTCAACGGCTAAAGGACTTCCCTCAGCCCTTTTGGTTATCTGTTTTCCAAGAAAGAACTGGTTTTACACAGGGAGAGCTTTTAGCTGCACAGAAGCTTCCTGTCCCTAGCAATGTTTTGAGTCCTCATACCAAGGTACAACTAATTATGTCTATTTATTCATTGTTTTAACAAAATTTGAAAATAATAATAGTTATTTCCTTGGAATGTCTTTTCCATTTTCTGGCTGTTATTTCAACTCTCCATCATCATAATAGCCTTTAGTGTTCCAGAATCCTAGTTCACAATAGGGCAATCTAGCTTATCTAAAAGTCTGTTGGCTTTCAGGATTTGGTTTATGCCGTAAGAAACACGTGCTCTTTTGTTCCAGCCATCTATGATGTAACAGTGGCTATTCCTAAAACTTCGCCTCCACCTACACTTGGAAGACTCCTTAAAGGGGGACCCTCTGTGGTAAGTCTAACATATTTAGCTGAATATTTGATATGAATTTTAGTGACTATATATATGTCGGTGATAATTAATCATACCACAATGACTTATTTAGTTTGTGCATTTAGCTGCTCTTTCTATAATTTTGTGAACTTGCCTTGTTGGCCCGGCCGGTTGTTACTGTCTTGCAGGTGCATGTGCACATCAAGCGGCATGCGACTAAGGAATTGCCTGAAACTGATGATGCTGTTGAAAAGTGGTGCACAGAAATACTCTCAGCCAAGGTGGTTTCAATACTAGCTAGGTGTTGCATGCTGTTGTTAATTTCACTGGCTTTCATATAGGAACTATATCCATTTTGAAATATAAACGTAAAGATGAAGATGTATATCTTGCATAGAATCTTGTTACTGGCCTAAAAGACTACTGTCTGGTATGCTTCCAATGATTTGTGAACTAGTTTCCTAATTTTGATTGTTTTGCTGTTTGGTTTTGGTATTACCAGGATGCATTATTGGACAAACATATAGCAGAGCAAACGTTCGGCGATGTTGAGTTGCAAGCTATTGGTCGGCCACTAAAGTCTTTTTTGGTATGCTATTTAACTAGCCAACTAACTTGCAACTGAATTCTCTAAAATTAGCACGCCATTTTTTGAACTGTTGTCTGCATTTGTGTCCTTCTAATTAATCCATCGATGCTTGGTGCAGGTTGTTATATCTTGGGCATGTCTGTTTGTGTTTGTGGCTTTAAAGCTCAACTTCATCGACTGGTCTACACTGCTTGTATTCAGTGCAGCCCTTTTATCTGGCCGGATGCTTGCCCCGTTCAGCCGTGGAGTGCTTTCGGAGATGCAGCGTTCCATCGAAGCCAGCCTTAGAAACATCAGTTGGTCGGAGCATGTCGTTCCCATCTTGAGCGATTTAATAGAAGTTCTTCCAGACCTGGTTAACCCGATCGTTTATTCTATTACAGGTTGACAACTCAACGTGGTAGTGAAAAACTCAAAACTTCTTAAGCAAGTCTTCCCAGGGATGATGGATAGGCTTCTGTGTATACCCATGCGGCAAAAGGAAAAAAAACCCTGGACCGACCCCATCGTCTCCACCCCGTAGTATGAAATGAAAATTGTGAATCCACAAGCTCAGTATGAAGTGAATTAATTCGATGAGGATACGTCTTCCTTATCATGCCATGTCCCTAGTTGGAGAGAACTATTACAAAGTAAATTTTCATTTTTTTTAAGTGGACATCCATTTCACTTGTACAATTTTTCTCATTGACTTGCTTTTAGTCCTCCATACTTTTTTCTTTGCCTTGTTTAACAAGCCTAAAAATGTAGAAAATACATGTATGAAACTATGAATGTAAATATGATTGATATCTTTATATAATCATTGAAAGACCATTTTTGCGAGAAAAAAAAAACGACTAAATCAAGTGTTGTTTGGTCATCTAATCCGACGATTTTGGTAATAAGTTTATTTTTTAATTGAACAATTTATTCATTTGAGATGAACTTCCTTTAATTTAGAAGAAATATTGACAAAATATAATTTTAAAACAATAATTTTAAAAAATAAACGGTTGAGATTGAATAAATATTTGAGAAGATTAAACGACTGAGATTGAATAAACTACTCTAAGTGGCCTAGTGGATCAACGTCCAGATTGAGAATTCTCATACTCGCGTTCAATTCACGGCCTTGTCAAAGTGGCGTCAAAAGACTGTACTGCAATGCACAGTTAGAGCATTACACATGTGACGTAGAGATTAAGGTAAAAAAAAAAACTTGGTGGGAAAAGTTGTTGGCGGTTAGTGTTGGTGTTTATTATTGAGCGTGTTTGGAACACATGGTTCAAACTAGAAGTAGCCTGAAACGAACGGAGCATTTTGTTATCCACCAGTTCAGTCTGAGTCCAGACCTCTGCTCTCTGATTTTGGATTCTGATATGTCAGCTTCTTGGCACACTCTCAGCAGCCTCACTGCTCTCTCCTTAACCTCAAAACGCCGTCGTTCAATTCTTTCATCACCACCATCAACTTCAACCTCTCAGCCTCTCACACTTGCTCGCTCTTCCCTCACCGGCTTCCGAAAAATTTCCACGCAGCCTAAGCAACCCCAAACCGACCCTCCAAAGAAAAACGACGTCGTCCCACGGAAGAACCACCAAGACGAAGACGAAGACCACGCAATTTCGAAAATTCCAGTCCCCAGGCAGAAGTACATCCCCGTCTCCAAGTCCGACCTGCTAGACGGCGTCGTTTCGAATTTGTTCCGAGACCAAAACGAAAACGAAAACGACGACGACGATGATGATTTGCAGCAGTTTCTTCTTCTCTCATCGTAAGTATGCATAATCGAGCTTGGTGATTGAGCGAGCAACAAATGAATTAAACTTCGAAGCTTTTTGATTGATTGATTTTGGCAGGTGCTTGGATTCGATTCTTCACGCTGAGCACAAGAGGATTCTCGAGGAAATGCGAGCCGATTATTCGGATTCCAACTCCACGGAGCACAAGCAAGGGATTCAGGAGCTCAGTGAAGAAGCAGTGGCTAATGGGCCGGGCTCGGATTCTAAGGGAATCAGTGGAATTGATGGACATGTGAATGAAGAAACTGAAGCCGAAAACCCGATTCCGTTCGATTATGTAGAGGGATTGAGGAAACTCTTGGGTTCTTCAGCTAAGGATGTCAAAAGGTATAGCATTTGGCACCATTACACTCTGTTTATTCACTTGTGTTACTAACCAATTCTGCAAGCTAATGCCAAACTCATCACAGCCAAGTATGGAGTATAATTTGCTTCACATGTAACTATTAAACAGAAATACTAGTTTTCAAAAATGGTACTCCATACTTCATACTTGGCTGTGATGAGTTTGCTTCACATGTCATGTTATGAAGTTAACTGTTTTAGAGAAATAGGAAAAAAAAAAGGTACTATTTCGGTTTCAAATTCTGCTCTACAATGTCAGTTAAGGTAATAGTTTGATGAGATTGAATGATGGTTTTGGCAAGTTTTTAGGAGGCTTCGAGGATGTATCTTCCTCATTTATTATCAATTGCTCTGCTCATGATATTGAAACCTTTGAAAATCTATGTAGAGTTGCTGTTGCCACTCGTTTCCAGCGCTCTTTCATGCAGCTTCTTTATGACGCTCAGTTTGAAGAACTGTCAGTAAGGGATTTAATGCTCACATCTGCATTGAACACAGATTATCTCCTTACTTTGCCGGTATATGTTGACTGGAAGAGGGCGTCTGAGTCCAATGCAATAATATACAGGTGATACTAGTGTTTAAAGCTCAATGCTCCATTTTCATCCTATGTTAACATACTTTGACAATATTTCCAAGCTGAACCCTGAAGCTGTGATACCCAATTTACTTTAAAAAAAAAAACATGGATGTTTCTGGTTAGTACCAATGAAGGATCATTGATGAAGTGATTTGGTCATGCATTGTGTGCTAAACAGCCTAAACTTTCCATTCTGAAGATAGTGAACGTGCAAAATATTGATTCCACATACCATTTCATCTGACAGGCGGGGATATGCAACTGAAAGGCAGAAGGGCCTACTACTTGTTGAAAAACTGGACTACATACAGTCCAAACTTCTACGAGGAATATTCTTCATCGTATCAAAACCTTTGGGGGAAATTGGGAGCTGGATAACTGAGGTCATTGTCTTTTACAGAACCATGGCGGCCTTCTCATGAGGGAGCATCCAGTCTTTTTATACATAATTTGACATGTTGTTTGTTTCTTGCTTTAGGACAGTCATTGAATATTGCTTTTCAGACACCAGAAGTACAAGTTTGGACTGAGAAAATGAAAATTTGGCTCAAGGAACTGTCTGTTATTCAACAAGCATTTGGTACTAACGAACAAACTTCTGATGATCTGCTGGGGGTAGATCAACTATCAGATAGGGACCTTCCAATATGGCTGGCAGCACAGAGAGCTGTATCTCGTTATGAAGGAATTTTATCCCCCGTTGGACCCCGTGGAAGGCTCTTAAGGAAGTTGCTTTCATGGATTGGACTTATTTCCCCACCAGAAACACCATTTGAGCTTGATGGTGATGCTAATGCTTCTGATCCTTATGCAAGGTTTTCCCAATACACTTTTGTATTCACATATCATCATCTGGGATTTCTTTACTGTTTTCCTCTATTTAGGAAAAAGTATTGAACTTAAATGAAATCAGTACCAAATATCGATCGTCTTCACCAAAAATGAGTTTCAATATTTATGATCCTATAAACCTTAATTTTCCTCTTTTAAGTTAATTCTCCCATTTGTAAGCAAAGACTGTTTCACGATGAAGTTAGAGGTTGAGTGATCAAAACACAGAAACTAATTGATGTTTTCTCCATTGGTTTTCCTGCTATTCTAAACATGGATATTATAGACTGGAACCTTATCATTGTGATCTTATGCTAGTATTTTTTTGTCCAGCCCCATTTTCTTATCAAGGATATCACTTAGTGACATATGGAGACCTGCTACATGGAAATACTGTGAAAATGATATTTGGAAAGTGTTAACAAACTTCCGTTTCCATTCTTTTCTCAAAGTCAATCCTCCAGGTATTCCTCAATTTATTTCTACTTCCTTACTTTCTTTTTTTGTGTTTGCAAGCCTTCTAGGATGATTAATATTTTTCTTCTGTTGTAGATATTTAAGTTACAAGATGATGGTGATAGTATTTCTTGTTTTTGCAAACTAGGAGGCAGCATTTCAAGAATTGATTTTGCTTTATACCAAAGAAGTAGATGACAGGAACACTGAAGATAGTGCTTCGGTTCCATCGTTGCAGTTAAAGATTTACGAGAGAATCCCTATTCCGGATCTACCAGTAAATAATTCTGTCTCAATTTTAACCCTCATCCAATGTAATTGTCATTGCTTTAGTGTATCAGTTTCAAAGTTACACTGTATTTCCTTTAGTGTGTGCCCATGAATATTCTTATGATTTTTTTGTAGGTCATCTTTCCCCACAAAAAGCTCTCTTTCCGTATCATAGACACGGTATGTAGATCTTTGTTACATGCTGATAATTGTTTAGGTAAATGCGTGCAGCACTTATAATGATTTTCTCTGATTCTTATCTGTTGTTATTAACTAGATATTATATTATTGCTAAAAAAAATAACTAGATATTATATTATTATACTAGTAATTAACAGAAGCAGTCTATTCTCTAATTCCGCCTCCCTCCTTTCTTATGTCCATGTCTTGAAAGACCTAGATCACGGCTTTTAAGTTAAAGGCTACAGGAGGATAAGTTAAGAACTATAATTGAATAAGTAACTTCGACATGCGTTTTTAACTCCAGTTTGCATTGAAACTAATATTTGTTACTACAGTAGCTAGTCTGTGCCTTATGATGGGCCAGACATGTATACATGGAGGTACATCAATTTCTTTTACAGAAACAATTTGTAATTCTAGATGTCTCTGATTTTATTAGGTACTATTGTGACTATGCCAAGAGACTAGGTAGCCTAGGTACAAGTGCCTGTTCAGCCTGTAAAACTCTTGTAGTGGTCAGTAGATGTCTCAACTCTCAACTACTTACTGTAAGAGTTAAGGACAGGCATACAATTTAATGATCAACTTCATCATGTCAGCCTTCTGTATCCAATTAATTATTATTTAGTCAGTTACCAACCAACATATATTAGAAAATGGATGAATGCACTCTGCAGTTCTTTTTATTTTTTATTGAATTATTTCTTATAATAATTTCAACTATCTATGCACATCAACATATGAATTATATCATTTAAGGGTGTTCCAGTACCCCCTTCCCCCTTTGCAGTCAAATGCCAACTTCGTTCTTGTAGAGTAACTGAATTCTAGTCACTCTGCTTAGCATATATTATGATTGACAATTCAAGGGAAAACAAGTAGGATAATGCTAATTATTGCGTAAAGTCCTTTCAAATCTTCAGCCTCATGGCCATATACTGTTGATTTTCAGGTGCGCTTGGACATTGCCTCAATATTGGCGCTTTCGGCATACTTCATAAACTACAAATTTGTTAATGTCTTATCTTCGCCGTATGCACTCTCTCTCTCTCTCTCTCTCTCTCTCTCACACACACACACACACACACACATAATAAGATGTCCATTAATTTTATTTTGAAAATGAACAATGAAAGCATAGTCTACTCTCTCCCTTATTTTTGGGTCAAACCATCACGGTTTCCAGAGCATAAAATTATCTTTTGGGTGGCATGTTCCTCCGTTTCAGGGTACTTTCTGCGTGTTTTTTAGGCCTATTATTTCACCTAGATTCACCTTTGTTTGACACATGTTTCTACTGAGAGTGATTCTTTCAGTGTCCTCACTTTCAAGTTTAGCTTCTCTTGAAAATTGTTATTAAGTTTTCTTCTTCAATCTTATAACAGGTCAGCAGTACTTCTTGATGTGGTTGCTATCAGTGCTCTTGTAATATATATCTCCCGTGTAGTTCTGGGATACAAACAGACCTGGGATAGGTATCAAGTGAGTCAACTTCATTTTTTCTATCCAGATTTTATAAACGTATTCTTGTTTTAGTTTGAGGCTTTTAAGTGATCTCATAGTGCAGCCTTTCATTACAGCTTTTGGTCAACAAGTCGCTTTATGAGAAAACCTTAGCAAGTGGATTTGGCTCAGTTCATTTTCTTCTGGATGCTTCTGAACAGCAACAAGTGAGGCACTGTTTCATTTACTTGACTTCGCTAGATATGTATAGATAAGGGTAAACATTTTATTTTCTGTGAGTTCAATGGGTTTAACACAATTAAAGAACCTTCTTAATTTTAAATTAAAAGAGATAAAAATGCTAAAAGCATTATTTTTCATCTCTAAATTACACCAGAAGAAATAGTTTTAGTTAGTTGTCTCATTTGGTTAGCCTTCCTAGTAATTTGATTAGTTTTCCCAGTATATGGTTGATTACATGTTATGTTAGGTCCATAGTGTGGTGTCACTTTCACTCCCTGACATCTCCAATGCCCAAATCGTACTCATAAATTAGTCCCCCTGATTGGCAAAATCATATCTATGTTTCCTCTGAATATAATTCAGTCGGACATCTGAAGAGGAAATACATCAGTTTATCACATTTTTCTAATTTTCAATTTATGCAATCTACATGAAAAATTTTGTTGCATTGAAAAACATTTGTATATATCCCCCGAGAGAGCGTAATTTTTTTCTTCTTAAAGGTATGAGATTGTTGTAAAATTGCTTGGCCGAATCTGAGTTGTGCAAATAACTGTTTTTAAGATGGGATGTTTTTACTTCCTCTTTTGTTGTTTACTTTGTAATTAATTTCTTTATCTTTTCCTTTTGGTCAAAAGTACTTATAATTTTGGTTCCAAGATTTAACTACTATTTCTTTTTTGTTCCCAATATGCAGTACAAGGAAGCCATTTTGGCCTATACAATCCTTCTCAAAGCTAAGGAGGGAAAGGTTTGATCTCCTGGTTACTTTGAACCGTTTTAGTATCTCATAATAGGAGTTTAAAATGCTGCATATTATGCCTGTTTAGAAGTAGAAGGAGCTCTGTATCACGATCTTCATTCATTACATTGAGTTTTTATGCCTACTGCTTATTACCCTTGTATAAATTTAGTATTTTTTTGGAAGTATATACTACTTGTTTCTCTTACTTCCATCGAGTAACCAACAAATATAATCAGTGATAAGAATAGCAAGAACCAGGAGAAGGTCGAGACTGATGAACCCAAGTTTCATTTTAAGAACTAATGTATTTTTTGTTGTCATATTCATCGTAGAAGAATATGATCCTAAGTTCCTAACTGATTTTTTTTCTACTTTATCCACTAATGTTTCATAAGCACCATGTAACAGCTGAGCTTGATCATAATTATGAATTAGAAGTCCCGAAAGAAAGAGTCTGACAAGCATTTATGCTTAGGAAGTTAGGAGTCTTAAAAAAATTCTGTAAAAAGAAAAAACTTGCTTCTAAGATGCATGGAGCAGAGTGGTCACCTCATTTCTGAGGGTTTTAGAGGCCTGGTATCTGGGTCAACATATCATTTCTTGAACTGTTAAACATGCCATGAAAAATGTAGTCTGTCCCTCCCTTTCAGCATTTTGTCAGCTGCATATCACCAAGACGTTTAATTTATGACTGCAGTTTACAAGTCGCCAGAGTGTTGGAGACAAATGCGAAAGATTTATGTATGATGTGTTTAAAGTAAAGGTAAGAACCAAAGTCTTTTTACTGGCAATTTGACTATGTGTAGGGATTAGAGCCATGGCTGCCTGTGGATACATGCTTTTAGTGACTGTTGGTTTAACCTCATGCAGGTTGAAATGCCAGTTGACAAGGCAATTGCTACATTATTAAGACTGGGCCTTGCTACAGAAACAAGTGTTGATGGAAGAATTACTTTGCAGGCTATTTCCTGTTCCAATGCATATGATTCCCTTCGAGAACGTTGGAATAGTTTACTTGGTCAAGATTGATTATCGTCCAGCTTCTGCCATATAAATCACCACGTATGATTCTCAATAGTCATGAGCAATTTAATTGTATATCTTTTTTTTTTGTTTAAAGAAAAGAATGAGTACATACGGCACTTGAAGAAGCCTAAGAGAAAGAAGCTAAGCCAAATTATTAAGCAACGTACCGTGAGTATAGCCAAATTACCAATAGAAGCCATGGATCGGGATCATCAGAAAAGCACGCTCGTCTGTTACTTTAGTTCACGAATTCTTATTTGTTATTTTAGTTCAACTCCTCCAGAGTATCACTTCTTTATTTCTAATGTTCTTGGCTTCTTGCTTATCGTACCAGGTACATGCATGAAGGATTGGGTTCAGATTGCAGATATCCTTCATCTCGAACTCTCTGTTTTGCTTCCAAAAAAGAGAGGAAATTGCTGGTTTTTGCTTCAAGACTGCTTTGTCCTTTTTTTTTTTAATAATATCTTTTTCATGAAACAAAGAATTGCGAAAAAAGTCCAAAACTTTCTGGGTGGATCACCACTGTCTTACTGCCCAAGAGTAAGACATGAAACATCTCAGACCAAAGAAAAAAAATAGACAAGAAACACATGACCAAAACTGCCGGATGCGTTTCATTTCACCCACTTTAGTGATGTGTATGGGATAAAAGTTAAAACAATTCCGCCCATTGTTCAGTTGTTCCCTGAATTTCCGAATAGCAATAATAAAATCACAAAGCCATTTCATTCCATAGTTGGCAAGAATATACAATTCCTTAAAACCATCTTGTTAATTCCAAGCAAACTAAATGATAGTATTCATTTGTATCTTTAGGGGCATTGGTTCCAACAATGTGCAACAATAGATTCACAGCATTTGCCAATTGATTGAAGAAAGTGTAAAATATGCTCATACATCGTAGTTGGCACAAGTACATTCTAGAGTCTCGCTATGAGTACATGTAAACGAGATCAAATGGCAACCCTTGAAAGCATTTAACCTAAGCCCTTCATAGTTGGTACAAATGCCTTCCACAGTCTAGCTTTTAGAACAAGTAAAAGAGACCAGATGATGACACTTACAAGCATTTAACCACCTCAATCCCCACTTCCAAGCCACTGCTCAAACCACTGAGTGATTAGTATTTGCCCAACTACCACAGGATAACTCAAATCCCCCTCACGAATTTAAAAGTTAATTAAATTAATAAGAACCAAACACAAGAAGTACAATCATTCAACATCGCTGATGAATGCACAAGCCACAGTAAGTTACAAAAATCCCAAACACTGTTTGAGAGGTTACTATGGCTACGAGGCTGAAACAACTATAAAACCTAGAAGCAGTGTCTTATAATTGGCAGCATTTCTGTGAAAAACTCAGACTGGTATGCAGTTTTCATCTCCTATTTCGTTTCAAAACCTTACAATGAAAGCTTCACGCTTCACAAGAAAACACCGAAATACAAACCAGCGAATGATACCAATAAAACTTCTTAGTTCACAATTCAGACTCAAACCTATCAGTACACTAAGTAAGCAAAGCAAAAGCAATAAGCATTGGTTCCAGCTCTGTTCATAATAGAACGTTGAAACCCAAACTTCCAAATCAATCATTGCAAAACCCAAACTCACTAATCAATGATTTCAATGCATAGTAAGAGAAAAATCAGGGTGTCTAAAACCCTAACCCTCACCAAAATAGAAAGATTATATGTTTCAACAGCAAGCAACCAGCATAGCAATTCGACACAATAGAAATCCCCAATGCATTATCAGCAGCATAATCAATAACCAATATACGAAAAGTACTTGGAGCCAAAATAATAGAGAGAGATAATATCAGAATATGATAGCACTGAATAATTAATAACAACACAAAATTTTAGTCTCAGGTTTAAGATCCAAAATAAAAGTTGCAGAAGAAAACACATTAAACACCGAAACGAACTAGTATTATAACCAACCACGAGAAAATCAGTCCACATTCTGCATGATGTCCTCGGCCGTGAACTTGGTGCCCTTGTCCTTGTCAGCGGCGGCGCGACCCTTGGCCTTGCGGTCGAGAAGCGACTTGCGGTCCTTGTCGAGCCTGAGCTTGCTGATGACCACCTTGGAGGGGTTGATGCCGACGTTGACCGTTGACCCGTTCACCTTCTCCCTGGTGATGCGCTCGATGTGGATGACCCACTTGCGGCGGTAGACCTGGACCACCTTGCCCTCGCGGCCCTTGTAGGTTCCCCGGACCACCTGGACCTCGTCGTCCTTGCGGACCGGCATGGACCGGACGCTGTACTTGGATCGGAGGTCCGACGAGAGAGGAGCGCTCATCAGGATGCGGCGGACGCTCGACGGCGCAGTGAAGTGAGCCTTGCGGCTCTTGCGGCGAGAGCTCGACACGCGGGGGTTCCTCTTCATCTTCGCGGCTCTGCTAGGGTTTGGTGGCTACTCTCTCTGTGTGTGTGGAGACGGCAAATGAGAGGGTGATGTTGCGATTAGGGTTTTATAGCTAACCTTTATAAAGAGAGAAGCTGTGGGGTTTTGAACTAGGGCTTCTGTTTGGTACGGAAAATGGGCCGTTTAAATATAATGGCCCAACGTATACCATAACCCATTTGGTAGTCCCTCTATATATTCTTTTTCAGAGGAATTACTATGCTTAATTACACTTCTGTTGTTCATGAAGTCTCGGATTTGGTTATCAACTATTATATATATATGAGACTAATTTTCCTTTTTGGTGGATTTATATTTGCATTTTGATAAATAATATGGGTGTGTCAGTGTGTGTGCACGCTGATAATTTATTATTAAGGATACATTCCCTTGAATATATACTAGGCCGGTGCAGTAACCAACCTATCATGACCCAAATGTGAGTGTTTAGACACTAAACAATGTCTCGCCAAAGCTCGTCAATTCTCAAACAAATAAATAAATAAAAATAAAATACTTCATTTTTTTGAACACTAGGAATGTACTGATGACTTTTTCTCAGTTCGTTATACACTCTTTGTTCCTCATAGTTCTAGTCCAGGTATGATGATTTATAGTTGCCAACCAGCAGGGACGGAGCTAGAATTGTATGAGGGGGGCCAATATATAACAATAAGTTTGAAAGTTGAAGGATCGAAACCTGGGGGGGGCCAATATATTAGAATTAAGCTGTAAATTCAGTTTTCAAGCCTTTGCACAAGCCATATTAAGGCTATTAGATAAAATGATGGGGGGGGGCCAAGGCCACCTAAGGCCATAAGGTAGCTCCGTCCCTGCCAACCAGTACCATGATCTAAAAATATTAACGTAAAGCAAAAAAGGAAGGAATCATGGTGGCCTCCGGTTTGAATTCTTGTGTACTTTCACTGCATTTACTAGTGTTTGAATACAATCAGTCTACACTCTATACATGGATTAATCGAGTCATTATCCGAAATCAAGCAGCGTGAATTGAGGTTTGAGTCGAATGGTGTGCTATATAGAATCAATCAGGGGATGCATAACAAAGCGGCAGCAGGGTTGAGAACTGTAGCTGGTAATAAATCATATTTGTTGATCTACCTGCAGATACTCCAAATGCTGTCTCACTCTCTCGTCAGGTGACCTAGCACGCAATGAGAGAGATAAACACATAAGGTGTATACAGCCGTGGCACCTAGGTTTTACTCCACCCAAAGAGTCCCATGTCTTTCCAAGCTCTTTTCCACGTGCAAGTACCAGTCACCGGTAAATGGTACTCCGGTGGTTGAGCTTTATAACTCCAGTGGTTGAGCTTTAGTGAAAACAAAAACTCCTCCTCCACCAACGGCACGCCCCAAAAGCATATTAGCATCCAAGTAAGAAAGGTAATAGAGTCCTCCGACTGATTGCCTACAGTTTCAAGCAAGTTTTATCACACACATGCATATACATCTAGGAAGCCTATTAACTATACTATGTTAAATATGGTAAAAAAAAATGATATACCTTCCTGTTCCTGGATCACTAACAGGAATTTGAGCTTTGAAAGTACGGAGGAACTGCAAGATCTGCACACGAGCATTCATTTATGTTATAGTTAATTAGTTATCCTCATGTCCAATAGAGTAACACTAAAGTGAGAAGGTATTTTACCTGTAAACTTAAAAATGATCGTGGCAGTATTGCTGGAGCTATAACGGCCTGCAGCTCTTCACCAATTTTGATATTCTGAACACTAATCTGCCAAAGATAATGTGTCGGCTTCAGGTGAATTTTAAGAACACATCAAGAAGTTTACCACGTAGTGATTGAACTGATAAGGACTAATTCGTTTTCAGGTCCAATGATATGGCTAATATCAAAAATACAAAGTTGAGAAGACAATCATAAGCCACCCCCGGCTCAACTAAGAAGGACTAATTGGTGTTCAGGTCCAATGATATATTATAGGCCTCTAACCAATGATTGCATATAAATGAAAGCACAAACGTAGGTTTCTAAGCCACTATCTTTTATGGGCATGGGGTGAACTAAAGACTTAACAACATTGGTATAAACATTATCAGTTGAATAGGTTGTGGTTGAATTCCTTTAAGAGTGTTCTCTTTGGCAGTGCAACCAATATAAGAGGAACAATGACATTAATTGAGCTCCCATGCCTTGAATTCCATATGGTATAAGATATGAAGGAAAACTGACCTCTTCAAACCGAAGATAGATGTTACGCACAGAAACAACAGAAAACTTGGCAGAAACTAACAATGTAGCACCATCTTCTTCCTGCAGGTTGCATAGACCCCATGGTATCAACACACATTTACAGAAACTAAGAGAACTCAGATCTTCTATACTAGCAGTCTAGATTTAAGCACATTCAAATCAAACAGTCTGATCTTATCCAGAATTTCTTTAGCTGATTATTACTTAGTACTTATGTTTTGAATCACAAACAACTCAGACGTGATTTGCATTGACATCCTAATGTATAGCTATTACCTAAAATAACATTAACTCAAGCCATACAGAATACAACGAAATCACAATAAGAAACGTAGTTACAAACAAATCACCTTACTTGAGATACTCTATCACACCCCGAAAGAACAAAGAAGCCAAATATTCTAACTCACTTACTTCAAAATCCAAAGAGCATGTAGTTTTGTTATCCTACACTAACTTTCGAGTGTAGCAGCGGAAAAGTTACCTCTAACAAGGGTGGAACACTCCATCTGACAACATTACGGATTATACCCCCGTTGGACCGGTCTTTGCATTCAAATTTTTGAAATATCTGCCCAACCTATCTTGACAATCATGCAGAAATAGTAAAGAGACTTGAAGGATAGCAAAAGTAATAAATAACTATTAAGAGGGAAAATAAACATATAACAGCAAATCCAGAAGTTGACATACTAAGTTTGTGTATATGAACAAATTAGCAATGGAGAGATGTAAGCCTTTTTAAGCAGAAAAAGCTTAACATCAATTACCTTCATTATGAGCAAAGGAGGAGGATGAATTAGGCAATTGAAGCACCACATCCAAGCAGAGAAAACAATAAAAAGAGGATCAAAGGTTGAGTGGTTTTAGCAGAAAAAAAAAATTAGCCTTTTTGTCCTTCAGTAAAAAGACCAAATGACACTCATTGTTTATACCTGAAAGAAAGATACCCTTGCAGCTGCTTCCAGAAGAACTAGAACATCGGGAGCAGAAGTGTATTGCAAGCGCCACGTCCCATCCAATTTCACCAAGTCTAAGGGTGCACCCTTGTTATACCCCTCTACAGTCACCTGCCAGTCTTTTACACAAGTTATTATAAAACAATCTCACTCATTAAGTCATTATGAACTAGCACCACTTTTTCCCATCAAACTAACACACTCCTAATGTCTCCGAATGTACATTAAAGCAATTTCATGCACAAGGTTACTCAACGGAAAAGACATCATACCAGAGCCTCCTCTATAGAAGAGCGTTGATCGTCGGTTGTAACAAGTCCCCTTTGGGTGTCTTGGACAGCCCTCAGAAGCTCATGTTTTCTGCTCTCTACCTCAAACTGCACTGTCTGGAACCCAAACAATGTCAATTTTCATAATGAAAAAATGAAGCAAAAGAAATTTAAAAAAGGGGCAGAACTAAGAATGATAACCTGGGCTGTTTTGGTAGCAACAACTGCCAAACATGGAAACAATTTCCGAGTGGACAACTTTTTGGTGCCAATTAACATTGAGCTAAAAGGCTTCATCCTATCGACACCTCTTGTTACATTTGAAGCGAACAACGGAGACGCCAGCGCCATAAGTGATATATACAAATTTAGCTTATGACCTACAAGTAAAGTCCATTTCATATAGACAAGATAATAATGAGTTCCCATAGAAACCTCAATTTGCAAAAGGACCATTTCTATTCAGTAATTCAATCAATCAGCAAACTTAACAGCACAAATTGAACAACAATAACAGATGAAAATACAATATCGAATAAACACTAATGATGAGCACAGAAATATATACAGCAGCTCAAAATGAATAGGGGTAACTACTACCAAGAACTAGGATTTGAGAATGAATTACATAATAGTGAAATCCATAATACTTCATAATTAGAATTCCAGCAAAGCTATTGATTTCAAGTGAGATAAAAGAATAAGCAACAGAATACCTGGTAAGAGTTCACTGTCTTCTGTGACCTTCTGTTTCACAGTTTGGCCAAGACTGAAACTTTTTATCAAGTTCGAAACTTTGTAGTGGCAGTTGAGAAGGGTCGTTCAATTTTAACTGCGAGTCTGTGATAGAAAGGTGCCGCTGAATCTCATCCGTTAATTTTTCATCCAAACAAAAAATGGTAAAAAAGTAAAAAACCCATTAGAATTTTTCACTGTAACTACAAGAACATGGGCATGAAGAAGATGATGGAACTGGACCTGTGAAATTTATTGCCAAAAAAATGGACCTGTGAAATTGTGATGTTTAGCCCCATGCCCCCCTACTACCCAATAGCCATAATTATGGAGCTGTGATCTTATCATTTGGCATATTCCATTTTTGGGCCTCAAAAAGTAATAACTCAGTGGACCAATTAACAATAGTATCTTCCTGGTTTTGGAAATGCTTTATTTTATTTGAGTTTTAGGTTTTTTGCGCTATATACGTGAAGAAAAATAAATGATGATAAAGACAATGAGGACAAGATACACCACACCTAAGCATGTGCCACCACCACAAATAGTCTTGGTCCAGCTCTTAAATAATAAATACCCTACATCACCAATCTTATTATAAAACTGAGATATTGAAATATCTCATACAGGGGTTGAAATTTCCCATTTCACTTGCAACTTCATGTAGCATAGTCAAACTTAGGCTACATTCAACTATTTTTTCTTGATACATTGAAATGGTTTTCACTTTTTACATCCATAATGCTAAGTAAATTATTGACATCTGGATTGCCTCTTCGACCAACTTCGAAACATTGTAATTCATATTTTTCTCCTCTTATGTTGACTATTTTAATAAGCTAATTATACACACAAATACGTGCTTGTGTACGAAATTTTTGGTTATAAACTTACGACCTTACGTTGACATTGAAATTTTTCTTATGCTCATAATCTAATTCTCCCAAATAAATTTTGAAAATAGAGAAAATGAAGAGCCTAAAATTGACTGGATATTTTAAATTGTTGTAAATAACCATATAAAGATAAAATTATTACTTCAAAATTTGATGGGTGTAGGTTGTAATGAGTAGACAATTGGGGGTAAAGTAGAAGAGTTAAAATTCTTTCTTACATTTTTTTCATTTAATTTTACCAAGGAATTAAGAGTAAAAAAACAAAAGTAGAAAACACACTTGGAAGTTATAACTCAGGACTGGTCAGCCAAACATGGAGAGTCCAGTACAGTACAGAAAAGACCTTCTTTCGCGGAAGCATCCCAGGTCGTGCACGTGGCAATTGGATATAGGGCCTATACTAGACCCGATCTCATTAAATCTGCCAAAGTGGTGGACCCTGATTACGTGGCGAATTCTAACCGGACCACGAGTAGCTAGAAGAAATACAGTCACCCGCATTGGATCATTCTACTACTCCCTCACCATTATAGAATCCCATACTAACAATCATAACCAGTCCGTGTCCTCTCAGAGCTGTTCTCTTTTTATCTTACGCTCTCGCTCTCGCTCTCGCTCTGTAAATCTTTCTCCGTGAATTTTCTCTCTATAATTCGGTCGGAACCCTAGGGTTTTGGTCGAGCTCTGTATCTCAGATCTCGAATTTTCACTCCGATCCGTGCCCAAAATGCCGGCGGTGTACGGTTCCCGATTGACCACATTCGAGGACTCCGAGAAGGAGAGCGAGTATGGATACGTCCGCAAGGTACGTGGCGAACTACCTTACTCGAAATAAATGGATCAGATTTGTTTTTGTTCAATTTTGAATTCCATTTTTCAATTTGATCTGTTATCTGTGTTGCTGATGGTGAATTTTGAAGTGATTGGATCAGTGCTCTGTTAATGCCAATTCTGTAACTTTTGCGATTTCGGTTGGATGAAATGGTTCGGTTCTGTTTAATCGATCCTAGTAGTGACATTTCTGTGTTCATTGTGATCAGTATGCTAATTGCTTTATGAATTGATCGAAATTGAGTGCTTTGATTAATTGGAGTTGTAAATCTAATATGAAATGGTACGGTAATACTTCACGTGATTCATTGAGTGCTTTTTGTTCGTTGGAGCAGCAAAAGTTGAGTGCTTCTTTGGATCCTTCTATACAGTCACGTAACGTGGCTCTTCAATTTTCTCTCTCTTTTTTTTTTTTTAGGTTTGTTGATCTGATTTGCGTGGATTTGTGGTGGTAAATATGAAATGATCCGATTATGTTGTTAATGCATGTATAATCTGGTAGATTGATTATGTTTGTTATGTTTAATAGAGAAATTGTTTTTGGTGTTGTGTAAGTTACTATTGGCTAATTGGATTTAGCAAATATGTTGACAGGTCTCAGGACCAGTCGTCGTTGCAGATGGCATGGCTGGGGCTGCCATGTATGAGCTGGTTCGTGTTGGACATGATAATTTGATTGGTGAAATTATTCGATTAGAAGGAGATTCTGCCACAATCCAAGGTTAATTGCTTCTTCAGAATTTATGCTTTCTCGTTTCATTCCTATTTATGTTTTGCTTATCTCATTTCACTAAAAATCACTAATATTAATGTCTTTAGTTTAATCATAGTGTATTTTCTTTGCTTATTTCAGTTTACGAGGAAACAGCTGGGTTGATGGTGAATGATCCTGTTCTACGTACGCGCAAGGTGTGTCTGCCATCTTGGTCCCTCTTTGTTTTTTACTTGGCTGTCACCGCCATCAGCTAATGCTCTTCATCTTCATCTTTCAGCCTTTATCAGTGGAGCTGGGACCTGGAATATTGGGAAATATTTTTGACGGAATCCAGGTTTGTTCTATCAGTACTTTGCAGCTACTTTTTTCCATATTGTTTTCAGTTTGGAACTAATATATAGTACTCGTGCTTTTAATTATCTTTTTGTGCAAAAACTTTAACAACTTTGGAAAAACTTTATTCACTGGAGCAATTTCTTATGCTTACCGCTCCTCTATTATTCTTTTGATCGTGGCAGAGGCCTTTGAAAACTATTGCAAAAAGATCTGGTGATGTCTATATCCCACGTGGTGTGTCTGTCCCAGCTCTTGACAAGGATATACTTTGGGAGTTTCAGCCTAAAAAAATAGGTAATCTAATGCAAATCTCCGTATCTGCTTAGAGGCCATAAATAAATTATTGTTTATATGGTTTATTTTATTTTGAAATTTTACTTCAACACCTGATGGCAGGTGAAGGTGACCATATAACTGGTGGAGACTTGTATGCTGTAAGTTTCGTAACATGAACTATTTTTTATGATGTACTTTCTGTAGTAAATTGTACTAAAGTCTGATCCTTTTCTTTTGAGTTGCACTCATGGGTTTTTATTTCATTGCAGACTGTCTTTGAGAATAGTCTGATGGAGCACCATGTTGCGCTTCCTCCTGATGCTATGGGAAAAGTTACTTTTGTCGCATCACCTGGTCAATATTCATTGAAGGTTTCACTATGACTTTTATATTTGCTCTTTCGATTTCCCTTTCTAGGACCATCATTATCAACCTGACAGCTACAAGACAATGGAACTCATTTTTGCATGAAAATATGGAATATAAAGAAAACTTGATTTACAATTTTTCTCTTGTTGGGCATATCCATATCCTGGATACATGCTTCTGTGAGGCATAACACATCCATCTTTATTCACACGTGTATATATATATATTTGTACATAAACTTGTGTCACTCATATAACAGCATATTATTTTTTGCTTCCTTCACTTACATTTTTTGTTTCTTGTTCAGATTTTTAAAATATCTAAAGCTTTTAATCTTAGAGTATGAACACTATGTTAAGTCATGGATGAATATTTTTAATTGTGTATTTCTTATATGCATTTGCAGGATACTGTATTGGAGCTTGAGTTTCAAGGTGTCAAAAAGCAATTCACTATGCTTCAGGTTCAAAACCCGTTTTGTGTTCTTGCTGAGCTTTCAGAGTGTTCTTTTTTGCTACAGTTGTTTGTTACTGCAAACTATATTTTATTTTGGTTTGCATGTTTGCAGAGTTGGCCTGTACGTACACCAAGGCCTGTCGCATCAAAGCTTGCTGCTGATACCCCTCTACTTACTGGGCAGGTAGATTGAATATTTATTCTATCGAATCTTATATCTTTTGGTTGTGTTGTTTCTGACGACTTTATTTTTGTGTCAGCGTGTTCTTGATGCCCTTTTCCCCTCTGTTCTTGGTGGCACTTGTGCCATTCCTGGAGCATTTGGTTGTGGAAAAACAGTTATTAGTCAAGCTCTTTCAAAGGTAAACATATTATTAAATTATTTGGCACTTACTGTTGTCATTTATACACTGGAAGTTGTTTCCTTATCTACTTAATGGGTGATATTTTGCCTGTGTGCAGTATTCTAACTCAGACACTGTAGTTTATGTTGGTTGTGGAGAACGAGGAAATGAAATGGCTGAGGTATGCTTTCATTATTAGATCCATTAGATGAATATATTGATTGTGTTGGTTTAATCCAGTCAAAAAATCTATGATTCAGGTTCTCATGGATTTTCCTCAATTGACAATGACTTTGCCTGATGGCCGTGAAGAATCCGTCATGAAGCGAACAACACTTGTCGCCAACACCTCTAACATGCCTGTGGCTGCTCGTGAAGCTTCAATCTATACCGGTAACCTTTAAGCTCTGTTCACAGAAGTTTCACTGATTTAATAACAACTTTATGGTAGAGGATGGGTGTTCTATCTGTATCGAAATTCTTGAGTACATTCCTCATCACCACCCACTATATATGCTTGCAAAATCATAGATATCAACTCTCCTCAAATAAGAGTTGAACTCTTCTATATAAATCTTCTTGCTTTATTACTTGCACTTGCTTAAATCTTGTTAAAAAGTAATTTCCTCTTGTAGATGTTACTGGTCTTCTGCAGTGAATGCGAGTCATTTTTTTTTGGGGGCATTGTTTTTAACATACGTCTTAAATGTTCAGGAATCACTATTGCTGAATACTTCAGAGATATGGGATACAATGTTAGTATGATGGCAGATTCAACATCTCGATGGGCAGAAGCATTGCGTGAAATTTCTGGGCGGCTGGTAAGTCTCTCTCCTATTTTTAATATATGCTGCAGGAAGGCTATTGGTATGATTCCTTTCCTTGACATGCTTTATAATTAGCCTTTCCATCCCTCTTTAATGATATTTGTCTTGATGTATATATCTTGCTTTTATACAGGCAGAAATGCCCGCAGATAGTGGCTATCCTGCTTATTTGGCAGCACGTTTAGCATCATTTTATGAACGTGCCGGTAAAGTAAAATGTCTTGGTGGACCTGAGCGTACTGGTAGTGTGACTATTGTTGGTGCTGTTTCACCCCCCGGAGGAGATTTCTCAGATCCTGTGACAGCTGCAACCCTCAGTATTGTCCAGGTATATTTTGCATTGTTATATTCATGCATGTAAAGTACAAACTAATATGCCTGGAAAATGTCTGCCCTATTAATTCATAAATGCAGCACATTGATGACTTTGAAATCAGCAAGAATAAACTTTTGATTTGATCAACCCATTGGGTATATTCGTCAGCCAAAACTTCAATTTTCTTAATTCACTTTTTTTTTTCAAAGATAATTTTATCAACTTACTTTTGTCCTTATAAATGATTTTTTTTATCCGTCTTTGCAGGTTTTCTGGGGTCTGGACAAGAAACTTGCTCAGAGAAAGCATTTCCCCTCTGTGAACTGGCTTATTTCCTACTCCAAGTACTCAACGGTGTGTTTATATGAACCACCCTGTTGGCCTCACTGATTGCCGTATATGCCCTTATGGTCGATTGTTTGACTTCTTTCTCTGTGTTCTTTGTAGGCATTAGAGTCTTTCTATGATCAATTTGATCCCGACTTCATCAACATCAGGACAAAGGCACGTGAGGTGTTGCAACGAGAAGATGATCTGAATGAAATTGTCCAAGTATGTTGTTTTTTGATTGTAGTGAATTACCATTTTTAGTTATTTAATTTAGTGTGCTCTTTTCTAGACCGAACTACAACATACTTTAAACTTTTAAAAGTAAGTGGAATTTGGGCATCTATATATATATGGTTGTCCTAAGTTCCACACAGTTCTTCTCTTTGAGTGATTTATAAGGAAAAGTAAAAAATAAAAGTTGAATATGCTTACCTTCATATGCCCATAACTGAAAGCCTGTGCATGTATGAGTTTCTTGCAGCTTGTAGGAAAGGATGCTTTAGCTGAAGGAGACAAGATCACCTTAGAAACTGCAAAGCTGTTGAGGGAGGATTATCTTGCACAGAATGCATTTACTCCGTAAGTTCTCAATCTAATCTTTTCTTTGATATCGTTTTGATTGGGACTGGTAGTCATCAATGATCTTTTGCGTGTTGCATGGGTGGACAGATATGATAAATTCTGCCCCTTCTACAAGTCTGTTTGGATGATGCGGAATATCATCCATTTCTTTAATTTGGCAAATCAGGTGAACTATTCTGTTCAAATCTTTTCTTATATGACCTGCCATTATGTTTGAAGATTTCATGTCTATGTAGGTGGAAAATTTTCTTTCCTGTTTAGAGCAAGGATAACAGTTTAATATTATCATTTCGCTGACTTCTTTCTGGGAACCAATCCCAGGAAGGTGCAAATATATTAGAAATGGTTAATTGGATGAGCAATGATTGTTGGTCCATTATTGATGTGGTGTGGTTCAATGTCTTCAGGCCGTAGAGAAAGCAGCTGGTATGGATGGTCAAAAGATCTCTTACAGCCTAATCAAGCACCGCATGGGAGATCTCTTTTACCGCCTAGTGTAAGTAACCTCATAATGCTGACCCATTTAATATTTTATGGTAAGCATGTCTTTAATCCCTTACTGGTGACATGCAGGTCTCAAAAATTTGAGGATCCGGCTGAAGGTGAAGAAACTCTTGTGGAAAAATTTAAGAAGCTACATGAAGACTTAACAAATGGTTTCCGAGCTCTCGAGGATGAAACTCGATGATTGAACATCTCAGAACTATGTTTTTTAGATGGTTAGAGCTGCTGTTATAAATTGCTTGGTGATGACAATTGGAGTTCCTGTGGTTTTTGTTGTGCATGAAGAAAGGCAGTGTTAGGTTTTTGTGACGCCATTTTTGCTATGCTCTAGTTGGGATGTGTAGTTATAATCTTTATTATTGTATTCCTGTCATTCCCTTCGGGTTTTTACCCAGAATAAGAGACTAGATTCCATTCCTTATTTATGTATCTAAGCAATAAGGCATTCAAGATTTTTCATTTTTGGTCTTTTGGTGGTTCCCGTTCGCCTCCTTCATCTTTGACTGAAAAATGAACCAAGTTGAAGGAGACTTGCCCTTGTGGTTAACAGAGAGAAAAACTAAAGAATGAAAGGGTTAATATCACATGTGGATTTTGAAGTTATACCCATGGAACATATTAGGGGACAAACTTTCAAGTTCAATGAGACAATGAGTAGCTCAGCTATTTGTTAACTACGTTAACTTCTGTCAATTTTTTGAGCCAAATTTGTGGTATCATTTGTTAAATTAACCCAAACAAAACAAACATGCCACCGTCAGGGCAATCTGAAAAGGAAATCCTTTTGTTTTTGCAGCCGTCGCATTGTCCCAGTTGCACCATTTGAGAATCAATTTGAATCACGGCTTGCATGTGATTGGTTTAAATATGATTAGCTTGATATACTTTATGTGCCATGGAGTACTCTTGCCTCCAAACTTAGACTTGGGTCAATTGATAGGGTGCAAATTATCGCTTTAGAAATCGAAACCGAAAAGAGAATCAACCATACTTCTTTGTTGTCCCTGGTAATTTATCCTCCACATACCAAGTAACTAGTTTTACTATCAAGATGGCAATATGAAAGAGGCATGAAAACTTCAGAAGGGCACTAAAACTGAAACATAAACGAGGACCTAACAAATGGTTTCCGTGCTCGAGTCTTGAAAATGAAACTTGACGATTGTACATCTCAGAAGTAGGTTTTTTACTTTTTTATAGAGTTTTTATATTTTGCTTATATCATCTTTTTTTCTCTCTTTTTCTCTTTCCCATCTAGGTGAGAAACTGAATTTAATGTCACCAATGTATTTTCTCATGTATGAATGATGGACATAAAGTGCGTTTGAAATATAATGTATGAATGATCTAGTTTTTAAATTAGTCACTTGTTAAATTCATATTGATTAAAATCATCAAAGTAATACACTCAAAAAAAAAAACAAAGGTTAATATCACAAACGATGCATGAAGTCCTCGGACACCAGATTTTCAAATCAATGGTATGTAAGGTGTTAAGAAACCCATATGAAGGAAGCACATGAAAACTTCAGAAGGGATTTAAAACTAAAACTTTCCAGTACTACGAAAACAAGGTGCAAATACAATATGTCTTAGCAATCTACTCATAGCCAAGCAAAAACTACCAGATACAATACAAAACATAAACTGATGTCCACTTGAACAAACCATACATATAGCACCGACATAATAACAAATGCAACAGTTTATATTTTGGCTTTCATATTCATACTTGGATGAATTAGCCTGGGCCAACTTTAGGAATGTCATAATGCTCACTCATGTTTGCCAGATACTGGTTGAAGTCTTGAATTCTGTCACGGTGTGATTTATTAGCTGTCTTGGCCAACCTATGCGTATCAATTTGCTCTCTCTGTTCTATATATCGTCTCTCTGCAGGCGTGAGATACTCATCATAACTAGCAGCCTTCCCATCCTCTCTTGATTTGTTGTCATCATTTATATCTTCCTCATCAGGATTGGTTGACTCTTCTGCACTTCCACCTACAGAAAATACCACATCGAATTAAACAACTCAAGACAAAAGGAATGCTATCTGGCATGAAAACGTCAAGACGAAAAAAAAAACAAAAAACAAAAATAAGCATTGAATTTGTTACTGGATTAGCTCTTGCATGGTACAAGACACTGCTTGCACATCACTATGACCAAATTAAAGAAATCAGTGTCATCGATTGTTGTTTTAAGTATTGCAGAAGTAATGGAGGCTACTGGTGATTGCAGCAGTATATTACACTCACAACCTCCAAGTGAATTTCAACAAAACTGAAAAAAAAAAAAAAAACCATCTCTTCAATTCTTAGGTAAACTACACACAAGAAAAATCTCTCTTCCACACACATATAGAGTTGCCGAAATATGAAATACATCAGAATATAAGATTACAACACTGCTCTCTTGTTTCCAAGTAGCACCTTGGGAAATAATTTGAATTTGGGCTTGCATGTGGTTAGTTTCCTTTGGTTTTGATACTTTGTCAGATATTTACAATACTGTTTTCCCAAAAACACATCAACTTTTGTTAGTGGATTTGCTCTTGCATAATGAGAAACACTGCCCCACTTTTCATTAATGACCAAACTAAAGAAATCAGTATCGATGGTTGTAAAATTAAGTATCGCAGTAGCAATGGAGGGTACTGATGATCGCAGAACTATATTCCACTCACAAACTCCACGTAAATTTCAACAAAAATGAAAAAAGAGCAGCTTACGGTTCCTAGTTATCACTTTCCTGAAGAAAAACTCCCTCTCACACACATAAAGGTGAAGAGACATAGAGTAAATTAAAATATCTAAGTTCTCTATGGTTCTCAATTAGCATACAATAGATATACGAAAGAAGACAGTTTAGTTAAGCTTAAAAAAAACTACTATCAACTTGAATCAACAGAAAAACCTACCAGCTGAGAGCTCCTTTTCTGTGACGAGAGATATTTGATCTTGATGTTTCTTATGTTTCTTTTTCTTCTTAATTCCCGCAGCCTTCACATCCAGAGCCTTTCCCTTAAGCTTCAGCTTCCCACCAACGACATTCTCGTATGCTGACATTTTTCCTGTCAATAAGAGATTAATCACAGACTTGAAATCATCAACGGACAAAGCATCATAGACAGGGTGAGCTTTCAAAATGCAGGTGGTCACAGGGCACCTATACACCCGCCCAAAAACCAAAATCTACCTATGACAAAAATGTTAAATTGATACAGATTATGCAGCTACCTAATAGTCCCATCTCAAACCTCCCAAAATGTTTGTCGCAGAACCCTCATTAACCAACATTGAGCTCAAAAACCCGATCCCCATCTCAATTGGGTTCGGAGCAAGAATCAATTTTACCCTTTACTTAAGGCCAATCGAATAAATGCTTAAATAATAATACCAATCTTTCAATTGACAACGCCAAATTTCAACCAGATTGGTACTGATACTAACACAACACAATCAATTCAAGGACGCCTATAGGACTCATGACCCTGTTCTTCCGTAACAAGTGGCAAACCAATACCTTTACAAAAGTAAATCTTCAAATCCCAGATATACATAACAAAACCCCAAACGAAATCACCATCCTCAGCTAGAAAAGCAGGAAAATTACCACAAATTCTCAGCTGAATACTAAGAAAGCGTATAGCAGGAACCCTAGGAACGCACCTCTTAGCTAAAGCAGGGGCTCACTTGCTTCGAAATTTAAGCAAAGACTCGTCCTTCAAGTTTTAACATTCCATGATCGAACCGCCCAATGAAATGTCTCAGATTCAATTTGGGTTCAATTCGACCCGGAAGATTGGCTTCCGTCATTTATAGCCGGGCTTCTTAGTGGAAGTTACAATTTAGCCCCCTCAATTTTAGACTTGTTATTTAATCTCAAATTTCTGGACGCTCACAGTTGAGGCCTCTTACAAAAATTTTGTCCTCGAAATCGAATGACTTACCAACCGGATAAAATCACTAGTTTCAATTGTCAGACTTGGGTATCATTCTTCTATACTTTGTGATGTTGCTCATTGAGAAACTTTGCAAACTCGATGCTTCATTCCGAGTTTTATTTTATGATTTCAGCGTATTCTGGGGAAAACTAATTAGAATTTCAATTTTGCATGCCTATGAAAAGAGCAAAAAGTTGATTTCCTCTTTTGTCCGTAAACCAAACAAGACCTTATGGCAGACAATAAAATACCATATATGTGAGATCAAGATTGACAATTTCAATCTTTCAAGAACATAAACCCACTCTCCCAAAAGTTGACCCCTTTAAGAATATATTTGTACAAGGGCAGGACAGGGATGACTAGTTGTCCAATTTTGGCTTGAATGCATGAGATTATTATAACCAACGATCCTCTTCATTGTGTCGCCTCTATATGATTTCATTGGAAAATCGGAGAAAACATTTGAGAAGCCAACCAAATGCACATTATAAAAATAAAAAATACAAAACCAAGATTTCTTTGGGCAGTCAACAAGACTAATATCGCAACGTTTAAATGGCCAAGAAAGGCTTAGCTAAGTTGAAGGGGAGTAGCATTCTCAGTTACCAAATTAGCTATGAATCACAAGAGCAAGTTCAAAGCTAGGCACAATATGATGCGTACTAGAAGATTCTTCAGTAAATTCCAGGAATCACCCTGTAGGGAACCTTCTGACAATATAATTTCCAGTATTTCCCGTACCTGCAAGGGAGACAATTTCACAGTTTCGTTCAGCATTACATAAAAAGCTCAAAGCAATTTCATTTTGTATGGAATTTTCACTTTTCTTTTTCCCTTGATCATGTGTCTGTAAATTTGCTAGCTACAGTAAATATTTGATTATAAAACATCCAAAAAGCTGCAGGGTGTTAAAATCTCGTGGACCAGTTTGATTTCATTAAATCCATGCCTGGAAATATATAATATATGTAACAACTAGAATATGCATCTGCTTACTTGGATCGACATCGATCATCATCCCTTTTGGCTCGGTCTAATAGAAGGATTGTAAGAAACACCACATAGAAGTATGGTAGAAACTGCATGAGAACAACCAAGGAAAAAGTTCAGCAACATGTTCTCTTACATTCAAGTATCCAAAATAAAAAAAACCACTAAAACACAAATCATTACATGATTGAAAAGAGCTGGAACAGTCCAGAAAAAGGCAGCTGATATTTCTGGCACGTAATGGAAATGGCGAGATAAACCCCACCTGCAGGGACAACAATAAACCTCAGTAAGACTTTAGCTAATAACACCGACTTGTCTTTTTGAATTATAGCATATGCATGAAATCAAATATGCAAATGTGCAGAGAAGAGATGCAATCCAACAAAAACATGGTTAAACTCACTCCCCACATGCAACAAAAAGCGGTGACACAATTACTCAGTTCTAAGCCTATGCACAATTTCATATTCACAAGAGCAAAAGAATACTCACCATCCTGAGGTTAAGAGAAGGCTTGTTTTTGTTTCCCCAGATGTTGTAGTGTATGAAGCAACTATCTGATATGGATAGGTCATGTTTGTTTTGTCAGCCAATATATCTCAAACTGTAAATACTATTCACATGGTTTCAAGAGACCACAAACCTTTGATGGAGCTCTCCCCCAGACTAAACATTTGCCATTTGTTCTGCGAAATTCTTGTCTTTGCCTGTCGCAATCATAGGTGATGTATATGCAAAGAATTCCCGCCACCAAAATAAAAAGTGCTAGCTGAACCATGAGGTTTGTGATTGTTAGAAATGTGATAAATGCTGGCAGGAAGAGATGGGGAAGAAAAGAGGAATAAGTGAATCAACTGGGATATATTCATCCACCATGGAAGATATCACGCTTTCCATTGTTTTTAACTTGTAATTGCTATGTAAACTTTCTACTAAAATCCAACTTTGTCAAATTAGGAAAGCTGTAGCATGATTTGACTACCTATACCATATAAAGACAAGATCTTATCCCATTGTATGATGTAATGAAACCATATGCAAAAATTTAAACTTTCAAAGTCAAAAAGTCACAATGTTCATCCAAACTACCTACACAGTAACCAAAGTCTACAGGTTAATCCTTTTCTTTCCCTTGCTCAGGGAGTCTTGTCAACTTTTTAAATTAGGAGCATGCATAGCAAATGTACATGACCTAGATTATACGAAAAGGAAAGGTTGGAAAACCATAATTTTAAATACGGAAATCGCCAGATATAAATTTGGAAAATTACATATTACTAATGATGCTGTTATACCTGAGTGCCGAGATTTATAGGATGATTAACCAAGTACATGCCAGGAGATGTATAAATAGATGGAACCCAGACCAAGCAACCCCAGCAAATATAAAATCCCGCTGCCAAAGAGGAAATAACTCAGTGAGATGAAGCATGAATTGAACCAAGTGAAGAATGAGGAAACCATGATTCAATGAAATCCATTACTATAAAGTCAGTTATCTTTAAATGCATTTAATCACAATACATGTGCTAGCAAGGAAATGTATGCACCAACAAGCACATATGAATGGCACCTCTCTGGCAGGGAAGATATTGCTTTGTCATAATATTGAATAAATGAAATAAAGTTACAAAATAGAAACAAGTATGCATCATAATGTATCCAGAAATGTAAACATGTATCCCCTTGAAATCTCCTCATTTGTTCTAGATTTACACTTAAAGTAGGACATGCTAACATCCAAAGACTGTTCAAACCAAACAATGGGACAAAAATTGACAAGTAAAGCATATGTGGACCTCGATCATGTGCAATATCCATTGTATTCCAGTATCCAGCCTCCCACCAAAAGAACTTTGTGACATATACCAGCATCAGTATAGTATTTACAAGCACTGAATCAGCTACTCTCCCATTCAATTCATACTGGTAAAACAGAAACAAGTAATAAATATTAGAAAAACTAATGAAAGTATATCCTTAAAAGCTTACTCATACAACTTGGAGAATAGGAAGTTATTTCTTCTTTCGATTGGCTATCAATAGCAAGAGGAATGGACCTATGTCTGCTTCATGGTGACAGCAAACTACAGTAGGATAAGACACTTAGGAGTTCCTATGTAAGGAATTGAGAAGATTGTTAAGAAAAATGAAGGGTTACTTGGGAACTTTAATGAACTTAGGTGGATGAAATCAAAGTATATGGTGTAGCACTTGTATAAGTTCAATAAACAGAGTAACCACATTTGCAACCTTTAACACAGTATAATTTTCCCAACGAATGAAAGGGGAGACTATAACTTTCTTTTCTCCCTAAATTTACTGATAAAAAATATCCAACTTTTCAAGCACCAACTTCCAATTCTCAGTTCTCACTAGAGATGTGCAAAGTCATCAAGGCGATTGCATATGGAAAAATGGGTAAATAACTCCAGGTTTTCTAGGCTTGATTGGCTTGATTGGCTTGATTCAACATTAGTCTTCTACTAACATGCATGCACTATCAATCTGATCCTAAATTACATTTCTGTCACATTGTTTTACAAAAATGATAAAAAGATGAGCAAATTTACTCTTCATGATGGCCCTTACACAATGGAAAAAAGAAAAGTAATAAAATAGAAGATTTACCTGCTTTATGCAATAGGTCACAGCAAGAACAGCCCAGGACATCATCCCAAATCTAGAGTTCGTGAAAACTTTGATATCAAAGTTTTTACCAATTCGAGGATACAGCTCCATGCCCTACAAAAATGAAAAGGGAATATTGCATTTTTTGACAAGGCCATATTAAGGAGTGAATTTAACCTAGAACCTTATTTGTAAACTATTTTTCTATTACTGATCCACATGAAAACACTTTAGACTTGTATCTTTCTTGCTTAATTTTCATTGTTTATTTCCGTACACTTGGCATTTCCTTTTTATAAAACTAAACAATTAGATAAGAAAGTAAATACTTTGAAATGATACTTACCCAGTAAAAATCAATTATTACATTCCCAGAAGAACCAGAATCTGTGGAAGATGGCGCCAAGTGACCCTGTATACATGAAACACTTGTATCAAAAACACAAAGTCTTAAGTTGCATGTGCATAGAACTTATATTTCAACAATATCACAAACTCTCACTTTTATGTACAGGAGAATACAAAACACGAAACTTCCAAAAATGAGGGCCGAAAAAATTTCTCCCAAATGATCATAAACAATTGTAGGGTTGAATATCCCAAACCTGAAATAACACAGGGAAAGGATCAAATGCACTATGTAAAGAGTTTGAAGCTAAGGAGTTAGGACAATTAAGAACATAAATTTTGCGGAAAATATTAGAAAATCATGCTGCAAGGAACATATAAGCAAAAAGAAAACCCAACAGAAACACTGAAACTTGAGAATAATGGTTTGGTACAAGTTACCCTGCACTAGACAAAACCTATACTTCGAAGAGTTATAAACTCTGAAACATAAAATTCACCTAGGACCATGGGACAACGAAAATTTTTCAGTTTAGCATGAACACATTGAGAAAAGCAAGAGATAAATTTCTCATGAAGGACATGAACATGAGAATTAAATAGAAAATAATTCAGTCTTTTAAATGCTATAGACAAAATAATGGTCACCATGTTGGTAACTAAATAACTCCCGCCAAAAAAAAAAAGAAGGAATGAAGTGCAGATGTAGAAAGACTGCTCACAGCAGCACCTGACAATAAACTATCACAGCCCTCCTAATTCAGGGCTACAGAGTAATTTACAAAAGAAAACACTGTGAATGGTGGAGAAAGTATGTACCACCAAAGGCCAAGGTACGTAGTCAATGTCACAAAATATGCTGCCATACCATTTGCCTGCAAAATTCACAGGTTATATTAGAAAAAAAAGGAATTTAGAAAACACATATGTAACTATAGTACTCAACAAATAGCAGAAGGTTGCTTCTATTTCAGAGAATTAGAAAACTGAAAGTTAATACTGCATACTGATCTTAATAATTCCACAAGAAAAAATGACAAACAAGACTATGAGTTAAAAATGTTTGAAATCTAAAGGCAAAGATTTGTAAACCCTTATTTTATTAATCATTTTGGCAAAGCAGTTTCATAAAGGGATCGAGTATCCAGCACCTTGTAGACAGGCTGATTCCCAGAAGGAGATATTGGTCCCTCAACCCTCTTTCCAGGTAGAAGCAGCTGAAGTGCAGCCTCAAAAGCGCCATAACATACGATAATTGTCCAGGCAATGGCAGTAGGTCTTGGCCATATTTCAATAAATCCTTGCAGCCCATTTTGTTTCAAGTAATCCCAAGTTTGCAAAATAGAGCCATCAGCATGTACCATTGTATACCATCTGCATCAAGTATCAGATTGTGATTAGCATATGGTAGGTTGTTTACTGAGTCAACTAATCAAAATGCAAGACTTGATGTTTCAATGCCTAATTCTTTGCCAGCGTTTTCTCATCCACCAAACAGAGCATTGGAATACAACAAATCAAGTTCTCAATGGATCCGCATGAGATATAAGCTTCACATACAACTTCAAGGCTTTCTACAATCGAAAAAGCAACAATCTTACACTTGTCTTTCTCTCAAAACTAAAAATTCTCAAATTTTAAGATGTGAGATTTGGATTGAAAAGTCATGTTTCCTTCACCAAACGAAAAAAATAACGAAAACCCATCATTCCCCATAATCATTCTATCTCAGGAAACTCGTAATCAAACACAAAATTCAATCTTGGATAGAGCAAGCAAGAATCAGAGAGATCGATACAGAGCTTACAGTAGGATCACAAATGGAGGGCAGAGAGTAAGCAGTGAAAGCACGGAAGCGTATGTCACCAATGGCGAATGAACAGTCTTGGTCTCCGCCATTATCTTAGAGAGTGTAGAGTGGTGAACTCTGGTTTTGAGTGTGAATCTTGATTCTTAGAGACGACTCAAAGTCAGAGTCGGCTTTTTAAGGTGATCCGTGCTTGTTTTCTCATTTCCAAAATTCTAATGGTTGGAAAATTATTAGGGACCAATCACCACGCACACGTGAGTCCACGTGACTTTGCTATTAAAGAGCCTTGCCTTTTTTATTTTAATGTCTCACCTGTTGCGGCGGTCAGGCCGTCAGGTCCGTCAGTGACGTCATTTCCCTCTTCTTCTTTTTGGCTAATTAGTAATTACTATCATTTCGTTTAGTTTATGAAATTATGAGGCATTTTTCTATAACAAAATGTTCGTAAAAATCTCAAGTTTCATGCTCTCTCCGTCTTTAAAAAATGAAAAGGAAGAAGTTTTTAAATATCTTTACATTTTTGGGGTGTATGATCATTTTCAATGCTTCCATATTTGACCGCTTTTAACTGAAGTTGGAGACTATTTCTCCCACTCTAAATCGATTTCAAAATTTATAATAGTTTCTCATATATCTACTTAAAATTTTGAGTAATTATTATGAATGGTATCTGAATTTTATTTATATTTTATCGATTGTACTTAAATTTTATTTTTAGTCACAAACGGTACTTAAACTTTTTGCTTTTGTCTAGAGTGAGGTCACCTTCGGTCAGTTCTATAACCAAAACTGATGCGTGGGGTGTGTGTGACTCACAAATGATGATTAAAAATGACATTAAATGTCAATTTTTTGGGCAAATTGGAGATTTATCGTTTATGAGAAGCTAAAACTGACAAAGGGAAAAGTTTAATTTGGTCATTTTTCCTTCCCCATTATGTATTCATCATCAGATTATAAAACTCTTGGCTTGAGAATTTATAATGTTGTTCTCTCTTCTCTGCAGTGGTGGTACGGTACAAGCTAGCTAGCTAGAGATCGAAAGCCTTAATAAGGCTGCGAAAATCTCAAATAAAGTATACCGTACCCCACATATATTCATCAACTGACATAAATCCCAAATGCAGCAAACAGATTCTTAATTAATCATGTAATTAAAGTACTTAATTCCAGACATGATGAGGTTGTACGTACGTTGTACGTGTACTCTCAAATCCTTGAGGAATTAATGCATGTCGATCTCTTGGATCATCATAATCGATCAAGACCTGCCTCTTGCTCTTGGCTACTACTGATCGAGCCATATGGATTTTGTTTTCACTTTATATATGAATTAATCAACTTAATTAGTACTGCAGCCAATTATGTATAACTACCACTTGACCGGTCTAGGAACTAAATTAAGACCATGTGCGTACGTGCCTTGCTTTCGATGAAGAGCTTGATACTCCTCAAGCGCGCAAGGCTGGCCTAGCCGGCCTGCTGCTGCAGTTATTAAGGCAGCTCCTTAGCTTCAAAAGAGACTATCAAGATCCAGTGGCATTTAGCTCGATCGGCCGGGTTTGCATAATTGCATTACATGACCGTTGATGTATATATATATGGAGCACAACTGGCCGGCCGGATCGATTAGTAGATGTTGGTGGCCGGTTTGATCGAGTTTGTAACTAGTGAAGTCTGAAGTCTGAACACATATGTCTAAACTTTTTTTTATGCCTGATTGGAACTGGTGCAGGCCATGGCCTGGTGATAACCTTGCTAGCTATAGCTAAGAACATGCATTGAGAGGACTTGGGTCATAGCTTGTTGATGAGAAGAGGAAAGCAAGCACAGCTAAGATTCTAAAATGACCAATCTCATATATAGCTAGGTAGGTGGCTTGTTATGAAGCTTTTCATATGGAGAGTGCATAGCTAGCTAATACCTGCGCTTTGAAGGCATTCTGTTTATGAGAAAGCTAGTCACCTAGAAAATGCATGCACTTGGCAATTAACAAACTAAATCCAAATGTGTGCAATAAAATTGACCGCCAAAAAGGTTAAAAAGCTGTACGTGCTTAGTAAAACTTCAAGTTTGGTAAAGGGAGCTGAGAGGGGTAAAATTACATCATACACCTAAACAAGTACGCTTGCCATAAAATTACATCATAGTATCATACTAAATAGTCAAGGTGCAACTAAAAGCCCAAGAAGAATATTAACTCGATCGATCAGCTAGCTTTACCTAATTGGAATAATGCAACACATGCAACGATGAGTGAGCAGCTGAACAAGATCGAGCATGCCCATGACCGTTAGGTTTATACCTAAGATTCAAACAAAACAAAAAAAACTCCCGGGAAACACTAATTACATAGTCTCCAAGGCCAATAAAGAAAGACACAACAAAGTAGCCATTGTGAGTTTCATTTCAATGGAGGTTGATGATGAGAAAAAAGCACTCTATTCTTCTCCAAGTCCAACATCATCACCTCCAACACCTCCCTCACCACTCCCCATCAGTGTTGGACCCGGCAACCAAAAGTACCTATTCTCGCCGTCCCCGTCTCCGTCGCCGCCTTTCTCACCGCCTCCCTCCAGCCACACATCAGCCGAGAACCTCCTCCCTCTTCTCCCTCCCCCGCCTAGTACTCCTAAACTGCCACCATCTGCATTTTCCTTGGATTATATTAGACCGGCGCCGCCGCCGGACAATTTGGATTCCAGGAGCTCATGCCTTACAGACCTGTAAGCCCCTCTATCTCTTTACAAATATTATTACATAGCCATTTAATTAGGATTTGTGAGATCGACAAGGGCCAACATTTTTAATTCTAGATCAGTTGCTCATTTTCTACTTTTTGCATCGCAATTTAACTAAGAAAGAAGAACATGTAGATGGGTGCATTCAAAGGTTAAGTGAAATTAGTATGTGTAGCTTTTTGTTAGAGAATTTGTGAATATTTTGGGACACCATGCATAACTTTCAGAAAGAACCCAAATTCTGGAAATTTAGAACAGTATTACTTTTTGAAGTACATATATATTAGAAATTTACTTCCAGTGCTCAAATTAATTGAGGCAACTGATCAATGTACAATACCTTGATAGGTGTTTTTGACTAGTAGGTTTACTTTAGGCTCTCTTTTATTTGAGAAACATGGACCTTTTCTGTGATCAATGTCTACACCGACCAGTCAAAGTTGAGCAAATCAGGCCTGGACCCAAAAGTAGAAACGAAACCTTCTAAAAGAATCCTTGAACGGACACTCATAGTGTAACAGCTTAGTTATTGACTGGTAGCTAGCTACATAGGCATTGCATTCACCCTTCCAAACACCAAAAGAAAGTCAAACCTAGCCTCCCTTCTCTTTTGTCAGACTCAAAGGTAAATTTCTCAGCACTGTTAATTAACTAATTAACCTATGTTTTCAATTGAGTTTGACTGCTAGCTGTTATATGGCTTTGAAAACAGGTTAGAGTGGTTTATAGAAAGATGCTGCAACTGCTGTGCCAAGTCTCCCTATCAACTACAAAACAGATCATCATCAGGAGCAGCACTCAAAGTGTGATTGATCGATTTTGCCTTGAAGGTTTTGGTAGAGATTCAAAGCTGCAAGTGATCATCTACTGCTAATTAAAATGTGCACTAACCCTCATAATTAACTAGGCCTCTATGCCTCTCACATGATTTTCAAAGTGAATGAGTGATGTTGTAACCATATATTCATTGTACATTCACAATATTGTCCACAAATTCCAATTTTTCTTAGTGAATTAAGGAAATTCTCGATCATTTCCTCTGTTATTATTGAATTATGTAGCAATTGAAATGTTTTAGTCCCCACTGAAAATATATTAGTGCTGAGTTGCTGACATATATATGACCATTTGAAGTAAGAGGCAAAAAAAAAGAACAAAAGAAGAAGCATATCTTAAAATTGTTGTTATGTGTTAATTATCTAATCAACAAAATATTTGCGATGGAAACAAGTAGCAATCCACATTCTTGAAAATTTTAAACATCATCATCAACTAGCTATCAATTTAGTGTTATTTCTCGTTCGTAATAGGGATTGAAGTCTCAAGTTCAAATTCGCCTCAAGATAAAAAAATTAAGATAAAAAGTATCATTTAGATTTGTTACATTAAGCACACTCTAATTAAGTATGAATTAATAAGGTGCTTAATCTGAAAAAGAAAACAACGACTCTGCTAAGGGTTTTTCTAAATTTCCTCTCTCCTTGCACTTTGTTCGCTTGTGATGGTCAACAAGATGGCTGCGCAGCTTGACTCGTCTCTTACACTATTCGATGATGGTGTGGTAGAATTTAGCAAATGACTAAAATATCGGATTTTGAGGAAATAACGTTCGAAAAATAGAAGTTTCGACGAAAATATTAAAAATAATATTAATATCGCTAAATGTTTGAAATAAATAATAAAAATTTAGAGAAAAAATTTATAAAAACAAATTTAAATAATGTTTATTTGATCAATTATCGTACAGTATATTACGTAGCGACATGAAAAAGATTGAAGATTTGATTGTTTTTCCGTAAACTAACAGAATTAACGTCCACAGTATTATCTGTCTGTTTTCATGTCGGACGTGCCTCCAACTACAAATACGTATGAAATCAAAATTAAATAGAGAAATAATTTTTTTAAAAAAAAAACGTCCCAAATTTTGTCAATCACCTTCAAAAGTCCACCATTTCCACTTCAATATTCACAGGAACCCTAGAATTCGATAAACAAAATCCCCATCCAATCAATGCCTGCATTGTTTCAGTTCCATGCCGATCTTCGACTATTGCTAAATATCAGGTAAGCCCCAAATTCAATTCTAGCTCGAAATTTGTTGGGTCTGTTGATTAAATTACGCAACTTGGATTAGGTTTTTCATTCTGCATCACATTTTTGGATTATATTTTAATAAATTCATCAACCGATTGTCCTCGATCATGTATTCTTTTTTACTTTTATGTTTTTTTCTTTTAAATAAATGAAGCTTCTTTCTATGAACTCCAAGCCATATGAGGTCGATATGAAATTAGGGAACTTCAAAGCTGGATCTGAAGTTGACGGAATGAACCTAAAGTTTGAAACTTGTGCAAATTTTGTATAATTATGATTGCCAAATTGAGAAAGAGATTAAGAGATTCTCTGTTTAAGAAGTTTAAAGGTACTTTTAGTTTGAAATGTTAGTTTATTGTTAAGTCTGTAGTAGAATGTGATTTTCATTTCCATATCTAACAAGCAACACCATATTGACATGTAATCAGATTCTATTTCCTAATTGATGTACCTGTTCTCTATTTTATAGGTTTCTTAGTTCTGATAGAAATGGTCTGTAGGAGCTACCGTTCTGGCAATGACTTTTTCGTTTTATTCCTGACTCGACATTCGTCGCCATGCAATTAGTATCAAATGATAGTCGTGAGGAAGATAGTCCAGAGTGTGAGCCCATCTTATGTCAGTCTGACATTCCGCAAAGATCCAGTGAATCTTCATCCTCGTGTGAAATTACAGCTGTGCTAGGTGATTTTGCTGTTACTGATGAAGAGTCACAAATTCTGGAGGTTAATGAAAGTTCAAAGTTGGTGAATTCAGAGCAACCACAATGTCGTATTTGCCTTGATAATGGAGGTCCATACTTCTTGTAGCTCTTGTTATCACTTTGTGTATCTTTGGTTTTATTGCTACGAGTAGTTTTTTTCCAGAGAAATTTAGATGATCTGGATACACAAGTAACTTACAGAGTTACAGGTGACAGATAACGTTAGTTCAGTACCTTTTTCGATCTATGTTTATTTTGGTGGCTCATAGTGTCTATTTATTTATGTTCAGGAGAAGACTTAATTGCTCCATGCCATTGTAGAGGTACCCAGAAGTATGTTCACAGATCATGTCTTGATAACTGGAGGTCAACAAAGGTGAATATTTGTTTCCTTATTGCTGACTCGTTTTCGTGATCTGCAGATGTTTTGTTCAGAATTTTTCCTTTAGAACAATGGAATTGTACATAACAGTGTTGACATTCTTGTGATATGTATCCAATATAAGACTTAAAGTAGTGAAACAAATGCAATCACATATATTTTCATTGGCCTAAATTGCATCTATTTGTCCAAACATTATGTTTGGGTTGACTATCCTTTTTTTCCCCTCAGGAGGGCTTTGCTTTTGCTCATTGTACAGAATGCAGGGCAGTGTTCATATTACGAGCAAATGTACCTCCCGATCGCTGGTGGTTGAGATTGAAATTTCAGTTTCTTGTTGCTAGAGACCATGCATTCATTTTCATTATCGTTCAACTGGTATGTTAACAAATATTTTAATGTAATCCATATATTTTTATCGGTTAGGTATTTTCCTCTACCATAAAAAAGTTTGGTGCTTGTCCTAAATTTTGTTAACTTTGCATAGGATAAAGGATAATTAGTTAGAAATGGAACCTTACTGTCCAATATGATTAGCAAGACTCAGTTTTATCACATTTGTATCTTTTATTGATACTGCTGTAGTTCAAAATTATTATAGGACGCTACTGCTGGAATAGATTGTAGTTGTATTTAAAATTTGGTAACTAGAAGCATTCTGTTGGGTTTTAGTTAGTTCTATTGTGTATCAAGTTAGTAGTGACTTGCTGCTATGGAAGCAGAAGATAAGAATTCCTTGTTAGTATTGACGTTCATGAAACCTATTGATTATTTTCTTTACTCAGATTGTGGCATTCTTGGGAGTGATGGTATACAAATTTTATGGAGAGGAACTAAGGGAAATGTTTGGTTACGAAGAACACCCATATGGGTTTTATACTATGGCTGGTATGCTAATTACTGGCTTCCCTATGAGCTCCCTATAATATATAAATGTGTGTGTATACATGTTCTGTGAGTAAGATTGAGTAAGATTGTTCTTGTGTGCACACATACCAGATGATCATCAGTCGGGAGAATCTGAAACTATTCTTGCACTTCCTCTTTTTGTAGCATTGCAAATTCTTCATTTTTTAAACTTTTGTTCTCGTTAAATATTATTTCTTAGGGTGAGATATAATGCCAAAAGTTACGATTATTGATATTTACTACTGTGAATAAAGTTTGCCTACTTGATATGATGAAAAAGTAATTGCATCAATTATTTCCTTTTGCAGTTTTAGCTATTGTTTTGGTGGGTTTGCTCTATGGCTTCTTCATAGCCATAATATGTGGACAGAGAATCAATGAACGTCATTACCATGTTCTTGCCAAACAAGAATTAACAAAGGTATGGTACTACGTACCTCATACTTTGAGCTTATTATGGAATGCCTACTGAATCTGACTGGCGTCTTTGTACTAACAGTCTAATAGTGATATTCTAAATTTTGATTCTTTGTCTCCTCCCTCCTCCCATAGTGTTTTAAGTAAGTTAAATCAATAGACTACTAACAACAAGATATAGTTGAGTATGCCTACATGATGCTTCGTAGGCAGAATGCCATAATATGTGGACTAAAGATCACTATAATTATTCTAACATAAATTAATCTGCATATATTCTGGTCTGAAGTTTTTTTTTTTTTCTATTTCCGGAAGGAGCATGATAATAAGATGTTTGTTCACATGGTTCATGGGTCATTTTCTTAGGAATACATTGCTTATTTTTTTGGTGTTTCATATATCTAGTTTAATTTCAGTATTCTGTTAAGCCTTGGGAGGAAGGGTTATGACATAAGATATTGCCTACTTTTATGGAGGAAGATCAAACCAACTAATTTGCAGATTGGGAATCAAATGAAATTTTAAATTTCTTATATGGATGGGTGCAGTGCTTTAAGGCTGTAATGGGTTATATCTAGGACTGGTATGGAGTAGCTAAGTAGAAGATGGTTGATATGTTTGATAGGAAGTGGAGCGGGTCCCTTGATGTGTATATAATTGTAAGGTTAATCTCTTAAGTTTTAATTTACTTGTGGAGATGGGATGTCAGAATGATTTTGACTGGAGAATGTTAGGTTTGTTTTATATCAAAAATTCTTATCAAGGCATTGAATTGTATTTGTAACAGGACCACCTTTAATGCCTATTGTTTTACGTATAAGTTTGTCCTCACAGATCAACGTTTACAACATGGAATGGGATTGGCCTTGTTATTTAGTTATTTTAGTTGCTTTGCATTTAGAATCTTCATATTGTTTCCTATGATGATTAATGCTCTATTCATCTTGCTATTGACACTTCTGAGGAAGGTTGACTAGGACTTTACCAAAAGGGTTGTATTATTATCTTTTCTGTTTTTCCTTTGCAAGATTTGCAAACTAACTCTGGTAGGTCTTTCAAAGAATTTAACTCTTGTATACTCCCTCAACTGATGGATCAAGTAATTTATTTATGCCAGGAATATGTTGTAGAAGACCGAGAAGATAATAAGAACGCGCCCGAGCTAGATCCCAACCATGTGACAGAGCTGAGAATGTTAGGGCTTTATTAGTTGGAAATCTTCGCCTGCTAGTTGAACTTGTAAGCAATCTCATATTCTCCAACTGCCTTTTTTTCTTGTTACTTTTAAAAATTTGCTTTCTTCTGCTTTCCTTCTCTTGATGAGACCTGCCACTTAGATCAGTGACAATTCCTCCCTGTATTCTGTTAGCTCTTGTTTTTCTCTTTTTTGGAATTTTTTTGACTTCCCATGTACTTAAGTTGCTCTTGTCTTCTTTTACCAGTTTTTTTTTTTTTTGGGTAAACTGAGGGGGTAACCCAAAAAAAGCTAACCATCAACTAGTCTTAGCCGTAGGAATCCTATCAGTATCATCCTTAAAGACACAGCTAATTCAACTGGAAGGGTCTGCCACAATATGATTTCCAAGATCAAGGCCATGGTTCCAGTTGGCAAGCTAGTCTACAGCAGTATTCTTCTCCCTGTAGATGTGTTTAAGATCACAAAAAGTGAAGCTGTTATCAACAAGCTGCAACGTCCAATAATGGTAGCAAGAGGATGACAGCTAACATCATTAACAATTGTCACAAGCTGAACAGCAATGGCTGAATCCAACTCAATGAGGATCTGAGAAATACCTTTTCTCCACTGCAAGTTGAAGCCCAAAGAAGAGAACCCAGAATTTAGCATTAAGAACCTTCCCTTTTCCAAATCAGCTGTAAACCTCCAAACCATTCCCCTTTCCAATCTTTAACAATGCCACCAGCATTAATTTCTACTGGATAGAGAAGAGTGAGAGCCATCTACATTCAACTTAAAATGTTTCCAGATAGGAGGATTGAGCAAGGAGAATTTGACTCCTAGGAGGATTACCTGTTAGAGGCTTGTTAGCTACCATCCCTTAACAGCAAGCATAATGACTGTTTAAGGCCAGGAGGCATGCTAAAATTAGGAACAAATATATGGTTGTAGTGCCACTTCCAGATGTACCAAATGATGAGAACAAAATAGAGCACCAATCAGGTTTATAGTATGTCTTAGGGCGTTAGGACTTAGGACTATCAGAGAGCTTTATCAATTGTGCGGATATGACACATATTATGCAGAGAGCATGAGCAAATACAACATGAAAAATCAGTACTAAGATTCCTTTAAACACGTAGCTCATTGGAGAAGAGCTCACCTTAAGAGATATTCCAGAGAAAAGACTAATTTTGGAGGGATGCTGAGATTCCAAATAAAAGATGAATGAGCTAGTGTCAGGCCAATCCTCCCCCTTAAAGAACATGTGATAATCGGATTTTACAGGGAGCCTGCTGATCAAGTTTGGTTAGAAGAATTACTGCATATCTGTCTGTCCTCCATATTCTTTAAGCCACCAGCAGGACTACAGATGATGTCAATTCATCTGAGTCTTACCTGTTATTTTTGAAGTAATCAGCAATTTAACAAACAATTAAGGAAGTCCTCATCAATACCATCTACTAACTGTTAAGGGAAGATTTAAATCCCAGGGATAAGCCCACAAATTTACTTGAAGGCCATTGCCAATCCTGCTTTTGTTAAGGAGTTACTTCCTCCTAGTATGAGTGTGATTGTCTCTATAATTCAAGTTGTTGCTTAGAATAGATTCAGTTTTTAGATATTCTGTCTGTGAATTGGAGCCTACAAACCAGGGTCATTTTGATGAAGCCTCCAACTGCTTTTAGCAAGGAGAGCTCGGTTCATATGAATAGAAGTCGTTATTCCAAGGTCAATGTTAGTTTTAGGCCTGGTCACCAAGTTCCATTGACAAAGTTGAATTTTTATGTTAGTATTTAACCTCCCCAAAGAAGTTCCTGTTTATCGTTTCAAGATCCCCACAAACACTAACAGGGAGTTATGAACTTTGCATAGAGTAAGCTGGGATAGAGGATGTACTGCTTGAATCAGTCTCAACCTCCTTGCCCCTGAGAGAACCTCTCTTCCAAGAAGAAGCTTATTCTGAATTTTGTGAATTATCACCATATAGTTAGCTTTAGAGACTCTAGAGTGGATGAGAGGCATACCCAAATAATTGCCGAAATTATCAGTAAGAGGGGAGTCACATCTTCATCAGTAATTCTTTTACAAGTTCTGGATTATCAAAAAGAAGTAGAGAATACAAATTAAAATAAAGTTTAGGAGACAGTAGAATAGAAAGGACATTAACACGATGTGAAGAAAGAAAGCTTTTCTTTCTTACAAACTTCCCTAGATTCACAAGCTGCCCACCATATGCAACTCGCTCGTGTATATTCGTTCCCTAACACGCTCTTGTAATAAAGAATCTGGGACTTTACTGTTTGATAGACGCGTTTCTTGCATATATACTTACTTTGTTATGTCTTATTATAATCTCCCAATTGCTACTTGTATTTCCTTCAGGGTTTTGCTTTGCTGTGGCTTGTAATTTTGGAGTGATTGGAAGACTACATTTTCCTGTTGTCTTTCCTGTATTGGCTGGATACCACTTTTCTGGACTCCTGTGACTAGTGGCTGCACTACACATGCCATCAATTCAGGCATCGTTAAAGCCAGGCACAACAGTTTCCCTCATATGTCAGCATCCTGCTTTGCTGTGGCCATGTTCGAACTCAGTAATTAACCTGAAAATCGGTCTCTTCTCCTCAGCAAGTACATCTGTACATGCTTCTAATCTACGAGCAATATCCTGCCTGTCAAACTGAACAGCAATAGCAAGAGTGTGGTTTGCTTTCTATACCTGTACTATTTATTGTGAATTATAATCATGAATAAGTATTTACAATTGAAGTATGCTGATTCAGCAGAGCATAATATCATGTTTATATGTTGCCTGCATGAGTTGGGTATCTTTCTTTTTTCTTTTTCTTTGTTTTTAGAGATTGATAGCATTAAATTATGTCTCAAGATCTTGTGCCTCATGGCTGGAAAGTGTTGCGATTCAAATATTCAATACCCAGTGTTGTATATATAAAATTCTTTCTTTTCCTTGTGCATTTTCTAACTCTTACTTCCTGTGGTTCGATCGATACTCACTAAGCTAAACACAACGAAATAAACCTGGAGAGGGAGATTATTTTTGGGTTGAAGAATATTACGAATTGGGTGTTAATCAGAAATTGGCTCTAACTTTTTCATTTTGCTTTTTCAAATTGGCTCGAACCCCTGCATCTCTCCAGACTTCTTCAATTTTTCATGCATTCCTCTAAGCACACATGACATAACTTATTCTAAACTTGAAGATATATATAATAGTAACAAGGAATTTTCATGGAGCCATCATAGTCTTCCAGCATTCTTGAGCTTCTCCGTTTTGAATTCAGCATGGTCTTCTAGCAATCTAGCATTCGATGTCAAATCCACCATCACAGTCTTCACCAGCTGTTCATAGAAAACAATAGAGTCAGTGTCAATCGGCCTTGCCCTTTCTACATCAAATACATGGAGAGGTATGCAGTGTTTTTGAAATGAATAAATAACTAACCGATTCTGTAAGGCCATGGATAACACTATGACGAACCCAACCAAGCAGAGGTGAAACAATCAAGCTCAAGTTTGTGTCAAATTTGCTTCTATATAAGCTTGCATTTTGTTCCTTGCTTTCTATCAGGATATATGGTTCCCTTAATTAAAAGAGAGGCTCAAGTAAAAAGAAAAAAAAAATGTGACTGATCTTCATACGAGTTTTTCCATGGAACAAGCTATTTGTATGAGAATTTCTAATGTGAATTGTCTAATGCAAGAGTAGTTCAATACACCATTTTCCACAAGTGAGAAAATCATGGCACGTTTACGTTGAAAAAGTTGCTCCTTGCTGTAATTTAAACCCAAGCTCAGTGTTCCTTGGTTGGTGAGAGCAAGCCTTCTTCCTCCTTGTTAGATCCTTTTCAGTCGTGTTCTAAGGGCATCTCCAACAACCCTTTCCAAAACCCATACCCATACTTAAATTTTGACTCACTCATACCCATACCCATACTCAAATCATCTCCAACAATGGTGAGTCAAAACTCATACCTATACCTATACCCATATTCAAATCATCTCCAACAATGATGAGTCAAAACCTATACCCATTTTAAATTTTATTCATTTTATATAATTATTTAACAACAACATAAATTTATATATCATATATAATATGTTATTTAATTAAATAATAATTCAAACAATTTTTTATTTCTAGATTATAGGAAAATGCTATTTTGAAGGCCGAAACGACCTCGAAATGCCAAACCATCATCAACGTGGCGGCAAAGCAACGAGTTTGACTCAAATTGCCTTTTTTATTTCTAGATTATAGGAAGATGCTATTTTGAAGGCCGAAACGACCTCGAAATGCCAAAAAATCATCAACGTGGCGGCGAAGCAACGAGTTTGACTCGAATTGCCTTTTCCAAGTAAAAAATATATAAAACGTAGGATTCAATTTGGTGTCTTTGCCACGTGTCAAATATTGATAGGACGATGAGATTGCAATTTAGATTTTTATCCAATACGTGTTATTGTCTATCTTTATAAATTCGATAAGAATATTATCTCAAATTTATCGGCCAATTTGAATGTCTATAAATACGTCGTCCGTCACTCCATCAAACCTCACCAATTCACAAACACTTCTCTCTCCCTCATATTAGAATCCTACAAATTCTAATCATTTTCATTTGATAACTTTATTTTTTTGTGAATTGCTCCAATGAATAGGCTTCGAAAACTGCTGAAGAAGGAGGAAGAAGATTCCATTACAAGAAATCGTCAAAGAGCCTTGGTGATGCAAGCAGCTTCCGCGGAAATCCAGAGGATCCAGGAGGATAACTTATTTAATTTTCATGAATAAAAGTGAGATTATAAATTAAAGAAACTTGCAATTTTATTTCATAAAAAAAAAAAAAACAAATTACAATAACATAAATTAAAATGAAAACTAGATCCAAGTACAACAACATAAATGAAAAAAAAAACTAGACAAAGTACAACAACATAAATTAATACAACAACATTTCATTTTCCTCTCATCTACTCATTTTCCTGAATCGGCACATATGGCTCCAAGGAGTTGTCTTGACTTTGTGTGGAGGGTGCTTGAGACGAAGTTGCTGGTTGTGGGTATGGCCTAGGCCTATAGTCTTGTTCCTCCCTCGCAATAGCCCGTGCTTGCTTCCTTTCCCAAAAACCCCTTTTTATAGGTGAATAGATTGTTGGATCCACCGCCATTATGATTGCATCATCCGCGCGCAGCTCGGCAAGTTGGGTCTCCTCCCTAAGGCGGTGCCTATGTTCAAGATCACGTTCTCCTTGATCTGCAATTCTTTGCATTTGGATTAAGAGCTGAGATGTATCATTTTTGCTGGTCTTCTTTTTATTAGCCCTTTGAGCTTTTTGGCCTGGGGAGCGTGCATGCACAGTTGAAGGGCTTGGGGAGTGATCATCCTCCAAGTTAATAGGTGACGGACTACTAGTGGTATCGAAATTCATAGATGGAGGATCACCAAACTTTTTTGTGTCCTTCAATATCGGCCAACAATGTGCATATTCAAAATCATGCCCTTTACTTAATGTGCGATACACCGACTTAGCTTGTATTTCCTATATGTATATAAAAAAAATATTATTATTCATAATATATCATTTTGACCATAATAATCATATTATCAATTAATATATTAATATATTAACACATAATCATATTATCATTTAATATATTAACTCATATGTAAGTAACAAATTTAATATATTAACACAAATTTTTCGATATATATTACCAAATTTATTTAAGAAGGAAAATTACCTCGTCGGTGGCATTTTCACCACTTGCACGAGCGGCAGCCGCCTTTGTAAGAGCTTCATGCCATCTTTGGCAAGCCGGTCTAATTTTTCTCCAACGAGTTTCACACGCTCCTCCGGATCTAATATCTCCTTCGATTGGCTTGCAACTAGCGTACACTCCATGTATACGTTCCCACAATTTTTTCTTCTCTTGACCGATAGCCTTATCACCATCTTCACCAATGGTAACCACTGATATGCACAAGGCTACATCTTCCGCATTTTTCCAACCAACTCCTCTAGGTTTAGGGTTGGACATTTTTGAAAAAAAACAATTGAAAGCTAGCTAGATGAATAACTATTGTAAAAATAAAGAGTTTGGAAAGATATTGAGATGTTTGGAGTGAAAAATTATGAAGAAGAGGGGATGATATTTATAGAATTTTTCAAAAATATTGTTCCAACGGGCAAATTCTTTTTTCTAATTTTTCTATATTTTTTTCCTTATATTTTCGAGTTATTTACTAATAAAAATGGTCCATTTATTCTGGACCATTCACATCAGTCCTCAAAATCATCTCCAGCCGTTGGATGGAGATGACCGTTGGGCCCAGTCAACGAAGCAGCTCAGGTCAGCGCGTTTGTCATCACTGCCCAACGCATGTGACCGTTTTTTTGTCGTTTAGTGCGACTGGGTCTTCAGGCGCCTGCCAGGCGAGTCGACCTCTTCTCTCCCCAGACAAGGGCCAGTCAACCAACCCGCGCAAGGCATCGTGTCTGTGGAGCACCGCCCAACGCAAGTGGCCGTTGTTTTGTCCTTTAGTGCGCCTATGTCTTCAGGCGCCTGCCAGGCGAGTCGCGTGCCTTAATCCCCAAACAAGGCTGGCCCGCAGCGGCCCCACGCCAACAATAATGGGTTTCTGACCCATTTTTCCTTCCATTTTGGGTAGACTTCTTAGTAGGAACCCATTTTGGGTATGAGTTTTGTTGGTTGGAGATGGGGTTTTTGAGTTTTAGGTATAGGTATGGGTTTTGGATAGGATGGTTGGAGATGCCCTAATTGATCGAGCCAGCCGGCCACCATGCGTATATGCCTCGCTTCCAGGTTCCCTAGCTTGCACACTCCCAAATTCAATACCACAAGTCACACCAACTTGATCAGCATGCTTGATAATTAAAGGAAATTAAGTCGTTTTAGTTTTATTTTCCTGGAGAAAGTGCAAAATATGTACTTGCAAACACACATTCTGTGAATTTAAAAACAGAATTAACTACAAAATAAATTAAATAAAATACCCACCAACAACAATAATTAAAAAACTAACCAAAGTCATTAATTATTACAGGCCACATAAGTAGACCTGTCAACGAACCGGATTTTGATCCGCATCTGTTGCTATTTGACGGATTTAGATTGAAAATTTGATCCGTTAATTGTCTTGATATGTTAACTCGTTTACTTAATTAATCGAATATAAATTTAGATTTATCCGATTCGTTAATAACCTGGTTAGTATTTATAATAATAAAATATTATTTTATAGAATATAAAATAATAAATATACAAATTCTTGTGTTTTGAAAAATATAAAATTATAATTATATACATATTATTTTGTTTTATAAAATATAAAATAATAAATATATACAAATAATAAAAATGGAAAATTCTAGTGTATGTTAACGTATCTCATATGTACAATTATTTTTTTTAGGACTTAATTACTCAAATGAGAACCTATTTACTCTAATGAGGACCATATTTACCTTAACGAGGGCTTTTTTATAGTTATCACATGAGTTGTCAAAGTAGTAATATGTGTCCTCAAGTCGTAAAACATTATAATTACAATTTTTAGGACTTAATTACTCAAACGAGAACCTAATTTATTCTAATGAGGACCTTATTTACTCTAATAAGGACTTTATCTCTGTATTATGTATAAGAAATGTTAACATACCATAGCCTTACTCAATAAAAATATAAGTAATTCAACAATTGACTTGATCACCTTGTTTCAATATTTTATCAAAGTTTTATCGCATATCATGATAAAAAATATATTTTATTTAAAATTTAATAATACTTGATATCATAGACGGATCCGGATCGTAAACTAGGTAACCGTTAATCCATTGGCTACATATTTGGATCGGCTTATCAGTGATCCGTCGAGTTAGCAGATCAGATTGGATTACAACTTTGTTGTTACTAAACGGATCTGAATTTAGGGCAATCCACTCCAAACCCGGTCCATTTACAGGTCTGCACATGAGTAGTTCAAATAATAAATAAACAGTCAATTGTCTTTGCCTAAGTAAATTAAAATGTAACCCAAGTCAAGTGCTTATTATTACGGACTTGATCGAATAAGTTCAATTAAAACTATTTATCATAATAATAAGAAGACGAAGACGATTTCTCCATGGCAGAAAGAAAGTTGCTCCCTCCTTCAGTCCTCCACTCGCTCCTCGATCAGGTTCCATGCTCAGTTTTCCGCTACTACCGCTCTCCGGCATTGTATTTGCGGTGACCTCACTCTTCCTATTTTTTCACCAAGCCTTGGATGGTGGAGTCATATTAGTAGTATCCTATGACATAATTCTTGCATCCTCCTTCGCCTCCTCCAATGCCAAGTACCTCATCGCTTAATTTCGGTTATCCTCGTCTCTCTTCTTTATTAGATCAACGGATGCTTGGTTTGTTTCGACAATTGATCGAATTACAATAGTCATTTATTCTACGGATGCTTGCGCCTTCTTTCCTTTCTTTTTTGCTTCCTTGGCTTGTTTTTTTTTCATAAGCCTTGCATGTGGGCTAAGAGGCTCCACACCTTCATCATCATCCAAATTAATTGGAGTCTGGGATTGAGAAGTACTGGAAGATGGAAGTGGCGATTGTTCGTGAGGACTCATAGGTGGATCCTTGATTGCTTTCCAATAACTTCCTTTGTCGAATGACTTCTTTCTTTTTTGAAAAAAAAAAACTTTGTTTGAGCTTGAATCAACTATGAAATAAAGAAAAACAAAAAAAAATTAAATATATAGAGTGAACAAATATTTATATATAATATATTTAAAGAAAAAATGTGTACATCATCCATTGGATTGGCGCCGCTTTGAACAAGAAATTTGGCCACTATAAGACAATTGTGCCAATCTTTGAGATAAGCCTTCAAATTCTGAAAATGAGATTGGAGAGCACCCGATGGTCGAATTTTTTCTGGATCATCCACCCAATTTTTTGCGTAATCGGCATGAACTTTTTGCCATAACTTATTGACGAATTGACACTTTCCCAAGAAGCACATAATTGCTCTTTCACACTTGGATGTCAATTCGATTCGGATCTCCCATTGTTGGAGCAAAAAAAAAAGGAATATTGAACGAAAAAGATGAAGAATAGTAAAATTTGTAAAAAAAAGTTGGTGTGAGAAGTGAATGAGAGGCATTAGGTATTTATAGTATTTTTTGAAGAAATTTGAATTTTTTAAAATTTGTTTCCGGATTTGCTTTGTGAAATAAAAAAAATTAGGTTTTGACCGTTTGAAGTTTGCCCCAGCCATTAGATCAAAATGGATTTAAAATGAATGACTTAGATAATCTAGCCGTTGAGAAGGGAGGAAAAAAAAACATATGCATAAAAATCACTTCTAGTGGCAAAAATGCAGTCATGACCTTGCCACTCACTCCTAGATTTTTAAGATCGACGACCGTATCAAAATCATCATCTGTATGCACAGAAGATGCACAGTTAGCATCTTGTCCTTGAAATAGACTAACATTTAGGCTATCAACCTCCTAGTCGAGTAACACATCTAGTGTATCAACATGCATCTCTCTTTTCATTGAGAGTCATGAGTTTCTGAAGTAGTTCACTAATAGTGGGATAAGCCATATGGTTGGAAAGGAAATGAAAATAGTATAGGTGGTGTGAACTAAGATTGCCAGAAGTGGTGTGGGTTATATAGTAGTGTAAGATGAGTGATGAGATGAGTTTATGCATTATAAGGACTTAGGAGGAGGAGAAGATTTATTGTTAGTTTGATAACTGTGTAGATGTGGGAATGAAATCATACATAGTTGTCGAAAGCTGAAAATAAATCTACACAGTTAAATCGACACTTTCACGAAAATGATAATGGTTTTAGAAGCGTGGTTTTAAAGATACTCATCTCCATCAAATTTAATTGACAAAACCCTTAACATACGTTCTTTCTGAAAGCTTCTCTTATTTTGGGGGAAAAAAAGTTCTAGGATGATTTAGTTTTTAAATTCAATCTGAGATGGATGTAAGTTAGTCACTGGCTACTAAACTTACACGCATAGTCCCAACAAATCAGAGACATATATTCAAATAAACTAAGTAAGGCCGGGATGAGATCTCTAACTTCTTCATTATTATCTATATTTTAAGTCATCATTCAAGGATCATTTTGATAAAAAAAAAAGATTCAAATTAAAAATTATTTAGCTATTTGATTACCATATTCATCATTTCATCTTTATTTGACGGATTGTATTTGTCTGTAAACTATACAATGAATAGATGACCAAACAATCTCCAATTTGGCTGATTTTTTGCAAGGATAATTCTTGAAAATAAATCTAAACAATTAGCATTTCCGATGATTGAGTTATGTTGTCAATTAGTCGGGATGAAAATATTTTCATTTTATATATGAAAAATTCTAGTGTATGTTAACGTATCTCAATAATCTCATACGTATAATTACCACTTTTAGGACTTAATTACTCAAACGAGAACATATTTACTTTAACAAGGGATTTTTTGTAATTACCACATAAGTTGTCAAAGCTGTAATATGTGTTCTCAAGTAGTAAACCATAATTACTACTTTTAGGACTTAATTTCTCAAACGAGAACTTAATTTACTCTAATAAGAACTTTATTTACTCTAACAGGGACTTTCTCGATCTCCGCATCATATATATATATATATGATATCGTTCACACGTGAAGAAGACTGTATATATATAAGACTATGTACTTTTAAAATACATAGTTATAATGTTAACCGTCAGATCAAATCTTTTAAACAGATCTGAAGGTTGAGATTAAAACTATATATTTTAAAAGTACACAATCTTATATAGTGGAGAAAAATCTTATATTTATATATAATAGGTCATGTTCGTCCTTTGTTCAATGCTAAGAGCTATCATCAATCCCTTTTATTTTCATGAGAAAAAGATAAATTCCAAAAAGTAGTTTAGCGAATTAATTTCTAATAAGATTCCCATGTTGGTAGTATTCTTTCCAGTGATGCTAAATGAAAATAGTTTATATATGGAGTCTCTTGATTCTTCTCAAGTTAATTAGTCCTGATTCTACGAAACAGTTGAGTGAGTTGACATAAAATAATAATAATAATAATACCAAATATCTCAATGTGCGAAGAGAAAATCCTTTTGTACGTGTCGCAACTTTCAAGGGAAAATAATTAAAAGTTAAAAGTTATATTTTTTTTAACAATATTAAAAATTAAATTGAAGACCAAAACATGTATCTAACAGTATGTTGTACGTACATAATTTTCACTTGATGCAAATCTCTTTATCCTTTAAAGATCGACAACCGTCACAACCCCATAACTCTTGGCCAAAAAAAAAAAAAAGACAACCCCATAACTAGGTATTATATATTGGCACACATTTGATGCCGATCTATAATACAAATAAAACTTGTGCTTCTTATTAAGATAAAAATTACACAACTGAAAAAAAAAATCAATTAAAATCCTTCTAGTCAATAACAAAATTGATGATATCCTCATCACATCAAAATTTGCCAATTAAGGACCACCTTTGATTTGTATTTGGGAGAATGGTCTACCTCTTTCGGTTCTTCACGCTTTAATTTTGATTTCTTTAATTCGGGTTGTTGTAGATGTTTTGTTTTACAATTTATTCTTCTTATAAAAAAAAAACTTGCCAAGGACCACATGCAGCTTATATACCTTAAAGTTCTTAATTCATTATTCAAATCTCCCTACAAAAAGCAGCAACACCAAACTATGGAAAAACACAGACTAAATTCTAAGGAAACCAATTAAGTAGGATTGTCGGAGTAGAGAAAATGCCACGAGCCAAGGTTCAAGTACTAGACGCCACGATGCTGAAGTAACCAATATTGTCATACTCCCATGCAAAGCTCAAACGACAAAATCTCTCATGCTAGAATAATAAAAACTTGCAATAATAATATTGAACTGTTGCACCATGTCCACATGCCTAACAAGCTGAAAAGATTAGGTAAATAAGCTAATTAAGCTGCAAAAACGATCGACGTTTAATTAAAGATGATCGAGTAAACCAAAGATACTTTGATCACACCGTTTCAGGATGTTAGCTTTCCTAAGCTTCAGAAAATGATAATTAAAGTAGGTTGTTCGCTATGTATATATTTCAAAAAAAAAAAAAAACATCACCGTACATATAGAGAACTTAAATTGTTCAAAATTGTTGTCAAAAAAATTGTACCAAAAAAAATTGAGCCCCTAACTAAAAAAAATTGTACCGTCTGCATGTCCGGCGAAGTTGGGATTACTGTGGCTGGTTCGGTGTGGGCTTGTGTGTCGAGTTTTTGCTCGTTTTTGTTTTTTCTTTTCTTTTTTTGCTTTGCTTGTTGCTGTAGTTGGTGTTGAGTTTTAGTTTTGTTTTTAGTTCTCAAATAAGTCCTGACTCTTTCGAGTCTGGGTTGTTGTCAGGGATCTCGGTGGAGACTTGGTTTTGGGTAGTCGGTCCTTTTTCTGTAGGACCCAATCTCTTGGTGACATTTAGTCATGAGATTGATTATCAGCCTGTGCTGATGGCATTGACCTTGATGTCAATGTCAAATGCTCGGAAGGGCTATCCGAAAGGTACGTCTGACCAGTTATCACTACAAGAAAAATGGTCTTTTACGGCCCACATTGTGCGCCGTAAAAGGGTTTTTACGGCGTACAAAAATGCGCCGTAAAAGCCCGAGCCGTAAAAGACATCTCTCTTTCACGGCGTGCTATTATGCGCCATAAATGTGAATCTAAGCACGTCGTAAAAAAGGTTCCCGCCAATTTTTTAATTTGTTTTATTACATTTATGCGCGCCGTAAAAGGATACAGAAGCACGCCATAAAACATTACCTTTTACGGCACACCATGCATGCCGTAAAAGACCAAGTAAATATCAGTTTTACGGCGCACTTTGCACGCCATAAAAGACTTTATACTAGAAAATTTTGATATCAATTATGGCACGCTCTGCACACCGTGATTGACCTTTCTTTTTGCAAATGTCATTTCATATATATGGCTGCTGATTTTCATATTATTTCATGTTGTTTCACCTCAAGACAAGAACAATAATCTAAAAGCAGTTAATTAACATATCATACATCCCATTCAAAATAAAGATGTCCCAACAAACTTGCCATATTTCCAACTCCACTCCAAAATAATTGCATTTGTCCCAAACTTGAGTTTAAGAGTAACATTACAGTACAAATATGTTGCATTCATGATCTAGAGTGATAGCAAGCTTTCAAACATTTTACTATCTAACTACGGAATGTCTCAACTATCTGTTCGAGCAATTTATTATCAGTAGCAACAGAAGCCATTAAGATATCTCATACAAGTCAAAAATTAGGAGTCCCTGCATAACTGATGAATCTGCATATCCAGTGACGTAGTTATACCTCCAAATAGTGAGATAGGACAACTAGTGTCTTTAACTGCTCCTCCATTTTCTGGTAAGGGAAGGCAGAAACAAAGAAGAGGTTTAGTTCAACTCAATTGGCAAAAAATAGAGCACAAAACCAGTGCACAACTCATTTAAAATGTGCCTCTTGTTAATGACAACAATCAAATTGTAAATCGGTAAGTCAACAAAATGCAATAAACAGAGAATAATACCAATCTTTCTGAAATTAGAAAGAGACAAAGGATGAAATTAGGAGAGGGCATTGCCATAAGTGCCTACACATTAACATAGACAAAAAAAAACACAATAAATAGGGTATCAATACCTGTAACTAACAGGGTAAATTACTAAACAAAAAACATAACTTTGTTTACTCAATCCAAAGCCAAACCACAACCATAAAATTCCCATAATAGCATGTTATCCAAAGCAGTGTTCGTAATACTTGGATGCTCCAAAGAGAAACTAAGAATAAAGAGTTTAACCCCAACACATGCATGCACCTGTTAAGCACAAACCAAAATTCAGTCAAGGCAACTTATATAAACCAAAAAACAGTGAAGTTACCTTTGCTAGTAGAGAGCGAGTAAACACTTTACTATCCGCATAATGAGGTGGAGAATGCCAACAAAGTTATTTACAATTTTACAATCCGTAAAGGAAGTAAGGATTCATTTCTAATTAATCCAATTGTTCCTCTCCCAACTTAAGGACCAACCAAACAAAAAAATTGAGACCCCCACCAATCTATGAAATCCTGTTACAAAGAAGATAATTGTAAGCAATTAAACCTATAAAATGAAAATGTGGTTGAAAACTGATCCATCAAGCATTAAACCTCTTGAATAATCCATACAATTCAGAAAATAACCAGGTATCTGGAAGCTTAAAAGAGCAACAAATTAGGAGTGAAGACACCTTTTAAATTGCAAAAAGTTTTCGAAAATGACACAAATTATAGCTTTGTTCATGATGTCATCTTCCATTTCTTTCCCAGATTTGACAGAAGTGTCTAAAGAGAAAAAAAAATTAGCAGGAACCAAAAAATCTAAATGGATCAGCAACTTGATATTTTACCGATGGCAATAACAAGAAAGAACGAAAATAAAACATAGGAAAGATATAAGAGTAGGAAACTATATTTATAAGTAGAAAATGATCCCATTGCATCGAAATAGAATTGAAGATGAAACAAATTGTTATCGTATAAAGGTTGACTTAACAATAAAAGGGTCTAGAAAAGCACGAAATTATGATCAATAAATAGATTTCAAACCACCCGCATACCTGGATTGGTTGCTGATCGAGCCTATCCATCAGCAACTACAATTTCTCAATTACTTATGTGTAGGAAAACAAAAGAGAAACCTGTAATATTTTGAATTGAACAAACTTAGCATGAAAATCCTGTCAGATTTTAAACACTAACCAACTGAGTAAAAGAAGACAAGGAAAAGATGAACCACTGGAAAGCAGAAGACATACCTTAAAAGCACCGCAGGTTTATGAAATCAGCAGAGTTGAGGTATGTACAGATTCAAATTTCATCCACTTTTATGATAACAAAAAGGTTGCAATTTAAAGCAATTCAAAAATCCTGGATTGAAGAAGCGAAATTTTTCAAATAGCTGTGTTTTAAAGGAATTCAACCTAATCAAAAACTCTGTTGACAGTAGCCATTGAATACCATGTAAAAGACTAAAAGTTGAAAAGAAATAAATTGTTACACTTGAGCAATATGATATTCAATTTATATTACCTGAGAAAAACTTTCATTACCTGCAATATAAGGGCTCTATTGTGTGTAAATCATGGCTTCCAGCATGGTGGCTTCTTGCAACATTATTACTTCAATGCAGCAGATCCTGAAAGAATAGCTTCAATTTCATGAAATGTCCAGTGGTTGCAGAATGTAGAAACTACTACAAATAAGAAAATAAGGTATAAACCAAGGAAATAAGACATAATCTATAACTAAACAAAGAAAACAAAACAAAAGAACTATTAATAAATCATGATGGCAGAAACTACAGCCAAACAAAACCAATGTGATACTACTTTACTTCATTCTGGCCTCATATTATAGTTCCATCCTAGAAATAAACAACACAAAAAAAATATAAAAAAAATCAGCATGATCAAATAATGCAAACAAGGACAATCATAAGATGATAGGATAACTTCTTTTTTCTCATTTGGTGAAATATCAAAGAGGTGTCAAACACCTCAAACTTTGTCATCTTAATGTGAAGGGATTAGTCCAATTACTTCTTTATTTCTTTATTGTTCATATCAATCGCAGACCATAAAGAGAAAGCAATCATTCCATAATTTTTGATTGCAAAATCTTTTTAAATTACAATCTTATACAATATCCAATTTCAATTATAAAATTGATGAACTGAAGCATAAAAATCACAAAACTCATTTCGCATATCCTATTCACAATGAATTAATAAACCCATTCAGAAGCCAAAATCATAATACTCATTTAGTTCAACCGTAACTTCAATACAAAAGCATACTTATAGAAGCAAAGATTCGAGCAGAAGAGGTTTCTTGGACATGACCTTGACCAGATTCGAGCTCACCACCTTAACCATGAGGGTATGGCCTCTTGTGCCTATTGAAGCTGCACCACCTTTATGAACATTGGCTTTCTCTTCGCTGAGACCCTCCTATCCATTTGGGGAAATAGTAAAACAACCCAAATTAATAAAAATAAATAAATAAAAACACAGAGCCAGACGCACACACACGAGACACTAGAAAGCCTCACCGAAGTATGGGTGAGCGGGAAGAAAAGAAATTCTGAGCCAGTCTGGGCAGCTTCGGGTCCTCAGAGCGGCAGATAGCAGCAGCGAGACTGGGCAGAGCGACGAAAGAGAGATGGGTTGATGGGCAACGGCTGTGGAGAGAGAACTGGGGAAATCGAAGAAGAGAGATGGCGGTGCTGGTTTTGTGTGATTGAGCACGACCCGGAGGGTAATTTTTACACGAGCTTTAATTAAGGAAAAAAAGAAAGTTGCGATTTGAGGTTTGGGTTTCTGGGATTTTTTTCATGAGCTTAAGAGAAAAAAGAAGGGAGGTTTGCGTTCTAGGTTTAGCCGCCTGGGTCTGGCATTTTTGCGAACTGGCGGTGAGTTTGGGAAAGTGAGGCTATAGTTAATTAAAAATACAAAAAGAGGGAAGAGAGAAAAAAAGAAGAGGGAAATAAGAACTTTCCGTGAAATTTTCGCGCCTCAGCCAATTAGCCATAGTCATTTACGGCGTGTCAAATATGTACGCCATAAAAAACAACCAATTACGGCGTGCATACAATGTGCGCCATAAAAGACTGAATGAAAATAGTTTTTTACGGCGTACATAAAAGCACGCCATAAAAGAGTATTAATTACGGCGCACATTTTTGCACGCCGTAAATTGCACGCGGTAAAAGCTCAGATTTCTTGTAGTGTATGCTGTTTATTGGTCTTTTTGACCCAGTTTACTGCCCAATTCTATTTCTGCTTGGATCTCTTGACTGGTCAACTCATCCTCTTTCGAGTGAGGATGTTTAGTTTCATTTGTTGATGCATGTCGTTGTTGAGGTATGTCGTTGTTGATGTATTTCAGTGTCGATGTATGCCCTATGGGTGCTGTACTTGATGGAGTTTAATGAATGAAATTATTCACCTTTGATCAAAAAAAAAAACTAAACAATAATATGAATCTATTTAATAAAGTTTGATTAGTTTGTACTTAATTTGTAGTCTTGCAAAAAAACAAGACCACGCCTGAACCTAATACAAATCCATGCATACAACAATACGAATTTGTAACCATTTTGGGGTTAGGTTCTATGTCCCCCCTATTTTTTGGGATGTGAGTGGTTCTCTCATCACTCGAGTTGTGGGTGAGAGAGATACTACAGCTTGTCGCTCTTGTATTATATAATATTTTTTTTTTGAAAGAAAGAAAGAATCGTATTATATAATCTTTCCAGTTAATTAAATAAAGGTTTCTATTACTAAAAAAAAAAAACTAATCCACAAGTGCATATTTACAAGGTTTTATTTTATTTCTGATAAACTAGGACAATAATTTACCTAGGGAACCACGTACCCATTCTATTCAATTAGCCACCAAGAAGTCAAGAACCCCCAAACACGCATACATACGTAGAAAAATTGAGGAACATGCACGTACTCATAATCAAGTTTCACCACTACAGACCTGGCGCCAAATCAGGACCCCGAGAGCATCAAACTGCTCAGCAATCTGAATTGCAGTCTCCCTGCAGCTCGTGCATGCAACTCAGTTTTTCTTTTTCTTTTGAGAAAAAAAAAGAAGAAGATAGGAATTTCGTAGCTAGCTTCCTTTGAACATTTAGTTTAAGACAAGCATCTGACCTTGTTGGGGATTATTTCCTTGACTTCTGAAATTCTCATTTTGAATTATTTCCTTGTACTTTGGAAGTTTGCTGCAAAACTTCTAATGGGGAGCAAAAGAGACATTTGCTCGTCCTAGAGACTACATGCATCAAACGGATTACCCTTATTTCTTCATACGAGTTTTTCCCTGGAACAATCTATTTGTATGGGAATTTCTGATGTGAATTGTCTAATGCAAGAGTAGTTCAATACACCATTATTCCATAAGTGAGAAAATCAATATGCAAGTACTTCTTCTCGCGAGCAGTCCAATGTAAGGGCAGTAGCTATTCGAAATTTCGAATTAGGTCAATCATCCAGTAATAATATATATAAATTTCAGTAAATTATTTTCATCTCTTGCAAAAGTATAGATCAAAAATTCTTCAACCCAATTCCTTCAGTCAGAAGAAAGGAGTAGAAGAAAATATCCATCATATTACATAAAGAAAAACACCATTTTTATCAGAATTTGGCATAGTTTTTTTTTTTTCTCGATGAAGAGAGAAGTTAATTGGCATAGTTGTGAAGGCAATCTTTCATCTTTTCTTGAACGTTTTGTTGAACATCGTCTTGGACTTTCCATCCTTGTGACTTAAATACTTTACAATATCCTCCTCCTCATCGTTTCCTCCCCACTTCCTCTTCTTGCCTCCACTTTCTTTCATTTTCTGCAAAAGTCAATCAAATGTCATTTAGGTCAACCCACAATGATAAAACTGAATAATTATAGGCAAATCAATTCCCCACGTCTCCGCACTCCTTGATATTGAAAAGGAAACTAACTTAGGGCAAACATTACCGAGGTGGCCAATCTTCTAGCCTCACTGACACGTTCCAAAAATTGGAAGACTTCGTCATCTGGAGCAGGAAATAAAGGTAACTCTTTTCCTGAAACATTTAACAAATGGTAAGAATTGAACACTCTAATGTAGTGTCCACACAAAAGTATCCATAAATGTACCCTACCAATAAGTGATTCTATCTGGGAATACGAAGGTAAGTCAAGTGTACGACTGACTAGAGAGATTGCAATCCCGGATCGTCCAGCACGAGCAGTTCTTCCTACTCGATGGATGTAATTCTGTGACGAATTTGTAGTTAGTAAACGAGGGCATAAATAGTAAGAATATTGAATAAAATTGTTTTCTTCTAACTGTTTACCCTTTCTCCTTTTCAGTAGATAAGTATACAGGTTTGCAAGGACATTTGATATCAAAACATATTATAACATAAAAAGGAATACAATTAATGGAAAAAACAATTCATTGAAGTGGGAAACTTTTGAGAAGAAGAGAACGTTATCTAATGGAAAAAACAATTCATTGAAGTGGGAAACTTATTTCACCAGAATGGAGGGAATACTTTGGGGAAAGGAAGAGAAGGTGATTGTCAAAGAAGCATCACACGCACGCACGCGGTAAAAGGCTGCGACATGCACAAGATCAATCCACGGCTAACTATGGTGCAGATAGAAAGTAATCAGCCCTACTGACTAGGATCTCAAATAGCTAGAAAGCCTAACCTTAGGGTTCTCAGGGATATCATAATTAATAACCATATCCACCGATGGAATATCCAATCCTCTACTTGCCACATCAGTGCAGACAAGTACATTACACTCTCCAGATTTGAACATGTTTAAGGCTCCAAGTCTTTTTGACTGCAACAAGTATTATAAAAACAAGGTTAGATGATGAGCTGCAGACTTTACCAGCCTAATAAAAATGCTTTAAATGAATAAAGCATATCCACAATGCCACAAGCACTTCAAGTTAACTAAATGTAACATACCTGGCTCATTTTACCATGAAGAGGGATGGCCCCAATTCCAAGATTTCGAAGCATATAAGCCAAAAAGGGTGTTGCTGCGCAATTTTTAGTAAAAACCATTGTTGTGCATTGGCACTTCTGAGTAAGAATATATACGAGATAGCAATCCTGTAGGTACAATACTTGTGAATTTATATCCAAAGAAGACAAGTCGAGATTAAACAACAACAAAATGGCAGAAACTCCATGAAAAATTAAAACTGTAACTCGTCGATTTGCACCAAACATTGATACATCTTACTTATTGTACAGGCTATATATTCAAATTAATGTTGTAAAGATGCTCGTCTGTTCTGTGCACCACTGCTTCCCTACATCTGTTATTCCATGTGTTTAGAGTTTTAGACTACTCACCAATGCTTATCAACTGCCTAAAGAAACATGCTTAAAATCTAAACTTCAATCCGGAATGTCCCCAGGACATGTTAACCAACCAAATTTAGGAGCTCTTATGGCCAGAGGTATATATATTGGTCCTTGACATTTCTTAATTTATTCATTACAACTGTATACTAATTACGGACTAATTTTTAAAAACATAAAGGCGTAATATTTACTACTCAAACAAATAGATATACACAATGAAATGATAAATGGACTTTCGGGCCCTTTTCTTATGAGCTAATGACTAATCTGAAGTTGGGAAAAGGAAACATATGTTCCTGGATACAAAGCAGCAACTAAAGATGATCCATTCCTAAGATGTCCTCAAAATACAAAATGCTTTTTTCAACACGTGCATAAAATCTGAATGCATAGAGGCATAACCTATAGCGTTATAATCCTAAACAAAGAGATTAACAAGACAGAAACAAACCTTGTACTTGAACGGCGCCCTCATTACTAGCTGCTTTAGTGTGTCAACAGTAGAGTACTTAGCTGTTACTTCAACCTGAGATAGATGAAGAAATGACATTATTACTGTAGAAACAAATATGTCGAGAAACAAATATGGTGCCAGAAATTCTTTCATCATACCTTCACAGGATTCCTTAGACAAGCTCTTTCCACCTTCTTGACCTGCAACGTTACAAGCCGAACTCTGTTAACTAAAATGAACAATTTTTATACATAAGTTCTAATCGAGGCTTCAATAAGGCATGTGTATCTCTCAAGTCTCAACTAGGATGAATCATGTGTAATATTATGACTTGCTAACTATGATGTATTTTTTTTTATAACAATCTAATGTGCTAAAATCTTACGTACGCTTTTACACCTCAAGGGCGCTAGAGCGTAGGAAAAACTCTTGCCTAGCATTTTTTCTATTTCAAACATTGCTGAAAACGAAGGGTGACAATTCAAAAACCCAATATAACAAGCATTTGGCATTTGTCATTTGTGGCAATAACATATTCTGTAATGTAAACACTGATGGGCACAGGATCTTCTCTACTTAAAAAAAACTAAAAAAGAACACCTGAAGTAGGTCTTCCAGCCTTAAACTTACATAGGATGGTAAAACCGTAAAAGTATATTTCATAGCTTCTTTGCATAAATGCATTCTTATCAAAAGCAAGAAAGGTCAAGACCGCTTCCTCAAACTTCTTTTTATCATGAAACAAATTTAGTTTTAGTGAATTTCTAATAATGTCCTATAATTTAAAATGATAGTGCCATATTCTACCATATATATACAAGCAATTCTCTGTCAGTCTGTCAATCAGTATATTGGTAAAAAGATAGAGACTTCTCTTTGTTTAGAACAGTAAAAAGAGCACTAAGACACATAGGTCCAATCAGCAAATCAGTTTACTATGTCCAATGTGTAACATTCGATGTACAAAATGAAAAAATATTGTCAGCAATACAACAACTTTTGGTAGATACATTGAAATAGTTGAACCATATACCTTTTTGGTCATTGTAGCAGAAAATAAATATGTTTTCCGTTCACCACCACGAGGGAGGGCTTTCAGAATTTCATCCATCGATTTTTGAAATTCCTCACCAAGCAACCTGTCCGCCTCATCTAAAACCTATTCCATGTAAAAATAAGAGGTTTCTTAGCCTTTCAGGACGAGTCATTTGGAATTTTGGATAGTGTTACTAGCTATTCCAGAAACTGTATGACAGCAATGACTGAAATATTTAAAACAATCAAAGTATCCTCTAATGCCGAATGAAAATTATTTATATGGACAGTCTCTTATTGGAACTAACTTTTTAATATATAAAATCTTTCCATTTTTCTTGCCAATTGGTCTTGATTCATCTCTTGTAACCTTCTCGATCTGGTTACAACTTACAACTGCATCTAGTGGTCTACTGGTCTGCATTTTATATTCACATTTGTTGGTTGCAATAACCTTATGCAAAACAAAAGAGAAAACTGTACAGATATATGGCATTAAAAAGTACCAGATATTTTAATGTGCGAAGAGAAAATCCTTTTGTCTCGGTTAGATGATCCAGAAGGCGTCCAGGTGTCGCAACCTTCAAGGGGAAAAAAAAAATAAAGTTCAAAAATTACATTGAAAATCGTTGAAAAACAAAACAAAATATGTATCTAACAAAGTAAAGAAGCTATCAAAAATAACACTTACAATGATGTGTGGCCGCTTTGCAAGAATGATGGATTGTTGCACCATGTCCAGTCCTCCAACAAGCTGAGAAGATGTTTTAAGCAGCATAAACAATGTTTAAAGACACAAGTAAACCAATAAGATCAAGAAAGCTACTTATTGACCCTCAACTAAACAACAGTAAGAAGCTATAAGAAGCTATTGAGTAGTAAAATTTCATTAGTTTGTAGTGTACATCATTAGATAACAACAAATTCATGCAGACAACTAACCCAATCCAGAAGCACTCGAAGCAATAAAAAGATTCGATTTTCGGATAAACTAATCCACTAAAGAACCACACATTAGAGAGTAGAATTGAAGATTGCTAGTTAATACAATTTCAGCTAGCAAAGCAAACTTACTATAAGCACGTACCAAATACTTACCACTGCAGACTTGACACCAAACCCGCACCCGAGGGCTTGAAACTGCTCAGCGATCTGAATTGCAAGCTCCCTGAAGCTCGTGTCGTACAAGTCGATCAGGTTTCTTTTTCAAAAATTTTAAATGATAATAATAAATTAATAGTCCTCATAAGTTAACATTGAGCTAGCTTTGACCTTGTTGGGGACAGAACCAAAGCAAAAAATGCTTGGGGAGAATTTATTAGAGACTGCAATATCGGAAGGGCAAAGGCGCCAGTTTTACCCGAACCGGTTTGGGCAAGTGCGATCAAGTCTTTTCCTGATACAAACATCAGAGGAGTTACAAGACGGACGACATGCACGTAACAAAACCAACCAACAAAAACAAATGAAAGAGAGAGAGACCTTGGAGGGCGTGAGGAATGGTCTCGACTTGAATAGGGGTTGGGGATTTCCATTGGAGTTCATCAACAGCCTCCAACAGTTGATCGCAGAGCCCCAAACTCTTAAACGACATCGTGTTTTCTTCCTCGGCGGCGGCCATTCTCAATCGATCAATACAATATCTGCCTGATTTTGCTAAAAGCAGATCGAAGAATTAGCAGCGCCGTTTAGCTCACTTGCTTGTCGTACGATCAGGAAAACGATAAACAGTAGTTCGTGGACGTAAGGCTCGTGAAGCGTTGCACGGGTTTGGTGGTTAGGGTTCTCTAGTTTGCTCAGTACTTATGGCGGCAAGCAAAACGAAATAAACCTAGCTAAGCTGGAGAGGGAGATTATTTTAGGGTTGAACATTATTACGAATTGGGCTGGGTTAATTAGAAATTTTTATTTTTTCGAATTTCCGGGTACGTTTAGCTTTTTGGAATTTTCGTGTTTGCATGAATTAGAAAATGGGATGTATGAACGGCGCTCTTGCGATTGTAATTTAATTTTTTATGCATGCATGCTTTTGTCATATCTATATTAAATAATAATATTATAAAGAGAATACCTAGTGTCAATCAAAATATAATTTTTTTTACCAAAACAACTTTCAAGTATTAAAATACCTTTGATAATTTTTAACACCAGACAAAAGAGCCATATATATGTTATACAATAGGAAGCATCGAATAAATGGAATGAAATTTTGGGTAAAATCTTCATCATATGGTATCTGAACTATAGTGCAATATTATTTTTGGTATCCACAAATATTAGACAGTCTCGTAGTACCTTAATTATCATTATGTTAACCCTAAAATACTTTCGTACATTTTTCCGTCAACATTGCCTACGCCACGTTCATGTGACAACTGACACTCATGTCAGAAAAAAGGCCAAGGGGAACAATAGTCTTTTCATTCATATTCATTCTTATAGGAGATTGAAAACCATTGGATCTAATATATTACGGTGTAAAAAACATAAGGAAAGAGTCTTTAATATTTTTTACAATTAGATTTTATAAATTATTTCGACCTAAAAAAAAACCATCTTCTTCTGTCACTGTTCTTATGTGTATGTTTAGATGGGTTTTAGTCACCAAGGTGGCTTAGTTTTACAGCCTAGTCTTAATGAGGGATAGTTATTTTAATGATCGAGAATAATCAATTATTATTTCTTGTCAAATATTCATCACAATCCTGAATTCCAGCAACTACATAAAGAAGAACGACTTTGCCTGACTATGATGAGTCTATGACTAGTTGAAAAATTATCAAACTTATTTCCTGCAAGAGTACGTGTTCCTCATAAGTAATTGCCTACTACTGATTTGGTATAACCGTATGGAACCAGATGCATTCCCTTGAAAAAGAGCTTCCTAATTCTGAGCACAAGTGCTTTTGAGCAATGGAGCAAAGAAAGGAGTTGAGGGGAACATTTTCGGCCAGCAACTCTCTTCGATTGCAAGGAAAGCGTTACAACAGGCAGGGCCAACTGCTAATTTGAGAGTAAAGATAGAGGTATAGATTTCCGATACACACCCTTGAATGTTCTGAAGTGAAGACCAACACTTTGTTATGTCATTTGGGTTTGATGGCGGCAGTAGCCCTGGGAATCCTGGCGGCAATAGGCCTGGGGTGTTGAGAAAGGGAGGAGGAGGAGGTGGTAGGGGTGGTAGATGCGCTAGCCCGGTTGCAGCGCATGTTGCCATTAGCACTAGGGAAAATATTGCTTGAGCTGCTGTAGGCATGGTTTTTGGCAAAGCAGGAACTCCCAAATTCAAAAGGGTTAATATATAATATATTAGCTTGATGCTTTGTTGATTGTTGGAGAGAGTAAGGATCTATTTATAGAAGATCCATGAAACTGTTAAGTGATTCTGCTCAAGTGAGGGGGTTACAAAACTAAAAATGCATATAAATTTGATTTTAAGTTATATGGAATTCTTATTTTAGTATGCATTAATTACTGAATTGAACTGCTACACTCTGAGATTACTAGCAAAAGTACGTTATCGTGCTCTTGACTCTGAGATGAAAGTTAATGTTCCAAATTAAGGGTAATAACGTAACCCCAAAACCACCATTCTTTATCATGCATGTAAAGAATACACATAACACATCAGTTGATTCCATTAAATTCTCCATTAATTTATGATGACTTCAATCCTTGAGATTCACCAAGATATAATCTAAGTTACCTAAATCACCTTCATCCATGGTTGGGTTTATTCACCAACGTGCTTATGAACAATTCTTTGATCTGAAAAAACTTGGATTAATACCTTTTTAAAGTTGGAAAAGGTAAGTTCTAAGGTCATCAAGCGTGCAAAGTGCAAACAGATGGTTCCATAGTATTGGCCGGTGCAAAACAAACGAAAACATTTGTTCGAAATTGTGTATAAAATATAGAATATCTATTCTATATTTAAGAGAAGAGGGTTTTTACATGTTTTCCGTGAAGCCAATGTTTTGGCTCATGATTGTGCTCGTTTTGCTTATACTTTTAGACGTTCATTTACTTGGATTGGCGCTCCTCCTTTAGAGGTCAGAAGCTGCATTCCTTCTCTGTGTAATGTTTGATTATTGAATAATAGTTGTCGTCTTTGATCAAAAAAAAAGAGGGTTTGTCAATCAAAACTGAATTATTTTACATAAATGACCTTGAAATATTTAAAAAATTTAGATTCAACTTTTATCATTGAGGACAATTGTGACAAATTACAAAATAGTTTTTAATAAAATAAATATAAAAAAATAGCCCACTATCCACTTTTTACTCCTCATCCCCTACGATAACCGTTTTATCACATGCATAGCATGTGGGAGATTGCTAGTTTCTATGAATGTAAGTTCGATCACATAATATAAAATAGCTAGGGTAATCTATTTTCAATGGCGATAATCATTGTTTGGTTTCCTCCAATATTTCAAGTACTTACGTACAATATAAGAGGCAGAGACTTTCTATTGGAATAAAGAAAAATACAAGAACAGTGGCAATAATACTTTCTGTACACCTATATATATAACAGATAATTGAAATGTTGGAAATGAGAAACTTGTTGGAATCAAATTAAGTAGTGTGACTAAAAAATGGTGAATGTGCACAAGAAACTCATATTTTGTGTTAGTAAAAGTTCTTGGCATGCGCAACTCACATTTTCAAACTCATTGCTGGAGAATGATTGCTTTGATTAGCATTATGATAATGCATGTTAGATTGATGCATGTTCGCATTATGATAAAACCAATCTAATGCATGTTACCATTAGATGGGTTTTAGTCACCAAAATGGCTTAGTTTTACATCTTAATGAGGGAGAGTTGTTATGAGAATCATCAATTATTATTTCTTGTCAAATATTCATCACAATCCTGATACATAAAAAGAACTTTATTTTGTCTGACTATGATGAGTCTATGACTAATTGATCAAAAATGATCAAACTTATTTTCTGCAAGAATTAACCTCTTAAGTATAATTTCCTACAACTGATGTGGGCCAACCTTTTGGAACCAGATGCGTTCCCTTGAACAAGAGCTCCCTAATGCTGAGCACAAGTGCTTTTGAGCAATGGAGCAAAGAAAGGAGTTAAGGGGAACATTTTCGGCCAGCAACTCTCTTCGATTGCGAGGAAAGCTTTACAACAGGCAGGGCCTACTCCTAATTTGAGAGTAAAGATTGAGGTATAGATTTCTGATACACACCCTTGAATGTTCAGAAGTGAAGACCAACACTTTGTTACATCATTTGGGTTTGATGGCGGCAGTTGCCCTGGCAATCCTGGCGGCAATAGGCCTGGGATGTTTAGAAAGGGTGGAGGTGGTGGTAGGGGTGGCTGATGCGCTAGCCCGGTTGCAGCGCATGTTGCCATTAGCACTAGGGAAAATATTGCTTGCGCTGCTGTAGACATGGTTTTTGGCAAAGCAGGAACTCCCAAATTCAAAAAGGTTACTATATAATATATTGCTTGATGGCTTTGTTGATTGTTAAATAGGGTAAGGATCTATTTATAGAAGATCCATGAAACTATTAAGTAATTCTGCTTAAGTGAGGGGGTTAGAAAATTGAAAATGCATATAAATTTCAGTGAAGTTATATGCAGTTCTTATTTCAGTGAACTTCTATACTCTGAAACGCATTTCAAATTATGGTCCTCTTACTTTGAAATCAAAGTTAACGTTCCAAATTAAGTGTATTAAACCCTAAATTACCATTCTTTATCTGATTGATGTGTATGCTTTAACAGGCAAATAAATACACTTAACGACCCTGCAACAGTTGATTCCATTAAATTCAACCTTACTTATGAACAAGCATCAGTTCATTCCATTGAACTTGATGACTCCAATCCTTTTTGAGAATCACCAACATAATCCTAAGTTACTCACCCAAATCTCCTTCATCCATTATCCACAGTTTGGTTTATTCACCAAAATGCTTGTCAATAGTTCTGTACTTCTGTGATTTAAAATCCTCGGATTGTTTCAAAATTGGAAAAAGTTATACTATCATCAAGCGTGTAAACAGATGGTACTGGTTCAAAACAAACGAAAACAACGGTTCGGAATCAACCAAAACATAAGCTAACTCAGGTTATCCCGAAAGCAAAGCAAGACATGGAGATGAAAAGACCGGGGGATTTCAAACGTGAAAAGTTAGCCCCAGCAACACAGCATTATGGTGTTACAAGAAACTTATTCACTGTCAAAAATTGTAGAAAACTAGTTTGGCATTACAGGCTGGATGATACATGACTTGCAGAAGGAAGCAAGAAAAGCCAGTGCAAGACAAAATCGCCAAAAGAATATTAGCTTTACAGGCTGAATTTGGCTAATGTTGACCATGAACTTGCTACACGGACCTCATTGCTGAATAAGCACGAGGCATTATCAATTTTTATGACTATATTATACACATGCTTTACATTGGCGAGCCTCAAAATACAAGTATATAATGGACACACCAAAAACGACTCCACCAAGTCTTAGATAATTGAATAGAAATATTAGATTGACAATTACCTATCAACTACCTAAGCCAGCACGATCAGAAGTTGGCCCTCATTATTGAATGGAACATGGCAGCAATTGAAAAGAGAAACATAAGTCCAAACACTTCCCTGGTTTATATTTAAATCTTTTTCCTCTATAACTAGTTCTTGGTTCTTATGAACTACTACAAGCACATAACTAATGACCAGTCGCGAAGAAAGAATTAAAGATCAATCCAAAACATAATTGGATGAATTGTAATCTCAGCGAACAAAATGATTGATGTCATTTATCTTTGATATTAGGACCTGATCTGGGTTCTCCTCTTTCTACTGCTATTAATTGTTTCCTTTATCAGTTGTAATCGCTGGCATGCTTCTTGTTTCTTTGTTGTTTGCTGCTTCTTGCAGTGTTAATGAAATTTTTCATTGTCCAAAAAAAAAAATCCAAAACATAATTAGATGAATTGTAATCTCAGTGAACAAAATGATTGATGTCATTTATCTTTGATATTTACATGATCATCAAAACCTGAAACGTAGATGATACACCAAAATGCAGAAAATTCAGAGGCAGGGGGCAGTACAAATAACGTACACTAGATACAATACAATTAAACACAAGCTACAATTATTGATTATTTCTTTATACATACATAGGGAAATAATTACAATCAGCTCCTTTTGGGTACTGAACTTTGGGATAGAAGTTACTCCAACTCACTAACCAGGTTGCATCTGTACAGCTCTTCACCTTGACAAAATGCCTTCCATCAATACATCTTTTATCCTACATAAAATTTACAAGACTAGATAAGCCTGCATACCAAGCAACAACACATAATTAACTTTCAAGGAACAGCTTTACTTAACAACTAGTAGACTTGAAGGAAGTATTCTCTAGTCTATAGCTATTAGTTGTTTGTAAGGTAAAACTATAGCACTAATATCACCAAAAATGAACATTATTTCAACCATGACACTCTTTTCTCTATTACTACCCCAAAAGCATCAACAAATTTCCAATTAAATGTCAGTGCTATACTGTAAGTTCATATTTGGAATTAATCCCATTGCCAAAACTAAATAAATCATCAATATTTGTATTCATCAACTTAGACACACCTCATGATAATTCAACACTCGCCCGCACATAAAGCATGAATGAGTACAATATACTGGAACAAGGTCAAAGACAGTTTGTCAATATAGGCGAAAGTTGACAACAATGCTTTGTGGAACACATGCAAGCGTGGGTCAAAATCTACTAAAATTTAGGGGAGAAAACTAACTCACTAGCTACTCAAGTATACTTCTGCAAGCACAAAATTCTATTAAATAGATTTGCTCAATCCATCTTTAGAAAGTAGAAACCCTTGAATTAGTTTTGAATGTTTGATGATAAGACACATTACTTGAACCTTGATTTTACACTAAACACATGATTTGGCATTGGCTTGTACTAAATGAGCAAAACAATTCATTCACAACAAGGACATTGGCAAATTATCAAAAAGGCTCACCTCAGATGCCACTTTGGAGAAATGTAAAGTTCATCCTTCGTCCTCCTCAGACTTCGATGATTTATCCGACTTATGATCAGCACTGTCCAACCTTTGATCATTATCAGACTTCTGCTCCACATTATCAGACTGTGGAATGAAGGCCTCCATCAGTTGTGGAGATGAACCTACAAGGAAAAAGGACAAGAAAGCATAAGAAACAAGTATAATGAACTGCTCAAATCACATTTGAGATAGCAATTACCATAAATCCTACAAGTTTGAACATAAATTTCAAGGCTCCTATAATATTATGCATTTGTAAAATGCCAGATTGATTGATAAAAGAAGATCAATCCCAAAAAGGAAAAACGATTTGTCACAATGTCATGCAAGCAAAACACATTACTTCCATCAATTTCAAGAAAACCAGATGAATCCAACACCCAAATGAACCTTGATTTCTTCATTAAAAAAATAAATCTTCTTCGGTAGAAAGAAACAAACTGATTCACAACCAGACCCAAGTGATCAGATTGTGCATATGAATCCAATAATTAAACCATTCCTACCAAAATTGAAAGAAAAAGAACCAATTTTGACTGAAAATCCAATACAAAAACAAACCTTGAATAAAATAAGAGGAAGAAGGCCACCCTCTGACGGTGGTCATAGACATGGACTCCTCCTCCGTCAAAGGGTTGGCCAGCTTCTCAACCAGCTGGGCCAGGCCGTGGGATCTCGACCGCGGCGGTGGGACCCAGTACGACGCTCCGGGCACAAAGGGGAGCCAATCGGGTGCGGACTTGCGCACCATAATCCGGTGGATAGCGTCCTCGAGCTTGCGCAAAAGGGGATCGACGGTGGCGGATGAGTCGGTGGACGGATCCGTTTGATCATTGTGAAACGGGAGGTTGGATTGGGCCCGGAGGGTTATGAGTCGAGAGGAAGACGATGACGATTTGGGGGAGAGGTGGCGGGTTAGGGTCAGGGTTTGGGAGAGAGACCTTGCCATGGATCCAGAGAAAAAGAGGAAGGGGTGTTTGGATAAGAGGAAAATGGGAGAGTAAATTTAGGTGTGAGAGAGGTAGTGAAGAAGGTATGTGGTTAAATAAGGGAATTTTGTTTTTTATAATATATTTATTTGTGTGTGTGTGTGGAGAAGGGTGTGTGTGTGTGTCAATTAGGGGTAACTAAGAAATATGAGTTCCAGACCAAAAAATAAAAGATGAGTCCATAAGGAGAAAATTTTCAATGTCTTCGTCACATTGTCACATAAAATGACGGTCTGGAAAAAAATTATTGGAAGTCGATGACCAAATTAGAACACTCATTTTCCCATGAGATGCTACATATATTTGAGATTACCTAAATTAGTTGAGAAGTTTATGATGTGATGTAACTTCTTCATTCAAGTTAATGAAATCAATGTTCGAGAAGAAAGTTTTAACGAAGTCACTTTTAGTCTAGGTTCGAATAAAAATGAAGATGTTTTTTCACTTTTTTCAATTGGGTATTCTTGGTGGTCCGGCAATTTTTACCATTACTTCGAGTGTGCTGACTGGTTTCTACTTTCTAGGAAGAAGAAGTATCAAATTACTACATATCATCGATCACATTCCTTCAAAAGTTCAAAGCCTATACGCCAAGTGACTTGAGAATTGTAGATTATCAAAGGGTTACTAATTACACTACAAAAGTCACCACTCTAGTTGATATATCTATATAGATCTACCATTGCATTTTCATAGACCCACCACCAACTTTGTGGAACCAAACATATTTATATATATAGAGAGGGCAATTCTGAGAATGGTAAATGGCTGTTTTGGACTGTCACCAACAGTTCCCCGAACAATACGACCAATTAATGCCCTTGTTTTTCTGGGTGAAGAAGTCGATATATAGTAGAATTTAGAAACTCTTTTTTGTTGGTAATCAGATTCATTACAGCAACTTTTCTAGTTATATAATGATTCTCATGTTATTTTATATAATTAATACACAGACAGAAACCTTGAGTACTTTCATCTATATAGGGTATGTTCAATTCAGAGCTCATGTTGATGAGGTTGTTGACCTTCTCTGTCAGAAAAGCTCCTTTTCACTTTCTCCTTCGTCTTCTGCAAAGTTTCGCCGACTACTTCGGCGGCCGATTTAGCCGTGTCCTCCACAGTTGCTTTGCTCGTCCCAAAACTCTTGCTCGCGGCCTTTTTCACCTTCTCCCCAGCTCCACCGCCACCACTAGGTTCATCAGCTCTTGCTTCATCCCCACTATTTACCCTAAAACTTTCACCCACACAAATTAAGTAAATATATATCATCGATCTCATTTCTTCCTTCAAAGCTATACACCCATGATCGACTAATAACATAGATCCATGTATACATATTATATTTTCCTTACAAAATACAAATTATTTTTATACCAAAAACCAAATTAATTAATAAACTAAAAAGCTTGAATTTGAAGGACATCGAAAGGAATTATAGCTCCGGACAGAAATTCACAACTATTAATTCTCCCGTATTATTATTAAGAATATATGCTTTATGCAGTAAGATTATGAATTCTTCACCCCACCACGTACATAAATAGCTCATAATTTTTAAGACAAATTAAGTAGTAGTACTTGAAAAACAAAGATAATTAGATGAGTTGAGAAGCATACTCCAAATTAGGAGGGAAAACGTAAGCATGTAGTGGCTGCAAAAACATCTTGACCTTCTCCCAGTAGCTTGTAACTTTCAAGGGTGAAGACGTAGTGTACAGAGAAAACCCATTTTTGAAAATCTCCCATAACGATGGTTTGACAATTGGTACTCCTTCTCTGTCTTGTTCTTCACCATTTCTTACTGTAAATGCAAAGGTATTGATGACGATGCAGAGAAGAATCAGAATAGTAGAAGACATTCTTGTGTGTTTCAGTTCCATATTTAATTGTAAATCAGTCCTACTGGGAATGGAATCAATGAGACTCATGATGCTGGGAACCGCTTTAAGTAAGCAGACCGAATGAGGTGTCCTACTTTGTGGACACGTCTCCAGGTTGTGACAGGTGGCAGCAGATGAGTTCTGCATACGTGCAAAGACTTATCGAAACATGAAAGTTTACAACTATTAACTATTAGGTCGGCCTTCCTAACCATAAAAATAGGGAGAGAGAGAGAGATCATTCTTCTATTTTCTTCTTGATAATTTGTTACATTGCTTTCCAACATTATAATAACCTATGGAGGTAGTGGAAGGGAAAATATTCGGGTTCAAATTGGTGTTCAATTTTTTTTTTTATATATGTGGGTTGAAACTGATAATGTAGTTTTATTTTTCGAACTATTTGTGTTTAAAATCAACTTTTGAATACCATTTCTTCAAAAAATCAAAGTAACTAAAAATTGTTTATTCCTATAATTGCATCATACAAATGAACGGTTTGTAAAAAAAATGTCAACTTTCACTAAAATCGTATATTTATTTGATATAGTTAGATAAATTAACAATATTCTATTTTGGATATTTTTTTGCTGGATCTTTACATTTTTTTTTTGTCAGAAGTAAAAATTAATAGATAATAAGTGTTAAATTACATCAGATATAAGTACATCGGAAAGCCAAGAAGGACCTTCCTCAACCCAAACACTGAATGCAGGAAACAAAAGCGCATTTTTAGCTAAATTATGCGCTGCCTGATTACATTCACGAGGTACAAATGTACAAATAACTGAATTGAAGAAATGAAAAAATAACTTCACTTCTTCTAGAAGAGCTCCTTCCATAGAGAAAACTACATACATTGCCTAATGGAAGTTAAAAATTTATGTTTTTTTTTTCCTCAGTTGGATAAATTAACAATATCCTATTTGGATATTTTTTTGTTGGATCTTTACATGTTCATTAAAAGTTGAACAATTCAAATCATAAAACTACGTACATTGCCTAATGTGTACAATTAAGAGAGGGCATGGACACACAAGTTCGAACTTGGATTTTTTTTTTTCCTCGGTGAAAGTTAAAAATTTAGTATTTTTTTTCAACCTTATAAAAATTTAAAAATTTATGTCTAAATACATGTACATCAACTAGTCTAAATACATGTACTTGGAATTCAAATTTAAGTCGATCCGCTCCAAATAATCCACGTACATCGACAAGTCTAAATACAAGTCTTATGCACTTCTCTCAAATATGATTTTCTCTCTATGGTGTAAGATTTTGATTAACCAATTTTTAAAATGAGTTCAAAAACCTAGTATTTACAGCGACCTGGATTCAAAGTCCTCTCCTACAAAGAAGACCGTTGTTCCTTCATTTAGGAAAAAAAAGAACAGGTGAAGTATGACAAGTTTGTTCCGAACTTCAGATGAATGAGATGAAGTTCGAGACATGCATGTTAAGGTTGTTCTTGGATGTGATCTATTGCTTCGGGTAATATTGTTTTCCGGAAACTCTTTTTAACCAATCCTTTAGATTTATATAACACTAACACAAACTAGAATCAAATTCAAAACGTACGTTCAAAGTCATTAACTGATTTTTTAATAAAAAATTATAAATCAAATCTTTACGAGTCTTCAATATGGTTCAATACACTCAAAAATTTCAAACACATTGATGAAACCAAAAAAGATTACATTTGGAAGATGATGGGTTTTTGAGAAAACTAGGTTAAAAGATTAATCACTTGAAAAAGGAAAAAAAAAAAAAAAAAGAAATTATTTTACTAGCCGAAAAAGGAAAACAAAAATATACCAAAATTCAGTTAACTATTTTAGGATTGGCTAGTTTCATTTACTCAACCGCGAAACAAACCTTCTTCATCTACAGACTACAGTCTACACTTCACCTTCAGAAAAATCCCAAACCAAAAATGGCATCAGTCATGGCTTCCCAGGTTATCCTCTCCCCAACCTCAATCCGCATCAGACCCACCCCCAAATTCAAATCCTTCCACACTCCCGCTCCCTCAGTCAAGCTCAATCCCACTCCCAACGCCTTTCCCAAACTTCGTCTCTCCTTCCGACCTCTCCGACCCCTCTGCGTCTCCGTCACCACAAACCCCCAAACCCTAACCCGAGCCCACTCTCAGGCCCCATCGCCACCGCTCTCCGACGCCCCGACTCGCACTCTCACCACCCTCTTCGCCCTAACCCTAGCCGCGGCCCGCGCAATCTCAATTCCGCTTCTCCAATTCGGTTCCCAATTCGGACCCTCCATCGCTTCCACCGCCGGCCCACTCTTCTTTGCGGCGCTCGGGGACCGCCCAAGCGGGTATCTGAACACGCCGCTGACGGTCGTCGCCGCCGGGCTCTCCAAGTGGCTGGATATCTACAGCGGCGTTCTGATGGTTAGGGTTCTGCTCAGTTGGTTCCCCAATATTCCTTGGGACCGCCAGCCTCTCTCGGCAATTAGGGACCTCTGCGATCCCTATCTGAACCTCTTCCGCAACATCATTCCCCCCATTTTCGATACCTTGGATGTCAGCCCGCTCTTGGCTTTCGCAGTGTTGGGCACGCTCGGGTCGATCCTCAACAACAGTAGAGGAATGTATTGATGGAGCAAGAGAGATGGTGCGCTTGGTTGGTGGTGAGTGAATGGTTTTGATGGCTATGGAATTATAGGTTGTTTAGCACAAGTTTGGATTTTTTGTGGGTTATTCGTAGTGTGATAACCTTTATTTTTATGGGCATAATGTGATGATAACTTGGAATTCACTATGAATATATAAATTTCAACAGTTTTGTAACATGCGATTTTCATTCTGTCTTTTATATTATATGCATTGTTGCAGTTCTATATTCCATTGTGGGTGCCGAGCATTATTGAGTTCTCATCTGTTTTGCAACTCGATGTGTGAATTGGTTTGAAGAAAGACTAATTATTTGAAATTTCAAAGTTTGGCATGTTGTGGGTGACATTCTAGTAGTACATTTGACGAATTTTCATGAAGAAATAACATTTGTGAAAATGTTAATAGGTTAGAACTAGTGGAAGAATCATGAGTCATATACTGATGAGAAAAAGATATACGTGGTTTAGTTTGAATTTTTTTTATTTTTGATACCCGGCCATTCTCCAAACTGGGGCCTCCTGCCGAATCCTACAATCTTTAGGATGCGTGATATTCAAGCAAATAGATAGATAAGTACTGTGAGGGGGTTCAAACCGAGACCATATAGAAGCAAACCTGAGCCTAACCATTCCCTACTAACCCCTCTTTGCTGAGTGATTTAATTGGCTTATTAGGTCACTTCTAGTCAAGATTTTGTGTTCAAAGTCAACATGTTTCCTTCTGGAGCTTGTGAGTTAAAGGAAAGTCATTAACCAACTTCCACCAGAATATCTCAGGGCTGCCTTTCTTTACATTAAGATAGACAAAGGTCATTCTACAGTAGTGCTCAATGCATTGGGATTAGCTAGTTTGTGTATGCATGTTATATTCTTAAAGGGTTTGGCTTTGTTAAGAAAAGGTATCATTTTGTTTTTGATATTTAACAGAATTTTATTGAAAGGAAAAAGAACAATTACACATTGGTTTTGGTATCCACACTGCTTTGGAGATTTGTATTATTTCACATCGGTTTTGGAGACTGGGAATAAGTGATGCTGTAGCTGATGACTTGGGTACTGATTTCCAGAAACCTTTGTTAGGGAATATAGATTAACTATGTTCTCTTTGTACGACCATATTGGATTTGTCAAATTACCATTGGCAAAGATAGTGTTGTACAGGAGCATTGTTACATCAGTTGCGCAGTGTGCAGATTGATGAAGAAAGGTATGCCTAGGCGATTTGGCTTCATTTTTATTTGAAAAATGGGGATTTATTTTGAAAAGTGGATTTACTCTTGTATTTTGTGTCTAAAGGATTGAAGGCTTTCCTTTAACAAGTCTGTGTTCAAGTTATCAGTACTAGTTTTCTTCACCCAAATTTTTTGGCTTTGGCTGGGATTTAGAAATCCTTTGCATAGATTTTTTTGGTTTCTTTGAAGTTCTCTGGTATGTGGTCTAAGTTAGAGTCGGTATTACTTAAAATCAATAGTGAAGTGGTCTTATTCATGTTTAGGGCAGCATGGGTTGCACTCACTTGTTGCTTTAAGAAACTCTTACGTATTTAGAAAGAAATAGACATAATGGAGGGACTAATGATCTTTGTGCAGTAGATTTTCTGCATCAATAAACAGATGGTCTTCTAGTTTTTTTTTTTTTGGGTCTGAACAGTTTTCTAGTTCATGTTGGAGTGCAGAAGCATGATGGATTGGAAAATGACCTTCTAACTGAGGATTGGCTCAAAGTTTGGATCTTTGTGTAGGTTGAGTTGATTGATGCCATTGCTTGTTTAAGCAAACATGGCCCTTCTTTCTTGTATGAGTGAACAAATCTAATGGGTAATGTACTAATGCGGCTTATTAATGATTGTGGCATGGGGTAATCAGTGGCGTTTACCATTTTGAGTTTTTGACTACAGACAGTAAGAACTGAGCTAGAACTCATTGCTCTATGACTAGTTTTACCGAGATATTTACATAACAATTGGTTCTTCGGTGTTTGCTCTGTATTTGGAGTGACTGATCCCTAATCCTGTGCTTTACAAACTTGTTGTATGGCGTTAGTACTAATACCAAATGGATCGTCACGAGTGTGTGACTGTTGCAATTTTGTGCTGAGACGGTTATGTCAATTTTGCCTGTTAGGCTGTCACTGCATAAGTGCATAGTGTTATCCCTATATAAACAGATTCAGATATGCTGCGGTCCATATGATTATGCAGTGGGCCATCTAGTAGCATTTGAGATGCTGAAACTATTTGTTTGGTAAACTGAAGGAGCTTCTTGTTCAATCTTCTGTGACCTTTTTCTTGTCTCATTATCTCGCACACACATGTATACAGGGGAAAGGAGGCTTCAATCAACTGATGAGTAACTGTCCAGATGCTTACTCTGGCAGTTTGGTGCATCACAGAGGTAGAAGCCTAACCTTTCTGGGTCAAAAGAAAATGAAACAAAGGGGAAATGGGTGCCTCCAGGACCCCTTTTTTTGTATTGTTTTCCAGTCTCCCCAAATTGGAGACTGCACTTTTCTTTCTACCATGAGGGGTGGTCAAGAATCTAACCAAAATATGAAGATTGAACATTTTAAATCTGGGGGGATTTGAGTTTTCTTTCATCTTTTTCGAAACAGTTTTAGATATAAGTTTGTAGGCTCTCAACCTCTTCAAATCCTTTGTCTAGTGATTTTTTTGCCTTAAATGCTAAGAGGAAGAGAACATTATATAGCTACTTATGTATGGTGAATCAACTTTCTGAAAAGGAGCATGGGGAATGAGTTGTTTATAATTTGTTTGCAACTGATAGAGATATGATACCTCATGCATAGGATGGGGATGAATTGGACCAGTGTAATTAACATTGTCTTATATAAAAAAATTCAATATCTTTCAAGTTTATCTCTTAACATTTAGCCATAGCAGTAATTCAAGAGACCATTGGCTCAGCTAGGGAAAACCCTCAGATTAGAAAAAAAACATTTAAAAATAGATAAAAAGGTGATGTCAGTTATGAAATTATTGAAATTTTATCTTTGAAAAAGATTTCATGTAAATTAATAAATTATGACACCATTGGTCAAGGAGGCCATTTAGTTCAGAAAATACAAGATAGATACATTTGGAGACGTGTGAACTTGCACAAGAAAGTTTCCTGTCATCAAAAATAAAAAATAAAAATGAAAGGTTTTTTAATATGGTGAAATGCCACTGTCATGCTAATCATAACCAAATACTATGATAATAGAATTGACTAGTAAACCAAACCCTACACTGGTGCACCCCCAAACCCTACACAAACTGCTTAAGGCAACTCAAGATCTGTTCTCATAATCATTTTTACCGTATGTGGGTTTTCCCTTTGTTCCTTAGAGGTGGAACAGGTAAATGGGAAATTTTGGTGCATAATATTTACTCTGTTATCTTGTTTTTATTCTTCATGGATCCACATGTTTGTGGTCTTAATCATATGCAGCAATCCACTTGACTTGTAGATGATTATTATCACTTGTAGAAGTTGTGAATTTTACTTCAAAATTATACTAAAATTCAGAAATCTTGTGAAACCAACTTAGAAGATAATCTCATCGAGAAAAACTTAGAAAACAACTCCTATCTCATTTTTAAAGAGGATAAATTCTTTAAAAATGACGTACTGAAAAAGAACAGAGATATATATTTTATGATGTGCTTTGACTGTTGGTTATGTAGAATATCTATTTTTTGTATTTACCCCATTATACTTCTTAATTTTATTTAATATATCTATTGTTGTTTTTCCCTTCAGAAAAATGTACGAAATACATATATGGAAAGTAATGTAACATTGTAACCTCATTTTTTGTTGGGGGCCAAGTAATGTAAACTCATTTTATTGAACACAAGAAAACGAGCCTACAAACTGAAAGTTAAACCCCGATCTAAGTGGTGATGGTAGAGTAATATAAGTAAGAATGCTTAGTCTATCCCCTTGGTGGTTTGCCTCCAACAACCTTTTTGGCAAAACACTATTATAAAAAAAAATGAGGACGTCCTTATCCCAATACAATGCAGTTCAATGATCGAAACTACACATGTATCAAGTTTCTTTTCAAATACCATTCATACATAAATCAATTGTTTGGAAAACAAAATGCTTATCTAATATCGACTAAATAACTTGTTGAAGGGAGATGTCACCGACATCTAAAATAAGACACTCTTCTGTCATATTTCTTTTTATTTCAAAGTCCAAGTTTGCTTTCCGTGATAACGATGAACTCCTCACATTGATACAAACAAAGCAATGTTGATCTAAATAAGATCGAGGATAATTTTAAAGTTAGAGTAACGAAATTCATAGAAGAAAGCATGTACACTTATTTAAAGTGTCAAATACAATAATTGTGATAAACTAAATCCAAAATGATGGTGTTAATATTGAGATGACTAAACAATTTTTGATCGGGTAAATTTATAGGCTTATAGCACAAATGATCCCAATGAAAGAATACCTTAAATATTAGTCTCGGGTGGAAAATGATGTCCTCTCCCTCCTATTTCATGTAATTTTGTTATCAGCAGTATTAGTATTTTCCCATTTTAAAACAGTGGGTAGGATTTGAGCTTACGCTATATACTCTATCATGGTTCATGATTATAAAATTTTAATAAATAAAGACAACTGTATTTCTCAAGGATGGTAGGTTCTCTTATGTGCAAAAAGTAAGCCTCCTAAGACTGATTAATAACCCTTCAAATCCATCATATCAAAGATATTAGTTGGCTTTTGGCACTAGCATCTCTCTTTTCTTTTCTTTTCTTTGGTGCAAGGGTCCCTAAAATCTATCTATTTTTTCAAAGAACTTAATTTGTTTTTCAAAGGAGAAAAAGTCTGAAAATAAATATTACCCCAATCAAAATGGAAAAAGAAAAATGAGAGAGAGAGAGAGGTGACTTTTGAGGTAATATTGAAAATATTTGAGGTAATATTGAAAATAATATGTTTGTTTATCCAAAGTCATATTTACGCAGTTTGGTGGTTTTTCCCGGATGAGACAACCTACCAGTTGTTGCGGCTCTTTGAAGAGTTAGAAAGAGAGAGACTTTTTAATTTTTTTAGTTTTTTTTTTATATAGAGAGAGAGAGAGAAGGAAACAAACTTAACAAAGCATTTCCAGAGAGAGAAACAGATTGTGACTGCTGCTGTGGAGATGGGATCTCACTCTCACCAGCAGAATCATTACTGCTATTATTACCACTTCAACCACTGCCTTTGATCCATTTTCAGCAACTAAATCCCTTTTCTTCTTCTTCTTCCTCTTCAGGTATTACTCTCACTCTTACCCACCCCCCACATTTTATTCCCATTTTGCCCCTCCCTGCATTGCCACCAATCTGCACTGAACCCATATCAAAGTTTTGCTCTTTTCTGTAGATCTTCCACATTGCCTTGGTTGTAGTTCAAAATGGTGATCTGGGTATGCTTTGTTTCTCTGATTTTGGATGTAAAACACTAAAAATTGTTTCTTTTTAGTTTTGTTTTTAATGTACCTTGCTTAGTGTGGAGGATTATATGGTTTTTTCTGTTTTGTTGATTATAGGTCATCGATTTAGTTCTTCTTTATACTCTGGTTGGTGGATTAGAGAAATGTGTAAAGGAGAGAGTTACTTTTGAATATGGGTTTTGTCAGTTCTTATAGGAAAAAAAGGACAAATGTGTAAAGAAGCTTACGGGAACAGAGCCAAATTCGATTTTTTGAGAGCTCTTATTTTCCTGCCTATGATTTTTCTGAGATCCATTAGGAGACAGAAATCCTACAATCACTTCTTGTTGCTTCAGATCTTCCTTTGATGAAATTTTGTTCTTGGGGTGATAGATTTCTGATTGAATCTTAGTAACTTGTAGATATGATTTTATTTTACTTGGAAGTCTTTTGTAGTTTAGGTAATTTTGTTCAGTTTTATAGGTTTCTATCAAGATGATATCGGAATGTAAAACTAAAATTTGAGTAGTAGATATATTTGTGCCTCCATAGAACAAAAGGTCTGCCAAGTGATCTCTGAGTCCATGCCTAATTTCCAGTAATTGTTCACAAACTGCTAATACTTTGGTTAAGTTTGACATCTGATATAGTACCAAGAATTCAGTAATTGATCTTTGCTATATGCTGGTGTGTCTGATAAATTATCATTCATCCTTTCACAACTACTAGATAGCTCAATTGTTCATGCTAGTTTATGAATTATAGTTAAAAACAATACTTGACTTCCTCTCTTTCTCTCTCTCAGTAGGACTTGGAATATCTCATCTCTTAGATATCATCATCCCGTATATCCATTCCATTCTACGGCCCTGAAAGAAGCTTGATGGGTTCCAGATTCCCATCTCATCAGCTCAGCAATGGTCTCTATGTATCAGGCAGGCCTGAGCAGCCAAAAGAAAGAGCACCTACTATGGGCTCAACTGCCATGCCCTATACTGGTGGAGATATCAAGAAGTCAGGAGAGCTGGGGAAAATGTTTGACATCCCTACCATGGATGGCTCCAAGTCTAGGAAATCTGGACAATTGACTGGTGCTCCTACAAGGACTGGATCATTTGGAGGTGCTGCTTCACATTCAGGTCCTATCCCTAATGCTGCTGCTCGGTCTGTCTATACCACGTCAGGTCCTGTATCTTCTGGAGGCATGACTGGTTCAGCTTCAATGAAGAAGACTAATTCTGGACCACTCAATAAGCATGGAGAACCTCTGAAGAAGTCCTCTGGGCCTCAATCCGGTGGAGTGACTCGCCAAAATTCTGGCCAAATACCAGTACTTCCTACCACAGGTCTTATCACATCTGGTCCCATTTCTTCAGGCCCACTAAATTCCTCTGGGGCACCTAGAAAGGTATCTGGACCTTTAGAGTCTATGGGATCAATGAAATTACCAGGTTCCACTATTGTTCACAATCAAGCAGTGACTACTCTTGGCCAAGATGATTATTCTTTCAGAAAGAACTTTCCAAAGACAATATTATGGTCTGTGATACTGATATTTGTGATGGGGTTCATCGCTGGTGGTTTTATTCTTGGAGCAGTCCACAATCCCATACTCCTAGCTGTTGTGGCAATTCTCTTCGCTGGTGTTGCTGCTTTATTCACTTGGAATACTTGTTGGGGAAGAAAAGCAACCACAAATTTCATTTCTCGTTATCCTGATGCTGAGCTTAGAACTGCTAAAAATGGGCAATATGTGAAGGTCTCCGGGGTATGTACTTTTTTCTCTAAGTTTTGTTTATCTGCTGATTGAGATTTATTATTGTCGAAATCTACTTTGTTGGTATTTTTCTTTGCTGGCTTAGATCTCTAATAACATCACTAAACTCTTTTTAACTCTATGGGTGTGTCTTTTCAACTTTACTCAGAACTCAACATTAGAAAGATTTACTTACTCTTACATTTGATTCACATTACTGAATTGCACTTTGGACAAGGCATCACTTAATCATTGTTTTTCCAAAAATTTGAACAAAAAGATGACATTTTTAGTGAGAAGTAAGATGGCGTGACCAGAGGAAGAGTATATGAGGATTTCTTTTAATTGAGTAAAATTGGGAAATCAAACCTTGTTTTTTATATTAGTTGAAATAAAAATTAGTAGACACAAACTCCTAAAGATAATAATTCCTAACAGTAGTTAAACTTACGGAGGAGACGCTTCATGGGATCACTAAGTTTTCTATGAGTAGGATGCTTAGCCTTGGCTTGTTCTCCTACAATGTAGTGGTTGCTGCATCTGTATTTTTATGCATGAACATGTGTTTTATTTTTTATTTTTTTGGTGGAAAGGAGGCCCAAGGCCTGAACAAAAGGAAACAGAATTAACTAGCAGCAAAGGCTGCAGAAATACTCCTAGGATGAACATGTGTTTTATTGTGCAAGTGTTTCTTATTAATGTAATTTTAATAATATTTTAAGCATGTGTGAGTTAGAAGATATTCTATGAGAAATACCTTAGAAAAGATACAATTTTCTTGAATGCTCTCCAACAGTGAAATAGATATTTTGCAATTATAGGAAGAGCATAGCCTTACTGGTATTTGTTGCTCAGTTCATCCGCTAGTTGTCATTTACCTTTTTTCTTCTTCATGAATAGTATACTTTAGAGATTTTGATGTTACTTTTGTCAATTCGTGAAGGTTGTTACCTGTGGTAATGTGCCCCTTGAATCATCCTTTCGGAGAGTTCCTAGATGTGTTTACACATCCACGAGTTTATATGAGTACCGAGGATGGGATTCAAAACCAGCAAATCCTACACATCGGCGATTTACTTGGGGACTTAGATCATCAGAGGTGAGTGACTGAGAAGTGAAAGCTTTTCTTTTTTGGAATTTTGTAGGGATGATGTGCATAAAATGCATTGGTTGCCAAGTGGATGCCTAATAATCAAGTGATGCTGTACTTTTGATGCTTAAGATTTTAAATGCTGAACTTTACTCATTTGTGCATGTTGCATGCAGAGGCATGTAGTGGACTTCTACATCTCTGATTTCCAGTCTGGGTTGAGAGCATTGGTTAAGACTGGTTATGGAACAAAAGTTACTCCTTATGTTGACGAGTCCGTCATTATTGATGTGAACCCAGCAAACAAAGACATGTCCCCGGATTTTGTCAGGTGGTTGGCAGAGAGGAATCTTTCAAGTGACGACCGTACAATGCGATTGAAAGAAGGGTAAAATCATCACTTGTTTAATTCATTTTAATTTTCGAAAATATTTGTACTGGAAATTTGTTAAGCAGACATTTTCTTGTTCACTCCAAGTCAATCTTATATAACTGCAAGTGATGTTCTGTTGCAGGTACATCAAGGAAGGTAGCACAGTTAGCGTGATGGGAGTTGTCCAGAGAAATGACAATGTGCTTATGATCGTCCCTCCACCTGAGCCATTGACAACTGGATGCCAATGGAGCAGTTGTATCTTTCCTGCTAGCCTTGAGGGCGTTGTTTTGAGATGTGAAGACTCATCAAAAAATGATGCCATACCTGTTTAATTGCTTGTGCTGGAGAAGCGTTTTCAGGTATTGCTCTTTTGAGAAATATTTTGTTCCCAATTTCAAAGTTGGTGGCGGTTGGTAGTGGTGGTGTTGTAGTGAGATACAGTGATGAGCTTGATGGTTTAAGATGACGTGATTTTTTCATCCTTGTGTATAGCGTTTAGAAATTTTCTTTCCATCGTTTTTCCTAGGGTTTGAAAGTTTCTGTAATGGTGTGGTTTGTTCATGTAGTGGGGAATTTTACAAGTTTGAGAAGACTGCTTGTTATAAAGGAAAGTGTTATATAATTCATCAGTTAATTTCTGGTCTTGGGAAACTTTATAGTTTCTCTTGCCTGTCTCTCTAAATTGCTTTGTCTCTCGCAAGTCACACAGCATCACAGTTTTAGCTTGCAAAGTTACAATCCATTCATCGATTGATACTGAGTGTGCATCTCAACCTGGGTTTGATTTGCAATTTCAAGTGCAGGGAAGCAAAAACCAAATTTTTTTTTTAAGGAAGAAAAAGAGAGAGATGCTAATCATATCAAAAGCGTGGATTCTGTTTTCAATACCTAAACTAGAGCTTGGCAGCTTTAATAAGTCGTGATCTCTCACAGGATACTAGCTGGGTACTTGTTTTCATCACATACGTAGCGTTTTATTTTGTGGAATGAGACTCGAGAATGAGTAAATTTTTGATTTATTTCTCATGTTTGGTAAGCACGCGGCCATGCGATGAAGAATGTGTTGGCTTCTTTACATGGCAATGAGATCCATGAATGGAAAATCTTAAACCCCTTTTTAATTGCCATATGATTTATCATGGTTTTTAGGACAAGATTACATGCCTTGTTTTCATTTGTGTAAATTTGTATTTTTATTACCGCGAAAACAAACATTATACTAAATTGATGGTTGTGAGTCTTGACAATGATGTTTCTAGAATGGGAGAAGAAATGAATGCGAATAAATTCCTAAACATTTCCTGAAAGTATGGAGATTTGATTACCTATCTTTCACCGGGTAATCGAATCCCTGAAGAAATGAAAGAACTTAGTTTTAGATGTGGAGTTTACGTGCATTCCAATTCGCATTGTATTAGTAAACACAAAGAAACTCATGTATTCTCTAATTTTTATACTCATTTCAAGTAAGTAAACTTTTTAACCTTCTAAAAAAAAATTGTCAAAAGTCCAAATTTAATAATGTTTCCTTTTCAATACTCGACATTATTCTCCAAAGAAACATCAAGGTAGTTGCTTGATGACCTTGACATCTCTGTTAACCCAAAAAAGAGAATCAATCATTTGGATTTTTTTCTTTTAGAACGAATGGTTTTGGCAAAAAAAGGAAAAAGAAAAAGTTTGAGGGCATTTCCGACATTAGCGGTGTAGTGTACACTGATAATTCGTATATACAAGTTTGGATGAGGGTTAATATTCAGTAAGACAGTAACATAGTAAGACAGTAACAAACTTCTCATCAAACTGATAGTAAATTTTGATCCTGACAATTAATAATATTTACATAAGCAAGAATCACACCATCTCTTTCTATATCTCAAGAAGTATACACAACCTTAGGGTAAGAATATCGGTGACAAGTTTCTCTCTGGAATTTTTTCATCAATGTAAGAGGCTTGCAGTTTCTGGCCAAAGTTGAGTGAGCTGATGCTCACCAAATGAATACCATATTTGGTAGGTTATCTACCTATTCTAATGGCAATACACTAATACTCGTTGAGGATGTGTCCACTTGCTTCAAATCCTCACCTAATTTGTTAATCATCTCATATATGTCATTTGAGTTAAGATGAGCTCTATCAAATACTGTAAATTCATGTACCTCATCATCCACCTCGATGGAACTTGCCCCTGAAGGTTTCTGGACTCCTATACTCCTCATTTGTAGCCTCACATTGGCCATGTTTTCCCAATCACCAGCTGCAGCATACATGTTTGACACTATGGAAAAATTTCCAGGATCGGATGGGTCTAACTTGACAAGCTGATCCAGTGCCTCCTCTGCCAGTTCAAGATCATTATGCATCCGGCACGCCCCCAAAAGGGTACCCCATATAACAGCATTTGGTTCCATTGGCATGCTATGCACAAGCCTAAAAGCTTCCTTGAGACGCTTGCCACGACCCAACAGGTCGATCATACAACCGTAATGCTCAATTTCGGGTACAATCCCGTACTCCCTTTCCATAGTATGGAATGCATGAAGGCCCTCCTCAACAAAGCCTGCATGTGTACAAGCACATAAGACCCCGATGAAGGTGACTTTATCCGGCCTAAACCCAGTTTTCTTCATTCTAGAGAAGAGCTGAAGCGCTTTCTCACCATGTCCATGCATGGCTAACCCTTGGAGCATGGAATTCCAAGATACCAAATCTTTCTTTGCTATTCCATCAAAGACTCTATATGCTTCATCCAAGGCACCACACTTTGCATACATATCAAGCAATGTATTGGACACTGGAGTACTACACTTGAAACTAATCCTCTCGATAGAGGCATGAACTTTCTTACCCAATGTAATTAAACCAGACTCTGCACAAGCAGCTAAGATGCTAATAATAGCCCCATTATCAAGCTTCAATCCAGCTTTCTCCATTTGATCGTATAACATAATCGCCTCCTTGGAAAACCCCTTTTGAGCATACCCAGAAATAATGATGGTCCACGTAACCAAGTTCTTGAAAGGCATCTTATCGAACATCATTCTTGCCATTCCCATATCCCCCACTTTGCTATAACCGGAAACCAAAGTCGACCACGAGACAACATTCCTCTGGGGCATCCTCTCAAACAATTCAAATGCTTCATCCATTTTCCCGGCCTTCACATACCCATCCAATATCGAGTTCCAACTAACCGCATCTCTCTCAGGCATTTCATCGAACAGGCGGCGTGCATCGCCCAACTCCTCGGCTTTTGCCAATCCCCCAATCATAGAATTCCAAGACACAATGTCTCTCTCACCCATCACCTTAAACACCTTCTTCGCCTCACTAACACCAACCAATCCACACTTGAAATAAGTATCAATTAGTGAGTTGGGCACGAAGATATCCGAACAAAACCCAAATTTCTCAATGTGGGCATGAACCATTTGAACAACAGGCAACCAATTCTTGCCCGAACACGCCTTTAAAAGAAAAGGGTAAGTGAAATTATCAGGATCAACCCCATTAACCTGCATATCAAAGAAGGCCGCGAAAGCCTGAGAACTCTGCGAGTTCTGAATGTGAGATCTTATCAGAGTATTGTACAAATGGACATTGGGCTCCTGAACTTGATTGAAAACGTTGATGGCGAGGGCCATTTGGCGGCAGAGAGAGAAGGCGGTGATGAGCTTGGGGGCGGTGTGGAGGTCCTGGTGGAGATCGGCTTTGAGAATTTGGGCGTGGATTTGCTTGACGTGGCTGAGGTTTGTGCATTTGTGGAGGTCTGAGAGCTTTTGCTCCAAGAGTCTTCGTCTAGAAACCCAACCTGGGGATCGAACTGGCACGCACATTTGCATGGCGGGAAATAGATGGTGGTATCAGATTTTGGTTAACGGTGAAGAAGACATGGCGGTTATTATGGTTTGTGGGAGAGCTGGGGATTTAATGGTTTAGCGTCTACGAGAGGAAGAGGAAGACGACTATGGATTGGGGAGGTGTGATCGATTATGGATCGAGGGGTCTGAGAGTGTGGTGTGGAAGAACAGCTAGAAAGAAATCGAAGTAAGAAAGAGATAAAAGAAAGGGATAAGAGGATAAAAACGTATTTTCCGGTAAAGAGAGGAAGGACAAAACGGTAGTTTTATCATCGATTTAGTATAGTAATTAGTAAATGTTTTTGTACAGTGTAGTACTAAGTAATCATAATTTCTTGGGTTCGGAGGTTTTTGCCGGACGAGACAATCCAGCAGTCGTTGTGAGAAAAGAGAGAAAAAAAAAAACAGAAACCCCAAAAAGATTTTAGTGTCTCTGAGTTTTTTTCTTTTTAGTGCTTAAAGATTTTGTCTTTAGCAATCAAACCAGCATGTCTCCAAATCTCCAGATTTCGACTCCCACTGCTTCTCCGTAAGGTATGTGAAAGCTTTTGCTTTTCCCAATTGCCATTGTTGTTCTTTTTCTCTGTCTGCTACACTTGTGCTCCTACTCCCTGAAGTTTCACTTCCAATTTCTGCTTGTTTTCTTAGATCTTTTGCATTTTCTTACTGTTTTGGTGAAAATGGTGATCTGGGTTTTGGTTAAATTTCTGGATTTGGGCTCTGAGAATGGCTGTTTGGATTGTTGGTGCTTTACTATGGTGTCTTTTTGATGAAGTATTTCTATATAAAGCTTGTGCTGGCTCCTATCTTCCTTGACATCTGGCATGTTGTTTTTTTTTTTTTTTGGGTTTGTTTTGTTGCTGTATAAGTGTGGGAAGAGAACTTAGAAACTAAAGGTTTGAATTTTGTCTTTTGTTGCATGGGGAATCAATATAGCTAAAACTGCCCACTGAACTATACAGGGCTTGAAATTTTTGCTTGGATCTTTTTGCTTGTATTTGATTTGTGTGCTAAACATTGGTATGGGAAGGTTTTGTTTCCCTGATTTGAGGTAGAAATTCTAGTTGTTTTGTTTTCTCTAAGAATGGAAGATTCGGACGCTTCCTCTGTTTTTGGGTTTTACTGTGTGTTTACGGTTTACCCCATTTTGGTTTGGTTGAGAAAATGCAGGAAAATAAGTCAAAATTTTGAATTTTGAAGTCCAAGTATCATAGTCTCTTGTGAACTGAACTTGAATTTACAAGTGGCATTCAGATCCATAGTATAAGTACCATACCGAATAAGACTTCTCTTGCACTCACTGATGCATATTAGATGTACCGAGAGTCAGACTTAAAAAAATTCTAGAGTGCAACTTTATTTTTATAGTTGATTCTAGTGTATTTTGATACATAAAATGCTTGTGCGAGTAAGTACGGATAGTCTCGTGATTATATATAGAAAAAAGAACATGGCATGGTGTTGTCTATCACTGGTGTTTAGATTAGGACTGCATCTGATGATTTTTCTCAAATTTGCTACTAGTTCCTTTGCAATCTCTTATCCATTTATGTGTTATTATGGTGGCTGTTGCTGTGAATGTGGGTTAATAGGTTAGGTTTTTGGATAAGCAATGACTGATGTTTGTAACTATTTAGTTCTTTTTTGGCCCTAGGAGGATCACATCAGTGAACAGCTAGTCTGCTAGAAGATTTTATCGTCTATTATCTTGTGGGGTCTTGGATCTTTCAAAGAAGGTAGATGGGTTCCAGATTCCCATCTCATCAACTCAGCAATGGCCTTTACGTATCAGGCCCGCCAGAGCAACCAAAGGAAAGGACTCCAACTATGAGCTCAGTTGCCACACCCTATACTGGTGGAGATATTAAGAAGTCGGGAGAACTAGGAAAAATGTTTGATATCCCTACGGATGGCTCCAAGTCCAGAAAATCTGGACCTATAACTGGTACTTCTTCTAGGACTGGATCATTTGGAGGTGCTGCTTCACATTCGGGACCAATCTCTAATGCTGCTGTTCGTGCTGGTTCAGCTTCCTTAAAGAAGTCAAATTCTGGACCACTGAATAAGCATGGGGAACCTTTAAAGAAGTCATCTGGTCCTCAATCTGGCGGGATAACACCAAGTGGCCGCCAAAACTCTGGTCCTCTTCCTCCTGTTCTCCCTACAACAGTTCTCATTACTTCCGGACCCATTTCTTCTGGCCCTCTGAGTGCTTCTGGGGCCCCTCGAAAGGTATCCGGTCCTTTAGAGTCAATGGGATCAATGAAAGTACAAGGTTCCTCCATTGTTCACAATCAGGCCATTACTACTCTTAGCCAAGATGATGAGTTTTCGTTTAGGAAAAACTTCCCAAAGCTAATATTATGGTCTTTGATTCTTCTTTTCATGATGGGGTTCATAGCTGGGGGTTTTATTCTTGGTGCGGTCCACAATCCAATTCTCCTCGTTGTGGTTGTGATCCTTTTTGGCGCAGTTGCTACACTATTCACATGGAATAGTTATTGGGGTAGAAGATCTATTATAGGTTATATTGCTAGTTATTCGGATTCTGAGCTCAGGACTGCCAAGAATGGGCAATTTGTGAAGGTGTCAGGGGTAAGTTAATCTGTTGGTGAATTGAAACTATGGCTTATAAATATTATTGGGATCTATAGTTGTTGCTTTTATATCCTCTAATCCTACCATGTTTTTTCTAAATTTATTTCAGTTTTTTCTCTAACTGTGTGAGCTGTCATGATTTAATTCCTTTTTTGTACATCAAAAGTAATCTTTTTGTTGATGTACCTGGGCTTCAATCACTGTAATTTGCAAAATAGCGAGTCAAATGTGAATTACAGTAACTTGTTAATATGACAGAATTCTTGTTTGTCCTGAGATAAGTTAAAATGTATTTTTTTGTTCTTTTTTCAAGGTTTTCCCCAACAAAGGCAGATGATATGTAGGAAATTTTAATTTTCTAAAAGAAAAAAGACCTATTAGTAAATTAGAACTCACATGATGACAAATTTTAGTTTATATTTCCACTAGTGATCTGTACCTAACCTTAATTACACAGAAAAACAAAGTGTATAAGATGAATGCTGGGATAATGATGCTAATGTTTTTCCGTGTGGCAATGGAGGGGTGTAGATATATGGGGCTTTTAATTACTGGAAATATGATTCTTGCACATATATCTAAGACATGTTGGCTGAGGAGATGGATATTTTTCCATTTGTCGACTTGTTGTGCATATGCTTGGTCAATATGATTCACAAGCTGTCTTCTGTTTTTGAAGGTGGTCACTTGTGGAAATGTGCCTCTTGAGTCATCCTTTCAAAAGGTTCCTAGATGTGTGTATACATCCACAAGTTTATATGAGTATCGAGGATGGGATTCAAAAGCTGCCAACCCTACACATCGCCGTTTTTCTTGGGGGCTCAGATCCATGGAAGTGAGTAACTGAAATTCATTTTGGTTTTGTTTGTTTGTTTGTTTTTTTTTTTTTTTGGGGGGGGGGGGGGGGGGTTGGTGTGGAGGGCGTCGTAGGCCAATTGCTTGCTTGTTCATGTAGGGGTAAAATTTTGACAGCTTTTGGTGTATTTTTCAATTCTAAATTGCCAACTTACTAGCTATTTAAATTTTATTGGTGTATCTGTTTCTGGTTCCCTGCTTTTCTTACTTTGAATGTTCAGTTGTTGCAAGGACCCAAATGATCATAACACAGCCTGAAAATTCTTGGTCTTTCGATTTCATCACTCTTATGACCAGAATTTTCTATTTATGGCATTTGACAGAGGCGTGTGGTAGACTTCTACATCTCTGATTTCCAATCTGGTTTAAGAGCATTGGTTAAGACAGGCTGTGGAGCAAGGGTAACTCCTTATGTTGATGATTCAATTGTCATTGATGTGAACCCCATTAATGAAGAATTGTCTCCAGAGTTTATTAGGTGGTTGGGGGAGAGGAACCTTTCAAGTGATGATCGTGTGATGCAGTTGAAAGAAGGGTAATAGCTGTCTTTTATAATTGGTTTTAACTTTATGTTTTAATTTTTTAGATTATAAGTTGACCAAAAAAAGTAGAAGATAAATGCTTCTATGGGGAATTTCCCTAGTAATCACTTTCTTTTAGTTGTGCCAAGGAGTTTATGGTTCACTTTTGAAGAACCAACGTACGCTTTAGAAGGGGTAAGTGGTAACCAATCACTGTAGTGGTTTGTGCTTTCTTCGCATTTTAGGTTTGCTTCTATGGGGGCAATAGCATGAAGTTGGGTGGTCAATGTGTAGATTAGGTTTGATTTCTTTCCGAGTTGAAAAGTACTCCACCTGATGTTTAGATTTATAGCCACTCTTTTCCATGCAACCTGATGTTTTAACCGTGAGGTTGGAATCAGCCAAATGACCCAGTAGGCCAGTAGTAAATCTCATAAAAGATTTAGAATTTTTTTTTCTTCTAAGGACAAAAAATCCTAGTCAGTAGATTTTCTTTATCTATTGAAGTATGGGAGTTTAATTGTATGTAAATGACCATCTGCATTGCGGTACACTGTACATGTAATATATATGATTTCGGAGTTCTTCTGTAAAATGAATTTGAATTGATAAATGCCAACTGCTTGTGGATCTTCTGAAACTGCAATGTTTTATTTGCAGGTACATTAAAGAAGGAAGCACAGTTAGTGTAATGGGGGTTGTCCAGAGAAATGAAAATGTGTTGATGATTGTTCCTCCACCCGAGCCGATCACAACCGGATGCCAATGGGGCAAATGTATCTTCCCGGCTAGCCTTGAAGGCATCGTTTTGAGATGCGATGATGCGTCAAAGAATGATGTCATAGCAGTTTAGCAGTACAGTGAATTGCAAATGTTTTTAGGTATTGCTCTTTGGAGAGTATATTTTTTTCCCCTCTATTATTATTGATGTTGGTGGGAGTGAAAAAGTTAGTTTGAAGCAGATTAGGATGGGAGTGGAGGTGTGTATTCCTTTTAACTTGGTGTATAGTTGTCCAGGGTTCCTTTCCATTTCTACTTTTCTCGTAGGTTTGAAGGCTTTTGTAATAGGGTGGCTTCATGAAGCAGGGAATTTACATGTTTAATTAGATTGAGTTAATGTTAATGTTAAATAGAAAGGAAAAAAACATAATTGGGCTATGTGTGTAATTGATTTTTTCTCAATGCTAGATTGGTTTGTATATCTAAGAACACCATTCTTTCTTTTGTGCTTTCATCGCTTTCATCTCACAACACTGGAAAATGTATCAATCTGTTGTATTGTTATTCATTTTGTTTTTCAGATTCACAGTCGGCAAATAATTTCAGTTTGATTTATAACGCTCAGAATGATCCCCTATTTGTTGATAATTTCATAGTTTATTTGTTTTATTTTGGTAAGTCATCAGGTATTTCTTCAGGGACACCTTGGTTTCACACTTTCACCTCTAACCTTCACCTGGTTATAAGGCTTCCCATTATAGTTCGCAACCTTATTAGGCAGAAACAGATGTCTCTCTCTGTCTCTCAACCTACAACAAAACCAAACCACACAAAATTCAATTAATTTCAGTTCACAATCGAACCTAATGCAATCATCAAGGATGCTTAATTTGCTAACTTTCTCCCTATGAGCCACTTGACATTGAAAATATTTCGTTTTGTCAACGCCGAACATACTATTCCTTGTTGTTTTCATGGGGATGGGAAATTAAGATTCATTTTACGTTTTTTGTTAACAATGGGAAAGTAATCAAAACATAAATAGAAGTTGAAAAAAAAAATTGTTAATAACACATCTCAAATTGTTATTAACACAACCTTGCATTTTTAAAGACAATTTTTCTAAACAATTGGTATGTAATTAATTTTTATAATTAGTATTTATAATTGTCAATAGAAATAATTTATTTATAAAAATGGTTTATTAAATGCTGAATGTGTATAATTAATGTTAGAAAATTAAAGAGGAAACTAATAGGAGGATAGAAGAGATTCAATTTCTTACTTATTTTCCCTTGCAGATAGAAGTATTCTCCTTTCTTTGACTCTTTGTACTTACTAAAAATGGGAGGTATAGCACTTTCCCGTTTCTAAAGTTTAAATCAGTGAAACAAACAAAGCATTAATTCACTCAAAAGCAATTAAAACTCTACATATTTCTTACTAATAAAGTGAAAATAAATTATTGTTCAAAAAAAAAATTACTGAAAACTAATGCAAAATAGTTGAGTAGTAGAAATAAACGCAAACTTGCCCAGACTCCATTTTATGCATCTACCTTCAAATGCTTAATCTTTTTTAGTATAAAATCAAAGACACAGCCCATGCACTCACTCTCCTCGATGGTCAGCCAAGTGACTCCAATTATGTATACAAATTCAAGGGAGTTGGTCAGGCACTTCTATAGAGTGTGCCTGGTCATCCCCTTCAAAATTCTCAACAAACTTATCAGTGTCAAGCTACTTGAAAAAACTTCTATCATGACTTTTCCATTGTAATCCAGAGTGAGTCTTACATATTTTACATTTCATGTACGATAAAATAATGAACTAATCTATCTATCTATGCTATAAAGCCATGCAAAAGTTTGGTGTCAAATGCTTCACCAAATTTTGAATTGCTAAAATTACCCCTAAAAAAAATCATAATAAAATAATTTAAAAGGGTTATTCTGGTAAATTAAAAAAGCATAAAAACATAAATATGAAAAAGTTCTAATTGAACGGAAAACGAGAATAACATACATTTAATTTTTTTTCTTCGAATCTTTAAGTTTTGAATAAAAACGGAAGTTTTTTTCTTCAAAAAATATAAGTACGTAAATATTTCACAAATCAACTATAGGACTGGGAGGATGCAACAAAGAAGAAATAGAGATTATTAATTAGTGAATGATTAACTAAATTATAGCTAAAAAAAATTACCAAAAAGTAGAAGCTAGCAAACATAAATATTCTCGCCGGGACTCCATTTTAGGCGTCTCTATTTAATTGCTCAAGTTTTTTTAGAATGAAGTCGAAGATGTAACTCATGCAGTTACTCTCCTCAGCAGTGAACCTCGAGACTCTAAAGATATTCACAAACTCGAGGGAGCTGGCAGACACTCCTCTCAAGTGTGCTCGGTCAACAAACTTCAACCTATGATATGCCTAATTATAAATGACAAGATTACATTCATGAACATCAATAAACATTTTTGTTGCAAAAGAATTGAAAAAAAAAACAAAAAAAAATCCTAAAAAGTCCGATCTATAATTATCTTTTGTGTAAATGTTGGACAAATGTTAGAATTTGGTAGTCATATTTTATACTACAAAGTTCACAATTATCTTTGGTATGGAGGTTGGACAAATGTTAGAATTTGATAGTCATATTTAACACTACAAGTCCACAATTATCCATGATTTTATAACTTTTTTAAGTATGAATGATATTTTGAAAAAGCTAAGACTTTCATTCTTTTTTAAAAGTTCTAATTGAATATGCCAAGGCTTTCATGGAACTCATAAATTATTTTAAAAGTTATAATTGAAAAGAAAATGAGAATGACATACATTTAAAAGAAAACACATTTTTTCTTCTTCTTTGAATCTTTAAGTTGTGAAAGAAGTATTTTTCTTCAGAAAAATATGTGTACCTAAATAATTTACAAATCAACTAACTAAGACCGGAAGGATGCAACAAATTAGGAAGACAAATTATTAGTGTTACCTTGTCCTCTTTAGCTCTACAATATACAAAGTGAGTCTTATCTAGGTTTTCATCTTCTTTGGAAAGTTTTTTTTTTGCTGTAAAAGAAACTCACAATAAATCTCATGAATAAGTCTCTACTTTAAAAGAAATAACACATAATAAGTCTTAATTAATATAGAACTGTAGACATGTAAATGATCTTATGTCGCGTACTTGCTCAAGCTAGTAGAGGTAACAACTCTTAAATCGTCAAATGATTTCATATGACATGCTCGAGCTAGTAAATGTGGACCTGCTAATCCTAGGTAGCAATAGCAAGAACGACCATCGGGGATGGAGAACAGCAGACAACGACCATGACTTTTCCACACTTAACAAGAATTGAACCAGGTAGCAGCAACATTGATGGCACATACGTCACCTTATGAGAATCTTGTTCTGGCAAATGACAGTCTTTGTCCCGCGACAACATTGATGGCACATACGTCACCTTGGCACTTTGAATCCATTTATTCAAGTGTTCGAATGATTATGAGATTGGGATTGGGTCATTCTATTGCGGCCTATAAAAGTTCACTACTTGCAGTGTCGGAGCTTAAGGTGTATGAAGAAATTTTGCATTTGGCCGTGGAACGGGATGGACATTGGGAATTTCTCTTAGAAGCAGTGCATATGATTATGGTGAGGCATGGGCATGAGGATCCTGCATCTGCTACAAAGGTGAAGCCGTCCAGAGGTGAAACATGGAAAGAATGTGTGCGAGATTTCATCAGGAGCTCAAATCTGCCCGAGGAAGCAAAGACCTTGCTATTACAGTTAGCACCTGGGAGTTATCGTGGATCAGCTATGGAACTGGTGGATATGTTAGTCGACTTGGTTCAGAATTGATTATGGACAAGGACATGTTGTGAATGTACTCTCTTGGTTAATAATCCCATGTTATTAATATGTAATTCACTCAAAAACCAGGTAGCAGCAACTTTTATTTTGGAAAAGACCACTCGATACAATAGACATTTGTTTCATTAGTTGAATCCCACATAGCCTAACCAGCCAATAAAAGAGATTTCACCGAATTTTTTTATATGATCAAACAAGTCGTTTGGAGTCATAATGTTGGAATATATCACCTCAAGTATGATGAACAATGTTTTTACATCAAAAAAATTTCCTTGCAAAGTTGTCCCTCCTCTAGTTCGTTCATAACATGTCCCAAATATTTTTGTTCCATAACAAATCCATTTTGCTCATGTCTATGATATGTGAAAGAATAAATTTTAAGAGCTCCACTAGTTTGAGGATAATTTTTTATTGATTTAAGTAAAGCTTTTTTTCATGTACTCCACGGCTTTAGGTATTGTCATATTATTTTTTTTCACTATCATCTTTGTTAAGTAGGCTAATTCAGTGAAGTGACCGCTTCCGGATCCAAAATATATTTAGGATCCATAATAGGATGGTACTTGAAATGACTTTGGGCGATATCTCGTACCAAAATAATGTCAAGTATGATTTGGCGGATGTCGGCAGGGACTATATTCAATTCATTCCTGACATAATACACCATCTCATGTGTCTTTGTTCCATCTCTGCTTAAACTTGCAAACACTCCATCTATGATTTTAACAAACTTCTCGGCCATTTCATTAGCTAAAGAATCATACTCCCGCTTGTTGTTTGGGTCTACAACTGAAAATGGAAACATAATTATTAATCATTATTAAAAAAGAATGAATATTATCTTCATTAAAAAGTTAGAAACCATATATTTTTTTTCATACTCATCCCATCCTTATGGGGTGAGACTTCATATGCACTTTCACTATAAAAAAATGCATCTAACTCAAGCACAAGTTTAACCCATATATGAGTCGAGCCGATTCGAGCTTGAGAAAAATATTTCTAGCCGGTATCATCCAAACTTGCAAAAGAAAAGTTGAAAACATTCGAGTTCACCTGTCAATGGACTGGGTTTGGAGTAGATCGACCTAAATCCGGATCCATTTAGTAACAACAAATTTTCAATCCAATCCGGTTCGTTAACCTGGCGGATCACTGATAAGCGGATTCAAATTCGTATCCGGCGGATTAACGGATACCCGGTTCACGATCCGGATCTATTTATTATCAAGTATCATTAAATTTTAAATAAAAAATATTAATTTTTTTTATCATGATACCCGATAAAACTTTGATAAAACATTGAAACAAAATGATCAAGACAAATGTTGAATTACTTATAATGTATAATTAATATATATTTATTATTTTATATTTTATAAAATAATATTATATTATTATAAATACGGATTGGATTATTAACGGACCGGATCAACCTAAATATGTATTTGATCCCTTAAATAAACGGGTTAACGGATTCGGACCATTAATGAATCAACGGATCAAATTTTCAATCCAAATCTATGAAATAGCAATGAATCCGAATTAAAATCCGGTTCATTGACAGGTCTATATTTAAGTGGTCCATGTGAAGGGCACAACCGTCTTTTTATTGCATAAGAATTTACCTTTTTAACTTGACAGTAATTTTATTTCGAGATATAAACCCACAAAAGAAGTAATTTTGCTCCGACCCCGGGAAAAAACTAATATTGCATAAGATCCCCAGTCCCTATAAATAATCAGCGCCTTCTCTGTCTCTGTCGGTCTGTCGCTTCTCTATTTCTCAGAGCAATTTGAGCAGCGCGTGGTCGCGTAGTTCTAACACTGAAATTGTAAAACCCAACTCTGCAACATTCACGTCACTCTCTTACTTCAGAATTACGATTCATACATTGACTCATTCATTCAGAGGATGGTTAGACCACCTGGGAAGCACACATCGGCTCGGTTGGTGTTGATTTGCGTTGGGCTCTTGGGGATTGCTCTAATTGCTGATTTCCTCTGGGCTTCGTCTTCTCGTTTTTCTCTAATATCCTCCAATTGGGCTCCTCCAGTTGCGATCCTGACCCCCATAAAGATACCCAACAAGGTTTGCTGGCCTATTTCGTTATCATAGTCGTTCAATTCTGTAGTTTCTGAAGCTCATTGTTGCTGGTGACTTAAGTTTTTGTCTGGGTATTGTTTAGTTTGAGTGTCATTTTGCTTGATTTTCTGGAGCTCATTTCTAGATGTAAACTGTGATAACTGACTAGTTTATGTGGATTTTCAATGGGCTAATGCAGTGCCATAGTCACATTGTTGCTGATTTTGTCTGCTTGATGTGACTTCCTATCTGGGTATTGTTTGGTTTTTGAGGAAATGGTTGAAAGTGAGAAGAAAATTTGTTTTCTTGTGTTTGATTGGTTACTTTTTGAACGTCCAATGTTGGTTATTGGACTCCTTTTGTGATTGCAAGCTAATTTCATTTTGTTTTGGTTGCTGAGAAGATGCTGGAGAAGAAAAGGATGAAAAAGTTTGGATCTTGGTATATTTGGCATATCGGAAACTATGAATTTCCGCGATTGCTGTTATTTATCTTGAAGTTTTAGAATGCTCTATTGGTTCCATTGGAAATTTAGATAAAGAAAAGCAAAGTGTAGGTATAATGCATTTGTTTTAAATCGCTTATTGGTTCCATCATTCGGGATATGAGTAAATTCTGGAACTATGATAAGAATGAATGGCCCTGTTATTGGAGAATATTTCCAATAATTGGTCAAGTAGAACCACTTTCATGAACCAATACACAGTCCTTATACTTATTTTGTAGAATATTTTCCTGTTATGCTTTGGTGGCAAGTAAAGCTGTAATTTATCTTTGTCTCAGCACTGAATATTAACAATTCTTCATGTAACTTACAGGGAGGTGACAGTCAAAAGAACAATACTGCTGCTGGGAGGGTTTTATCTGCAACTTTTGCTGATTTGCCTGCACCAGAACTAAAATGGCAAAAGATGGCTGCTGCACCTGTGGCTCGTTTGGATGGGGCAGCTATACAGATTAAGAATCTTCTATACGTTTTTGCTGGATACGGTACCATTAATTATGTGAGAACGTTGTCTTATCTTTTTTTTGTTGTCTAGCTATCTATTCTAAATTCATTAGGCTATGTCCTTTTTATGATTAGAATGGTCTGTTAATAACGTTTCTGTTAACCAACTTTCAAAAATGAGCAGATTGCCTTTACTTAATTCTGGTGTACTGACTACTATAGAGTGTTCTAGCATATTCTTCATCTGGTTTTGGCTAACTAATGGAGAGGGCCATATCTTTAAAATTTGATTGCTTTGTTCGTGGCAGTATAATGAAATGGTTTAGTGCATTCACTTAACTAAATCAATTGTTGATGCTTCTGCGGAAATAACTATTATAATAAATAAATGATAGTTTTTGGTTCTATTTTGAGGTGCTGCAACTTTTTAGAAGTAAAGATTGATTAGTATGGCACACAATAACTCAATACAGAACTATTATATTGTTGGCTACATTTCTAGGGTTAATAAAACATCGCAAATGAAATAATGCAAAATGTAGAAAGGATCCGCTTTCCCTTGTAACTTGTATGTTAATGGGCTGTAACATTTTCTCTGTACTGTTTACTTTAGGTACATTCACATGTTGATATCTACAATTTCAGTGATAATACATGGGGTGGAAGATTTGATATGCCAAAAGAAATGGCACATTCACATCTAGGAATGGTAACCGATGGAAGGTACATATACATTGTAAATGGACAGTATGGGCCACAGTGCAGAGGGCCCACAGCCCATACATTCGTCCTTGATACTGAGACAAAGAAGTGGCGGGATATGCCCCCTTTACCAGTTCCAAGGTTTGTGCCTTAATAAGATTGCATGGAAATCATTGTACGTTGCTGATGTTAAACACTGTTTTATTCCTGTTGAACTATTTGTTTTGCTGAAATTTAGTTACAAATTAGAATCAGATAGCTCCGAGTTGTATTTTTATGTGCCTCAACGTGATATTAAAATTCATCATTCTTATAGTTTTGTGTCTGTGAATGAGTGCCATTTATATTGTGGCTTTGTGTCATTATGCTCCTATTTAGGACATCTGCTTATAGTAACCATTTGAAGCCCAAAGTAACTCTGCAATTTTCTATTGCAGCCCACACTTTGATTGAATGGTTTTAACTTGGTAATATTCAGGTATGCACCGGCAACTCAACTTTGGAGAGGTAGACTCCATGTAATGGGTGGTAGCAAGGAGAATCGACATACACCTGCAGTAGATCATTGGAGTCTTGCTGTAAAAGATGGAAAAGCATTAGAAAAGGAATGGAGGACTGAAGTGCCTATTCCCAAAGGAGGACCTCATAGGTCTGTGCACCATCTAATATCTGCAGCATTTATGTTTCTAAGCATTTAACGATGCCATTTCCTTGAAGGTACTAAAATATAAGTTTTTTCTTTTTGAGGAGAAAAACAAAACTTTAACCAGGAACTAAACATTCCAGTACAAACCATTGCGAGAAGTATAGCATCTGTACAATATATCTAAGTCCGAAATAGAGACTCATCTATAACAGACAAACTAGGAAACATCAGTGGCCGGCGGTTCTCTGATCCAATAAAACATCAGAAAAATAAATCCCTTTATCATATTTTTTGAAGTTTTCTACGAGTGTCATTTATAGAAGTTCTAGGCAATTTGTTGGTGTGAGTACTCTCGGCTATTTTTTTTGTCCATATATACATTTGTTACCTATTAATTCCAGAATTTGTCTTATATGAAGCAACTAAGATAATCACTATAGGTGTTTAGTTTAATAACATAAAGACGATGAACTATAAGTAACAAGCCCTTCTAAGAATGAGTATAGTCCAGAACTCAGGGTTCTGATATAAATATTCAAATTCTGATGATAGAGTTACTTGGTTTTCAACAAACCTGAACAGTGTTTATGGAGCTACCTTCCCTAGGATTTTGTTGTCAATCTATGATGTACATTTATCATTTATCTTTAAGATTCAAAGCTCTGCTTAGAAATTGTAGAGTTTGTAGAGAAGGGGACAAGAAAAAGTGCTTGTTGGGATTTTCCCAAGGGGATCCAAATTAGCTCCCCTCCTGGGTAAGAGCAGAAGTGAAACATTACAATATTGGAAAGAATTACTTCTATAAAATACTTGTGTGCCTTAGGTGGTCCCTTTCTTTCTAAGATAGTAATTTTTGTTCTAAGATCTATTCCCAAAACCCTATGCACTGCTTTGTCTCATAGGCAAGGGAGCATAAATTATTATGTCAACTTTTCTTTGCTAAATGAAGCAAAGCATTTTTGTATGGTAAATTCTGGCAACTAATCTCACAAAAGTTCTAATCTGAAATTGGTATTTTCTTGTAGGGCTTGTATAGTTTATGATGATCGTCTTTATGTTATGGGTGGTCAAGAGGGTGATTTCATGGCAAAACCTGGATCACCTATTTTCAAGTGCTCTCGTAGGAATGAGGTAAGAAGTTCATGGTTTTTAATGTACCTCTGTTGGATCAATCATTACTGGTTGTCTTAACAATAACCCAGTGTTTATGTTGGTCTTTTGTGCTCTTGTTATTGTAAAAGTTCAAGAAATTCTTTATAAGGTTAGCTGCTTACAAATTTAATTTTCTTGATGTATTGTGTCATGCATCTGTTGGACTGCTTAAGATCTATGACTGTGTACCAAAAAACATGATGATTCCTTTTTGGACTTAAAAATCTTTTAACCATCACACGCTAACACATATTGCATTCACCTATTTAGAAGCATGTGCATTTTGAAATGAACCCATCAATTACTTACTTGAGGCTTCAGAGCCCTATACAAACATCGAATGAGTTAAGGAAATGTCCAAGAAACCAAAACAGCGATCTGTATTCTTATAGAATAAGTTTCATTTGTTATTTGTGATCGTTTCAGGTTGTATATAGCGATGTTTACATGCTGGATGATGAAATGAAGTGGAAAGTGTTACCTCCTATGCCTAAGCCAGATTCCCATATTGAATTTGCTTGGGCTCTTGTTGACAATTCTGTTGTTATTGTTGGAGGCACAACAGAGAAGCACCCTGTAACTAAGAAGATGGTTTTGGTTGGAGAAATGTTCCAGTTTAACTTCGATACTCTGGTATTGGTTCTTTCCTCTTGTATTGTTAAGACACTAACCTTAATAGTTAATACATCTTAGTTGTTTACACCCACACTGCCACACACAATCAGAAACAAAAAGCCATGTCTTCAACCACCTCTTTTTCTTCTTATTGTTTATTAAATAGAAACTTTCGGGAAAAAGAGCCAAGGGGCATATCCAATCCACTTACACTAGACATATACTTGTGAAACTACTTAACTGTCTTGGATCGTTGTTATTGACGAGTAATAAGGTTTCAAATTGAGAAGAAAAATTATAGGAGGGCTGTTTGAACAATAAGACATCTAAATCTCCTTTTAATGTTTTTCGGAGATAAGAAACCTGAGAGGAAGTTTAATACCAGGCTGACAAAGTTGCCCTAGATGATTTATTTTTTATTTTTTTACTTCTCTTTTACTCATTGATCAAATTTGGGATGGAATCATGCCAGTGGATTTTCCCTATTATCCTCATATGTAGTTAACATCTTACGTTTGCCACTCTTACTCTTGGTGATAAGAGGCATTCTTGATGACTAACAAGGACCTACAAGCAAGCACCTCCAAAAAAATCCATGGCATGAGACAATTTGTGGCTTAACTTGTTGGTCAACATTCGTGAATTGGATGGTAGTTTGCATCATAGGAACCTAACACCTACATAGTTGCATTTACATCAATTAGCAAACAAGCCATAACATGGATAAATTGGTCACAAGTTTGTTATCAATTATGAAATTTTTTGTTAACTTTTGTAACTATTAGTGTTTTGCATCCTATACCTTCCCGTTTTTACTTTCCTTTTTAGCGGGTGCCATCAAGTTCTAATGCTGGTTTGCCCTCTTAATTTCTTTGAGCTTTGATAATTTCAGAACTGGTCAGTCATTGGGAAACTGCCATTTCGAGTTAAAACCACACTAGTTGGTTTCTGGAAGGGGTGGTTGTATTTCACATCAGGACAGCGGGACAAAGGACCAGAGGATCCAGCACCAAAGAAAGTGATTGGAGAACTGTGGAGAACAAAGTTAAACCTGAGCTCGTGATTGGTAACTGTTGATTCTTTGGTAGCATTTCTGCCAATCTAACCATTTGTATATCGCAGCAAATTCAAATATGTTCTTGCAACAATTCCAATTACTTGTGCATTTATTCTTTTGGCTTAGAAATACTTTGCCTACTTCAGGAAGGGAATGGTAAATCACCTAGTGTAATTTTCATTGTTACTAGCTACACGTAGTGGTTGTGTAACCTTGTATTTGTATATCAATATTTTACGCAAAAGATCAAAATGTTCTATGGATCTCAGATTCTTGATGGTTTTAGTAATTGGTAATTTATCCTATGGTCCCGTTCACCTACTAAGTTGATTTCTTATTCAAGTGTGCTCAATTGCCCATTGGTTATCCTAACATAAAATTACCGTCATCAACAATATTAAATCTAAAAAAATGACCTATTGCTCACTCCACCCTCCATGTCTTCCAGAGTATACCAACACATCTTCATCACTAATCTTCTCCAGCTTTATCAATATCGATCAACGAGTCACCTCACTTATTTAATATCGCCGAAGCTATATATCTACAGATTTCTACTTGATAAAGAAAATTGCATTACAACTTTTATAGGTCCTTGTTACAATTTTCTCCATAGACTGTTTTCATTCTAGGATCACAAAGCAGACCTATGCTAGTATATTCGATAAAGTTTTGCTGCAATATTAGTTTTTTTAGGATGAAGTTCGATGGAGGCTTTCGAGTTGGAAGAGTGAGGTGTTATTTGGAGATGGCAAATCAATTAGGTAGTCAGGTTGTGCTTCTCGCATCAATTTTAATCATGATGACAAAGTATGTGATTTTTGGGATGAAAACGGCTACAAGTTGATTACACCATTTCTATTTTTGGGTTGGGAATACAAATAAATAAATGACGGTTCCCCATGCTCATGTCGATTGGTTCCCATTGGAAATACCTCAGAATTGTTGATCTGCTTTGCACGAAAGAAAATTAAGGACTACTACTATGTACAAGACACGGTGAAATAGAATGGCATTCATTAAAACACTACTAGTCCTAGTCATAGGCTCATAGCTGAAGTAGAAGCTCCACAAGAAGGAGCTCTCCATCAAACCTCAGCCCAGTTGGGTCAGCAGGTTGAAGTAATCCATCCACCATTCCGCCAAACATAAACAAGCAACGCCCCGACTGATCTGCACAGGCTCGATGAAATGACCGACGGTTTAGTGTATGACCCTTTACCTTCAATCTTCTCCACATTTTCGCAAATCGCTGCATGGAGTTGAACGTAGTTGGCTGCACTACTGCTCTTACGTCTAAAACCCACAAGTCATTCTTCCTGTGTCTCAATGAATCTTCCCCTCCACAAATCAGCAAACGACCTCCTAACATGAGTGTAGCCGAGTGACCAACCCGTGGGAGGGAAACTCCTCTGGGAATATTTTGTAACTCGTACACTACTTGTACCCACTGTGGATGACCCTCACAAATATCCAAGAGCCAGAGATCATGAAGCACGTCATATCCCAATCCTCTCCCTCCAAATAAAACTGTTTGAGTTCCCCCAATGCAAGTCAATGAGTGACCTGAGCGAGCTGGGGGAGATGGCTGAGTAACTATTTCATGCCAAGTACCAAATCGAAAGTTTTCTGAGAGTTCCAACACCCATGTGTCACTCAGTCTCACACCAAACCGCCCAATTCCTCCATGGATAACCATCTTTCTACCCTCAATGCAGCATGCGGCATGAGCCCCTCGCTGGGGAGGTGCGTTGTCCCCGACAACAAGCAGCCTCCAGGACAATGTGATGCCAAGGGTCTCATGGTATGCAACGTGCCCCACCCAAGTGTCGTTTTGACGGCTTCCATTGTCATTTATTCCTCCAAATAGAACAAGGAAATCATCGATTACAGCACATGTATGCCCAAATCTTCCACTTGGAATGCCTGAACTGATCCTCTGCCACTTCAGCAATCTCTGAAAATCATTACCCATGTATGCCACCCATGTATCATCTAGATGGCGTCCTAAATACAGCAAGCAATGGAATATCAAAATAAAGTACAGAGCAAAGAAACACAAGCATGTTTCAACTACAAAGAACTGAGAAGACAATTCATTTTGCAATGGTTAGTGTTCTAAAATTCCATCAGACAATAGAAGCGAACAGCTAGATAAATACTTCTAAGAGTGACTGGCTTGTACTGATATAGCTCCACTAAATTCAAACAGAAAAGTCTGTTTTATTCAGACACAAAGATTCCGGATTAGTATTATTCACATGTTGATGAAAAAAATATAGGTGTATGAACAATAAGGATAGCTTACCCACTTAAGTTTGAATGACTAAAAAGAAACCGCACCCACTAGGTTTTAGTGTTATATTGGGTGGTTAAATGCTCGAAATGTATGTTCATAGAATTACTACACTTGTAAATACAACAACATGTATACTGAGATTTATTCCTTTCATTATACAATTTGATTTGCTTGATAGAAAAGAAAAGACAAGACTGCAGGATAACAGTTGTGTTACAATATACTGTACATATAACTTGAAGCATCTCCTCAATCATCCAAAACCTGTGAGCTAAACTACGCAGCATAAGAATGGGTATGAGGCTAAATATAGAAGGAAACAGGGTTCTAAAACAGTGTGTGCCAAGTAACAAAGCAACTGGTGTGAATGGAGATTATCCCTATTTATCTAGTTACTGCGCCCTTCTTGACTGACATAGAGTGGAACCATTTTCTAATTCTACACTCATGTTAACTAACGATATCAGCAAAATTGGGGAAAGAAAGTCCTCAAATCTAAATACTGGTCTAGTCTCCAGTTCTACTTTCTAGTTGTAACAAGTACCTACTAAATATGAAATCAGGCACTTTTACTTTGCATGTTAAGAGTCATTTTACACAATACTATGGTACATTCTATATGACTGCATACATGTAATTTCTAAAGTATCCGCAGTAGTTAGAATTCACCACTAGCAGGAGTGGACCAAATAGTACAGATCCAGCACTTTATATGCGACCGGATTTTGCCAGTTGAGGATTTGGCCGACTCCTATACTTGGTAACCATAAAAAAATTGGGAAGTAAGATACAACTAAGAGTCGGTGTCCTGTTATAGGAAGGCATCACTCAAATATCTTGCCAGGTTCAGGTTGGTCCGCCTTCTAAAAGGCTGTATCGATTATTCATAGCTCTGAAACAATCACCAATCAATTATAAGATACAAAATTTTAAGCATTATCGTCATGGATCCTTTCCCAATCACAGAGTTTCCTTACTTCTGTTAATATAGAAAGTATCAACATATTAGTCATTTGGTCAAGTACAACCCACAATATCTCTAGGGATAGACCAGAAAGCCTCCGACCTTGGGAGAGCCAGTAGATGATGTGGAACAAGCAGGAGGGGGCACAAAAACCAGCAAGACTCCATGCCCTATTTAGGCACATACACTAGGTATGACCATTTACTTTACGACTGATGCTATGTTACTTACCAGCTGATGTCGCTTTCATCTAGACATCGGATTATAAAGTTCAGTTGGAGCACATCTGGTTCAACTTCTAGCCGTTCTGATCTGTTTTTCCATTCCTCGGTCTCTTCTCTTTGAGCAGCCAGCAGCCTGGTGGGTATGTTTCTTATCATCTCACATCTCTTCTTTTTGTGCATTCTAATTGTTTTGAAGCATTTAGCTGATATTCTTAAGATGCTTTTGTTAAATTTCTCTATATCAGTATGTCCTAGGAAGTTCAGTTCCCTAGTTCCACTCCTACGGTTTCAAGGATGCTATAAGCCATTAGGAATGATGCTTATCTGCTTAAAACCAACAATCAAATTAAGAGTCCTGAGACTGTTAACAACCAAAAACTGAAGCTCAAGCAAATCCAGAAACAGATACAAAGATATGTTCAGTTGTTCACACAAAAAACTAAAGGGAACTTACTTTTGTTAACTATTCTCAAAACTAAATATGTCATAGGAAGTTCAGTTCCACTCCTAAGGTTAGGGATGCTAGAACTCCAGAAGCTTCATCTACTTAATCCCAGCACTAAACATCCCTTTATTTAAGAATTGGATTGAAACAAAAAGGAACTATATTTCAGCAAAAACAACAAAGAAAAATATACTACTAACAACTAAAAATGAAAGCTCAAGCAAACACAGCAACATACATAGAGATATCTATGCACACTATAAGCAATATGAACCAACCATCAAAACCAAGATCATGAGATATTCACACATGAAATATGAAGAGATGGGCAATTTTCAATGAGGTTAAGTGACTGACCTCCCTCACAGCCACCACCAAACAAGACCAAGCAATCAGACACAAAATTGAGGGAATGAGAGGCCCTGGGAGTTGGAAACACCAATTCACCATCTGGATCAGCACACAATCTATGGCAATACACAGAGTCAAACCCAGAAACTTGCTTGTAAATCCTCATCCAAGGCAACTGCTGATTAGAATTTGAAGCCTTGAGGACTTCAACTGACTTGGGCCCCCAGTCCCTTTTGCATATGTACTCCCACAGAGTATCAGAAGCTGTCATGGCTCTAAATTTCTTGCAAGTCATGGCAAAGCTGAGAATTGAATCCACAGGAAGGAGTAGCAAGAATGTAAAGAGGTGGTCTTGGGCTATTTGGGTCAATGGAGAGCCATTGCCCCTGCTGCTAGTACTGGCTTCTGCCATGGCAGAAAGCTGTGCTTGTTTTTTGGTGGGTTGTTTTTGGCTATGATTGTTGGGAAAGTGAGCTCCTGAAAATGGGTTTGTTTGATTTGTTAGCTGAGATTGTTCATGGCAAAGGGAAAGGTAAATGCGTTTTTGTTTTGCTTTTCTTTTGAATCGATGGTGTAGAAGAAGATGGTAAACTTTCATTTTGGGAAAAGATGGACTCTAGTGCCTGTTGCTTTTGTCTTCTTGGGAGCTTTTCAAATTCACTCCAACATGGCTCAATTGGCACAGTACTTTCTCCGAGTTACTTTCACCCTCAAAACTTAGACCAAAACTTATTATGACTAATGAGACGAAAATAGCTCAATCAAGGTCACTTTCTTCTGTCCTCTCATGTCTTTCTCTATACAATGGAATACACAAGGAAGAATATGGGCACCTGCACGGCACAAGCCTAGTTACAAAACGAACACATAAAATGATAAAATGTATGAACAATCACAAAGCATGGAGAGACTTATGTCTCTATCACTCATTTGGTGAAATAGTGTGTGGTAAAGAGATAAACGCAAAATTATATACAATCAAGTGATAGAGAAGAATGGTTTTACGCTAAAAATATAGGGATCCAAAAATAATAATTCTCAACTGGAGCAAGAATAAAATTAAAAAAAAATATTATTACATAATTGCGCATTTCTTGAAGCATTTCAGCCAATATATTTCCCTTGTAATTTTTGTAAAACACATCAAATCTAAAAAAATCATAATTTATTACAAAATTCGATTGAGCCATTGAGGGTAGTTGCCTAAGCCAAATATCTAGAATATTGAGCACAAGACGAGAATGAAACAATCCTACAGATGAGTCATTCTAAATATCTTCTTCCATCAAAGAAAATACTCAAAATAGTAATGATGTTTCTTAATTAAGATAAGCTTTATCGTATGTGAGAGGATATTATCCCCTATTCAACCTTTCACACCCTGCCATCTGTATATGTGGGAGGCTGATTGTTTACCTCGTACGGATCAGTTCATCAGTAGGTGAATTTATAATGGAAAATTTTCAGAGCTTGATTGACGTCAACTCCCGGATGTTTAAAAAGTACGTGTCAGAACTTCATTAGCTAATATAAAAGAGATTGAATAGACTCTGGTAGACCTGAAAGTTTTCCATTTATAACGCTGAGAAACTGAGAGCTACCCCAAATCCAACTTCAAAATATTCCTCTATTAGAAAGTAAATGAAAATTTTGTCTTCATCGACACAGATCACAGATGATTGTTAATTGGGGCTGTACATTTATAGCTAAAACAGAATAATAATGGAGTTCCTTTGAAGTTGAGGGCCCAGAGGCTTATTGACCAAAGGGTGATTGAGAATTTTGGTGGCACCTAAGAAGTGTCCTCGTCAAGGTTGTGCCATGAAGTTGAAGCAATCCAGTCCATTGCTCTGATTGGCGGCACAGTTTTAACTGTTGGATTAAAATTTGGGGATTGATAAGACATCCAATAAGTTGGTAGTCCATGGATATCTGTTATCCTAGTCTTCCAAGAGATATCCATAGTATTGAAAAGTCTAGTCCAAGGAGATATTTGTATTATTATGAAAGAGAAATGTGTTTACTATTCTTGGAGCCCTAGCCCTCGTCATTCGGACTTGTATGTTGCAACGATATTGTCTCCAACTTAATCACTTCGCCTGCATACAGCTGTGGAAAGATTTCATTTCGATACAAGCACGAGCAACATATTCTATGCATTCCAAACTAATATAACGTTGCACATCAAGATAAGTTGACGAAAAAAGGATTATTTCTCTCAAATTTCAATGGCGAGCCACTCGTTTTATGGTCACCATCCACGCTGATCAGTTCACTGAGAAGGAAGGGAAACAAATGCATCATAAGCAAATCCCCATCTTCATTTCTACAGACTATGCACTCGGCCCTTGTTTATAAGTTTCCTAAGAGCAGCCTTGGCTTCCTCTAATGTCTCAACAGAATGGCCTTCTTCAAATGATAGCCTCTGTATGTTGAACTGCGAATAAATAAAAACAAATGATAATTGCAAAATAACAACAACGGCTAATATCAGAGATTAATAAGGTGGCCACTTTAGCAAACTACCTGTGCACCCTGACGGACCCGAATATCAGTTCCTTTGCTGTCTATAGATATGAAAGCAGCATCATCCACCTCAGATTCAAGGGACAGTAGTTCTTTTAGGGGCTTCGAAAACATTGCATTAAGTTCCTATATGCATACACTAAAACTGATTAAGCCTCAATTGACAAGAAAACAAAACAAAAACAAAATAACAATGCCCCAAATCTTACATAACAGAAGCAATATGTAAAACCTACAAGTGGAAAGCAAATATCATATTAAAGACCCCATATAACAATACTACAAGATTTGCATTTCAAACTGATTCTTTACAAATTACTTCGAATTAATAATACTAACAATAGACAGAGAAGAAGGGGGAAATGGGAAAAACCATACATCTAGCAAGCATGCGAGTCATTAAAAGTAACCAAAAATCAAAAGTTCCTCTTCTCTCTAAGCAAGAATACAAGCATTCACCTTCAGATTTTGCTCTCCTCCATCGACTGCAATCTTATCAGGCTGAAGGGCCTCGTATTCTTTGACATCAACCCAAGCGACAGTTCCAAAGCCACCAATGAAATAAATGTCACTGCTAGTAAGAAATAAACAATATAAGTTCCAGCATGCCAAGAAATGCATTTACTAGTGGTTACTCATGATTGTCTCAAAAAAAAAATTTGACAGAGGAGTTCTGCTTCAACACTCTCAAGACTTCAAAAATGAACAAACTATACCTTAGTAAAGAGGATCCCTTAAAACGAGGATCATTCTTTTAGGAGCCCATAAAAGTTTCCAGTCCTAAGTTATTCATTTACTTTTGTTTTTGTTTAAGAAATATTGAAATGTTAAATGTTATAAACTCAAACTTAATAGTCAAAGGAGCTTTGCACTCGGTGTAGTTATGGACACAATAGAAATAAAAGAACCTGAAACACAATAAAACTTTTCCATCACAAATTAAGCATCCTTAGGTAACAAACAGAACCAAATACAACCAATTTGGCAATTACTCAAGCCAAAACTAGCAACCAACCTTATGTTCTGCATCCTGAAGTAGTAGAAATTTCCCCATTGCTGAGAAGGCCCCTGTTGATGTTTTGCTATGTATTGCTTATGAGCCCATTCCTATAAACACAATGAGATAAGATGAATCTACCACCAGAACTAACCCCCTGTTGTCTAGCAATGTATTCTCCACTGTAAACCATACACATATATAAGATAAATATGCAGCAGCAACAGCTGCAAGATAAAACTTATTCTTGCAATTCAAACTAGTGATGACCAGATTCATAGGGCCAGCTTGCCAGCAAACTAGATGGTCAATTCTACTAACAAAGAATTAACCAAAGTATGCGCTTGACTAACCAAATACCTGATCTTTAATTACTATCTACCATACCATTCATATCACTTTTCTAGATTGACGAGAGTAGATTCATCACATTATTCATTAAGATAGCTTAAGATGCCAACATACAATAAGAACCCCACACAAGAACAAAATAAGCATACGCATTACCACTATGGATAAGGGAAACACAAGACTGCCAAATGGCCACACAAACCCAATACTCGTTAGAATGTTACCTGTTGATCCTCTGGAAGTGGGTAGACATCACCAAAAATAGTTACCCTTGCATTTGACAAGCCGCTCCATCCAGGAATCTAGAAAAGAAATCAATTAACAAAACCCACAGGGAGAACAAAGAGCCTAAATACAATTGCAGAGATAAAATATCAAATTACTAACCTGCACAACAAGTGTGCATCTTGGATCGGCTAACAAATTCCGTGTGTGGATGGCCAATGGGGAAAATGAAAAGATAGGATCTGCATATCATAAATGAATAATAGATTGGTCATTCAGAGGTCCATCATAGAGGCGAACAAAACGGCCTAATATAAAGGATTACAGACTTCAGACCAGAAAAAGAATTACAGACAGAAACTTCCACCAACTTAAAACAAATGCAAAACACTCTATTATAAAGACTCTACCATATATGAGACTGTATATTGTATTAAGTCAAATAAAGAAAAGCACATAGTCAAAATAGTGCTCAATAGTTCCCTCTTATCTGTTTGTAGACCACCTAAACTTCAAATTAACATGCACATTCTTTTTACTGACGAAGTGCTATAAATTGCTTAATTAAATGTATAAAATTAAATAACTTACGGCCCATTGAATCAGGTGCAAAATCAACCAGAGAACCAAATGGATATCCTTCTCGTCGATGGTGCATGCGCGACATCACAGTGCACAAATGAGCAAATCTGGCCTTAAATTAGGAAGCAAGTTTCACTTAGTACTAGTAGGTTACAAAATAATAAGCAACTACCTCATTAATCTTGTTCGGGTGAAAAGAAATGATCCATCTGATAAAAGGAAAAAGGAACAGAAGAACTACAAAAAAATGTCATTACCTGCTCCATAAGATTGCGTACAGCTAAGGAGGGACGGGGTAAACCATGAGCTGAAGTTGCACTCTGCACCCCACCAGAAATTGGAGTCCTAAAGAGCCCAGCTCTTGTTCCTCCTGCTCCGCTTGCAGAATGGGATGTAAGAGACGTGTCTACATTAAATGCCTCATCGACATCCTTCTCACCACTTTCACAGTGATTTAAATTACCCTTCAGCACAATATACAGGTCATTAAAACTCTGAAGTACCCATTGGATGTATCCACACATATTTACTAGTAAATATAATACCTCATATCAAAAGTAAGTGGAAATAGATATGATCAGACTCAAAGTTCTTCCCATGAATTTTGAGTGACCCTATTCTCAGTTCTTGAAATTCTTCCATATGCGAACCAAAAAAAGATCTCAGATTGACATCTTGATACACAGTTCCACACTAAAGGTGAAAATCACAACTTGCGCTCAATAGGCGAATTCCAGACAAATTCCAGAATTCCAGACAATTATATAAAAAAATAAAAAAAAATTGAATTTCCAGTCTAAAGGTGAAAATCACAACTTGCGCTCAATAGGCTAATTCTATGATTTTGAGTGACCCTATTCTCAGTTCTTGAACTTCTTCCATATGTGAACCAAAATAAGAACTCAGATTGACATATTATTCCACAGTTCCACACTAAAGGTGAAAATCACAACTTGCGCTCAATAGGCTAATTCCAGACAAATTTTAAAGCTTGGTAAAGGAAAATGCCAAGTTTGGGCTGAGAGATTTTGGAGGCAGGCATTTAAAGGGTTTGATTTGAATTTCCAGTCTCATTCATGGAAGGACATTGTGAATCAACTAATTGCTCTTTGTCTAATTTTCAGTCACCTATTGTTGGAAAGGAACCAGACAATGTTCAAATACTGTCGCAGCACTGAGGACCATAATTTTAGCTTAGTCCTTGCTGATATCAGGATCATGGAATACCTAAGATTTATCTAAGTCTGCAATACAGGAGCAGTTTCGTTTGCTTAATGATGGATTGTTCTCTAACTTTAAGCATCTGTAATATAACACATCAAAAACTAACAGACCAACATCAACAACTAGCATTTAAATCTTATTTTAAGTTTCCACACTTAGCTATCAACCAAATAGAACAAACACAATTGCTGACAAGTTTGCAAATTTATGAAGAAAAAGCAGATACCTGAGACAAAGAGAGACTCTCTCCAGAAACTAAGCCAAACCCATTACTCAAAGGCATTGCATCTTCACTCTCACCGGACCCAGAGGCCTCCCCGGAGACAGCTTGAGCACGAAGCCCAACAAAATGGCAACTTTGACTGATTTTGAGAGACCCACTTCGCCTATTTGGTGTTCTGATCGAAGTTGGGCTATTGTGAACTGGGTACGTCTCAGGTATGAACACAGAGCTTGCAAGAGCTTCCATGGAGATAAAGAGAGCGACTTTGAATACTTTAGGATGGGACTTTTATGCCAAAGTCGTGCAACTATGATACTCTACACAAGCAAAAGATCTCTACTTTGTGATTTTAGTGCTGTGGGTCTTTGTTTCAGGGATGAAATAGATTCTGTGCGCCTAAACTCTTCTACTTTTAGCGTTTTTGGTTGTGGTGCGAGAGCGAATCTGTTTTCGAAAAAAAACAAGAGAAAAAAAAACCTAAACCCAACTAAACCCTTTTTTTTTAATAAAAAATATTATTATTTTTTTTTTTTTGCTGAGATATTATTATTAGGGAAAAAATCATTTTTAGTCCCCGATGTTTGACTCATTCGACACTTTCATCCATGAACTTTGAAATATATCACTTTCGTCCCTGAACTTTGAAACAAACTATCATTTTCGTCCCTGACCAAGGTTTTCACTGAATAAACCTTCGATTCCGGCCAATTCGAACGACAACACATACTGTGCTTTGAAGCCCTCCTTGAGGCGAGTTCAACGCCACCAACCTCGCCTCAAACCGCCGCCAGACGGAGGAGAATTTTACGTAAAACTTGAATCGTAAAATTCTAGGCCGAATTGAGCTTAACCCTAGTTATAAAAGTTACTCATCTCATCCGTGCGAACATTTTGGTATAGGGTTTGTACCATTTTTTCCGGTCAGGGACGAAAGTGATAGTCGGTGTTGAAGTTCAGGGACGAAAGTGATATATTTCAAAGTTCAGGGACGAAAGTGTCGAACGAGTCAAAGTTGAGGGATTAAAAGTGTATTTTTTCCCTTATTATTATTAAGTTGGGGCCTTACTTACGATTGTAAAGAAAAATATCAATAGATAAATTTGGTCTCCATAACAGATGTTTTGGTCACATATCTTTTTAATATTGACGTACAAACCAAGAGATACAAAATATATACGTATATATACATATATACGTACGAAGTTCACTAAGATCATGGACATTATTGATAAAATTAGAAGGGGACATACATACTTACAAAGACTAATTAACGAGTCACATACATAATTGGTACACACATAATGCTTGTCAAAGGTCTACTGGTCTAGTATGGAAATAGAAGGGGATACACCGATACACAACGTACGTGTTAGTGTGTTACTCATGCATTGGATGACATGTTACAGTAAGAGCCCTATGTCTTCTAAAAAAATTAAAAAAATGAGAGAGAGCCTATACGCCTATATGGTCATTGTCCCACGCTATTTAATGGCTAGAGTAAGAGCCTATATATGGTTCTAACATTTTCTCAAATTCATCTATTTTTCGAGTGCATAATGGACCGAAAGGATAGTCTAAATATGTGCAGATTTAAATGCTGTCCTCGATGATGTTCGTATCTTCTTTGAAAAGGAAGATGAATTAGGGTTATCAAGTGAGATGGTTGATGACATTTTACTTATCTCTATCAGTTTCAACATTGTAGAATACCTCTTAATTCTATTTGACATTGAGTATCCTAAATCCCTGTTCTGTTGTGTAGATAAAGCTTTGCAGGATCAATGGGATGTTATCGCATATAGGGCACTCACTGCCCTACCTTCTTCTTGCTGTTGTTCAAATAGCACCAAATCTGTGTTGAAATCAACAAATCTGTGTGCCCCTTCTTGGTTTGACTTGATGCTTTCGATATAGGGATCTTTTACTATGTCTGTTACTTGACATTACATTGCTCAATTTTTATTTGTACAATCTTGCTTTGATTCTTGCATAACTCAGCATGTTATCAAACAGACTCTGAAAAGTGGGATAGAATTTATAGAACAACTTTCATCAGAAATGGCAGGTCAAATACTAATTTTAATCTTAAATATTTTTGCCAGCTCTTCTATGCCTAATATGCTTTCATTCTACTTCTTTTTCACTTGTCAATCATGATATCTTTCCGATGGATACAGGTCAATTTTCTCATTTTCAGGTGTGAAGAGACAATACGATCTTTTCAAGTCTTACATTTTCTTACAACAGATAGTTGTTAATGATTTCCAGGGTTCCTTATTATTAATAAGCATTTTTGTTGCTATGATTGAGTTTCATCAGGAGTATGCCTGTGATGTCAGTTTGTGTTGTGCCGCATTTTTAACTATGGATAAAAGGTTGCTTCAGCACTCGGTGTTGGGCATTGACTTTGCGTAGTCAGACAATCTGCTTCTAAGTTGATCTGAAATCAAACTTTCACTTGTACACAAGTTTGTCCTAAACAGATTCTCCTAATGCAGGTGTTACTAGCGCGCTCGAAATGGACGACTACTCCAAGACCAGCTTCTAGTTAAGGAGTCAGCTTGAGTATTTAGGAAAAGAAAATGCGTCTTTACCTCTTTGTTGATATAATAGTGCTGCGCCTAATAAGCAAGTGATGGTTTACTGCCCCTTTCCATGTGTACGTTAAGTTGAAAGTGTTCCTATTTTTCCTAAAAATTCAATAACAATATTTTCAAAATTGGCTCTATATGTAATTTGTTATTATATTATATCTGGTGTAATCCTAGTGAATCGAAAAACTGAGAATCACTAGCCAAAATCCCATAAAGTTTTCCAAGAGATTAATTAACCATACTTACCGAATCTCTCACTTTCTTCAAGTCCCTTTCGAATGGCCTGCCGTATGAAGAATCGTTTCCTTGTGTTGGAACTTATTCTAACTTTGACAAAATCTACCTCTCATTGTTTTCATGCATATCAAACACTCACCTTGTTTTCACAGATGTCTTGCTCTTTTTTATTTTTTGGTCCAACAAAACACATATCCCAACCTTATTCACATAAACTCTTCACCAAACTTCAGGTCTTTTTTCAAGTTCATAGATACAGTTTTGCTGTTTTCAGGTGTGTCAAAAGGCTTCTGCCATCTATGGTATTGTGGCACTTGAATCACACTTCCACAAACTCATACTGGTTTGGAAGCCTTTGACTCATTGGATTAGGAGTTAGAAAGATATCAAACACTTCCCAAAACAGTGCCTAATTTTGTGATTTGATTAGTTTTGAGGCTTTCCATTATATTTGAACATTAGTTCGATCAGAATGAGACTATCATACTCGAACACTTTTACTTGGTGCTCAGGCTTTCCTCTATGGGTTCTGGCACTTGCAGCTACTTCAGTGTTGCTGGGAGCACTATCAATGTCATCTCAAACTGTGTTCTGTAGAGTAGGCAACAAGTACCAAATCTCAGCGAGGGTCCCATTAAAAGGAAATGGGAACCCTCCTGTCATCGCTTATTGGATTAGCAGTACTAATGGAGAAAAATATGAGAAAATACTTAGGCTGTTGAAGGCAATATACCATCCAAGAAACCAGTATCTGCTGCAACTTGATGCCGATTCATCAGACTACGAAAGAGAGCAGTTAGCTCTATATGTTCAATCCCAAAGGGTGTTTCGGACCTTCAGTAATGTTAATGTTGTTGGACAAAGTTATGGAATCAACCTGATGGGCTCCTCTGCTCTTGCGGCCACACTTCACGCTGCAGCATTGCTTCTAAGGCTTAGTGCAGATTGGGATTGGTTCATCGCATTAAGCGCTTCTGACTATCCACTCATGCCTCAAGATGGTAAGTGCTATCTCATCAAAGTTATGCTGAAATGATTGAATTATTGCCACTGTCACTTTAATTCTAAAAAGCACTTAACACTAGCTATAGTCCATCAAGGTTTTGAATAAAATTCTCTGCTCTAATTACATTTCCTGATGCTAAGCCAATTAAAAGTCCAAGCCTTTAAAGGTTTAAGGAATTTAGAATGTGTTATGGCTTAAAACAGTCAAATTTTCTGCTCACTGAATCCTTAAACCCTTTCCATAGCATAGTTTATCATGTAAATCCTAAAATTTGTTAGTACTGCATTAGATCTCAGCTTATTCATAGCAGCTTCATTTAGCTTGTCCTGTTTTTTCCATTAATTACAAGAGTTTCAAAGGATGCATGATATTGGTTCAGAAAACCACCTTCTTTGGTAATTCCGGTTTCTCACTCTTGTTCAGATCTGCTCCATGCTTTTACTTCATTGCCAAGGAATCTCAATTTTATACATTTCACTAACAAGACTGGCTGGAAAGAGTAAGCAACAATCTTTAGACATTTCCCAATATTTTGTTCTTTCAGTCAATATTTATCTTTTCCTGAACATCTAAATAGAAGTTTGATTCGGTGCAGGCAGAAACGTATCGAAAAAATTGTTCTAGACCCTACTTTACATCTTCAAAATTGTACTCCGCTCAACTATTCTTTACATAAAAGAATAGAAATCCCAGATGCTTTCAAAGTATTTGGAGGTCAGTTTCCCTAGCCTTTCTTAATTTCAGTAATGATTGTATCTCATAGTTCTAACTACTAACAGTACAGATAAAGTTTGGAGACTGTGATGAAGTATGAAACAGTATCATGAATGTTCTTGGCATTGTGAAGTAATACAAAAGGGCTTTATCCTGACATAGCCTAATTTTGTGAAATAGGTTCACCTTGGGGGATTTTAACTAGAGATTTCATGGAGTACTGTGTCCAAGGATGGGACAACTTACCTCGAATGTTACTGATGTACCTCAGCAATGTGGTTTACCCTCTTGATTATTACTTCCACACAGTCATCTGTAACTCACTCGAGTTCCAAAACTCTCTAGTCGACAATGACCTAAGCTTCAGTGTTTGGAACTTAACTACGCTCGGCGAAACTCAAGTCCTAAATACGTCACACTATGATCAAATGATAGCAAGTGGAGCAGCTTTTGCAAGACCATTTCGCGCAGGCGATCAAGTACTAAACATGATCGATGAGAATGTTTTAAAACGCTCTTCCGAAGGGTTGGTGCCCGGAGAATGGTGCCTTGGAGAAGGGAAAACTAGGAGCCTGGAGAGTTCAACAGCTGAGCATGAAGATCTGTGTCCAACTTGGGGTAACATTAACAATGTCAACCCAGGTTCTCGTGGCATTAGTCTTGCTGCACTGTTAACTAAGCTGGTTGTTGAAGGGAGACTCACAACCAGTCACTGCCAAGAACACTGGTAATTAAACAGAATAGGAACTTTTCTAGAACCATGAAGATAATTTTTTGCCAAATGAGTTTTAATGGTGCTGGGTTTACCACATTTTTAATTGCTTTTGAGCCTTTGAAATTGGAAAAGCTACCTGTTAAACTTGCAAGCTTGCAAAAGCCCAAAGGTATGCTTCCCTTTCTTAATTTCAGTCATGGATGTATCTCATAGTTTGAATTTTCAGAATTATGTAACTATTTGCCAAAATCAACATCACAAATGATGTCTGTTTCAAGGAGACGTAGGACAGAGAAATGAACTTAATTGAAGCCAAATACACCAATAGCATGAGATTAGTTTCTTTATTAATTTGCTTGATCTCTAATGAATAATTAATGACATATGCTTCACTGTTTGGAACTTAACTACATGCACTCGGCGAAACTCGTCCTAAAAATGTCACACTAATCACTATGATAAGATGCTTGCAACCTTATCTTTTTTCTTTTCTTTTTTTGAAAATAGCAAAAAATTTATTAATCAATAAATGATACAATCTTTAATATGAATATCCTAAAAACGAGCAGTACAGATTACACAAGTGGCCTAATCGATGAGTTTAAACCTAGAACTCTAGTCGATGATTCAAAACTTAGAACAATACATACACTGTACATTACTACTAAGGACAAAAATATCAAGTATCAAGAAAATATCGACAGTCCAAAAATTGGAAATTTCGACGGAAATATCGAAAAATATTGAGAATATCGGAAATATCGGGAAATACAAAAAACGAAAATATCGCGGATATATCGCCGATAATATCGATATTTCCGTCCTTGATTACTGCTGTTAACAACGAACAGAAAAATTTCGGCAAGTATTGTCATTGAGACCAATAAATCCAATCTAACTCAAGGATAACCCATGAAAAAAGAAAGTAAAACCACAGTCGAAACATGCACAACTGGTCATGCTTATTCTTAAACAAGAAATTAAAACCGCTCAAATCAAATAACCAAATTTGACTTAGGTTAAACTTTAGCAACCCCCACCAGTAATACGATCGCCGACTTGGAATACTAAGGCTGTTGAGCTGCCAAAATCGAGCATCCAAAACTCACTTGGATCTCAGACCTTGAATCCTTGGATTTAATTGACACCCAACATAACCGGCAACGACAAGCAGCAACCAGATCTAAGCAATGTGTCAACCATCTCTAAGAGCTCAAGAGACGCCATGCAGGAGCATAACCACCAAAGGCCTGAAAATAGCATGACGGACAGAGTCATCCTTGTGAGTGAGAGAGGCCACACCATAAAAGCTGTATCAGTGATCGCTGACGGCACTAAGATTTGCGTGATGAAAGATATAAAAAGAAGCCAGAGGTTAGGATGATAGCACACGAAGGTGCTACTGGATTTGATGCACACAAAGACACTATTGAGGAATCCCATGAGGGCTAGGATTTTGCCGGAAGAATGACTCTCATGAGGGCTAGATATTTTTTTTTGCTTGCAACCTTATCAAGCAGACGATCCAGGGAAAATTGAGAGTTTGTATATTAAAACAACTGATAATAATTTGCAATATTTTAATCTCTCGATCATCAAAAATATACTATTCAGATTCAATATTTTTCTGATATTTTCTCTCTGTGTGTCGTCGTTATATACAAATTAATCATCTAATTAATGCTCCAATAGACTAGCTAACTACAAAGTTAAATTAAATTGGTAGATGATGTGGTACAAAGATAGAAATAGTAAAATCCAATAAGAACTACCTAAATCCTAAATATAAATCATTAAATCATTGCAACTAAGTTTTGTATTTTTTTTTTAACACATACATCGATCTTTCGTGAACAACTTTAGTGTCAAACCACTCCACTAATTAACCAGCTTTTGATATTGCCACTAACTTATTACGAAAGAAAAACCACTAATAATATGCTAGATTAAGCACACAGAAATCATCGAACAACATCATGACTAGTGGTTCAATCCTACGTACTCTTCTCTATTTTCATTGGATTCTTGCAACAACTTCTAACTGCTGCCACAATTGTTATTTCCTCCACCACCAACCCTTTTAAATGCCTCAACTTTCAGAATCATCACATAATTAATCTAGTCCTCACATATGTTATTCTTATTCATGAAATATCTACCTTAGCTATTGTGACCCTTCTTTATATACTCAAATTAATAAACCAAGCTAGCTAGCTATAGCTAGCCCATTATGACTCCAACTAGCCTATTTAGTATCCTCCATGTCTTTTTTTTCTTGTGGTTGCTAAGTATAATGATACTTGGCAAATTTACCACCACACTGGCCATAAAGATTTTTTGTTTTGTTTCTCAGACTAGATTTTAAAGTTTACTTGCCTGGGGAGTAAGTAAACTTTTGATAAATGATAACTTGGAATCGAAGTGTTCAATGTATTTTGAGGAATGCATGTCACCAAATTTGCACCTAACCCAAACATCTTATACCACGTATGATTCGTCAACAACTCATTCTATAGCAAGAAATTCTAAAACTATCATGTTATCAAATTGGGTATGCCAATTTTCTTTTGCTTGTATTAAGAAGAGATTGAGAAAAAGACGAATCATATTCTATATAGTAATAAAATAAGTGAGAATCTCGTTTTTTTTTAATGCACATATGCTATAACAGGTCCTTCTTTTTTTAAGTCCAAAATAAATAGGTAATACGTGCTAATTTTTATCTGAATAGCAAGTCAATCAAGTAAGCTCGCAACAATTGAAAACATGATATAATCAATAAGAAAGAAAATATAAGTATTAAGATTATAATGTTTCCATTTGGTGAACCAACAAATGATTCAATGATTGCTTCTGTTATTGATGGCAAACGAGCATGGATGCTAATGAACATGCTCAAACTTAACTATCTATTGAATAATTGATCCAACAACTTACTGACCGACTACTCAGCCCTCCCTGTATAGTATATCTAACAAATCCTTACTATTTTTTTTTTTGAACAAATCTTTACTAGTTACTTGTAGTGAGAAAAAAACCATCAAACAATTTAAGAAATCACAACGCTGAGACAATATACGCGAATATATACATAATTTCATGCTCACGAACAAGCAAGCTTAAAGCATATTGATGACTTTGAAATAGCTTGTCTTGAAGCGTTTAGGGTTAGTATACAGACTATAGTGTCTTGCGCCCTTTAGAGGGCTAGTATACAGTAAAGTTATTCAAAACCATTTTACCTAGCTAAATTATAAACATAATCTTTGGATTATGTATTAGATTAAAAGACTTTTACATCGCGATTAAAATTGCATCAAAACTAAACTAAGGTGCAATATATCATTAATGAAGATTTGTACATTATATATGATTTCGAGATTTCAAGTTCAAACTCACTTCCTTACGATCCTCCAATATTGCTTGCTAGTCATTTTAAAAATAAAACAAGAAAATAATTAGAGCACTAACAGGTAATTAATTAACAACCATATATGCGTGGAATGGTCGATCAAAGAACTCATAGATTAGTCTAGACAACTAAAATACCCAGATGAAAACTATGGCCAAGATTGGTCGGTTTTCAATGGTTCTACTTAGAACAACCACACAAAGGCGCACACAATCCATGGACCATAATTTTGCAAAAATTAAAAAACCTCAAAGTTAATTTACAAAGTTAATTTAATTTTTTTTTTCTCAGATGAATCATGAACCCAAACCCAAATCTATTGACTAACATCTACTATCATGGACCCTCTTCTACTACAATGAACTCGCACGTGCGAATTCATCAACACTCTGCCCAGCCCTCCTCAAGCCGTTCAGGCCGTGCTCTTCTCACTCTCCGTCCTCGTCCGAGCTTTGCATCGACGGCCAGGATCAGCTTAGCCGGCACTCCCGATAACTCCTCCACCCGTCTCAGATTCTGACACGTCGACACCCCGCAGAATCTCACCCCGAACCAAAACGACGCCGCCAGAGACACCCTCAACGGCACGCCCGGTAACCGTCCCAAGCAAAAGCCCAACGCATGCGAAGCCGACGACACCACGACCGCTGAGTTGCCGCTCAGGCCCAGCTTCTTGCACCAATTTACAAAAGTACCCTCCGCTCTGGCGTCCGCACTCGTCGACGGAGCTCGCGCTCTCTGCATCCTCCTCTTCGTAAACCCGCGGGAGAATCTCGCCGTGGCGTCCCAAGCCTTTCCGGAAACCTCGGTTACAGAGCTCTCCGATCTCTGCAAACCGGCCTTGGTCGTGGTAGTGGTTCCAGCTGCCAAGGACTCGGTGCTGGAGACACAGGCCGAACAAGCCGAATCGAACGAGGATAATGTATCCTCGTTCTCCGGCGAGCAGGACGAGCAGAGCCAGCGAACACTGGGGACTCTTCCGCCGGAGATCGCGTCTCCGGCGAGGCCCTTGCAATTGGAGCAGAGTGGCTGGCGGACGTGGCGAGCGACGAGGAAGTTGGCGCCGTGAACCCTAGAATCGCAGTGGAAGCAGAGAAAGGCCGAGTCGGAGGCGCAGTAGAGAGTGGCCTTCTGGTTGCAGAGCTCGCAACTCCGATTCTTCATTTTCGAGAATGTTCGAGAACGAACGCACGCACGCTAACCGTTTCTGGTGAGAAATTCTGGTTTCTGTGGACGGATATATGGAAGAAGAGGTTTGAGGGGGGGGAAAGGGGTTTTAATGGAGAGAAAGGTGGTGGTGTGGAGGAGTGACAGAGAAGAGAGAGAGTGTGTGTCGAGATTTTATGGTTGATAATGAACAAGTAGAGAGAGGTAGCCTAGTGATTTTTTTATGTTGGTTTTGGTTTTGACTCTTTTGAGTGGAGGCTGTACGTGGAAGTAGTTGTGTGGGAGAAATAAATAAAATTATGGAGGAGAAAATAAGAGGAAGGTGAGGGGTGGAAGAAATGCATGGTGTTATTTAATGCCTTAACGGACACACACACACATCTCTGTCTCTCTGTCCACATAAAAACCTCGTTCGCCTGGAAACTCGAAACTATTTCTCCTCGAAACTACTTGGGGGAACAAAGCGAGGCAAAGGACTTGAAATGTTGTAATTACTTTGGGGATATATAAGCAAAAACGAAAGAGTTGGGGGAGCAATCTGAAACAATATCTGAGGTTTGCCGCGGAAAATATCTGGCTCCACCGCAACCAACTAAATTCTCCACCAGAAGAATCCAACACGTGGCGGAATTTGACTACGTCACCAATGTATGAAGTCCCAAAACGCCTCGAGGAATTTTGGAATCTTCACATCCTCTGGTTCAAACAACTTTAGCGGGAAGGAGGCGCTGCTCGGTTGCGTGAAGAATTAATGCTCCGAATGAAGCGGGGACCCACCACACAGCAGCCGAAGACGTGGCAGAATCAGAGCGGACATATACTTTAGCCACACAAATTCGAGAGCGCAGAAAACAAGATCAAGGGCGCGGCCCATTGCATGATTGCCACGTGTAAGGCAGAGAAGACGTATCAACACAAAACCACGAAGTAGGAGCGGTGGTTGTGCACGAGCATGCTATGATGATCGGGATTGGAATGATTTAGGTTTAGGTGGGGACATTTCACTTTTTTCGAATACTAGGTGGGGACATCTTGAATTGGAGCTTTCTTCCTTTTTTGTGATCCTCTTGTTTCAACCATATTCTTTCATGAGTTTGTGTACACAAGATTAATGGCAACGAGTTTGTGTACACCACCACAATGTATCGGTTTGAATAATCGAAATATTCTTCCAAAGGTAAATTTACTAAGTCAAGTACTCAAAATTAGTGGTGGCTGTTTTGAAATCGACAAACTGCATCGAACCAAATCGAACTGAATCTATGATTGCAATGTGGTTATCGATTAACCTTTAAGATGTGTTAAACATCGATAAGAGTCATAAGACCGATATATGACCTACTACTATACTAATATTGTCTCAACTTAATTAACTACCCATTAAATTAGATGTTAAGTTTTAACTCAAAAGATTTCGGTGCAATTAGAAGTAAATCAACCAAAAATTAGTAATAAAAGGAGGGTTACCACTATTTCGAACATCAAACCTGGTAGCTCATAGGCTTGCTAGTTTTGCTTTTGATTCTAATGTTCATCATCTTGAGTGCTTCACTCGTGCTCCAGATATTATATTGGATGCCCTCGTTTAAGATTATAATCATCGTTATTGATTTATAAAATTTTAAGTCTTAAAAAAGAGTAACATTCTCTCTGTTCATATATTTAAGAGCTTCTAGCAATTTTGCTATCTTAAAAGCGTAATAGGAGCCTGATTGAGATAATTTTTTTAAAATTATTATCTCTAAATTTTAAATTAGAAGGTCATTTAGTGAATCAACCAATAATTACAAGAGCAACGTATTCCAACATTTTTAATAGGCTTGCTAAATGACCATTTTAAGTAAAAAGTTGGAAACATTAAGAGCAAGTCCACTAACTGCCTTTAGCCCAGTTGCCACGTCGATCCAGCCCCTTTTTTAACAAAATTTGCTTCCACCAGTCTTGGGAAGACTGGGCTAAAAGTGACCTGGGGCGAGGCCTTGGTCTATTTGTGCCCAAGCCAGTAACTAGTTGCCAGCAAGGCGACCTGCCAACGTGGCTGACGTCAGCATGCTACAACCCATCGATCTGCGACATGTGTTGCCCACTAACTTTCCCAAGCAATGCCAACCATTGGATCTTTAATCTTATTTTCCAAAAATAATTGAGGGAGAGGAGTTTCGAACACACAACCTCTCTAACACAAATAAATACCTCAACCAACTGATCTGGAAGGAAATGTTTGTGAACTTTTCTCTTCTTAAATACTTAATATGTTTTCATTATAAATTTTCAGTTTAAAAAATTAATTTTCACTAATTTTTCATCAACAGAATTAGTAGTTGATTTTTTCCAATATTATTGTTTATCATGCATTACATTTTAAAGAAAAACAAAATGAATTAAATGATTGAAAAATTAAAAAAATTATGTTTTGTGACCCTGACCCTGACCCAACGGGTGGAAACAACCTTCAAAAAGTGAATGAACAGTATCTGACCCAATGCCCCAGCGACCCCGACCCTGACCCAACGGGTGGACTTGCTCTAAGAAACCTACCCTCACCATGCTCTCTTTCCTCCTTCTAACAATAAGAAACCTACTCGAGCTCGATCAATTTCATCTCTTTCTCTCTTGTCAGTTTCCCATGCATAGCTCCGCCACTTCTGCAGCTGGTGCGATTTCTGTGGTAGGCTCCACCTATTGGCTGGTTAAAAAGAAACAAGGATGGAGCTTTTGATCAAGCTTTTTGCATCGGTGGGCTTGATGTGATTATAAGAGATTGTTTTGGTATGATGGTGGGTGGGGTGTGTCAGCAAGTCATGAGTGAGAGCTCTCCAAAGATGGTTGAAGCCTTGGCCGAGCTGCTTGTGAGCTTGCTCTCACTTTCTCTGTCTATAATTGTTTTCCAAGTTCACTCTATGTTGGTGGTACAAGCTACTCAATTTATAGGACCCAACACCTCTGCTTGATTTTTGGGGGTCTTCCATTTCACATGTCTACGGTAGTTCGAATGTCACAGCTAATAAGCTTAATATTGCTAAATTAGCTTTGTCTTCTAGCTTAATTACAAGTTTCTTGAAGTGGGAATGCTCCTCCTAAATTTCAAGACCAAGTTGCTTGATTTTTTGGGGTCTTCCATTTTCACATGTCTACGAATCCATTTGTAGCTCGTAATCTTATGGAATAAAATATGTCGCTCTTTATAAAAATAAAAATAAACAATAAAAACCTACGACGAGTTACTTGGAGAGAAATAATTGCTCCTAGTGACTCATGGTGGAATGAATAATATTTCAAGTGTTGTAATTGGTTGACTATAGATGTATACATGTATTGAAATAATGAAAAAAAAACTTTGGTCCGAACCAGGTCAGATTTATGTGTTCGAATTCTCTCTAGTTAAGGCCCCTAGTTAAAGTGTGAGCATCACACCCCCTTAGATGTTTGACACCTATTAAATTTTAATTAATTTTTTTTTTGACAAGATGAACTGAGTTATCAATAAAACTCCAAACCAAAACGGCACATACAAAGAATCCTGATACTTGTACCCTAAATCAGTGGCCAAGTAAGTAAGGACAAATCAAGTACCACTCACTAGAACAAATACGCTCACTTATTGAATAAGCCTACACGACTACAACCTAGTCTTCTCACACATAACTAAATAAAGTGAATAACCCTTCGCCAATGCACTCAATTGTGGTGCAAAGGGATACTCATTAATCTTGTGCAAAAAACACAAAATAGAAAGTAGGCTTAAAACACTACATACTAAAATCAAAGAACTAGCTTCTCCTTGCCCGTAGAGATAGGGCGAGAAGATTTAGTTGGATAGGTCAAGCGCAGAGGTCCAACCTCCCTTTGCACCTTTGCCTTAGAAGCTTTATTTTTTGCACCCAAAGGCCTTCCCCTTTTCTTCTTAGTTGGGTCAGCTTGAACAATGATCCCAGTATCTGATTCAGAAAGACCCAAAGACCGTTTGTTGAACTTAGAACATACCATGGCTAATTTCATCTTCTTGGGAGAGGATGTAGCAACTTCCAACCGACTCCGCTTTCCAAGTAAAGGTTCCACCAGAGTGGAAACCTCTATAGCCCGATTACACAAGTCTGGCAGAGACCGAAGAGCCACAGCCCGTTTATCCTTAACAGGTACCGTCACCTGCTGCAAATTAGCAAACAAAGGACTCGAAAGATTTCGAGCAATTTGAGAAGAGAAGGTAAACGAGGAAGAACCCATCTTAACCTGACCAGAACCAAACTCAAACGAAGTAGTACTGGTACCAAAAGGCTGATCAAGGGAAGCAACGGCTGTGATAAGATCACAAATAGTACAACATGATAAATCAAACCGCAGGCAGAACAACGTCCAACCAAGTTTTCATAGAAAAATGAGACCTCAGCCTCCACTCCAGCAGCCAACCGTACAACCTCAGAGAGAAGGATGGGTTTGGTCACATCGTGACGAACCCTAACCCTAACATCTCCTTGACGAAAAAGCTTGTTATCCAACTCCAGAAAAGAACTCACAGTAGAAGCAATAAGAGCAATAGTCTCTGGTTCTTCAAAAGCAGGTGGAATATCACCAATCTTAACCCAAAAGCAAACAGAATTAAGAGATACCTTCATCAACGGACTGATCCCATCATAATCCTCTAGAGCCAAATGATCCTTCGCAAAGTTCCAAGGCCCTCCTCGGAGCACCCTTCGTTTGTCCCCTTTATCATCAAAAGAGAAAAGAAGACGTCCCTCAGGTTTCTCATGAACCCTAAAAGATTTCTCCAAAACCCAGATCCGACGAAAGTAACTTCACAGTGACCGGATATCCACCTCCTTATGGGTAAGAACCCGACCAAGAAGATAAGCTTGAGAGGTTTGCTTTGCGGAACCATCGGCCAGACGACCGATATCCACCTGTTTCCTCCTTTCTGCCAACGCCATGGATGCCGCAAAACTAGCCGTAACAGCTTCAATAGAAGCCATAACATATAAAGAGAGATAGAAGGAAGATTGAAGGAAGCAAGATGCAATAGAGCCAAACCCTAGGGCGGCTTAGGGTTTTCTTCAGAGAGAAAAATAGATGAGATGTAGACCGTCTTTTAATTAATGTTAATTTATGGTTAACTTTTTATATCTATTTTTTAAGTATTATTTTGCTCAAAAATCTTGAATTGTTTATTCTTATGAATTTTTAGTTTTCTGACTTTGAAAAATTGTTAAAAATAAATGAGTCGATATTTTTGTGTTATGTCAAGAGAAGTTCTTAAAAATTATAATTTGAGTGTGAGAAGATTTTGGTGCGAAAATAAGAACATGTGATTTTGGCCAAAATATCTTGTGTATAACCCACAATTTTAGGTGAAAACTCATGGTTTCGGCAACAAATTTTTTTTTTCTCAAAACTTCACAAGATGCAAGAACCGACCAAACTAAGATGATTAAAAACAAATTAGGTAAAATATACAAGAGCATATATATATATTGTAGTTAGTATAACCATTGGTAAAACATGATTTTTAAAAGGTGGTACAATTGACTTTGCTCGAAAATCTCGAATTGTTTATTCTTTATAAAGTTTCTAGTGTTTCAACTTTGAAAAATTGTAAAAAATAAATGAATCGATATTTTTGTGTTCTATCAACTTGAGAAGTCCTTAAAAATCATAATTTCAGTGTGACAAAATTTTGGTTCAAAAATAAAAAAATGTAATTTTGACCCAAAAATTGTGTGTTATAACCCACGTTTTTGGATGAAAAACTATGGTTTCGGCAAAAAAAATACACAAAAATTTCTCAAAACTTCACCATTTGGAAAGCATGTTTTTCAAAAGGTGTTCGACTTGACAGAACTCGAAAATCTCGAATCGTTTATTTTTTTATTATAAATTTTCTAATTTTTCGAATTTGAAAAATCGCATGAGCATCATGGGCATCCTTTGACATCGGTTGAAGTGTCGGAAGCACCTTGGGATACCTCCTTGTGAACTACACTTGTCTCTTCAACTTTACCAATGTCAGAAGTTTACCATTGGTAAAACATGATTTTTAAAATGTGTGTCAACTGACAAAGTTTTCCGACTTTGAAAAATCATAACTCACAAACGAATCGGGCTATTCGAGCAAAGTTAGTTGAAAAAGCTTTAAAAGTCATTTTTTTAGATTGGTGAAGTTTTGTTACGGACTGAATTGCAGGGAGAAGGAGGTTGGCATGGTTTGACACGTTTGTAGGTGCCACGGCATTCCTCAGAAGAAAATATAAGCAAAACAAAAAAAAAGTGAGAAAATACTATAAAACCCTTGAAAAATATCTCACATGAACCACATGTGATCTTAAGTTATATATGATGAAAATTTGACATAGCTATCCCGATGATGTGTTTTTAGAAGTTTATGTACCTTATTGATTATTGAAAGTTGAGTTATGTCAAATAACTAATATGATATCATAATTAACGGTCAATTAACGAAAAATGGACATAAGCATCTCGATGATGTATTTTGGGATATTTAGATAAACATCCTTACCATTTATATTTTACAAGGTCTGATCCTTTGACTTTTTTCTTATTAGATTTGATCCAACATTAAATTATAGATGCCACATTGGATATCTTTCTTCCATATTTTTGAAATTATTTACAGAATGTGCCATTATCAGAATATAAATCAACATTTAATTTAAATCCCTAAATTTAAGTTTATTATTCAAGTTTCCATTATTATTAGTCATGTAATAAATTTCTACATTTAATGATATCATTCAAAATTTTATCAAAAGTCATTTGTATCTAAATTTAAGTTTATTATTCAATTTTTTATTAAATTTATTTATTTACACGAAATTTAAAAAAAAAACAAACAAAATAAATGTGCACGGATTAAGGTGTAGGTATGTAATTAAACCCTAAAAAGTTAATTACCTATATTTATGTAGGTAAACTATGACTAATTAATTAATATCGATTTCCCTCAAAAAATTAATTAATATCGATAGGTAGTTTACTTAGATTAGTGTAGGTAATTTATCTTTGTACTTTGTAGGTAAATTAATTTATTAATAAGTGGTGTAGGTAAATTAATTTAATAATAAGTCGATGTAGGTAAATTATAGGTAAATTATAGGTAAATTACAGTTAAATTATAGGTAAATTATACATAGTTGTAGGTAATTAAATTATGTATGAGTTTTCCGTCTATGTATTATAGGTAAATTATGTATGAGGATCGGTTTTTATATGTAGTTGTAGGTAATTAAATTAACAATTGATCTTTATGCTACAGTACATCCTTTCAAATTTAACAAGATACGAAACTAAGAGTAACGAGAAAAAGTATATAATTTGAAATCAATATGCATCAACATCAATTATCTATACCAACATAAGCAAAGACAATATCTATACCACAACAAACTACGAAATATGTACCTATTAATAATATACTAAAAAAAATATGAGACATACCTTGAATGTTGAAGAAGATAATCAAAGAATTGTAAGAACCGAAGAACATACAATATATACAGAAAACAAACACTATGAAGAGATGAAAACAAATCCTAATAAATAGTACTATGACTACTATCACATGAAATCTAAAATGTAGTGTTAAAATTAAAACAAAATCATTATAAATATAATCGAGACTCAATTATAGGGAGGGAATAATTTTATTTCCAAATGAAAAAAGTCAATGTGTGTTTAATGTTTAATTTAAATTTTTAACTTATGATATTTAAGTTAAAGGGCATTTTGGGTATAATATAATTTGTCGAGCTGACTCATCGAACCTAAAATGGAAATAAATCTACGTGGCTCTTGGTCAAAGGACTAAATCTAGGAAAGAAAAAACAGCTGAATTTTAATTAAAAAATCAAAAGTGGGAATGGCTTTATTCTAATTTCTCCATGTATTTAAAGTTTAGGTACTTTATTAATCATTTTTGAAAGTTGAGTATTATTCTGTCCGGTACACCAATATTTTGACGATAAAAACTCAAAGATAAATTATTTAGATCATGGAACCAGACTATCAAATATATGTAAATACAAGAAAGTTTGGACACATAGATCCGACATGGTTCATACCTAAGTTTTTCTTTGAAATAATAATAAATTGCTTGAAGTTCTTTATAGATTATTCCCTTCTCTCTTTTATTTCTTTTTGTTTGAATAAAAACTCCTCTATTCATTGAAAAACAAAATTCCAATATTTTTTTAATTTGCTCTTGTAGGAATATATAATAACTCTAACATGTAAGCCGAGTATTGATCATACTTATATGATACACCAACTCAAGGACTATTTAACATGGTTTGAAATGAGAAACAACAACATGTTTTTGGTCAAATAACAATGTATTTCTAATTAACCTAGTTATCTAATCGTTCCCTAGAAAATATATACACAAAAACCAGAATTGTTCATCTGCATCGATCTGCAACTCTCTGTGATCTCAATATCTCATCATCAGGCTCCTGGTGCAGCCCGTACTGCAGCCCTCTTATGAATCTCACCATCTTTCTCAGCCTGCACCCTCCTCTTCGTTTCTTCTCTTATCTCACTAAAATAACTACATGTATTTATTTTGATACATACAAAATATATTTTATCCAACGTACGACGTAATAGAGGGGGAATTAAGCTTGAGATCTATAGAAAGAAAAAAAGAAGAAGAAGAAGAAGTAAAAGTAAATAATCCACAAACCTGCAACGGGGCACATAGCAGTCGTCTTCTTGGCAAGGTAGAGCATGGTAATAAAGGAGAAGCCACATCTTCTTGCAGAGAAGACAACCTCCAGGTACACCAACTTGGCATTCAGTTCCGTGACGGAGAAGCGCATAGACCTCTCGGCATTTGGGAGTCTGACATTGCGCGAAACGGCATCGTAATGCATGCGGTAAGGAGTCTATAACCTCACGGTCGAGCATTTTCCTAAGATGCAAGAACCGACCAAACTAAGATGATTAAAAACAAATTAGGTAAAATATACATGAGCATATATATATTGTAGTTAGTATAACCATGGCAGAGAAGCAGTGAGTACTGAAAGCAGCGATTGATATATAAAGGGGCCTCTAATTAGGAGGAGGAACTTAGATAGGTCTGAGTTTTGATCGAGTAGAAAATAATTAGGGTTTTTGGAGAGGAAAAATAATTAGGGTTTATATAAGATGAGAGGTTGGTGGGTAGCTAGTGAGGGTACGTAGTAAGTTAAGGATCAAACCTAAAAGGAATCTAATTGATGGAGGATAATATTGTACGTAATGGTGAGAGTTTTTGGATTCGCTGACCCTTAAAGATATATATATATATATATATATATATATATATATATATATATATATATATATATATATATATACAGCTAGAAATCTAATTATATGGTGGATTGGTTGTTAATCCTTTAAAAACATTTACTGATCAATTAGGTTAATGAATTGGCCAGATCTGAAATTCAAATCATGAAGACGATTTTCCAAACACCACCATCCAGATTTGGAATGAACTTGAAGACTTTACAGGGCACCAAGATGGTGGATGCATGTACGTATCCTTTAGGGAGAATATTTACATCTTCTTTCCTATAAAAGCTGATGCATGGTTTCTCTCATCATTATCGATCTTTGAATAATTGAGAGTCGATCCCTTGCATTTATTATTTTTCATACCATGGTATAGAGTTCCTCGATTTGATTATTGGACATATATATAAGGATTAATTACAAAACATAAAAAAATCTCTCGAACTATGAGGTCAATTTCAATATCATACCCAATTATCAAATTTTGGCGTTTACATATCTCAAGTTTCTTTCGGTTAGCATTTTAATACCTTGATCACTAACACCGTTAAAACCTAAGATCATTTCTGTCAATTCAAAGCAAATTTGTAATTAAAACAAAAACAACCCTCATTCAGACCTGCAAAATCTTAAGTTTGTTTTTTCTTTATTTTAATTACAAAATTGCTTTGAATTGACAAAAATGACCTTAAGTTTTAACGATGTTAGGGGTCAAGGTATCAAAATGCTAACGAAAATAAACTTAATTATGGAAATTGGTTGATTTGATTTTTTGATCGAAACTTGTTTTTGCCAAACGCCGAGTATGCCGGAGAGATGCAACCGAGGCTTGGGCTAGAGAGGAACGTACATCATCGTTTAAGAAACCCATAACTGAAAAATTTCCGTTGGAGGAGTCCACGGCTACTTGTACTTCTAAATGAAACATGTTAGCTTCTCACACATTAATTAATAGGGTTTTTATCACAAATAGTACCTGAACTTTACCTCAATTATATACTTAATACCTGAACTTCACTTTTGATCACAAATAGTACCTGAACTTTTCGTTTTCATCCTAAATAGTATCTGAACTTTTCGTTTTCATCTTAAATGGTATATATCTTCAATTTTCAGTACAAAAAAAAACATTGAAAGAGAGAAAAAAAAATTCAATTTTTGGACGGTAGGATGGAGTATTTTTTTATTTTTTTTTAGATTTTTTAACGGTAGATTGACGATAGGTATCATTTAGGATGAAAATAAAAAGTTCAGGTACCATTTAAGATGAAAATGAAATGTTCAGGTACTACTTGTGACAAAAATTAAAGTTCAGGTACCAAATATATAATTGACAAATAGTTCAGGTATCATTTGTGATAAAAACCCTAATTAATAATCTACATATCAATATTTTTTTTATAAATCCATCTTCATCTCTCTTTACGGCTATTAGTTGATAATAACTTTCTACTTTACAAGAATCGATTAAAAAGGTATGTATCAGTATGGAAGTCGTAGTCCTAATAATATATTTTGCAACAAGTAGACATTCCAAAACAATATGAAAAGGGAAAAAAGAAAAGTTACCCCATCTAATAGGTGAGATACTCCAAATACAAATGGGTAGACTGCTGTGGGAAAAAGAGGAGTAACAATGCCCTCATACATTTTCATCCTCAACCTAGGAGGTGAATAGCCACCATAGGCCACTGCAGCAGTACGAAAGCGTGCTAGGAAAGTAGAATTGGTAGGAACAAGAACAACTGTCTGTTTCAAAGCTTCCTTGGGTCACAAAAATACAAAAGATCTTGAAAATTAATGAAGATAGCTAAATATAACGTAAGAATGGTCAATATTTCACAGAGGAGATAATAACTATCACTAACAAAATAGGAAGAAAGGAAATAGAGCATAATCCAGAAATCTCAATATAAATACACTAAGCACCTGAAAAAAAAGTATAAATCATCCATATATAAGAGAAAGTTCAAAATATCTTGCAGCATAAAACTAAGCAAATATCTCTTTTTCATTAGTTAAGATAAGATCAATGCTGACTTTTAATATTTTAAATGGATGACTGAGATTAAAAGTTAAGGTATGTTAGGAGATTAGTTTCTGCTAGTACCTTAGTAACATAACTTGCAGCACCATGTCCACTTTAATCTTTCTACATTGTTATAATATTTTTACACTAAAATTTATCAAACACTCAAAAACAACTTTTTTATGATTTCATTAATTTAAAAATATAGTTTACCAAATACTTGGTTGAGTTTTTCTATCGTCGATTAGTTTCAACATTGAGTTCTTTTACAGCAGATTTTTCTCACATCAATATCAAACTAAGCTTATGTGTTAGTCTTGATTTGATCCCAGAATTTTTTTAGGTGAAGACTGAGTTCTGAAAACATGTATAAATGAGCACTACTCTCTAATTTCCAGTCAAATCAGTATGGTTGGTATGAATTGAAACTCCCATTTAAAAAGAACTTGCTTGTCATCAAGTCCATCCGGAAGGAACGTGTCTCAGAGTTTGGATTGTGAATGCATTTACAAACACCCATGATGTTGTAACCTCATAATTTTACACCTGCAGTTGTTTCTCGAGGATTTGACGAACTAAAAAGGAGTTGGAAGATGTAGTCTTGGAACTTCTTTAATGACACATTTTAGGTAGTCCATTTGTTTATAAATGAGCAGTGCTATCTAATTTCCAGTCAAATTAGTAAGGTTGGTATGAATTGGAACTCTCATTTAAAAAGAACTGACTTGTCATCAAGCCCATCCAGAACGAACGTGTCCCAGAGTTTGGATTGCGAATGCATTTACAAACACCCAGTATGTTGTACCTCACAATTTTACACCTGCAGTTGTTTCTCGAGGATTTGACGAACTAAACAAGGAGCTGGAAGATGTAGTCTTGGAGTTTCTTTGATGACATATTTTAGGTAGTCCGTTTGTTTATATAGGCTATTTTATTTTAGGAAAAAACATTCATATGGTACCTGAACTATCACCAAATGCAATTTTTGGTACCAGAATTTTCATAAAGAACCTGGTGGTACCTGAACTATTGTTCCGTTAGCCATTATAGTACCTACCGTTAAATATCCTGTTAAGTGCTGACATGGCATGCCTAGTCATTATTTTTAATATTTTTTTATTTTTTTATAATTTTTTTAATATTTTTTTATTTTTTTTTTAACTATTTTCTTTCATTTTTTTAATATTTTCTTAAGCTTAGTTTATACAATTATTTTTTTTGTGTATTTTTATTTTATAAATACTTGTGAGTTATTTTGAATAGATTCTTAAAACACAAAATAATTTGTGAACTTTGTATTTTACAATGAATTTGTGTAAATTATTATTATGTTTATTATCTATTTAAAACTTGATTTTTTTTTTATTTCTAATTTTTGTGTGTTAACTTCAAGTTTATTTTCTTAGTTAACACTGAGCTAACAATAAACCACTAGTATTTTGTAAACTTAATATATAAAGTTCACAAATATTTATAAAATACAAATACACCAAAAAAGTAATTTTATAAACTAAGCTTAAGAAAATATTTAAAAATATATAATAAAAAGATATAAAAAATATTTAACTAAGAAAATAAACTTGAAGTTAACTCACAAAAATGAGAAATAAAAAAAAATCAAGTTTTAACTAGATAATAAACACAATAATAATTTACACAAATTCATTGTAAAACACAAAGTTCACAAATTGTTTTGCGTTTTAAGAATTTATTCAAAATAACTCACAAGTATTTATAAAATAAAAATACACCAAAAAATAATTGTATAAACTAAGCTTAAGAAAATATTTAAAAAATGAAAGAAAATAGTTTAAAAAATAAAAATAAAAAATAAAAATATTAATATTAAATTAAAAATAAATGAAATGACTTTTTTACCCTTGCCACGTCAGCACTTAACGGAATATTTAACGGTAGGTACTATAATGGCTAACGGAACAATAGTTCAGGTACCACCATGTTCTTTATGAAAATTCAGGTACCAAAAATTGCATTTGGTGATAGTTCAAGTATCATACGAAGGTTTTTCCCTTTATTTTATTCACAACCAAAATAGCCACTCTTTTTTTCACATACCTCTTCCTTTTTCGGGACTTGAGCCATTAGGCTTGAAGATCATCTGTCCATATTTGCATCAACATTCTTGATAAGTTCTTAACAATAATAGGTGGTAGAACCTTATGTTGTTGGAGGTTGTTATCAGTACGTATCTCACGTTAATTAACCAACTCTGCATTCTTCCTTTGCATAGTGAAATTGTTTCACCCATTTAAGACTCAGAAGCTAAAGAACACAAATTTTCATAACATGTATTCAGTACTCCCCATAAGGAGCAAATCCAATGTCTTGACAGCTATTGTCATTTTAGTAATATTCGAGATATAAAATAAATGTCAAAAATACGTACGTGTATAATTCGGTAACTTTTAGTAAAAAAATATTTTAATTTTAGGGGATATTCAAGTATAAAAAATAAAAAATAAAATTGTTTTGATTAATAACATGTGTTTACTTAAATAATAGTATAGATCGATATCACTACGATTATGCCCTACAAAAGCTTATGGTCGTTGCATACTATCTAGATGTCAATCATATTTGTCTATCACACATTCACACCCGCACATTATCTCTCTGTACCATATTATGTCCTCTTTTCTCTTTTTAATTAGTAATTAATGGAAACAAATTAAACATGACCAAAGTGTGAGAAATTTTGTTATGACAATTTGACCTTTCATCCTTATAGCATGGTTTAGTGAACGGCTCCACCTGCATGAAATTTGATGTTAACTCTGCACATCATATGATTTAATAAAGATCGAACGGAAAATAAATGGATATTCATATATGTATTTGTACTTCAATTTGGATATTGGAAGGAAATTAATACTTCATGAAACAATAAAAGAACAGAAAGGTTAGATATTCTAAACACGAAGGGGTGCACAATGGTGGGAGAGATTGGAACTACAACTCCCTCATACATCTGAGCCCTCTTCGCAGGAGGTAATTAATAGCGAGCCATCACAGCAGAACGAAAGTCTTAATTGAAGTAATTAAAAGTGGATTCCAGTAAGGGTTTGCCCAAAGGCTGTCATTGCAGCTAGATAATCATGAGATTATAAATGAAAATGAAGTAATAAAATTAAGGAGCTATTTTCCTTGCACTTCTAGACTTTCTTTTTCATGGATTGGCGCTCCTCCTCTAGGTTAGGAGTGGTTTCCCTCTCTTTATAATGTTTGATGATTGAATAAAGGTTGTCCACTTTGATATATAAAAAAAGTACGTGTTTACATTGGTACATAAAACAGAGGAGAAAATACAAAAGAAAAAGAAAAAAGAAAAGAAAAAAAAAAACTTAAGTGCTTACATTTGATTCGAGAAATCTCCGCCCAGCATTGTAACACATGGACGCAGTCATCAAATCAGTGTTCTCCATTTCTAGCATATCTTCCATTGCCATTTTTTTTTATCAAATAGAATTCATTCATACGGAAGTAAAAGTTACAAGCAGTATGAACGATACAATCAGGAACCATATACAAGCCTACTCATAACAAGTCAAACCCATAGGTCTGAACAAAACTTCCGGTGTCCTGATCACAAAAGGAGCAAACACATCTCCGGTACACCATGAGGCTAGAAAAACAGTCATCATGACCATGAAGACTCCAATCCGACAAAGGGCCAACTAGTGGTAGAAACGTCGGCAACCAAAACGGGATGTGGTTCAGAATCCGTCAAAGTTGGGCGAGTCAGCTCCGCCTCCTGAGTAGTGAATACTCGAGATAGATTCGGCTAAAATCCCAGAACCAGTTATGAACATAGAATTTCAAGTGTTTAACAACAGTTTTGGGGTATAGACAGATCCCAGAACCAGTTATCTCACTTGAATCCCATAATATAATGATGCGTACTCTTTACACCGAGAAACCCAAGAGAAATAGCTTGTTCATCACTTCAATGACTTGCAATATGGTGCAAACATTGATTTCTTCGTTGAAAACCTAAAAGGTTGAGTACTACTTCATTAGACTTGGTCTCAGGAGAAAATTAGATAGTATCTTAAGGTACGCTAGATGTTGGAGTTGAAGGAAATGATGAAATTGATCATTTACTAAATTCATTTTTCAAAATGATGAAAAACACAAATTGTAAAGATATATTGTTTAACAGAAGAACCAAAAGTTTTAGAAGTGCAATTCTTAATTTGTCTTCTGTGCTATTCTTACAGAATCAGTTTGCCAGTTTCATCATTAATTATATAGTTCTCCCATCTCCATTTACTGCTCAAATTAACCATTGAACCTATTGTAATCTAGCCGATCCCATTTACCTCTCTCAAAATAAGATGATCAATGATACTCTTTGCACCAAGAAACACAAGCATCCCAATATGAGTGCTCTCCCACTCCGACTTCTCCGGAGAGTAGTATTGGTGTCAAGGGTAATGCTAGCCCTTTGAAAGTTAATTAAGGCTAAGTAAGTTGTAATCATGAAGCATTTATGTTGGTATTTCCTTGAACTTGTATACGCCCTGAGCTAAAGGAAATTAAGGACATCATCTAATTAAAAAGAAGACAACGAATAAGCTCTTAATTTCAGCTCCTTAGCCACCTCTTTCTTAAAGCTAGTGGGGACTCATATTTGAGGGTCAATAATGGTGCAGTCTTATAATTTCGTAGAAGTTGTGACCTTGTTTTATTATCCAATTTGAGCTTACTCTAGGGGCTAATTAGGCTTGTCAATGGATTCAGATTACGGTCAACCAGATCAACCTTGTCCAGGAAAATGCACTAAGAGACTTTCGAGAAAGAAAAAAAAAACAAAGAAATTGAGAGGAGGTGCCGCCATTAAAATTAGAAACTAATTGATTTAGGATATATATGTTTATAATGTTCAAAGTTACACCTTATAGAACTTTGAATACTAAACTCTAAACTCAAGACACTCAACCTTTAACCTCCGAAATGACACAAAGTATATCTTGTTTTTTCGATGGGGACACGAAGTATATCTTGTTGGGAGCTTCAAGCTCCAATCCATATTGTTTTTTTTTTTTGAAAGACCAATCCATATTGTTTTAAATGAGCAAAAAGAGAATATAATCAGGCATTCTCCACTACATAGGACTATGCACTTTTAAAGTACTTTTTTTTTTTGATAGAAAGCGTCAGAGAATATATTAAATAATACGAAAGAGTACATTAGCACGATGCGAAAAACATCGAAAAGTAAAATAAGATGCACAGACGCATCTGAACATAGAAGTAACCAAAGTAACCAATTGCCATAAAGGCATGACCGATACACTGTGATGGTCAGTTATGCAGTGAAAATTGTAGACGTAACCGTAACCGTAGCCGATGTGAACCACCCAACTATTCCAATGCAATGTACGAACACTGAAATGAAGTAATTCAAACATCGAGAAATCGAAGACACCCAAGAATGTCAGTAACTTGGAGAATAGCAAACGACCTCTCAAGAACAAGCCCCAAAGATCCAGATCCCAAATCCAAAAAAATGGCTTACCCAGATCCCAAACCAACAATCCACCTGGATCCCAGATCCAAATCTGATGCCGATTTCGACACATATCCAAACATGGATCTGGAAATAAAGCCAAATCCCAATTCAAAATCCAATCTTGAGCAAACAAGACTGAACCCAAACTACAATCAATAAGCATTCGCTGACGTTGCCACCTCCACCGCCACCTCCGGTGAACTTGATGCATAGTGCGGTGTCGTTGAATCCGAAACCGATCCAAGACAGCAGACCCAAGAAAGGGCCACCGCCATCGGCGAGATCGACGCAACTTTTGCCGCTGAACTCGATCATAAATCACCCGTGAACAACCCCAACACTTGCAGGCAACAAGCACGCCAGAATCCGCCGCCTTGAGGCCATGCACCTGTGCCACAACAATAGATCCCAAACACCGCCGCCACAAGGGGAGTGAGCCGGGATCCCAAACCCGATTTGGGTCCCCCAAAATCCGAGTCCCCCATCTCCAATCATCCTCCTTGAGGATAGAACGAACCTGATCGGAGCCACTCCAAGCAGAGAAGGAGATCAATCCGCCCAGAATTGAGGGGAGGGTGCAACAACCCAAAGGTTGATCGAAAGAGGTGCACGAGATCAAGGATCTCGACTGCCAGGCACCACAAGGGATGACGTCGCCGACGCCGCCACCACCGCTGCAGGCCAAGATGCTCGGTCTGCTAAACCCTAGGGTTTGCCGCCGCAAGAGAAAGGGGAGAGCGAAAGCTCTCATGGTTTTTTTAAAGTACATAGTTCTAATACAAACCGTCAGATCATATCATTTAAAGATATCTGACGGCTGACATTAGAACTATGTACTTTAAAAGTACATAGTCCTATGTAGTGGAGAAAGATTATATATATATATATATATATATATATTTCTTTACACTGGATCAGATGATCGATTATACTCTTTACGACTTTACGCAGACTTGAATCAAATGACTATACTCTTTACACAAAGCATTAGTATTAAGGTGGATTTCCATATCAAGCTAATTGAGATGTCTTAGATAATAATACAGTTAACCATATGTTAAAGGAAATGCTAGATTCAGGCTTGTGAAAGTTAGAGCTGAGCTTGTTGCCAATTAATTTGAAGGTCAATGATGCAAATACTGTTTCCTTGATGACAATCTGAAAAGTTGATTACTACAAGGACTTTGTTTTTGATAATAGTATATATTACTTGGACTTGGTAAAACTGGCATTAGAATTCAGCAAATTATATATAGCCCTGTCTTGAAGTTTTCATATACAAAGTCCAAGTCATTTTTAAAAGCTAAATTAAGACTGTATCACCATGTTTTGGTACGGTTGACTCGTGGTTCATGATTCATTTGTGGGTCGGTTATGAATCTTATCAAGTTATGATACATGTTCCATGATTACAAGTTTGGAATGAGCTGTGATAATCATTCAAAATGAGCCACCGAATTAGTAGTTTCGTAGAAATGGGAAACAATTAGGAACACATCAATTTGATGCAATAGTGACCTTGGTTTTATCGAATCTGATAAAAGCTGGAAACCGAATTCAGATTATGGTCAATCTGAACAACCAGGCACTATCCTCTATGTGACGGCGTTGAGGAGGCTTTGAGACCAAGTCTAAGAAATGAGATCGAGAAGGTTCTTTGAAATTGGGAACAAATTGATTTGGGGTGACTATGAAGCTACAGTCCACATCAGTGGTTGCTGTTTTGCGTCGCTATTATGTTACACATAATAAATTTTGAATATTAAACTCTAAACCCTAAGACGCTCAACTTTTAAACTCTGAAAAGACATAGTCGTGTGGAGAATTTCTAACTCTAATCGATTCTCCTAAATAATAAACGTAAAGAATATCATCATCTCTTGACACTACCTTTAGTGTTATGACCTAACAACTATTCCCCAAGGCTCTTGCAATTGCTTTTGAAGCCTAGTTAGGGCAATTAGTGGTATGGGTTGGCTTTGGCATTTACAACGCTCTTTCAAAAGTGCTAGCTCTACACAAACCTAGATCTCAATAAGAGGACCAAACCAGCTCAGCAGCTGTGCAGTCTATACAAACTTTATTATCACAAGGCAAAAAACTTCTTTCAAGTTTGTTTAATAGGTATTACAACGGGCAATGATACATCATTATTTAACATGTATCATTTGGAAAGGCACTCTCCTTCCGTAGGATAGAGCCATACAGAATGTAAAAGATTATGATGTAATGCAAGGATAAGTAAAGGTTTACAATATCCATACATGTACTACACACACGACTCTCACACCTCTCTCACCCAAATTACAAAACGAAAAAAATACAATGTATGTCGAGGATTCGATAACGATGCAATCATATTTTGGCATTGATGAATGAGACTGGAACTAGGCGCCTCGAGCAAATGGTGCAATAGAACTTCCTCTTAGTTTTGTGGGAAATTGGTATACAACAGAAAAAGACCAAGTCGGCATCAAAGTCCCAGGCCAAAACGGGGCCTCCACAGTAAGGGCAAGCTGTTGCAGCTCCACTCTTTCCTGTAACTTTTTCTTGCAGATCAAACACTTGTAAGACACCCATTTCTATCTAAGCTAAACTATCTATCTCTTCCCTCCTTTACTTATATTTTCAAATTTACGTAACCTAGCTAGGTCTCTGCTTCCCTCTTAATTCTTTGCATGGAAACCATGCCAATCTATCTAATTTATATATATAGCAACACAAGTCACAACCCTGGACTACGTTACAATGGGCAATTGATGGTCCTTTGAATGGAGTTCCCATGGAAAAAACAAACTGGGAAATTACTACTCCTTTTCTTCATTTGTCATGTGGGTTGTTGCTATTGCTTCTCTGTTAACAGCTATGTTTCTTCGAAGGATGAAGAAAGTGTCATATTCTATATTGTTTGGCTATTGGTCTCCACCTATATACTTAATTATAATAGCCAGAGGTTGATTACTTGATTGACCAGTTCAGAACCAACCAAAAAAAGTCGAATCTTGTTGATTGGATAACGCGTCCTCTATTATCTTCCTTCATCGAAAAAACACAAAACAAAACAATATCACCTCAAATGAACAAAAAGTAATTGTTTTTTTTTTAACTCGCAATGATGCAACAACCATGATGTAAGTTCACACTCGTTGAAGTGCTAAGCAAGTTCATATGTTCTGCTTCTTCTCTTCCTAAAAATGTCGGGGTAAGTTGTTGGAACAATTGCTTAAATCCGTGGCAATAGCAATTGTACAAGCAAAATAGTGTGCGAACTTTTATACGGGTCCCTTGTTATTAGCTATTTAATAACGAATCAACGCCCATAGCCAATATAGAGTTCGTTTCCCACCTCCCTTCCAACCAAAATAACTTGACTAAGACGATTAAAACACATCATCATGCTAATTACGTATGACCATTTTGTCCATTTATCCAAAGAGTGCCAGTACATAGTAATAAGAGCACAATTGCTAAAAGTATACCTTTCTAAAGCAAGTAGTTTTCCTTGGGTTGGTTGGACTATTACGTCGTCTGAATACAATAATACATAGGGTCTTTTGGGTCAAAGAAGCTACTTTAGAAGTAACCCAGCGATTGTGCTTAACGTGGTATGACCGCACACAAGCTTCTATTGGATGAGACACGCAGAGAGCCTATGTCGGTCTTCCTCATGACGTAGTAATACTGATGCCTATTAAGCTTTCACCTGTGAAGGATGAACAATTAACAAACTAAAAAAGCTCTTCCTTAAGCAACATAAATAAGCAATTCTATCCTATATTTCTGTCTCTAGCTCTACATACATAAAATGCCCTATTGATCAGCAGCTTTCTCGGTTCATGTCGACCAGTTTAATCGGTAAGGCATCCGTCAGCAGCCAGCCAACCTAATCCGAACCTCAAAAGCTTCCAACTGATAATAAGGCAATTCAGTTTCATATGGAACATCAAACCCGACTCCATTTCAAGAACACAACCATCATCAACTGCTCTAGGACCATACCTTTTTGTCTCTCCCTCTCTCTTCTTCACAATGGTTTTACTCCATCTGTCTCACTTCTTGCCAGATGTTTGAGGTGATTTAGTTTTAGAAGCAAACTATAACACCTGAGTTGTTCAAAACTCATCAAAAGAAATAGAATCAAAATTATTTTCTATTAAATATTTCTACTTTCAAATGAATGACGTACTAATTTTCGTGGGAATCTAACAATTTAGACATATATAGCCTCCTGTACTTTCTTTTTAAAGAATGCAGACAACATAAAAACAAAATTCAGGAGACTGGTATCCAAAAGCACAACTTCACTATTGACAGTTCATATATACTTTTTTTTTTATCGCATTCCCACCTAAAGAAGCTAGAAGTCGCTCAAGTCATTTGATGAATGGCAAGCACAAGCCGATTTTCTGAAAAGGATGAACAAATATTACTGCATACGGAATCTGTAGATCATGTGGATAGCTCTATTGGATTGTGTGCCTCAATGTCGACATGTCGTATACCGGGAACAAGCTCTTGGATCTCCTTTTCTAATCTATCAACTTCACTTCCCAAGGCCGTAACCACTTCTTCACCTGCAATAAGAGAAGGTCAAAATAAGTTCCAACTCAATCACCAAAATAATAATAAATATAAGTAAAATCACAACGCATACCATAATTGGACATCATTTTCAGCAAAGCAGTATCATCCTTCTCCTTTGCAGCTTCACGAAACTGTGCATCATCAATTCTATTATGTAAGATATGCATGCTGATTCAAAGGGCAGAAGCAGCAAGTACACCAAGAATTACTTATTACTAACAAAGTTTTAGCAAACATGTAAACATGTAAGACGGCTCAAACGAAACTACGGACCAAAATTTTCAGGAACAAAAGAACTATAGAGATGATTAACCTGTCTTGCCCATTCATGACGTCCAGTCCTATGGAGATAATTTTGAACTACCACCACTCCATTGAAATCTGTTTGCATGTACATAAACATCATCATATCACTTTGACATCCCAACAGTGGCAGATGCAAAATAATGGAAAGGGCATACTTCTAAACGGCAAGATAATAAAAAGCAAAGCCAAGAGGTCTTAGTAATAGAAATTACAAAAAAAGAAATATATCATCATTATATGCAAATAAATGCTGTCAAAGCTGCATTTTAATCGTTTCTAATGATTTTGATAAAGATGATAAAGATTTTACTTTTTAAATAACAATATCTGCAGAACATGAATGGATTCGTAGGAACATAGATTTCATGGATAACCTAATCTAGTAAGATTCAAGGAAAGAAAGAAAGTAACCTATCTCAGCCTTAAATCTGAAGAATCCAGGACCAATCACCTCGCTTTTGCAATCATATAAAGAATCCACAACCTATGACAAAAATCAGCGATATTTATAAGCTTAAAAACATGAAAATATGCAACTACCAAGAATATATCATTTTGCATAGTTATACCGGGTCATTTTTCAAGAACTGAAGAACCTTCTCCATATCATGGTCATCCATTGCCCTACCAATCAAAGCATGTCGATTCCTTTGTATCAAAAAAATAGCCACCTGCATGATAGATTCAAAAGAGTTGAACAATCATAGTTGTAATGTGTATTTGAGTTGGTCTTTTCTTTTATTTTGTTGTTTCTGAATGCCCAGGATCTGGTCACACATGACTTCAAGACTCCCATTGAATTGCAGATATTCACATCATTTCTTCGAACAGAAGTATAGTATTCTCTTGCAGTTTCTACACAATTGTTTTTGAAATGGAGCTTTACATACCATTCCAAGTAGGTTGCCAACTACAATTGAACCTATAGGGTCATAAATTCCATTTCCAGTGATATTTACTGCAACCAATGATGCTGCAGCAATAGCAAGACCAGCTACAGCAGCGCCATCCTGCAAATTTGAGATAAACTATTAAGGATACATATGAATACAATTTGATCAAAGAAAGTAGAATGAGTAGTTTGTTATTGAAAACAAATATTCTCCAACCAGCCACAAACAAGGTTACCTCTTATAAAGGAAATCAAATTTTGGATGAAATGATGAAAGTTTAGTGTACAATTATCCCTTGATTTCTCATTCTCAGTTCTCACTATCCATATTACTCTTGATCTCTAATTTCTCTGGAAGTACAGCAATCCCAAATCTCTTTTTCTCTTATCCTTTTTTATTACTATATTTCTGCCGTATTGAATTGAACCCTTTTATTGCTGCCGCAGAAATCAAACCCGTGAGGCTTAACCAACTAGGCTAGTAATAGGTGCCCCACTGAATCTGATCATATTTTGTATCATTCACAGAATGTGGCATATTTATTTACTGTTCAGTATGCAATCATAATAGAATTAGGCCACAAAAACTAACATAAATTTTATTTGATCACCCGCTGAAAAATTACCACTTGACAGCTACTGACACATATAGAAAGAATGCAATGTTAAAAAAGATTAGAGATTTTATCATTCCTCAAGTAAGTCAGGTTATGCGAAGGTTAGTGAAGGGCTGACTCCAACGTGTTTGAGATAGTTTCTTGCTTCAATAAGCATGGCATATAATTAGAACATTCGGGGACTGTGACCACAAAGGAGGTCAACAAGGCTCAAGTAGATGAGCCCGTTTGAAGCGATTAAGTGAATTATTCTATCAGACAAAAACAAAAATCAAGCATAAATTAATGTACTTTTGGTGCATTAGGAACCGAAAAGGCTGGATATTTCTGGAAACATCCTTCGTGAAGGAAAGAAATATATGAGTTGATTAAAGGAACAGAGACTCAGTAGATTACCTCAGTCATGACTGCAACAGAGGTAGGATCATGACCACGCCATATATAGTCTCTTAATTTCATGCCCTCAGCAGCTGCACCTTTCTTGACAGCTTGTATGGCAACAAGAAGAGAAGCACCTAAAGAATGGATACAGAAGGGTTAAAGGGGGAATTAAATAAAAAGAGAAATCCAAGATAATCATATGATTGGGACATGCAATCATCCTCATGATGCAATGGACTTTACCTTCAATAATAAACGAACCACCAATCACTATAGCTGCATATTGAATATTTGGAGGGGGCTGCGGAAAAACAGGGACAAACACAATGGACAAGAATGAGAAGTTGAATATACAGATTAAAAATAAAAAAGCACACAGCAATTTGGCTTTGGTTAAATTAAGTAACTCAACTATTCACTTACCTGTGAAATCCACAAGTTTTGAACTCCATGAACTATAGTTGCACCAGAACCAAGACAGAAGATACCAACAGCAGATATCAAAGACCAAACAAATCTTTCCTTTGAGTATCCATAACTGCCCAAATCAAAGATCTCATTTCAGCACTCATAAGAAAATGTGTTTCTTGATCCTACACATACATGTGTTGCATGTTTTTGCTCACAAATGATTTTTAAAACAGAAGAGGCATGACTAACATGATAATTAGAGCTAATTCTAAGCCTAGGCGGATATATGTATGTATGTATGTATACAGGCATTTAATTTTCAATCATAGCTCATGACTTCTATACTACGGCATTCATTGTTCAAGCAAATAATCCTGAATCATAAAAGTACTTAAACTAGTCTCAAGTACTAGCCTAGATTTTATTGGAGGTCATAGACGTCTTCCTTCTGAATCTTTTTTTGGACACAATAATTCAATTTACACAGTATCTAGAAATTATCTCTTACACAATGTTAATTTTTGTCCCTGAAAAGACTGAAAGCTGACAATGGTTTTATCAATAATGGGCAAAGGTGGTTTAGGGTTTAGAAAGACTCACGGATGGAGAGCATCTGGTGCACGCCTTGAGCTACTCAACCCATAAGCAAGAAGTGCCTACAATGTCAACATGTATTAGTTTCTCTGCATTCAATGATCAATGAATCGAGTTATTTGCATAATTGATAATTCAAAAGATCCTTCATTTAGGATAGACATCAACCAACATTAACACCCACCTGATTAGCAAAATCTGCAACTGAGTGCACAACTTCAGCAAACATAACATGGCTAGAGGTCGATAACCAGACTGTGAACTTGAGAGAAAACACTAGGAAGTTGCACCACAATGCAGTTGTGACTGCCCTTTGACTAGTACACACATTTTATGTACCAAAACATTCAAACCAAAGCTAACAATTAAAATTGGGAAACAGACAAGAACTAAAGAATAACAATAATATACAAACAAAACAAAAAAAGATTTAAACTTTGACACAGTTTTGCGCTGCGTACCTGTGCTGGTCATTGAATTCAATCTTGACTTGTTTAACAGGTTTAGCTCTGGTGAAGAAATCTGCAAATCAATGCATATACCCAATCAAAGCACAAAGCTTTCAGGCAAAATTGAGTAATTGATCACTTGCCCATAAAAAAATTACAAATTCCCAAATTGAAAAGAAACCTACTTCGATGGAACAAGTGCCGCTGCTGATAGTGGTGGCCATGAACACCATCCGAGGGAAGCAAGTGGAGCAAGACGAACCGTTTCGAGCAAGCAGCTGAGGAAAACAGACGATGTCCCAACTGGGTGTGAGTGGAGGAAGTGGAGGAGCTAAACGGAGCGTTTCGGGAGATTCGGCGATCGTCGTTTTGACCGAATTTGGTGTCTGCGTAGTGGAAGAGCAAGCACTGAGAGGAGGAGTAGTAGCGAGAAGAGTGGCGGAGGCGAGAGAGGAGAGTATACGACGCCGTTCTCATCTCACCAAATCAATGCTGCAAGGCTTTGGTTTTCTCTGCATCAGCATACTCCTCCTTTTCCTCTTCTTCTTCTTCTTCTTCTTCTTCTATTGCAAAGCTTCTGCATTTGGCTTGTTTCGATGTTTGAGTGAGTTCAGTCCCTTTTCCAAGTACACAAGTTTAGAAAATACCCGAACCCGAATCCGAACCCGAATCCGACGTTCATTTATTTCTAATCCCAAATACATATTATCAAAAAAATAATGATAAACATTGTTTAGCACGTTGTTGTCTATTCGAGTTCGTGTATAACAATAGTCGACCCAAACTTGCTAACTTCTTGTAATATTGAAGTGCACACCTGTTAATTAGAACAAAATTAAAGTCTTGGAGCCTTTCTTCTTCACACAAATATATCTTTATTTCTCCTAATCTGCAACCTAAAGTAATGAGAGAAACAAACACATTCAAAATTGAGTTGGTCCAAGACATAGTTTGCCTTTTAAGTTGTGTAAAAAATTGATATAGGGCAAGCATTTTGTACCCACTAGCTTATATAAGACCAACGAATGTTTAGTCTTCTTAGTGTAGTCTTCATAGAACACTAAAATCTCTTGCGCACACACTTGGAGTCCAAGAGTCTAAGACGATGTGTGTGGAATGCGATGAGTATTAATTGTAGGAAGATGCTTGTTGGGGAAAGAAAAATGAGAGGAATCAGTTCAATGCAGAGTCTAAGCAATAATAAAAGTTTGGCTGTTTTCATTGAATCAAGCTATGGGAGGGCCTTGAGAAAAACAATGAATGAAGGGGAACTTGTGCAAAACCCATATTGCTGGAAATCCTCGAGGCAGCAAGAGAGAAAAAGAGAGATTTGGGAACCAGTCAACCTTTAAACGACTAATTTTGATAATCTATAAGTACTTCCCATCAGGCCATTTATTCGATTCAAGTTACAATCGTAAAGGTACACAAGACTCGCTTAAATTTGAGCAATAATACAAGTTAAATAGGGGGAAAATCAAAAACAAAAATATTCACCCACGAATTACAAATGCAATGCCCATCTATTCCGAATGGCTAAGATGAAACATCCATTTTCCTATGGGAGATGATGACTATATATATCCTATGCTACAAATCCATCAATCTATATGAAAGAAGGGCACCCATATTAGTACAACTTCCACCAGCAGGTGAAATTCGTTGAGCCGTATCGTTTCCTCATACAAAAGCCGACATCAAATTTCAAGAACCATCATATTTTACCCTCTGGCCCTTCATCTACTGTGACATGGATTACACCAGGATTCAACCAAAATAGTCTACAGTCACAAAACCCTGTTAACCTCATGGTCGGCCTTCCTTCCTGCTACGCAATCTAATCTTTGGTCTATCTCCATTTGATTTTCCAGAATTTGCTCCGTCGTGCCTGGTCACAATTTTTAGTGGGTGAGCCTCCGTGTTAAAAACCCATTCATCTAGGGAGATGACTGAAGTGGGTGAAAATAGAAGATAGAGATATTTGAGAGTCTCCGCAAGAAAGAAGCTTTGCATCATATTGTCTTTCACACCAGTGTTAACCTGATAACAACAAACAACCAGCAGTAAATGACAAGTCACATGTAACCAGTGAAAATACGAAATTATTCCACCTGCTTGAAGCCTCAAATTTAGTAGAGAGCAAATAGCCTCAAATTATTCCACCTTCTTTCAAATATACATGAGATGAAAGAAGTGAAGGATATGATTAAAAAAAAATTGCAGTTGAGAGACCATAATTTTTGGGCAAAAGAGATTAATTTCAGTTAACTAAAGAGCATCACCGCGCATATGAGAACTTCAACTATGAATAGAAAACGTAATGCAACTTAAATGGATAGAAAACTTGAATGGAGATGCAACATAGTTATGGGTTGGAGAAGTGCCTACATCTTTCAGTCCAACGTATCCAGAGTCTATACGGGAGTTCTTTTCAAATGCTTGAAATATATTCCAGCCCCACTCTTGGTATGTCTTGTTTCCCGTCAAACGCCATAGATAAAAGAGTGATTCAACTGTTTCCGGTCTCAATATATTCCATGACGTACCCACACTCAAGTCCTGAAAATTTCAAACATCGACAACCCTTGAGAAAATATATTTATCTTTCATCGTCTAAACAAAAAATAGGATAACTAACCTGCCCTGCATGAAAGTAATAGTTCTCCCCAGCTAATTTTGTTGGTGTAGACTGATAGAAATTATAGCACGTCCAAGCAAGCTGCAAAATAGGCTTAGAGAATTCAATCAGAGGCTCAAAGACAACCATTAAGTTGAGGAATCACCTAATGGAATGAATTATATCAGCAGAAGCAAGGAATATTCAACTAGATCAGAAATCAGAATGAAGTATATGTCCGACCAGAAAAAGGAAGTGAATTCTATAAGAAAAGGAGACTGCAAGGTGTAAATAATGTCAGGCCTTCTCTTGATATCATACTCACGCAAACAATGTTAAGCCAAATGCGACTACAACAGCTTATATTGCTTATTTGTTAGTAATCATGCAGTCTTATGGAGCTGTTTTAGTGCAAATAATGTTGGGCCTAATATCAAGAGTTCAATAGAGAGGGGATGCCATAAGGCCCAACACTTTTTGCACTAGACAAGTTCCATAAGACAGCACGATTACCTTCCAACTTACAAATAAGCAATATAAGCTGTTGTAGTTGCATCTACACCTACAGAAACTAAATTTTGCTGTCCTTAACCTGTCATATAGACAAGTTATTGATGTTCTATATGCCTTAGGGTTTGATAAGGTATTCTTCAAGTTTCTTTAGGTCCCCGAATTTTAGTACACATGATAGATTCTAACACAGATTTGTGAGCAGGTTTTTGTGCAACAGCCATACACAAATAGTAGATCGTACCAGATAAGTAACTAATTCCAGTTACTTATACATAGGAAGATTTGTGTGCCTAATGTCTCTCTCACAAGCACACACATCTATAATATCTCATTATTTATAGTTTGTCCAAATAGCATGAAACACAAAACAGGACCATATCAATCTCAAAGATGAAACATAAAGTTTTCGAGAACTCAGTACCTCTTCTGCAAGTGATAAGAATTTCTTAGACTCATCAGGACCATAACCAGATGATCCTAAAGCTAACATTCCTGGAGCAAAGCATGCTAGTTCGTCCATCTGCATTTATTTAGACAATGAAAATGCCACTCGAAACAAAACAAAAAATAGTAAATAATAATTGTGACATACTTGATAATTTGAAATTTTTTACCTTGTCTGTCAGAGAATTCCCATTCTTCTCACATATATATGCAAAAGACGATGGTGTTGTTCTCCTGATCAAGCTCGACAGACCTATCATAGATTTTTCCCACATATCTCTGCTTCCAACATTTCACAAAAGAATCTTGGCATTAAGACAAATGTGAAGAAGACCATGAACATATATCAACTTCAAATTAGGGTTGCAAGAAACAAAAAACAAAAAATTTAAAAAGTTTAAAAAATCAAAACTACAGATTCTTCCTAGTACCCAAGCAAAAGTGAGGTGACACCTTTTCTGAAATCATGTGTTAAGTTCTATGACAATTGACAAATTTGGTCTTTCGAGAAGATTTTCTTTTCATAGCTTTCAAAATCAATTAGTGATGAAAAAACAAAAGCAAGTTATGATAAAAGTGATTCTAATGATATAAAACTGACAAACTTCTTACCTATAAGGCTTTACAGCTGAAGTCTTATTCCCCTGTATCCAAACTTTCAGTAAATATTCATAGAAGCTGCAATCGAATTGTTCAAGTCAATAATACATTGTTTAAGCCATTGACACTGGCATACGTTATGAAACTTGAAAATTACATAATTCATATCAAATTTTACAGTTACCTATCACCCATGGCACCAAAGGTTATGGTCGAATATGCTGTAGTTCCTCTTTCAGGGTCAATGTAAATTGGAAGCAAACCATCATCGGGAAAGGTCTTGTTAAGCTGCACTATAACATTCTCAGCCTGGAAAATCAACATACAAGGCATTCAATTCCCACTATTATGAAATGCAAAGTCACTGACATGCCTTTTTACAGAGCATTGATACAATGTGCCTACATAACCTGAGCAACAATTCAGAATCGGCAGACATCATGGGTTAAATCAGACAATATAGTGCTGTAAATGCACCATTTGACCAGGCAAAGAAACAGTAGTACGCATGATTATACACAGACCTTCCGCTGATACTTTGGGTCTCCTGTCCGCTGAGAAAGAGCAATAAACTCCACCTGTTCTGTACCAGAATCTGCCAAGATACTTTCACCCTAAGAGCATAATGCACTCAAATATCAGAATATAATATAAGAATTCAAAACAAAAATCATGAAAGAGATCTATGCATGTCACAGTACTAGCAAACATTTTTCCTGTGATCTCTCTTTCTCATATAATCAAATTTTGTGTTTCTTAACAGCAAAAAAAAAACACTGACAGTAACGACACCTCAAGCTAACAAATGACCTGTAGATCCAGTGGCAATCAAAGGCTTCCAAAGTAATCTCAGTCAGATTTTTTATTTTAGATAAAGACACCCTCTGCATCTATTATTACTGGAAACGAAACAGCCATTTTTTATTTGGAATGCCCTCATAGCCATAATTAAGAATTTAAAACAAGGAGTCCGTCTTAATTGTTTGGAGATACCAATGGGTATATAACTAGAAACTTCAATACTTACTCCAGTCCAGGAAGGATTGTGTGGTTTTCCATGTGCCAAGTTGATAATGTTGTAAGGGATCCCACTAGGTGTATCCCATGCAGGCAACAATCTATCTGCAATCTCTCTAGCCTTATCAAGAAAAAGTTTATCTTCTGAGAGATCATATGCGCTGAGAAGACCACCTACAACTCTGGATATTTCAAGAAACAAAAAAAATGATATGTCAGAAAGCTGCTTTAGGAACCCAAAAAGGGAAAAGAACCAAGTAAACCCCATAGAGTCTGTTCTAAAAGGTAGAAAACTATTATAATCAACCATATATTAAACCTTATAATGCAACCTTATGGTTGTCTCAAATACACTAGCCTCGTAGTCCTTGTTAAAATCCAATGAGTTTGCAACCCACCTGCCACAAATAAGACATTAATTCTAATCAGGAAAAAACATTTATTACAAACGAAAGCCAAACAGATAAATTCAAAAAACAGAGATGTAACATATAGACAGCAGAATGAGGTAGTAAGAAAAAAAGAGACTTGAAAGAGAGAATGAAAGAATAAGTAAGAGGTAAGAGGTATAAGTAAGAACCGAATGAGGAACATCAAGATGAAAGGATGTACGAATATAGGTCTATATACAGGGATGGTATTGAATGAGGAACCTTTCTTTTCCTCTGCCATAGGCACCAAGCAACCATTATATTCTAAAGCCCATCTAAGATGACTTACGGATGTGCAGTGAAAAAAGTGTGAAATAACTGAATATGGATAAAAGACATCTGGCATTCACAGAAATAAAGGGGACCTACTTGATGATTTGCAATAATATTTACTGAAACTGCTACAAAAGAAAGTTTAAAAATATATATATATATATATATAGAAACTTCAACTCACTCTCTAGCTTTCTGGAACTGCTCATGAAGACCCATTATATAGAGTGTATCAAGAGAATCTACTAGTGTTGCACCAAGACCACCAAAGCTATTGACACCATTCTTTGATTGCGGCTGGTCCATGGAGAAAAGAATTGGATATCACGAAAATTGTTCTAAACAGAATAGCATCATCAATAACAAATAAAATCAAAAACACTTTCACTTGTCGTTTTGAGATAAGATATCCAATGCTTAAGAGTTTAGATAATGTAAAGTGTCATATAACACATAGGACAAGATATCCATAGGTTTGCACGACAAGCTCCCCAAAGAGATCATCATACTTGTATAGAGAAGATCATAAATAGATCAGCATCAGATATATAGCCTTAACGGGATCATGAACAACGTTATCCATGACTAATTTTGCTTAACATAGTATACTTTCAGCATCCTAAGAGGTGATAGCTTTTATTTAACTTATTGTTCTAAGAGTGGTAACTTTATTAATAAGTTGCATAACGACTCAAAAGTTAGGCCAAAGGTTTTAAATCTTGACAAAGTCAATACTTCAGCAAACTAGACTAACGATCAACATAAGATGCCTGAAAGACAAATAAAACCTTGTAGGACTCAGCACATAGCACAAAAGCCTTGTGCAAACTAAACAAAGCACATAATACAGTATAAACTGTTTTATGTCTTTATAATAAGATTTAAATAGTTTAGATAATAATGAAAATGAAATTGATAACCATAAACATGAAAGATTGCACCTGAAGTTCATCTTGGCCCCATGCATACTTCTCATATGAACTCCATGCGTGAATCATAGCTTCTTTTACTTTTTCTCTTCTTTGAATGTCAATTGGATCATCTGGAACAACCTCTTTCTCACCACCCTTGCCTTGTGGCAAATCGTCAAGCTGTGTACAACCTACTATTAGCTGACGCATATCGGCATATATAACACTTAAAGAATGGACTAAGAGATTGTTACAGAGTATTATGAGATACATGTGTTCATCTTAAAGCATGAAAATCTAATCAAATCAGAGTGCAAACAGCCATAGAGGACAATATTGTTCAATCTCAAAGAAAGGTACATAATGAGGAACTTATAGTTCTTCAATCTTCTATTCAAATTTCAAAAAACATGTTCACAATATGGTTGGGAGAACATGCAGAAACATGTATGATCACTGTAAAATTAAAGGAATGATAACTGATAACAATGGGTGTAATAGTAGTACACCATCCCAAACAAAAGGTTGAAATTGATGGGAACTACGACCAAAAAAGAAGTAGCTCAAGTTTGAGCAGAAACCAAGGGAATAATGCTTACCAAATTTTTCAAATGGATCAATTCTTCATTCAACTTAGATAGTTCTTCCTGCAAGTCATAAATAAGATCGTTCAATGAAAGCAATATTAGCTACATCTCTTACATATCAGACATGGATTAAAAGGCTTAATTGTTCATGCATAAATTTGGATAAAAACAGTCAAATGAAAGATGGGCCACTACAGATAACCAAGAACTCTCCTAGAGTATCTAGTTACTCCTATTTGCAGCATCACACATCACTTTTCCAGTTCACAGTTTAACCAGGGTATACTTTCAAATTTTTCCTCAAAGGCTTCCACCATCAATACATAGTGATTTCCATGGAGAATGAACTTGATGCTGCTCCTCCTCTCATAGTTATTACACTCAGACTACCACTTTCCAGATGCCTAATTCAACAGTTGCTCTGAAACTTTAAAATCTATCCAAATCAAAAGAATAGAACACATGCACCCACGTTGAAAGGTACCAAAAGCAGTAATACATTTTGTAATAGCCGTCACTGAAATTCAAAGATCAACCAGTTGTTCATCCACAATTTACATTCTCATCCTCAAATTCTCATACTTTCTCAGCTATAAACAAATCCGAGAAACAGAGACGTACCTCGTGCTCTTTGACGAGCGTTTGACGGTCCCAGACAATCAAAGTGACGCAAACAAATGCTATGAAAAGCAGAGCCAAGCGCTTCGGTCTCTTGAGGTAATAGGCCGGGTTACAGTACCTCAATCTGGTCGATGATGATCTGGTCCGAGCCATCATATCACACAAACACTAACCCTCCGATTCAGAGCCACGGCATGGAACACAAAGGAAACGTTTTTCTTCGATCTGGAAATGAAAGAAACGGTTTTGCGGAATCGAAACGCCGGAGATGATAACGGAGTCTAATCAAAACGTTTCGAGGTACGGGGATGAAAATGCGGTTCGATTAATGGGTGTGATCTCCCCGTCTAATGTGGTGTGCGTTTCGGAGCCGGAGACGAAACGGGAGAGGGAGGGGAAGGTCGGTACTTGGCGAAGACCGACTTTGAGTTTGAAGAGTATGTCGATCTGTGGAGTTATGGCTACGAAAAGAATTTTCTTTTCTTTTTTTGTGCGCAAAATAAATTGTACCAAAATGTTGGTCCAAGTCAAGTGAAAAGGGGAAAGGCTGAGCTATGGTAAACATAATGGGCGCTTGGGTGTGAGCAATTTATAACCGTTGATGGTTGATGATAAGCACCGAGTGTGCTCTGCTAGAGTTTGGAACGGAAAAATGGAGGCAAACTCCGTTGGATTTTTTTCTTTGGTCGAATTTTATAAGGGATTGGTAACTCGATTGTCCCAATGTTCCTGCTGAAAGTCTCTACAGTTGTACTCTTGTTTGCTTTGTTTGGTCGTTGTTAGTAGTCGTAGTAGTACTACTACTCTCTTCTTCATCTGCAGGCCTGCAGCAGGGATCAGGATCATGAGCATCGGATGGTTGTAGTCTTTTGCAAGAGAAAACCGGTCATTGCAAAATGCAGCGAAACGAACATGGTCGATGAGTTCCAACAACTTATCGAGAATCGGAGATACGCCAAGGAGGGGGAGACTTTGCCCATTCTACTACTGAACCATAATCTGAAACGCATTACTGAATAGAGAAATCAGGTGTCAACTGGAAACAAGCAGAGAGATTGTCTCAAGCTTCTCAATCATACCCCGTTAAGAGTATAGGCAAGCTTTAGTCTTTCATTTTCTTTTCTCTTTTGGTCGTGTCCGGCTCCCTATACAAAACTAGAACTATGATAAAACTCTGGATATCAATGCACCGCCCTTTGTGTCTCCTACACCTCATTTTGAAACCAGCCATGGTGCCCGTCCAACACCACTGAATTTTAATTGAATGCTAGAAACAGTAGAACTTTACAATCAAATGTGCTGTGATGGATTCATTAGCTGCTGTGAAGGAGGCAAAAGTCATATCCACCAACCCATTCTTCTACGCTGGATGCACCTTGAAATAAACAGATCGTCAAACTTGTGTCTGCCCACAAAGTATGAAAGCATGAATAAGGCTCTGAGCAGCATGTGTTTTATCCGGGGCTCCAGATACTACAACTAGGGTTTCCAAAGATCCAGGTTTTGAATCATGAACAACTAAATTTGCACCTGAAACCTGCGATGAAATATCCAGGAAAAAGACACGTATCAAAACTAAATCCAGCAGCACATTACCAATTTTGGATCTCACAACTCAAACTAATAACACGACATGTAAACCCACCTGCCGGATCTGATTCAGATTATTGTTGTTCTCTCCATAGACGTGACTTATCAATGCTTGAGGAATCATGATCTCAATGGTTGTGCTAGTTAACTGAGGTGGTTGACTTCCACTGCTCAATTTGCAGAAGAAGTTAGAATGCACATCCATATCAGTGTGCATGCTTCTATCTTGTTATCAGCATGGATAAAAGTACATAGAGACATGGCTTATTTACCTTATCACAAATATTAATCAGTTAATGAGTCCAATCAAGTTCATTCAACATTATTGAAGGAAAATAACGTCACAAATGCACAATGATTTTCTACAATTATCCACGTTCATTTTTACCGAATTTAGCACACAAACCTCACTACAACAACAAATTACTGAATTCACAAGATTAATTGGCCAGCGTTGCCAACATGCTGTCAGCATGTAGATGCACCTATAGCTAATCATAATGACAGCACATAACAAATGTAATTTCCATAGGCCAAGAAATATTACCTTCGTAGAGATCCACTTCTTGGAGCCAAGCCCAAACCAACATCACCAGTTTCCCTAAGGTTCCCAGAGCTTACCCCCTAGAAAAATCCACACCAGAGAAACCAAAAAAAGAAAAGGTTTGACTAAAACATTAGAACATAATAATGATATGTTAGGTTAAGTATCAGGTTTTCAAAAGTACAAAGCCACAACCTGGGGAGTCCACGCTCTTGGAGAAGATCTCTCAAATGCCGGACCATGTCCTGGTCGCTCACCACCATAAGAATACGGAACTCGGTCCATGTGAGCTGGACCATGGTGATCCCCATGTGAAAATGCAGTTTGGTGGTCTGGAGTTTGGGATCGAAAAGCAGAATGATCCATTCCATGGTGGAATCCAACAGGTGAAGGATATGCACCAGGAGAGGTTGGATTATGCCTCGGTCTAAATGAGGGGGGAGGCATCTCAGGAAATGAAGACATGTATGGTGGGACACCAAAATTTGGATACGATTGTTTCATTGGAAATATGGTTTCCCGAATCCTACTTGTTATATGAAAGAGTGCATCCTGTACAGACTGCAAGCTTCCAATAACCTGCCAAAAAGCACCAAGATATTATCCTAATAGCCATTCTAGCAAGAATAGGATCTGACGTCCAAATTTTGCTAATATAAGTATAACCTACCTGTACAACGTCATCATGATGGTAAACAGATTTCTGAACTTGTTCTTTTGGAAAAATCCGTATACTAGCACCAGTAGCTCGCCTCATTTCATTAATAATGAAACCTCCTTTACCCAATAAACAACCTATTTGCTGAGGATGCAGAAGAAGCCTAGCCACTACTGCAGCACCAGGTTCAAATCCAATCTCCGCAATTCGATGGTGCACGCGCATAACAGCTTCTTGTGCTGGGGAATAATTTTGCTCTGGATTCTGCAAAACATCAAACCTTAAACTTGGATATATTTTGTTTTGTTTTGTTTTGTTTTGTTCTATTTACTTAATTCATGAAATGAGGAACCACACAATAAAAAGTGTAAAGGCTAATAGAAAGCAATATATCGCTTCCACCAGTAATAGTAAAATGGCAAGGCAAACCAAGTTAATTAGTTGATATCTCATACCTCTTGTGCAGATATGACAACAACCCGTTCATCTGAATCGGGTGCAGCGTCAACAATCTTGATAGATGCACCAGTTTCACTTTGAAAAGTTCGTATAATGGAGCCACCCTTCCCTATCAGACTACCGACCTTATCCAGTTGGCATAACAACTTAAAGATCACCTCTTCTTCCATAGCCATTCTTTGACTGCTTCCATCTGGCCCAGAATTAGAAGAATAACTCCTGGACTGATAATCTGCAGCATTAAAGCCAGACACAAAACCCCGATGAGGAACAGAGTCAACTTGTGCAGGCATACCAGTTCCATGGATCAAACCCCCTGAAACTTTGGTAGCACCAGAGTTGGCTGCATCTACCTTAGGGTTATCCAGAAGACAACCAGAAACAGATAGAAGTGCTTTCTTCACAGCTGAAAAGTCTCCTGCTATCTGCACATCAAATCCACCCGCATATGGCCCTAATTAATGCAACTAGCACAACAGAAACAAATATGTCATCTGCAGCCCACATTATGTGCAGTATGCTCTTTTTTGGCAAGCACTGTCCTGCTTTTGTCTTTGTTTACCCTTTCATATTAATGAATGTTCTCCTCTCGAGTAATCCTACCACCTTTCACTTAAACAAGAAAATGATCAAACACTCTTCCTGCCTAGTTTTACCAATGGTTCAGATTGGAAATGCTATAGTAAGAAATGAAGTGCAGTATGCTTCACTAGAAAACTCCTTGCACAGTCGTACAAGAAGCAAGATAACAAGATGTCAACATCCCCATTAAAGATGCATGGATGCATGGTTTAGGTGTAACACATGAATATCCGGTACATCATTGTATTGCGAAAAACTTCAATGAGTGTATGTTCTTTTCAATTTTAGGTTGACATTCTTTGTTAACGCGGTGATACCAATTTATCATTCTAAGGTGGTAATGTGGTAAGACAGATATAGGGTCTACTCAAAATCTATTCAAACTTATCGGTCGCCTCATTCCATATAAAATCAATGACTACATAACTAGTATCTAAGTGATCACCAAAATGAAGCAGTCAGAATTGTAGAAGGGAATAAAGAAATTACATAAACACCAAAACAGTATCAAAGCAGCCACATTTAACTGGTAAAGAATTACATTGCATTTGCATAAAGCTTAAAGTTCAATGATTAATGCAAGCAAAAAAGAAGCATTACTTGAATCAACTCATCTCCAGGAGAAGCAGCTGGTGGAATTTGATCTCTAGGAAAGACTCGAACTTGGGCACCACTCTCCTGCCTTATCTTCTCCACCACCTTCCCTCCTCTCCCAAGCACACACCCAACTTGACTAGCCCCAATTAACAACCTGCAACAAACCGAGCCGTTGTTGTTTTCAGCTTCGCCCAATTCATCCACCATCCTCTTGAAAACCTTAACCAGGGCTTGCTGAACTGGCGACCCTTCGGCCTTGTCTAGGGCTTGATTGGGCGATTGGGGATTTGGGTCGGCGAGGATGACGATGACGCATTCGTCGCCGTGGGTCGGGTAATCGAATTGGACCTTGGCGCCGGGGACGGAGCCCAGTTTGCCGATGAGTGACCCGGTTTTGGAGGATGGGAAGAGCAGGCGGAAGAGGGTGGTGGTTTCTGATTGGGGTTCCATTTGAGCTTCTCTATTGAGCAGCTTCATCACACAATTACACTTTTCAACACTCACAGTTTCAACCCTCCTGTGGCCCTGTGGGTAATTCTGTTTTAAATTGCTTTCTAACTTCACAGATACACTATGGCGCCCTCTATCTCCCGCGCCATCTGACCATGTCTGTAATTTTTTTTTTTATCTTAATTTTAAAGGTTTTTATGATATATAGTATATAGTACTAAACTATTTCTCAATTATATATTTAGTATCTGAACTTTAATTTTTGTTATAAGTTCTTAAGTAGCATTCAAAGTTTTCAATTTTACCACAAGTAGTACCCAAAGTTTTCGATTTCATCTCTTATGGTACCTAAAGTCATGTGTAAAATTGTGAGGTTACAACATCATGAGCAAGGTTTAAAATATTGGGCTATCGGCCGTGGAAGATATATTGGGAGGTTGAAAAAAAAAATATCGGAAGATATATCGGGAGGTTGAAAAAAAGATATCGGAAGATATATCGTTATCGGAAAAAAATATCGAAATTTGTTTTTAAAAAAAAATTATTCATTAATTTTATTTAAATAATTAACAATATATTACAATAAGATAGATATAGCCATATAGGCATATAGTAGTCAACTTCACATATAACATGAATTTCTAGCTGGTTGAAAGGATGCTAGCCCATCTAAAAATGTACAATAATCGAACCAAATCATACGATCCATATAGTTCGAAGTGTAGTTGTGAATGTGATATTCATAGATCTCTTGTGAGCTCCTTACTGTTTCTCCTATAAGTGAATAGTAAGGATGAGTTGAAGTAATAAAGGTTTCTGTTACTCAACAAAAAAAGGATGAGCTGAAGTAATAAAGGTTTTTGTTACTCAAAAAAAAAAAGGATGAGCTGAAGTAAGTGACTGATCGTGGACTTGTTCAAGCTGATTATAACCATAAACTCCACTTTGCGCATGTACTTCTCCATATGGATTATATTCATACCCTCCATAACCAAATTGGCCTCCACAGTCATGATCATGATATTCATTTGAAGTTCCACTTGGCTCAGTACCTAAGCTCGTTGAGTCAAAACTTGGAGAAGTCTGAACACATGTTGCAAGGTCCCAAGAGTTTTTTCTGTTTTAGGGAAGAAAAGATTTGGGGATGAATTTGGGTATAAGGGAAGATTGGAAGGAAAAAAAAAACTGAAGAAGAGGCAGACGGGAAGAAAAAAAAACAAAGGGAAGAGTGAGACTGTGAGTCTGTGAGAGAGAGAAGAAGGAAAGAGAGAAAAGAGAGTGGCAGAGTGCACTAGTGCACACGAGAGAGAGAGAGAGAGAGAGAGAGAGAGAGAGAGAGAGAGAGAGAGAGAGAGAGAGAGAGAGAGAGAGAGAGAGAGAGAGAGAGAGAGAGAGAGAGAGAGAGAGAGAGAGAGAGAGAGAGTGAGAGAGATAAGAATAAAAATAATATAAAAATTAGGAAAAGATTAAACATAGAAAAAAATATTATTTATTATTTTAATTATTATTTTTTTATATTTTAATTATCGGTAAATATCGCAAATATCGGAAATATTTTGAAATATCGAAGATATTTTGAAATGTCGGGAGAAGATAAGATTTTTCTCCTAAAAGATATATCGCTCGTTTGAAAAAAAAAATATCGGGATATCGGAAGATATTTAGAACCTTGATCATGGGTGTTTGTAAATGCATTCACAATCCAAACTCTGGGACACGTTCCTTCCGGATGGGCTTGATGACAAGTCAGTTATTTTTAAATGGGAGTTCCAATTCATACCAACCTTACTAATTTGACTAGAAATTAGAGAGTAGTGCTCATTTATAAATGTTTTCAGAATTTAGTCCTCATCTAAAAATTCCATGATCAAATCAAGACTAAAACATAGGCTTAGTTAGTTAGTTTGGTATTGATGTGAGAAAACTTAGTGTTGAAAATAATTAGTGATAGAAAAACTCAACCAAGTGTTTGGTAAACTATATTTTTAAATTAACGAAATCATAAAAATCTGTTTTTTGGTAAATTTTAGTGTACAAATATTATAACAATGTAGAAAGACTAAAGTGGACATGGTGCTGCAAATTATGTTACTAAGGTTTTAGCACGAATTAAACTAGCATAAACTAATCTCCTAACATACCTAAGCTCTTAATCTCAGTCATCCATTCAAAATCTTAAAGGTCATCATTGATTTTATCTTGACTAATGAAAAAGAGAGATTTGCTTAGTTTTATGCTACAAGATATTTTGAACTTCCTCTGATATATGGATGATTTCTACCTTTTTTCAGGTGCTTAGTGTGTTTATATTGAGATTTCTAGATTATGCTCTATTACCTTTCTTCCTATTTTGTTAGTGATAGTTATTATCACCTATGTGCAACATTGACCATTCTTACATTATATTAAGCTATCTTCAATTTCAAAATCTTTTATATTTTACGTGGCTTTCCACTTAATTCATCTTCCTTTTTTGAATAGGACTATTTTGCTGCCAAGGAAGCTTTGAAATAGGCAGTTGTTCTTATTCCTACCAATCATACTTTCCTGCGTTAAGGATGAAAATGTACGAGGGCGTTGTTGCTCCTCTTTTTCCCACAATTGTCTACCCATTTGTAGTTGGACTATCTCACCTCATAGACAAGGTAACTTTTCTTTTTTCCCTTTTCACATTGTTTTGGAATGTCTACTTGTTGCAAAATATTTTTATAAACTCAAATTCTTATTGTAGGAGTTTTCATTGAGCTTGGGGTTTATAGCTCAAGCCCTTCTCCTGGAGTACCCAAATGATGAGCTGATGTTCTACTTTCGTTCGGTTGTCCATGGCTATGACAGAATGGCATTCGAGTCGAAAACTGTTTTGGTGACAGATGTAAGCTCGATGGAAACATTGTATATCTTACTCTTAATTATGTTTTTTTTTTTTTTAGTGAATAACACATAACTACCAACTCCAGAGGAAATTGTATCCTCCTTTTTCTCTCTAAATTTTTTGTTTCTCTAAATGCAAATGTCAATTTTTCGCCAGAGTTCAGTCATCTATGCTTGTTAGCAAGGCTTGTTAATGGACAATCTATTATGACTATCATTCAACTTAGCCCTGGCGTTCCTTATTATTTCATCATTTTGTTTGGTTGTTGTCAGGCTACTGCATATGCATCGTATATGGAATCATCTTTTGAAACGAAGAAGAAAACTTTTTTCTGAACATTTCATATTGTAAAGTTGTCATTAGAAACTACACACAGTTGAAAAAAAAAAAACTAGATACAAGAGTTATCTGGAGTTCTGGACAAGTATTACATAGATGAGTAATGTTGTACAGACTTTCTGTCATATGTACCAACTCTATTTTAACTGATATGTGTGTTTGGAGGCAGTATCAGGTTCATCTCTCTTATGTCTTGTCTAAGAGATTATTGTCTATTGTGTTAGGTTTCTGTTCACTTTGTAAATTAATTAGAATGCATGGTGAGTCCTAAACCTAGAAAGCAGGGCAATGTAGAAAACATTTATTTATCTGAAATACAAAGTGTTCATGAATTACTTTCATCGATCAACCCATAACTCTTATAACTCTACTATTATGTAGTTCTTTTACTGCTGTTTTTTTTGCACTACACATTTCATAAGCATAATTATGATAATGCAGTTACATTGTGCAGTAACTAGAGAACATTTGTCATTGTACTTTGCCAAGTGTGGAGTGATTGTTAATGTGATGATCTTGACCGACACAATAACTTCTAAGCCAAATGGGTAAGGCTTATTTAGTGATGTATTCTTTTGTGGTTACTGGTTACTTATAAGTATAATTTTCGTTTGTATGTTCTATCTTGTGTCTGGGATAGTTTCATGACAAATCTATTATTTAGTTTACTTATCTTTTCTGTTTGGCTGGAATAGGTCTGCTTATGTTACTTTTGCTAGCAAGGAGTATGTTGACAAAGGAATGGCATTGAGTGGGGAAACATTCTTTTGTAGGACCTTGAAGGTAAGCAATGCCTAATATCTCAAAGCATAATTTGGTTATTGGTGTGGCACTCCAAAATAAAAAGTGGGGAACCAAAACAAAAGAGCGAGATAAATTATACTAAGATAAAATATCCAAATGGTACCTAAAGTATCACGAAATGCACTTTTTGGTATCCAATCTTTTTCAAGAAGTCTAGTGGTACTTGAATTATTGCGCCGTTAAACCCCTTAGTACTTCCATTCATTTTTCTGTTAACATTGCTTACTTGGCACTCAAGTGAGAAAAAAATCAGGGGCAAAATAGTCTTTGCGTTCATGTTCACCCTCCTCCCTTTCTCCTCTCTCTCTCTCTCCCCGCCACCTCTCTCCCTCGGCGCCGCCGTCAACCATCTCCAATGACCACAAAATTTATATCAACATGTAGAGCACAACTCAAGGATGAAATTATGTAACTACGTCAAACTGAGATTCAAAGTAGATTGAGAGATATCGATGCCGGAATTTCAAAAAATCCAAATGTCAACGACGTTGATCCTCCACATACGGCTGTCGACGTTGAAAACCGAGAGTACCACGAGGTTGCTGGGATGGAGGGCTTCAAAAGTCAATTGGTTTCGAGGATCAAAAGTGACCGGAGAAGGTCGGAACGAAAGCTTGAAATCTCAAGCATTTCCGATGGTCCTCACACTGGCTTGCCGACGCATTTTGCTTCAAACCCGGGTGGGTTTGGCTCACCGGCATCTTCTGCTACTAGTGGTGGAGGCGGTGAAGCAAGGTTGTGGCCGGAGATGGTGGTGTCGTACGATGCAGAGAGAAAGAGAGGGAAGATTTTTTTTATTGTGCTGACCATTTTGCCCTTACAAAAATGTGTCACATAAGGCAATTTAATGAGAAAAAAATGGAAGTACTAAGAGCTCTAACGGTGTAATAGAGCTCTAACGGTGTAATAGAGCTCTTTAGGTACCACTAGACTCTCTGGAAAAAAAATTGGATACCAAAAAGTGCATTTCATAATACTTTAGGTACTATTTCAAGATTTTACCCATTATACTATATACCAACTCCTAGCACTGTTCATAAGAAAATTACAATTTTGTCCTTATTTATTCATAAATTACGGTTCTACCATTAACCTTTTATATACAATTGAAAATGGGTATATTACTATATTAAGGCGTGTGCCTTATGGTCATCTGCCAACGACTGAAGAAACAATTTTTTTCTTTTTTTTCTTTCTTTTGTTAGTGAGATTGATCACCCACCAATTGACCATATTGACCATATAATATGAACATGATATGTATGCCTTCACACCAATCTGAACATGTATGACTTGATTAAGGAGTCTTCTCAAACAAGAAGTATGATCTTTCCAATTTGAGCATTCATTTTACATGTTGCCATAAATCACAATATTTGTTCTTATTTGCCCTATTTATAACTTTGTTGAGATTTTTGATTAAGTTACAAGCATAATGTATGACATTAATTTTTGTTATATTTTGTAATTTTGTTTCGATAAGAATGCTATTCAATGTTATTATATTTTATATTTGTATATGTTACAATTTTGAGATATTAGATAAAATTAAATGATATGCACACCCGATAGAATACACATAAGATGAACTAAAATTAAAAGTCCAGTTTAGTGCCTAGTAACAATTAGCTTCAGTGGTTGTCCAGGAAATATTGTTGAGGCTAGAATTTTAATCTTGTTCTGATTTGATCCAAACTTTTGGGAAGACTGCATCTACTAATCCTCTTCTCAAAGGCAGTTGCAACGTAGATAGGTTTACCACCTTTGACCACAAAGAAATGGTCAAAATTTGAAACATTATTCGGCAGATGATGATGATGAGTCGCAAGTTAAGAGCATGAGCCATGGAAGTTGAGGAGCAAGAAGACAAGGTTTAATAGAGAAGACAATTACGAAAGGAAACAAAACTTTGTAGCATTAGTCTCAAAAAGGAAGTGAATAAATTTTCAACACCATAACAAGTCTTCAACCTTAAAGATAAAAATGTGTTCAACTCCATAGATGAAAATGATCAGATTCTCCACTCTAGTCTAGAGACAGAAAAACCTTAAAACATTGGAATGATTAAGACCTGCCCCACCTAGTTCATTCTCCTAATAAGCTCATTGATGTAGTTCTCACGGTTTCCGGCATCTCCACCTTCAACATAATGGTTCCTCTTCTTCTTAAGACCCCCCAATGGTGCCTTGAGCTTGAATGGCCAAAGGAAGTTGTTGGCCTCCCTGAAATGAGGTCCAACTGACAAGATCTCATGGATAAGATCTTCCGTGCAAATGATGCCATGCTTGCCCAAACCCTGTAAAAAGTTCCAAAACATGTTAGAAAGACGGCAGAAATTATTGTTAATCTAGTATTACATATACAGCACTAGCAAGATACTTCACAAACCTGTTCAACAATAGAGTTATCAGTCAAGGCAATTCTCTGCTTGTTCAACTTGCCATAACCCCTCTTGTAAATCAATTCTTTCACACTCTTCAAGTTGGGGTATCTGAAATGATGCAACTGCTATTAAAATGGCCTTTATAAACATAATCACACCTTTATAAACAAAGAGTTTAGATACGCACCCATAAGTAACATAGGGCTCAACCCTATGAAGCATATTCAAGGTGGCCTTGTTTACTTTCAGGAAGACACCATTGAAGATCTGTTTCGGAACACATACAGAATAAAGAAATTTGAAAAAATAATGCTTCGACAATCTTCAATAGATGGTTGTTGGATTAAAGCAAAGAATTATATTCAGATTCACTAGTTCAATGAATCCATGTGCACACAGAATAATACACTTCGCCATAACATTAAAAAGCATGAAAATTTCAAGCATGCATGGCTATATGAATATTAGAAACTCATTATGATTCAAGCCCTACAATGTTTAATGATCAACTGCACTACAAATAAGATATTTTTCCTAGAAGTAAAAGTTTGCACTTGAACCCAGAAGTAATATCAGATCACCATAAATTAGACAAACAAAAACAAGGACAACTATCAAGCTAAACATCAAGATTTCCAAAGTTCCAAAGGTGTTACCTGTCTCAAACGCAAGAGCTGCAAAATCTTCTTTGTCTTTGGGTCAATGGCATTGATACTGAAAGTCCAAGACACAAAAAGTTTTAGGACAAGAGCCAAACTCTACTAAGGATCTCAGTTCATATTAAATTCTGGACCTACCCACGGATACGAATGATAAACAAGAGCTTAGACTCTGGTTCGACATAGAATCCTCCTTTCAACCTTGCTTCACGCTTCAACTGGACCAACTCGTTATCCTATATAACATACCCAAGAACAATGTTAGCATTAAAAATGTAAAGAGCAAGTTGAACAAGCAGTGCAAACTAATAGAATAAACCAAACAAGATGTACCTTCTCTGCATACTCCTTAGTGTACTGTTTGGACTTGTTGTAAATAAGCTTTCTATTTTCAGCATTCTTCTTTTTGGCAGCTTCAAGACCCTGCTTTTTTGCCAAAGCCCATTCATCTTCTCTCTTCCTCTTTTTAAGGACAGACTCTGGAACCACTACCTTGACTGAATCACCCATCTCTAGAAATGTGTATAGCAGTTAAATGAATGTACTTTCAACACAAACCTAAATTAACCGCAGAAGTAAAATCGACTACACAAAACAATATCTTCAGGAAAGTGTGTGTCAAACACATTGAAAGGTGGTTTAAAAGATTCAAAGGAAAACTAGAACGAAAAAACAAGAGTAACTACGACAAATTCCACCAAAATTCAGTCTACACATTAAATCAAAACACACCCAACATTAATAAAGAAAAGAAAAGTCAGTAACAAATTAAAATAACTAATTCCAATCCTCTACATAAACCTCTGTCTCTCATAGATTAACATACAAGCCTGGACACACTATCTCATCCACATTTTCTTAATTTCACCAATAACAAAACCCAAAAAGAGCTCAAGCTGAAACGCAAAATACCGCTAACATTTACACATCAATGACTCCCCCTGGCATTCGTATTCATCAACCAACCATAAAAGAAAGTGACTTTTAGACCAAAAATTTCAAACACACAAATCAAAACCGAACTCTCATCGCCAAAAATGACAGCTTTCCCAGAAACAAAGAGTGTTAGGCAAATCAAGCTAGCTTAACTGTAATATAAGTTCCAATTACCCGGAAAACAAACCAGAAACAGATCAACAATCAAGTAAACAGTACACAGAGCCATAAACAGATCCAAAAATGCAAGAAGAAGTACTTGAATTACTCGTTTGATGCCCTGAATTTACAGATTGCATGGCATGAAATCGAAATGCGATTAAAATGAAGCGAGATTAGGATCTGAGAGCTACTCACGGAGTTGATGTCTCTGCGGCTTGGAGGACGAAAAGGAGAGTTAAGGGCTTATCGGCGGGCTACTATGTAGAATGCTGCAAGTGAAAGTTATTAGGGTTTTGTAGGATTTGTTTGCGCTTCGGATGACGAGGTGTACGGTTTGGATTTGCTTGGGTAACGAAAGACGGATCTTGTCCGTCGGTTTAAGGGTTCGATTGGATTGAGCTATTTCAGTCTGCTAGTTGGGACTTTGGGCCAGAGTTTGGTTAATACATTGCACTTATATTTTTCCTAAGGAATTTGGTTGACAATTTAGCCCAAATTTTAGTTGCAATTGGGGCCTTTTCTTTTGTCCACACCCAATTATTTACCAAAAAATTAAATTTTTTTTTTGTAAAAAAAAATTGAGCAATGCTACATATAGTCATATAACAAATGATGTGGCGTCTGACATGACAGATGCCACATTATCAACTTCAATATAATAATTTCTAGCTAATTAATCTAATTTAAAAACTAGCAAAAACAAAAAAAATAAAAACAATAATTCTTTTAACATTAAAAAAAACTTGATTAACCTAAATTGTTGTGATCGATCAAAACTCAACTCCCCCACCTCCATGGCTCCATCTCCCTCGATTATGTGCCTGGCCTAGCCATGGTATTAGCGCTCTCTCTCTCTCTCTCTCCCCCTAAACTCCCTAAACAAATTCTCCCACATCCAACAAAAGTATTTCACTCTACTGCTGCCATTGGCTCTGCTTACTGGTCTCAAAACCCCAAAGTTCTCATGAAAAATGTCTCTTCTTCCCACCATATCAAGTGGCATCCTCCTAGGCCCAATTTTGTAAAGCTAAATTTTCGATGGTTTTGTTGCTCCAAATCAAAATGATGCAAGTGGTTTTGTTATTCGGGATGAGTTTGGTTCCCCTCTTTTAGCTGTTCCAAAAATATCAGGCAGTCCTCTGTTCTTGTTGCTGAAGCTAGAGCTGTGAGAGACGCGGTACGGTCAGTTATGGAAAGGAACTTCTCAAGAATTCAGGTGGAAGGCGATTCCAAACTAGTTATCGGCTGCATTAATCAAAAGTGTTATACTTATTGGCGTCTAAAGTCTCTTATAAAGGACATTACTTCAATTGCTTCGAATTTTGAAGCTATCTCTTTTCAGCATATCTACTGAGAAGCAAACTTCACTGCGGATGCTATCACTTCGATTGGTCACCATATTGCTTCTTCGCAAACATGGAATAATGGGCTCCCCCTCAATGCCCTCTCTGCCTTCAACCATGATTTCTTTGGTCTAGGTTGCCCTAGAGGATTCAAGCTGTAGTTTTTCTTTTTGTTGTTGTTCCTTTTCCTTATCAAAAAACAAACAAACACACATTTTCTTTTCCTCAATTAACAAAATATATATTATTTACAAGCAAAATAATAAAAATAAAGGATAACAACCGATAAAAATAATTATCTCCCTTTGGGGACATCCGATAAAAAGAATAAATAATTTATTTTTTCAAAATAAAAACAACCCTACTATGTAATCTAATATTTCTTTCATTTTCTCTACTTTAGATCGATTAGTATATGTGAAATCACTACGTACAACAATGTATAATAACTAAATAACATGTAGGCACCATATGGTATTCGATCGACATTGGCATTTGGCTTGGAGTTGAGCCTTGACCAAAGAATGTAGACGCTAACATTATAACAAGTACGCTATCGAGTAAGCTAATAAAACGGGCCGGGACATCAATTTTGATCAGTCACTCACTTTTGCGGGTTTCGATTGAGGGTCGGACTATATATATATGCGATCGAGTGAGAGCATAGTCTTTAGAGCTAGCTATGATGGCCATCGATCGAGCAAGAGTGAAAGGTAGACTCGGTAAAGAAGAGAAGACAAGGACACCAAAGGCTCGAGTTTGCAAGCTAGAGGATATGTATGTCAGTATGTGTGAGCTATGAGCTATCGAAGGACCCAACAATGGAAATAGGATGATGACTAGCTAGCCTTCCTTGTAGCATAATGTCATGCTACTCACTGGTCACTACCAGGACAAACAATAGTGGTCAACTAGCTAGGTAGGTACTTTTGAAAAATAAAATAAAAAAATAACGACGACGACAACGACAAGGAACATGACACAAGTAAGCTAGTGATATTCTTATCGGCACACATTAACAATAAGCACTTGGAGATGGTGGCATGCAGATGGCATCTAACTCATGAGGTCAATCAGAATGTTATCCCATAACATAAAGGACTTTTCCTTTACATGCAAGGGACTAATTAAAAGACGTGGCCACTACTTATATATATATATATATTCAGTTTTTTTTTATGTGTGAACGTCCACACATGAATTAAAATACGAACATCCACATTGTGAGTGTAAACTAATGATCAAAATCGTCTATATTTTAGGTCATCATTCAAGGATCATTTTGATAAAAAGAAATTTCAAATTGGAAATTATTTACCCATTTGATTACCACATTCATCGGTTCAACTTTATCTGACGGACTGTATGTATCCGTAAACTATACAATGAACATATGACCAAACAATCTCCAATTCGGCTGATTTTTTGCAAGATAATTCTTGAAAATAAATCTAACCGATGAACGGTTCCGATGATTGTGTTATATTGTCAATTGGTTAGGATGATGATGTTCGTATTGTAATTCACATGTGAAAGTCCACATGTGAAGAGAACTGATATATATATATATAAGAGTTATTATCACATATAGTACATGAATTATTTCTCAATTATTTACTTTTTTAAGTTACAAAGTTTTGATCTCAGCCGCCAAATATGTTTTAAATGATTTGATCTGACGGCTAAAATCTAAACTCTATACATTAAAAAGTAAAAAAGAAATTAACAAAGAAAACATGTATATATATATGTACAAGGCTTTTCCACTAAGGAGATCCTTACTTTTTATGATACGGAGTTTTGATCTCAGACGTTAGATTAGATCATTTAAAACGGATCTGACGGCTAAAATCAAAACTTCGCACCATAAAAAAGTAAGAACCTCCTTATATGAGAATTATTGTATACTAGAAATATCCACACACCCAATGAGTGTGGGAGTGGAGGTAGTTACCTAAAGAGTGGGCACTTATGCAAACTTTTTTTAATTTTGTTTGTATTTGTAATTTGTCATTTTTACCATTTCTAATTAATTGAATTTTAAAGTATTTTAATATATGAGAGGTATTAACGTAAAAAAGTCTCGGTCCTTCTCATGGCCTCAGGGAAAAAAAAAACTGAACGTTCCTCTGAATTAATGTTCTTGATCTGAATTAATGTTCTTGATATTAGGTACAAAAACCGATGAGAATGAAGGAATTCATGTGCATGAGTAGGTGAACGGTACCTACCTGTTGATCATGCGCGCTACGCATCATTGCATCTGCCCGCCCAAAATATATTAATTCAAAGGGGAAAAAGGCGCCATGCATGACTTATATTTATATGTTAAATATTAACATACATCCACAAAAATAAAAATAAAAAATAATATAATTTTTATATATCACTAGATCAATTAATAGTTCTCGTGACATCGCACCTGCAATGTATGTGCATCGACAATTATCGGAAGCATGGACTTGTGAGATTGTTCATATATTTCGAGAAATAAATTCAATAACTTTTTTTGGTTACATGGGGCCAAAGGACGTATTTCCACGACTAAAAAGGACGTATTTCCAAGTCTCTATAACTATCAAGATTCTCATATTTTTGTCCAATGGCATATAATATATTGCATGTGTTCCTCATTTTATATGAAATTAATGTCACAAAAACTCGTTTTTTTTTTCTCTTTTATCTGCCAAACCCGGTTAGTGGTTGTGAATCGAAAACGACAACAAGTTGACTATAGCATCTTATTTAGTAATTTAGCGTCTCACCCTTCATTTTTCTTACCAAATGCACTCGTATTATCAGATTTCATTTGTTATTTATTGAATTTAGATGATATTTTTACACATAATCTTATTGAGGATGTAAAAAAGAATATTAAACATATTTTTAACAAATGTTATGCAGTTGAAATTTTTCATCAAAATAGAGTAGACTTTGCCAAAATTTTAAGAAAAATTTTTCTTGCCGGTATAAGAAAAATTTAGCCAACCTCAATTTCAATGTCTGGTTCCGTGCCTGGAGTTAGTGTAGCGGTAGCACTAAATAATTATTCTAAAACCAATTAGTCTTGGGTTCGATTACCTTCGAATACTTGAGTTCTCAAAAAAAGAAAAGAAAAGCATATGCTCCTGTTATGTGTAGCACATGCGCATGCAATGCATGGGAAGTTTCGTGGAAGTTTCCCATATCAATTTTGCTAGTCCTAGTCGTCCTCTTATCTGTTAATTAGAGGAAAAAATGCAGTTATTCTCTGTCCGTATCTGTATTCTCGCCTCTTTCTGAGTTCCGAGTATCTGACTATCTGTAATCTGGTAATCACTCTCTCTCTAATTCCGTATTCTCCTCCTCGAATACCGCATAAATAATTTTCTTAGCTGTTTACCAATTCGAACGACTTCTCGTTCATTTCATGTCGTTATTTTTGGTGCGATTTTTAGTAAATCAAAACAAATTAAACCCCCCGAGCCCGGCAGCCATGGCCAGAAGAAAAAGAAAACTGCAACATCATTCCTTACTGTAATTTTCACTTCTTCGGGATGTACGTGGGCCCCGCATAAAGCAGAGCAGCTGTGAAAATCGAGAGAGAGAGAGTTGAGTGCCATATCTCTTGCGACATACTGAAACGACGACGTAAGGAGAGGGAGAGGGAGAGGGAGAGCAAGGAAGAAGAGCCATGACGTCCCGTGGTTCCTCCTCTTCCACCAATGGTTTGCTGCCGACATCATTGTCCGGCCGCCACCACATAGATATGGAGTCCGGCGCCAAGGTCCGACTCCCGACCGAGTTCGGCGACGACGCGGCGTCCTCCGACGGCGACGATCCCTTCGACATTGCCCACACCAAGAACGCGCCTCCCGAGACGCTCAGGCGATGGAGGGTACGTTTCTCACTCTTGTTCTTAATTTGCATTGCACATTTCTCAATCACATTGTTCGTTCTCGCAATGCCGTACGAAACCGTCGGCAGTTTCGTTTGCTGGATTACTGCTTGGCCGGAATTGGACTATTGATTTGAGGACGGCGACCATTGTTAAGTTTAGTACTGGAATTTGAAGGGAAACGGATCAATCTAATCGGCATTGTATTTGCTTGGTGCGATTGATTACTGTTTGGTTAGAATGGATTAGATTGTGTTGATTTCGACAGCCCTAGTATTGATTTTGGGGTTTTGGTGGTCAGAGAAGAGCTTATGTGATCGAGTTTTGTGTTCTTGAGGAAGCATGGTTTTGTTATGGAAATGGAAAACTATGATTGGCAGATATATGAAGGCATGAGCATTACACGTCCATGTAGTCCCACAACTCACTATGCAGGTCATTTAAGTGGGTTAGTCGGTTCTTGATGGATTCAAGACTTAAAAGTGCAATAGATAAAAGTTCAAGTCCTTTACGAAGAGTATAGAATGACAAAATTGCTGGAAATTCCTTATTGCTCAAAGTTTTCATTGCCCTGTCATGAATTCCTAAATGTCAATTTCGAAATGTTCATCTAGAATGGACTATGTATGGAGAAAGGGTTGACTGCAAATTCATATATGAGGTCCATGGCACCCCTCGGATGGTTTTACCTGTTCATTTACATCATTTTTTTTTTCTCTCTTTCAAGAGTTATTTTTCACCACTCTGTTTATGTGCTTGTGTGTTAAAAGAGCTCTGATTCTTTGCAGCAAGCCGCACTAGTGTTAAATGCTTCCCGTCGATTTCGCTACACCTTGGACTTAAAAAAGGAAGAAGAGAAAGACAGTAGAAGGCGGATGATTAGATCCCATGCACAAGTCATAAGAGTAATGTTTTTAACGATAATAAATTGTCATTATAGTGAGTGGTACTGTTGTTGCAGTTCAATTGATGATTTCTTGTCATATAGGCAGCATTACTTTTCAGATTGGCTGGAGAACGGGACACTGGTATGTTACTCTCTGAAAACACTCAACGGTCCACATTGGTTTCACCCTCAATGTTATAAATATTTATAATCAGTGCACTATAGTGTATTTATAATTAATTCATTCTTATTGATTTTTAGCATTTCTTATTTTCTTGACGTTTAATTTGAAAATGGCATGGTTAAGCAAGCTTTTGTACATTGTAGACTTTTTGAAAAAAAAAAACCCTGGATTTTGAAAAAGCCCTGTTTCAATCATGACCTCGTTTTGTAATGTCTTTGTTTGTATTTTAGGCTCATACATGGTACAAGTTATTAGTTCTGCTCATTCAAGCAGAAGCATAAGCATTATTGTCGGTTGTGTCAGGCTTGATATGCATTGGGTCCATAACTTTAGTGTAATATTGTAGCAGTTTATGAAATACTCATAAGCATATATCTATCTGTATTTTTTTTTCCTGATGGCAGATGCCATTCCAATTCATTATTCTCATGATTTACTCATTCCCCAATGATATAGTGTTAGGTACAACAGTAGCACCCCCAACTCCAAGCGGTGATTATGGAATTGGACTAGAACAACTTGTTTCATTAACCAGGGAGCATAATACTTCCGCGTTACAGGGATATGGAGGGGTGAGTCAATTGCAAACTTATTTCTCCTTGTTTTTGTGATGTTCTGTGTGCCTTCCCGTACATAATGAAATTGTAACTTCATCAGGTTAAAGGTGTATCATCTTTAATAAAAACAAATTTGGAGAAGGGAATTGATGCGGATGAAGCAGATTTAGTAAAACGAAGGAATGTGTTCGGATCAAATACATATCCTCAGAAAAAAGGGCGGAGTTTCTTGGTATAATCTTGTTACAAGGTTTACTATTAGGATTCTGTTGCAATAAGTGCATTTAATTCCTGTGCATTGTCCTGCAGAGGTTCCTTTGGGAAGCATGGCAAGATTTAACTCTTATAATCTTGATAGTAGCTGCAGTGGTGTCATTGGCACTTGGAATAAAAACAGAGGTATGTTTGGCACTTTAAATTACTGTCCTTTTCCCATTCAATCAATATAGATTGATCCGAAATCTCATCATCTGACTCAAAAAAAATTTGAGTCAACTTTTTGGGCATTTAAAATTTCAACTTTCTGACTCAAAAAGTTTTGAACTACTCTGAACAACCTCCTGATTACATATACTACTCATTTGACTGTAGTCGTTTAAAATAAGAGTTTGTATACCATAACTTTTTCTTTAGAGTAATTGAAATGTACTCAATTTCCCTTCTATATTATCTCTGTTTTTATCTATAGTGGTGCTTATTTGTCTGTATTTATCCATATGGCTATAACTAATCTGTGCCTATTTGACTAATTATCTTGGCATGGTTTGTAGTTTTATTTTTGTATATTCTAATTTTCTTCTGGAATTATTCCTCACAGGGTTTGCGTGAAGGATGGTATGATGGAGGAAGCATTGCATTTGCTGTTTTTCTTGTCATCATTGTTACAGGTACTGAAATGGATATTGCAACTGTTTCTCTACATAGATATAATGGTCATACTTTGTCCTTGTGGAAATGTATTATGCATTAATGTCTTAGAAGGAACAGTGAGTTTGATTTTTTTTTTAATTAACTGGAACAGATTATCATTATGCCTTCACTAAGAACTTTCCTGATTTTATCTTTGTTTCAATGAGACTCATTTTAGTAGCATGAGATTAATTTTCTCTTTTTCTTGGTCGTTTTCTGTTTGTCAGCTGTTAGTGATTATCGACAATCTCTTCAGTTTCAAAATCTAAATGAGGAAAAGCAAAATATACAATTGGAGGTGTGTACTCTTTCATCGTTGGAATATTAAAACTCACTTTTGGATTCAAAATTACCTATATATTGGAAAATATCTGCAGGTCATGAGAGGTGGTAGAACAGTGAAGATTTCGATATTTGATATTGTGGTTGGTGATGTTGTACCTCTCAGAATAGGTGATCAGGTGAGTACTTAGTGGATTAGTTTGTTCTACTGGATATCGAATTCTATAGAATGTGAAACAAATAATTTTATTTCGTACTTAGGTCCCTGCTGATGGAATCTTAATCACTGGTCATTCTCTTGCAATTGATGAATCTAGCATGACTGGAGAAAGCAAGATTGTGAGTAATATACCTTGCAGTAATTTACCTATCTGATTGTTAAATCCTTATAATTCTTAAGCACCATCTCTTTCAGGTTCACAAGGATCAGAAAGCACCATTCTTAATGTCTGGTTGCAAAATAGCTGATGGAGTGGGTACCATGCTGGTAAATTTTCTTCTGATGATCTCAGAAAATTAAGAATACTGGTTTTTCATTCCAGACAATATTTACATTTTTTTTTAGAAGATTTTTTTTTAAGACAAGCTGAGATTGGGGAGAATTTTGGAAATGTAAAGTCAATATATAACAATCTGTGGACCAGAAAAGTTAAAGAATTTAGAAGAACAATAAGATAAAACAAAGTAGGCAAACTTAGAAGATGACCAACATTATTTGACCATACCATATATAAGCATCTTTATCTTTAAATAAGCATCTTTGTTACAAGGGGGTCTGGAACATCCTTGCTTTTGTATCGTTAAAGGTCGGTTGAAGGAAAATGGATATACCACATTTTAGAGTCTGCCAATTTTTGTAGATCCATCTGTTTCTTTGCTTCTCTCTATCAAATTTTTTGAGTTTTGTTTAATTTTATATATTAATTTAGTATAGAGGGACTGAGGGAGCTTAGATCTAAAAGTTAAAACATTAGTATGCAGGTGTATTTCTTAAATATTACACCTAAGACTTTGGATAGTTACATTAGGATGTTGATGCAAGGGTGCTGAAATACTCCATATTCACAGAATCTGTCCCCTTGCTTGCTGCAACTATCAGTTCGTTTGATAGCTAATTTGTGTAAAAATGTTTTCAAACTTGGACTAACTTCAGAGAGTTGATTTTGATTTATTTTGATAATGAGTCATGTTTCTGGATATTGTTACAATGCTACAACTAGTCATGTTTCTTGAATTTGTCTTACAATGCTACAATAAGTCATGTTTCTGGAATTTGTCATAGGATGCAACAATGAGTAGAATCATGTATCAAGTTTCTTTCATACGACCAAGGTTGATCAACTTTCTGTCTATCTGTAGGTAACGAGTGTTGGAATCAATACTGAATGGGGATTGTTGATGGCAAGTATCTCAGAGGATACCGGTGAAGAAACTCCTTTACAGGTTCTTGCATTTTTCCTTAAATGTTCTTTAATCATAGAAAATCTATCACTTACAGCTTAAGGTAATTTGTGGTATGTGATAGGTGCGCTTAAATGGACTTGCGACTTTTATAGGCATTGTTGGGCTTTCAGTAGCTGCTTTGGTGCTTGCTGTTCTTTGGGGCAGGTAATATTGTCTTCATTAAATAATTTATATCCTTTTTTTTGTTGAAAAGAATAATATATAATTTTATATTCTATTTAATGAATTGTTTAAAATCTTATCAGTTACTCTTATTTGATTTTTTAGATACTTTTCTGGACATTCAGAAGGTACAGATGGAAGAGTGGAATTTGAAGCAGGGAAGACTAGCCTTAGTAAGGCTGTAGATGGAGCTGTAAAAATTTTCACCATTGCCGTAAGTGAAGTGTCTGGATGCTTGTTAGGTTTAATGTTTTATGTTGGCTTCTTTAACAATTTTAGAACCATTCAGGTTACCATTGTAGTTGTTGCAGTGCCTGAAGGGCTACCTTTGGCCGTTACCTTGACGTAAGTAGCAGCCACCACTTTTTTCTCAGGTTGCAATAATGCTGGAGGATAGTTTTTAATATCAGTATTTTTCTCATTTATTTTTTCATCTTTTGCATTTGGACTTCAATTCACAACAGGCTAGCATACTCGATGAGGAAAATGATGGCGGATAAGGCGCTGGCAAGTATCTTTGTTTTTTTTTTCCCCCCTATTTTCCTCTTGTGTTTGGCTAGTTTGCCAACATCATTTTTTATTGTTTTGCTTGTGTGCAGGTGCGTAGACTGTCGGCCTGTGAAACTATGGGCTCAGCAACAACAATTTGCAGTGATAAAACTGGCACATTGACTCTGAATCAGGTTTGTCCCATTTTCAAAACTGAATTTTTTTTCTTCTCAAATTTCAAAATACAAGGTCCCAAATAGTATCTGAAACATGAGGGACTAATGGTCTATGGTATGAAAAATAACTTAATATTGCAGATGACTGTGGTTGAGGCATATGTTGGGAGGAAGAAGATAAATCTACCAGATGATTCCTCACAGTTGCATTCACTGGTTTCCAGTCTGCTAAGTGAGGGCATTGCGCAGAATACCAGTGGCAATGTGTTTGAGCCAGAGGTAATATTTTCTCTTTTAGTTGTCTCTCACAACATCAGTACGGGAGGGCAACTTATTCTTTTCTTCAATTGTTGAACTTTGGTGGCTATTATTAATTTATTATTTTGATATTTAAAACTATATTATATTGAGCAGGGTGGTGAAGTAGAGATTTCTGGATCTCCCACAGAAAAGGCTATACTTTCATGGGCAGTGAAGGTTCGATTTCAATTTGCTTTAGTTTGTACTTTTGGTACTGTATTTTGTTTTCCTATATTTGGACATTATCTTATTGATCAAATCTGCATTTCAGTTAGGGATGAAGTTTAATGCTATTAGATCCGAGTCTACGATTCTTCATGTGTTCCCTTTCAACTCAGAGAAAAAGCGAGGAGGTGTTGCAGTAAAAGGGGTAATTTATTTAAGGTTTAAAATTTGAAATGGCCAAACAAACTTGAGATTTAGTAGTGTGCAGCTTTCTTGTTTGCCTGATTAGTCCTACGCTGATGAGATTTTTTTTTTGTCCTTTATCTTGTCATGGCAGACTGACTCTAAAGTTCATATACATTGGAAGGGAGCTGCGGAGATAGTTTTAGCCTCGTGTGCAGAGTATCTTGACTCAAATGGTTGCTCGCAGAACATTAATCAAGATAAGGTTAGGAGCATAAACCATATCAACAATTTCAGAATATCTTATCAGGGAAACTTAAATCCAGAAGGATCTCAAAAAATTAAAATTTTGGGAACAAGTGGTTTAATCAAAGACATTTATGTAAAAAATAATTTAAGAAGTGTCCATTAAAATAATTTTGGTGTAAGGGCTATAGGTAACAATTTAGGCATGATATTGATGAGCCCTCGTAAGTGCTACCAACTTAGTTTTGGTAGGTATTCCAGGAAATGCATAGAGCCATAGAGAATGTAAAATCTAGTTTTGGTGAGGATTTAAAATTAGTTTTGGATCTGACTTTTTAGTGAAATTTCTTAATTGTACTTGATAATATGAGTAATTCTAGAGATGTGGTCTAGCGGTCAGGCCCTTGGTTTGCTCCCAAGAGGTCTGGGGTTCGACCCTCTCCCATGGTACCCACCTAGCAAATGCTAGAATTTCCAGTTCCCCAAATGTTGTGGGGTCAGGCGGGGGGGCCTAGGGATTAGTCGGGTCAAAGACTCGGACACCCTAGTTTCAAAAAAAAATAAAAATGAGTAATGCTAGAGATCTTAAATATTTCTACCAAACATGTTTCACAAATAATTTGACGTCTGTGGCAAGTGCTATACACCATGATGTGGCGAATGCCACATTGATATCTTCAATTTAAAAGTTATTTATGTGAATAAATGATAAATGTTGGAAATTGTTAAGTAAAAAATGATGACGGACAAGTACTACATCATTGGGGATAATAATTTGGTAGAAATATTGAGGATCTGAAGCATTTTTGTTATAATAAATTAATAATTCCTTATGTTCAAAAAATCCATACTTTGTTTTGATTATTTAAGAAAATAATGGATGTTTAGTAGTCAACATAAATATGTTATTTTAATGACCTCATTTTCATAAATAGTCAATAGTGGATCATGAGCAATTTATGCTAAAAATTCCAGCTCAAATCTCTCATCTTGGATATAAACATAAAATCAATCCTGAGTACCTGCAAATACAGTCTAATGTAACTTGGAAACTAAATTTCTCTTAGAAAATTGAGAAACATAGTCTCTTCAAATTTGTCTGAAATTTTGAATTTTCTTGTTATACCGTTTCCAGGAATTTTTCAAGACAGCTATTGATGACATGGCAGAAAGCAGTTTGCGATGCGTTGCCATTGCATACAGACCATATGAATTGGACAAAGTTCCTACTGAGGAAGAGGATTTAAGTCAATGGCCTTTACCTGAAGATAACCTTGTTTTGCTTGCTATCGTGGGTATAAAGGTAAACATCTAACAAGTTTCTCATGATACTGATGTTATGTTTCTTGCCTTATCATTTTTATTTGAGAATAGATCTCCCACACGTAAACAACAAAACTGCTCCCCTTACTGCAGAAATTACTTTGATGTGATTTTGTACTTTTTTTTTACTGCATTTGTAATAGAATACTACCATACTGAGGGGCCTTGGTTGCAGTGTAAGGTATCTAACATTTAGCATTGTACTATCTTTTTCCACTGGAAGCTAATATGTCTATCTATTTGTAGGATCCATGTCGCCCTGGTGTCAAAGAAGCAGTGAAATTATGCACAGAAGCTGGTGTTAAGGTATTCTTTCACATTTTCCAAACAATAACTTTAGGGTTTAGGGTTTAGCAGCTGACACTCTTACACCAAAATGGGACATTCCATGAATAAGGGAGATAAGGTTGTTTAACTTTTGGATAAATGAGGATTCTGGTATACAGAGAGGATCATTGGAAAAACTATTTTGAAGTGTCATGAAGTGTAACAGCGATGGACAATGTATAGAACTCTACCTATTTTGACAGGATGTATGATGATTCACTCATCTGAAACGACTATAAGAATAACACTTTTGTGAACCTGTAGGTACGCATGGTCACTGGAGACAATCTTCAGACAGCAAAAGCAATCGCATTAGAGTGTGGAATTCTCTGTTCAGTTGAAGATGCCACTGAGCCTAATATCATTGAAGGGAAAACCTTCCGTGCATTATCTGAAAAAGAAAGGGAACAAGTTGCCAAGAAAATAACGGTGTGGTTTTAACATCGTGAAAATTCTGATAATATATATTAGCTTTTAGATTTTCAGTCTTCTCTTAATAATTTAATTATCTCCTAGAAATGTGAGTTGCACGGTTCTAGTCAACTTGCTATTGAACATTGATTTATGAATGGCATGGTGTTGCACAGGTAATGGGGAGATCTTCCCCTAATGACAAATTATTGCTTGTGCAAGCACTACGTAAGGGGGGAGATGTTGTTGCAGTTACAGGAGATGGCACTAACGATGCTCCTGCACTTCACGAGGTATGTCATGTTTGTGAATTTAATACTTTTATGTGATTTTTGCCTTCATATCTTTTGTAATTTTAGAGGACATCTCAAGATGAATGCGCTAAAATTCTACAGTCGACATATAAACATCTTACAACATTGCCCATGATTTAATTGATAGTTATAGTTGATCATTTTTTTACCATTTTCTATTTTAGGCAGATATTGGTCTCTCTATGGGCATTCAAGGAACTGAAGTTGCAAAAGAAAGTTCAGATATCATTATCCTGGATGATAATTTCGCTTCTGTTGTAAAGGTGAGTAAATTATCCTTCTTTCACAAGAACTTACAACAAAGTCTTATTTGCTTTCCTTTCCTTTTTTCCCACAGTGCTTCACTTTTGTAGTCAGAGTTGTTAGTTCGTTTTGCATTTAGTTTCTTGAAGATAAAATGGATGTAAAATAAATTCTCCAAGTTCTTAAACCTCAACCCTTTAGAACTAGTATGTGGATTTCAAAGACAAGGTTTGTGGAAAAGGCATGGTCTCAAATCTTGATAGGTCTTGCTCAAGGTTTGTGCACTTCTTCGGTTTTCCTCTGTCACTTTACCTCTAAGGCTCTAACCCTTAACCCTATCTCGTTGGTCTGGTTTGACACAATTCGAATTTTTTTTGGAAAGTTCTCTCGTTTGAAAATGGGTTTTTGGCTTTCACTGCATCTATCTTGGTTTACTGTTCTAATTATAGGATCAGGATGGTGATTTATTTTCTCTGAGTGGTTTTCTCTTTCTGCTTCATATAGGTTGTTCGCTGGGGACGTTCTGTGTATGCAAATATTCAGAAATTTATCCAATTCCAGCTTACAGTTAATGTTGCTGCTCTTATAATTAATGTTGTTGCAGCAGTATCCTCTGGCCATGTTCCTTTAAATGCCGTACAGGTCGATCTCTTTTCCTCTCTTGATATATGATATATATATATGTATATATGTTGGTTATCAATATCAATTATCTATTTCATGTTGTTCTTACAGCTTCTGTGGGTTAACTTGATCATGGATACTCTAGGAGCACTTGCATTGGCAACTGAACCACCTACGGACGACCTTATGCATAGATCACCAGTTGGCCGAAGGTGTGATTAGCTATCTTATGGCATACTCATTAACATATATCTGCAATTTAATACTATCTAAGTGAAATTCTTGTAGTTTTATGTTGTTAGAAATATGGTGGCTATCCGTTAGCCCATTAGGTTAATGTGGGGATCTTGTAGTCCCTTTTCGTAATATTTTCTTCTGATATTGCCACCTTTTTGTAGATTATTGGTCCATTGTGATATATTTCTCACCAATTATTTCCACACAGATGTCGTGCTTAATGCAGCACACTTGGCGATTATAGAATCTTTCTTTTGAACTGTGGAAGTTTCTTAAAAGTACTTTCATAATTGTTTGGCATCTGAAAGCGATGATGAGTATGATAACCTTGTGATGCATATGGATTCTGGGCATATAATAAGAAAATGATTTAGATATCGTTGTCCTGTCCATTATTTTATTTTTTAATGATACTCTGAGAGGGATAGAGTCATGATCTATCTAATTGTCTTCATTAGATATGAATTGCATTCATTTTCACCATATGATATTTTTTCTCAAGTTGTGCTCATCTTAAAATTGGTACATTTGGCTATGTAATACCATAGTAGAGATTCTATATCCTTTAGTTGCATTTGCCCTGCTAGAGTTCCTTGTACTTTAAATTGTCCTAATAAACTGCCTCTAGATTGATCTGATGTAGAGATAATCTCATATTTATTTTCTTAGGGCACCTCTTATAACAAACATCATGTGGAGGAACCTACTCATTCAGGTACCCATTCATCTTATTATTGTTGGTAAACTTACTAAGACCTCAGTATGACAAGGGTAAATCAACCTTTTGTATGACCCTGTTATCTTATTTTCTTTTTTTTGTTCTCCTTGTCCTCTAGGCTCTGTATCAAGTTTGTGTGCTCCTTGTCCTCAACTTTTTGGGCAATAGCATTCTTGGTCTGAAAGGGGACACTAACACACATGCCGCTAGTGTGAAGAATACTATAATATTCAATGCCTTTGTCTTCTGCCAAGTAAGTGTCGGAATTTAAAATAACTATGTGAAAAAATGAGGAATGAAGTTGTAATTGTTTAGTTAGTTTGGTTTTATTGTTCTATTCTGCTTGTTAGTAATCGAATTCATTGTATCTATTGAAGTTAACAGATGCTAATGTTCTATTCTTATGAGTATTTTCTTGATCTTTGGACAGATTTTGAACGAGTTTAATGCTCGAAAGCCTGAAGAACTGAATGTCTTCAGTGGAGTGACCAAGAACTATCTCTTCATGGGAATAATAGGAGGAACATTTATACTTCAGGTGAGAGGCTACTGCATTTATATTTTTGTTTTGGGTACTTAGTAGTTACTATCATACACTACAACTAATGGATCATATAAATGGATCTGCAGATAATGATCATTCAGTTTCTTGGAAAGTTCACAAATACAGTGTTGCTTACTTGGCAGCAATGGCTTATTTGCTTGGGTATTGCCATCATCGGGTAGGCTTATGTACTACTATCATACAAGTTAGTTATGCACCATGCATCCATATTTTCAAGATACTTAACTGCCTTTATTTTCTGACAGCTGGCCTCTTGCTATTGTTGGGAAACTCATTCCAGTCCCCAAGACTCCATTCTACCAGTACTGCAAGCGGCCGTACAAGTGGTTCCGAAGAGCTTCTCGTAATACCTAATGCTTCTATCTGGTTGGGCGTTTGCATATTTTTAGCACATCAAAGCCATTTGGGGGGAAGAACCACGCTAGTGGTCTGATTGTCTTCTTATTCTGTAGAAATCAATGAGGAAATTAGATGATTGTCGATTTTGAAACTCCACTCTTTTTATCTTCCAAACTAGTGTCCGAAGGCCAATTAAGATGGTTTGGAGAACCCTATGAGATGGAAATGCCATCTTCCTCCCCTAACCCATAACCTAAAAGAAACGAGATCTCTCATTTTCTGCCGTGACCTTACCACAATTATCCGTAAGCTTCTCTGAGTAAAGGTCGACTTGTTTTGGTTTGTGCATGAAACTAGTAAATTGCTGTGTAACATATAGCCAAGTGTAAATAGAAAGATGCTATTTGTGCAGGTTTGGGGTTTGGAATAATTGACTTTTTGAGGAACGTCATCAACTTGAAAACAACATTTTTTAAAAAAAATTATGAGACACATATGCTAGGGGACTTGAAAACAATGTAGTTTTGCGTGTGGCTATGATATTGTGATGTTTATCATACATCTAATTGAATCACAGTTACTACATTCGTTTACACCATTTACTTATAATTGAACTAAAATTATAACATTGACAAATTTATTCACAAGCTTGTAATAAGGTCGTAGGTGGAGTTATCACGTCTAATAAAAATAAGATTACACAAAAAAAGAAGTCATATTATCACAATGCCAAAAAAATGGCTGCAAAAAAAAAAATCATATTATCGCAATGACAACAAATTTGTTATTACATTTGTAAGTGGATGTTCCATTTGATTTGCCTGGCTGGAGCTGCGAGCATGGGTTTATGTTGTAATTTAATTTCAAAAACACATGCATGTGAGATTTATCATGCAACACACCAAAACTTTGCAGACGGGCTATGTTTGTGATGCTGAAAGTTACGAGGAAAATATACCTTCAAACAAATAAATAAATTTCGGAGGGACATTGGATAATAAGCCGTCTTAGCTCAGCTGGTAGAGCGCGTGGCTTTTAACCACGTGGTCGTGGGTTCGATTCCCACAGACGGCGTTTGTGTCATTTTATACATTTGAGTTTTTGCCATTTAACTCTCAAGTCCAACCAGAAATCAAGCTATCAGTTTCATGAAATTATGGAAACGTGTATGGTGAAGTCATTGAAACTGATATGATAATTATGGAATTATGGAAACGTGTATGTTAAGGTTCACAACTACAGCTGATATGATAAAAAGGGACAAGTCTCTGCAGTAGCTCGTGGCAGTAGGGACACTTTAGAACACTATCAATTATTCTATCTTGAACTCAAAGAAATTTTATTGGGACAGAAATTAGATCCGAATATTCTTCTTTCAACATCCATGTTTTTACGGAGGACATGTTACATGTAGCTAATTGTATATTAACTGTGGAACTGTCTCGGTATTATTATAGACAACCTTGGATCTTGATCCAGTTCTTTTTTTATTTTTGGTTCTATATATGAGATCCAAAGAAAAACATTAACCACCCCAAAAGTTCCTAATGCATGTTCGGATTTGTTTTATTCACCAACTTAGTTACTGAGCTTCTAGCTATAAGAAAGAAAAAGTTGTATGATTATCAGAGCCGGAAGAAAAAAAAAACCTGTCCTGCATAGAGTTCAGTGAAAATCATAATCGTTCTGTTCAACCCAATTTAGAAAACGTGACAATATTACAAAGAATAGAAACAAATTGTCCAGGAATATATCAAACATATGAAGCAATCACAATCGGTTGAAAACTTTGTCAAAGAGTGTCATAAAAGATCACCATAACAGAGAAACTTCTGTTTAGGGGTTCTTGTATGTAACACAGATTGAGTATACATTATACATACTAGCCTGTCCATCTTCTTAACCACAAAACTCGATTTAAATACGATAGCTAACACCACCCTCTTTGAAGGCTTCAATACATCTGCCATAACACCTTTTCCTTTTCCGGGTCACTAGCAAAAGCATGAATATGCCAAATGGTTCTTCTTCGAGACATAATGCGTGATGAAATTGGTGGCAGATGCAGAAGAGCTGGAAATGTCAGCTGGTACAAGTATTTCGGTTTTGCTGGAAGCAATTCTCTTGCCGGCTACATTTGCATAAAACAAGCCAGAGATGGCTGGTACGAATACATCACTCTGAGAACATACATAGAAGTCAATGATCTTCTCAAATTCAGAACCCTCTGAATCCAGGAACTTTGATTTCTTGTCTGCGGGAATAATGCCGTCCTGCAACAGATCCCAGAGGCATTAAGTACATAAATATGGAACTGAAATATCAATGTTATTGATTTCAAGTTTTCAACTAGGAAGAGTATGAGCATAACCAGTAAGTACATCAAGGATTTTAAAGAGATTCAAGGTAAAGTTCCAAAGTTCATTTTGACTACTCTAAATTAAAAGTTAAGGATCCGCTAGTTATCCTAAATAAATAAACAGATTAAAACAAGGTAAAAAATCAAGGTAGAGCAGAAGAACCCTTTACCTTTATATAAGTTTTAGGAAAGATATCTTTTAGACCATCAAGGCTGCTGTCCCATTTTGATTCAGTCACATATATTGTAGTATCCTTGCCAAATCCAATTTTCCTCAGAAATAAAGCGATCTCTTGCGGATTGTAACAACTTTTTGTTCCACTTTCATCTCCTCCTTGGCAACCATTCTGCTCCAACATCTCAACCCTCAAGTCCACTGCTATAAATTGACCATTTGTCTTACGACTCAAAGTTCTCAGGCGCTCAACTGTTGAATCGACGACTTCACTAATCTCTGGTTGCAACTCTAAAGTTCCAAACATTCCTAAACATGCAACCGAATCACTAGCACTCTTTTTTTCTGTCTTCTTCATATTTACTGAGGGAAAGTACGTTGCCAGCCTTATGTTGCCCTTGGATCTGTAAATTGGTTCCACATGTTCTACAATGTAATCTTCTGTGACTCGATTAGGGACCTTCACAGCAGCAAGATTCCTGGATGATAGTTTACCAGGTCTTTCTTTTACTACTCTAACCACACCGTCCAGGCTAAGAATAAACTTCTCAACATCATAGATCTCTTCAAAGTTCCTGGAATAAGAAAATACGGATAAGTTGAGTGTCTTTTCAATAGATCATAAAGACAATCACTTGGTTCATGACATTGTTCATTCAACCAGTTCAACCAGTTCATATATCAGTACACTGTTACTACTTTACTACGATGAAAATCTAACACAAGCAAAACAGAAAGGTTATTCCTAGTTCAAAACTAGAAATAGTGGTAGCAAATCAAGGTTTTAATTGAGCATTTGTAACTAACCTTTCATCCCCTGGTTTGCTCCCTCTAATGTCAGGAACTACAAGAGTTGCCCCTAGATACCTTGCCACTACAACTGCATCAGCAATCTAAAGAATACGAAGGAAAAGGTTACTGAGAGAAATTTGTTTACAAAATCAATGAATAATTGAAGTACAACAAAAGTTCTTAATAAACAACATACACAACGTCCATCAAGTAGCATTACGCATTTCCAATCACATTTGACTGACATGGACATGTACTAAATAAGCTCTATTATATTGATGTATGCGAACACAAGAAGTAAATGTAAAATCGCCCATGATAGATACAGAGGAGTTTAGAGACTAAAGAAGAGTGACTGACATGGTAGAGATACACTCGTAACATGGTCCCACAAATTGACAAAAGGATGAATGACTGAATTATTGCATTTTTTTTATTAAAAAAATTACTATATTCAGGAAAGCTTAGATTCAGTTAAGAGGACAGGGAAAAAAAAAAAACAGATCATGCTATCGACTAAATACAGTTAATTTAAGTACCTGTGAAACATGGTATTCAGGGCCATTTGTTAATGAGAAAAGGACAAACCCCTCGGTCTGCTCTACATCATCTGCAGCCAGGTAACAAGCAAGAATTTATAGAAATGAATTAAAGAACACCAAATTGCGATAAACATCACATGAAACTATCAGTCATTATGCAATATAAAGCAAACTTACCCAAAGCTGGCTTAGACCAACATGGTTTTAGCTCTTGGCCATCATCGTTCCAAGGCCCACCCTTCTTAGCAAGGGAAAAAAGGCCCTCCTTTGAAATCTTGGCATTCTCTAAGGCATCTCTTCCATCTCCAGGAAATTTTTCCTACAACAAAGCAAAAGAGAAGAAAATGAATTGAAGGATCCAGTTTATTCATTGTAAATAAACAATACATAAACTTCATAAATCCACATCAATTCCGTTGGAACTCTATAAACTCTTTTAGAGTGATGATTATTGACTAATGAGTACCCCTGAAAAGAAATCGGTAAAAGGAGAAACAAAAATTCAATGCAAAGGTAGAGAATTGAAGAGAAACTCTCAGTCAGCAGACAGTTTATCATAACTAGCAGATTCAGTTGACCAAAAACTTTCTTCAACAATTGGAGAACTGAAAATCCCGAATCCATTTTGCTTCTCTATTGCTAACAAACAAGGATGGGAATTGATACATCTAAACATTACTGAAATGGGCCAAATCTAACCAGAAACTCTTAGTACTGGTTTTTGTCATGATTCAACTTCAACCACAAGAAATCAATCAAAACCCATCAAACAAAACAAATCAAATGAAACAGAATGAGATAAAGTTATGACATTTATGTGATTCTTCTGCAAAAATTCAAGGCAAAGTAGATCAGATACAACAGTAATAAGTAAAGCAAAGTAAAGGGTATTGGGGACTCACTTCAACATAATCAAAATGGTCTCTTTTGATCATATGCCCGAGCATCACAAACATTGTCACTGTCAGTATCCCTGCCACTACCTGCCTCAAATCTACACCCATCTCTCTGTCTCTCTCTCTCTTTCCACAGACCCAGATCCTACTCCACAAGTCCACAGAGCACACTCTGTCACTCTAAGCAAGAGAGAGAGAGAGTGAATGAGAGATCAAGATTGAACCCTAGTGGCTAGTAGTGTGGAGCAGAAGCAAATGAAGCAGTTGGGGTTAAATAGTGGGGGGGAGAGAGAGTGGACTATTGTATTGGGTAGCTGAAATGGAAAAGCTTTAAACAAGGACAAACAGACATTTTGTGAGCAAAAGAGTGAGAGATACAACACCGTTTGTTACTCCAAAATTCCAAATGAGTGATGCTGCTTTGTAACTTCTTGGGTTTTCGTTGTTACAGCACCGACACTTTCCTCCACGGATAGGGACACCTGGCCTAAATTTCTGCAACTCTCACTTTCTTTCTCTCCTTTTCTTTTCTTTTCTTTTGGGTTTTTGTTTTTGATTTTTCCTGTCTTGGATGGTAGGGAAGATAATTAGAAAATGTAAAGTACTATGTTTTTATTATTATTACTAGAATTATCCACACACTCCATGAATGTAAGAGTGGAGGTAATTACTTGAAGAATGTGAGTGGTTAAACTAATTTTTTTTCTCTTTATTTTCTGTTATTTTTTTTTTTTATTATTATTTTTGATTAATGTGACATGCTAAGTAATTTAATATATAAAGGATATTTGTGTAAAAAAAATCTGTTATGGTTGACAACACCTCTTCTCTTAAATATAGTATAGATTATTATTCGTTAATTTCTTTTTTCTTTAGAGAAAAATGTATTGAATTAAAAATGATGAAATTCAATGAATTTTCTTTCTTTGCAATAAATTTACATCGTTTTTATAAAATTTCATATAAAAAAAATAACGAGAAAATTCTTATAAAAGTCATAATAAGTGTACGAATAGTTTACATGTGAATTTATAGCTTATCTAATTAATCTATGTGTTGCCCCGTCAACATGAAGAACGAAAACGTCAACTAAATCATGTAAAGAGATTTAATATCATCAATTAATACATTCAAAGTGAAAAAAATCTGAAGCTGTTGAATGAAAATCTTGAACTATTTGCAAGCAATTAATCTCAATTTGAAGCATTATAATCACACATTCAAATGAGAATCTATTTAATTACACATTGAGATTACAAGATCTACATAGATAGCATATTCACACATTCAAGATCTATACACAAGGCATGACCGCATGAAGCAGTAGCAAAAGATCCAAAAGGTAAAATATCTCAAGTAATGACTAATGAAAGTATCACATAAATTGCTAATCATTGATTACTTGAGATATTTTACCTTTTGTATCTTTTGCTACTGTTTCATGCCTTGTGTCTAATGTCAAAGAATAAAGCTTTTTCCACAATTATTATCTATTTTTATTATATGGTTGATCTTTTTAATAATATGAAGGATAGTGAAGTGGCAAAATCTGACATGGACGGATGGACCTGCTAATCATCCGCCTCAGACAGCGGATTATAAGTCAATAAGGACATACATGTTTGTATTAAGAAAATCAAATCATGTTTTTGTTTGAGACAGAAAATCAAATCATGTTTAGTATAAGTTATTGTTAAGTAATTTGGTGATCCGGATCCGTAATATCTTGTATATTAAACAAACTTCATTCGGACATTAACCGTATTCGTGTTAGCGGTTGAACGAAAATATTTTAGTATGCGAAACATGCTCTAATGAGCTGATTAAGGAAGTGGTAGGACATGTAAAGACTTTTTTTTGCTCTTCATTGAGATTACTAAAATTTGTGACGTTTGATAGAATCGTAAAATATTTCATGTGATTTTTTTTAATTAGTTGAGTGATTGTTTTCCAATTTTCAATTAAGGAATAGATTTTGGTTTGAATGAACTATCAGCAGTTAGAAGAGCAAGATTGCTCAACTAATCTTTGTGTTGTGATTTAGTCAAATGCTCAATGAATCTTAAGAGATTATCTAATTATGGTGGAAGGTGATTTCAAGGTTTATTGATTGTATTTAGGCTTCTTCCCATCTTTTGTTATGTAGAAGTTTTACCAAGAAATAAGAATAAAAAGTAAATTGGTCACAATTTTCATTTTTTTTCTTTCGGACAATGACAATTTTCATAGTTGGAGAGTTAGGTTGGGCTGCACTGTACATATCATTGCGTTTTTAGGGTACTCTATTGCATATCGATCATGAAACTAGTCTTTAATAATTGGAGATAAAAATAATTTTATTCACTTAATTTATTTTCTTTCATTTGTAAATAAACAAAGATTTGCAATTGACTAACCCAAAGGGTTAAGTGAGTTGATAACTTGGTTTGACTGCCTTTACGGCCACCCAAGTTTCATTCTCACTAACACTAAAGGGTCAGCCTTCTTGACGCCAGTGGAGTTTGGTTGGTAGGACGATCATGAAATGTGCTGTAAAAATCAGATATCAACTTGTCTAGTTTCCGTCGGCTCTCCGAGTCTTGATTGACAGGTTAAACTAGTTGAGAAGTTGGTTGTGTGATCGAGGTTTGCTGTCGGCTCTACGAGTCTTGATTGACATGTTAAATTAGTTGAGAAGTTGGTTGTGTGATCGATGTTTATTTTTTTTCTTTGGAGTGCCAACTTCGAAGTTGTTTGAGAGTGCAAAATTTGGAAGGGAAATTTATCCTCGATACTCAAAAAACAAAAAACAAAAGAAGATTTGCAATTGACTTCAAGGCTTGAAATGCTCTATAGTAAGTAACTCATGAAAATGGGAATTTGAACGGACTGACCCGACTCGTTTCTTCGGGCCCAATCGTTAGCAAATTTTAAATCAAATAATGAAATAAGTAAGAAGGAGCTCTCATTCTTCGCCCACTGCTTCTTTCTCGGCACTTGCTTATTTCGCTCATTTTCAGATCCGGCGTTTAGAATTATCGGTTTCCGATGACGGAGAAGTCATCCACGCTCCTCGTCCACTTCGACAAGGGCAATCCGGCCCTGGCCAACGAGATCAAAGAAGCTCTAGAAGGAAACGACGTCGAAGCGAAGATCGAAGCTTTGAAGCAAGCAATCATGCTCTTGCTCAACGGCGACACCATTCCACAGCTCTTCATCACCATAATTCGCTACGTTCTCCCCTCCGAAGACCACACCGTGCAAAAGCTTCTGCTGCGGTACCTCGAGATCATTGACAAAACCGATTCCCGAGGCAAAGTTCTCCCGGAGATGATCCTCATCTGCCAGAACCTCCGCAACAATCTTCAGAGCCCCAACGAGTACATTCGCGGCGACACCTTGCGATTCCTTTGCCGATTGAACGAGTCCGAGATCGTCGAGCCGTTGATCCCATCCATTCTCGCCAATCTGGAGCATCGCCACCCATTTGTTCGACGAAATGCCGTCAGCGCAATCATGTCCGTGTATAGGCTTCCGCAAGGTGAGCAATTGCTGGTCGATGCGCCGGAGATCATCGATCGGTTCTTGGCTTCGGAACAAGACCCGTCTTGTAAGCGAAACGCCTTCCTTATGCTTTTTAATTGCGCGCAAGATAGGGCTGTCAGTTATTTGTTTACACATATCGATAGGATTATTGATTGGAGTGAGCAGCTCCAAATGGTTGTATTGGAGTTGATTAGGAAGGTTTGTAGAGTCAATAAGGGTGAGAAGGGGAAGTACATTAAGGTCATCATATCATTGCTCAATGCACAGTCAAGCGCTGTTGTTTACGAGTGTGCCAATACGCTCGTGTCTTTGTCCTCTGCCCCCACTGCAATTCGAGCTGCAGCCAATACGTATTGTCAGTTATTATTATCGCAGAGTGATAACAATGTCAAGTTGATTGTGCTCGATAGGATTAATGAGCTTAAGGCTTCACATAGGGAGATTCTGGTTGAGTTGGTTATGGATGTGCTGAGGGCACTTTCAAGTCAAAATCTTGATATTAGGAGGAAAACACTTAATATTGTTCTTGATTTGATTACACCGGGAAATATTGATGAGGTTGTGATGATGTTGAAGAAGGAGGTCGTGAAGACTCAGAGTGGTGAGCTTGAGAAGAATGGGGAATACAGGCAGATGCTAGTGCAAGCGATATATTCATGTGCAGTTAAGTTTCCGGAGGTGGCGAGCACAGTGGTGCATCCTTTGATGGATTTCTTGGGCGATACCAATGTGGCTTCGGCCTTGGATGTGGCTATTTTTGTGCGTGAGATAATTGAAACCAATCCCAGGTTGCGTGTTTCTATAATTACGAGGCTGTTGGATACTTTCTACCAGATTCGGACTTCAAGGGTGTGTAGTTGTGCTCTTTGGATTATTGGTGAGTATTGTCTCTCACTTTCTGAGGTTGAGAGTGGGATTGCAACCATTAAGCAGTGTCTTGGGGAGCTCCCATTTTACACGGCTTCCGAGGAAAGTGAGTCACAAGATGTTCCGAAGAATTCTCAGGTGTTAAGCTCGGCTACTGCGTCTTCTAGGAGACCTGTAGTCCTTGCAGATGGGACCTATGCCACCCAGTCTGCTGCACTGGAAACTGCTATGTCTGCACCTGTCCTTGTTCAAGGGTCTTTGGCTTCTGTAGGGAACTTGAGATCATTGATTCTCTCAGGTGACTTTTTCCTTGAATCAGTCGTGGCTTGCACGCTGACAAAGCTTGTTTTGAGATTAGAAGAAGTTCAGCCTTCTAAAGTTGAAGTGAACAAGGCAACTACACAGGCACTGTTGATCATGGTTTCTATGCTGCAATTGGGTCAATCCTCTGTCCTTCCACATCCGATTGATAATGATTCTCATGATAGAATAGTTCTATGCATCCGGATGCTTTGCAATAAAGGTGAAGAAGTGAAGAGGATATGGTTACAGTCTTGTAGACAGAGTTTTGTTAAAATGCTTGATGATAAGAAGCACCGGGAAGCAGAGGAAACTAGAGCTATGGCCCAGATATCAAATGCACAGCCAGATGATCTTATTGATTTCTACCATCTTAAGAGCAAAAGGGTACTGCATTGTTTTTTTTCTTGTCTCTTGCATGCAGTAAAATTTTGTCGTCTAAGAACTGTTCGGTTGCGTTTCTTTGAATTGATTTTTCTTTTGAGACACAAAGGTATTAATACAGAGTCATGAAATATAGTCCACGCAATCCTGATTTAGGGTTTGGTGCATACTTTAATTACATTTATGAATAGTAATCAGAGCCATCTCAAAGATTTCAAGGGCCCCTGTGGCAAATTAAAATTTGAGGCCCTGTAGTGTCTTGAGGACTCTTTTTACTTATTATAAAAAGAATTTAAAATTTTTAAAGTTAAGTAGTAGACTTGTGTCATCATCTAAGATAGAAGTGTCTCTTGCTTATTTCTGTTCTTATGGAAAAAAAAAATCTATAGTATTAGAATTTACCCAAAAACGAAGAAGTTAAAATAGAGCTGTATGGAGATTGAAAACCCGAAAGTTCTAATATGAAATGACAGTGAAGTCCTCATATGAAACAAAAGTAGTGCAGAGCCTAATGATCGGTGCTTATTAGATAAAGGCATGAATCTCAAGTCATATACAAGGCTTATTAGAGATTGATGCTAAAAAAAGGTCCCTACAATTGTCGCACAGGTTGCACCCCCCTCTAAGCTGGCTGTGATACTGATAAGTGTCAAGTCAAGTTTACAATCTTTTTTCTAGCCCCTCTTTGGTTTCAGTTTGGCATGATACTTTTTGTGCATGTTGTGCATTGTTTAGAATATTAAGTAACAATTTGTTTCCTAATTAGTTACATTAACTTTGTAAATTAACAGTTCATATAATTCCAACTGTTTGGTGCAAAACATCTATTCCAGTACAGTTTATAATATTGGATAGAGCAAGATAGACATTTGGCAAGAAAAAAGAGAAGATAAGATAGATCACTAACATTGTGGGTGAATTGCATAGTTTTTTCTGCTTTTGCTAAATGTTCACATCTTTTCTTAGGGTATGAGCCGGCTTGAGTTGGAAGATGAGGTCCAAGATGATCTCAAACGTGCTACTGGAGAGTTCGTAAAGGATGGAGATGACACGAATAAACTCAACCGCATCCTGCAGCTCACAGGATTCAGTGATCCTGTTTATGCTGAAGCCTATGTTACAGTCAATCATTATGACATTGTTCTTGATGTAACAATCATCAATCGAACAAAGGGAACCCTTCAGAATTTGTGCTTGGAATTGGCCACAATGGGTGATCTCAAACTTGTTGAGCGTCCTCAGAACTATACACTAGCTCCGGAATCGAGCAAACAAATAAAGGCAAACATTAAGGTCTCTTCAACTGAAACAGGAGTTATCTTTGGTAACATTGTATATGAGACATCTTCAAATGTGCTTGAGAGAACAGTTATTGTTCTTAATGACATCCATATTGATATAATGGATTACATCTCTCCTGCATCATGTGCTGATATATTATTCAGGACAATGTGGGCTGAGTTCGAGTGGGAGAATAAGGTATGCTAATGTGACTTTATGCTTTTTAGTATTTCTTTATTACTTATTTTTTACTATGATAATTTTTTATTTTTTATTTTTATAGAAGAAACAGAAATTTTATGATGTCTCCATTAAGTCATTAACTAATTTTGTAGTATCTCCCCCCTAACTAGTCAATTAAGTGCTTCTGCAAGAAAGTAATTCACAATGACCAACTTGGTAATAATGAATTAATCATATAAGTTGATGGTAATGACTGTCAATGTTGAGATAAGGCCTACTAGACACGGACTTTTATGATGAAAGTTATGAAATGTTTCATCTTGTTGGTTATTATTATGATGGTGCTGTGTTGATTATAAAGCTGGTAACGTATAATGTGTTGCTATTGTGGTTATAGTGAGAGTGATGAGTTTTATAAGGATTATATATAGTGGTATTAGTGTTTGAAAAGGATTATATATAGTGGTATTAGTGATGGCACTGTTGCTATCCTAATGCAAAAGGGTTAATCCCTAGATATATCATGCAATATGGAACAGTCTGTCTTCTTTGTTAAGTTGCTTGCCTTCATTGGAATTAAAATCTCTACAAGACAATGATTCTCACAAAGCACTTTTCACAGTACAGTGGCTACGTATTTGATATTGTGTCGTGTGGCTGTTGTGCTATGCAAATTTAGTGATCTTTCATGTTATGCATTTACTGGTCGATATGAAAATTGGCTTCTGTTTTTCTATGGACGTAAAAGAGGCTCATTTAGATTGTTCTCCTCTTGAATCAAGCGTATCTTATGTGAGTAGTTATGTCGGCTTTAAAATCTTTTTGTGTCACCGTTATTGTAATTCTGCCTTGCCGGTAGATGCATTTGCATTTTGCTATGTGTTAACATACTTTTTACTCCCCCAGGTTGCTGTCAGCACTGTCATTGAAGACGAGAAGGAATTTTTGAACCACATTGTTAAAGCAACTAACATGAAGTGCCTGACTCCACCGTAAGTTTTAGACTCTATCAACTGTTTTATCATTTTCTCTGTTACATTTGAAAGTAGATTATTCCATGCGTACATGCAGTGTCATAAATAACTATATTGTAGTACAAGTGTAAATTATGTATGAAAAACATATACAGATTTATAATATCTAACTAATACTTGAGAAGTTGTCATAGTAGTCTATGGTAGTAGTTGCACCAAATTTACAGAAGTGGGGGATAAAAATTCAGCTGCATATGTCATCTTTACACAAGATATACAGTTTAATATTGTTGTTCTCACGACATTTTTCATAGGTGCATACATGCATGTAAGAGTATTAATACTTCCTTTATAATGTCCTATGCATCCTGTTACATTTCCCTCTGGTGTTCTTGGTGGATGATTTATCTTTTTATTCCTACTCATGCCTTGCTAAATTGACATTAGATCGGCACTGGAAGGAGAGTGTGGAGTCCTTGCTGCTAATCTGTACGCAAAGAGTGTTTTCGGGGAGGATGCTTTAGTGAATTTAAGTGTTGAGAAAAAAGCAGATGGTAAGCTAAGTGGATACATCAGAATTAGAAGCAAGACTCAAGGTATTGCCCTAAGTCTTGGGGACAAGATCACCTTGAAACAGAAAGGCGGCCCTTGATTTGAGGACCTCTTGCCTAATTTTGCCGCATTTATACCTACTTCAACCTTGTTAGTACTAGTCTGCTGGCAGCGCCAGGGTTTGTTATTATCTCTTGAGCATATCGTATTACATGAATTCTTTAGACCACTTGAGCTTGGTAAAACTACCCCTAGTCTTAATGAGTCTTATTTGAATCATAGAATTCATTTAAAGAGGTACATAGAACTGGGCTTTTGTTGGTTGATTTATAGAATTGAGTTAGTTGTTTATCTATTTTGTTGCAGATGATTATGACGCTTTTTATACTTTGAAAAAAAAAAACAAACAAACAAATCTCCGTATACGCTACCATTATTCCTTTGGACTCTCCTAGTTTGGTCTGGACTTCCCTTGGGATTTCAAATTGATCCTGCGGCTTCAATCGCGATGATTGGCGCTTTGATCTCAAAAGTGTTTACAAAGTCAGGGATCCTGCACCAACGCTTGGACACACACTTGCATTGAAAAAGAAATTTAAAACAAGGAAGTCGACAGAGGATCTCAACTAATACAAAGTCAGGGATATCATCAATAGTTGTTGCCATCAATGATGATTTTTCTGAGTGATGAATATGAGCTAGTATATATGGATCATCAGAAGCCGCTACTGCTCCTGAGCACAATTCGGATATTCTACTGTAGAATCTTTAATTTACAACCTCCCATGGCATGGGCAGAATAACGTCTTGAATTACAATAAAACACCTTATTAAAAATTGAAAATTAAAGAAATCCACATGTAAATATATAGGAATGAAACAAGGTAACAAAACCAAGTGTATGTAGGAAAGAAATCCATGTGTTCTTATACTTCTATGGGTATTACAATTAAGAATGCAATTTGAAACCGTTACAATGACAAATATATATATAGGACTGCATAATTATATTTAAATTTTTCTTGTTGTATGTTCAATAGGTATATATATATATATATAGAAGCTGAATTTAGTTTTTCATCGTATGTTTCACTTAGAAAACACACACCGATCGATCCAAACACAAGCTATATATCTATATATATATTTATATATATAGGAAATTAATTCAAAACTCTAGAATCACAGTCATATAACCAATTAAGAAATCATAGTTGAGCAAACTGATCAAACCAACCATAGAGTGATCTTAATTTGCCTTAAAAAGCACACCATGCTGATATGACCTTAGATCAATCACACAAAATCAAATCGCAATAGCTTAATTAAGAGTCAAGTCAATCACAACACAATAGAACATGATCATCCTTAAAAAAAAAAGAAAAAAAAGGCTAAGAACGTCTCCAACCATTAAACTAATTCTATGAAGATTTTGTGTGATCGAGAAATGATCGAGTTATTTGGTTAATCAAGAAATGATCGAGTACGTTGGCTCTCATTCTCTCAATCTTCAGTAGTTCAGTGTACTGATTTCGCTAGTGCATGATTAGAGCTGAGTTTTGCTATTTGGATACATATGGTGGCTTTAGTCCATAATCAATTAATTACAAATTAACTTGATTACAATGCATCTTAATTAACTTGCGCATTAAAAAATTTATTACCTAGAAAAAAAAAGTTACATGCGTCTTGGTTAATTTTGGAACCCTTGTTTAGCATGTGATGATTCTAGCTTTACATCTAGAACTTGAAATCCTTCTTCTTGTTGTTGGATTTGGCTTCCTTTTCCTGCATCTTACGCTTCCTCTTCTTCTCATTCTCCGCAACCATGTCACTAAAATCCTCCGGATGACTACGCAGCTTCTCCTCCTCCCTCGCTTGTTCATACTTTTCCGGCAACACATTATCCATAGCTTCCAACTCTTCAGGTTGTAGAGTGATATCCACGTTATCTGCTTTCTGACCTCTGAGCAGATCCACCCTTTTCGCTCCTGCTTTGCTGACTTGGGTGCTCCCAAAAACATACGTGTGAGTTGTTCCGAGCAATGTCCCTGCACAAATTCTTTCTTCTCTCTCTTCAAGTATTTGGCACAAAGGCCTTTCATCAGCTGCTGGTTCCTTTCTTTGCTGCTTCCGAAGCTCAATCACATCAGGTACTATCTGATCGCCACAACTTGAAAGGCCATCTACAGATTCAATACCGTCCTCTTTCTCTTCTTCTAAATCTTGTACCTCTTCTTCCTCTTTCTCTTCTTCTAAATCTTGTACCTCTTCGTCTTCTTCCAAATCACCCCAATGCTTGGTTTTATCAACCGGCTCTTCTTCCTCCTCATAATTATGTTGCTGGACACCAAAAAGGTCTCCTGCATACAATTGGCCATGCTCATCTACAGGAGGCTTTCCCCAGCCACCCAAATGGTAGCCAAAGCTAGCTCCGTTGGGGATAGGAGCATTCAGCCCCCGGATTTTCAGATATGGATATGATGGTGGAAGACCATATCTCTGCATATTAATGAGCCACGGCGGAGGAGCACCCCCATCTGGCATGCCAAGAGCTTGTTTTAGTTCATGTGACAACATGCCACCTGGTTTCATCTGATCCCTCAGTTTTACCTGATCAAACTCTTTCCCTTCATAGTACACATCACCAAGTGTTGTGAGCTTTGGCTTAGTCTGGTACTTGAAAAAGGCATCATGAAGTACCTGATAATCAATATCCATCTTGCCCGTCTTTGGCTGCATTCGTTCTCGTTGCTTTTGCTTCAACTTCTTGCTATCTTCTTTCTCGATGTATGTCTGTCTCATCTTCTCAATTCCGGTTGCAGCAATGTAATCAGGGAGCTGAAAAGGTTGCTTCCTAACGCCACGTTTGCCCTCTAAATATTTCCTCCTCTGGCACCAATGCCTCGGCACCGGTACAGTATTCCGGTACGATTTCAGAAACACCAGGAGTTTAGGATCAGCTGCAGTTGCATCCCACCCCTCAACAACATCAGGCCTTGCGCATATCTGTTTCAGTTCCGCAATATTCATCTTCCTTCGCCTTAGCAGCTTTCCCTTCTTGTTTGAAACGGCTTTCTCTTGTTGCTCATGTTGATCATTCTCTTCTGAATTTGAGTCTTCTTGAAACTGATCATCATCCTGATTTTCCTCTTCATCAGCACCCGCGACGTTCTTGAATATGAACTTTTCAAAAATATCTCTGAACTCTGCATACATGCCATCATTTAACTCTGCTAATTTCTCTGGAACGTATTCAATTTCAACTTGATCATCATCATTGTTCGCGAAGGCACCGTTTGGCTGCTGCGAGAGTGTCTCTGCAGTCATCATGTTCGATCGGATTGGAGAGTAATGCACAAGTAATAAGGTCTAATGGTGGCCGCAGAAAAAAGTTGGACAAAGACAATAATATGTAAAGGATATGGATTGAAAGAGATCGATCAGTATATATATATATATATAATGAATGTATTAGCAATCAAAACGATATTTACTTCATTGTTATAAACGGATTAGGAATCCTAATTATTAAATTCCTTGGATAACCTATTGTTGTGAAATTAAAAATAAAATTCAATTGGATTTTCTTAAAATTAAAGTCAGCTCTATATGATTTACATTGTACCATTATATATAGTCAGGCGTTAGGTTTACACTGATTTTCTATGCATTTAGCGTATCTTATGCCTGACTCCACCGTAAGTTCTAGACTCTATTAACTGTTTTATCATTTGCTCTGTTACATTTGAAAGTAGATTATTCCATGCATAGTCATACATAACTATATTGTAGTACAAGTATACATTATGTATGAAAAACATCTACAGATTTATAATATCTAACTAATACTTGAGAAGTTGACATAGTAGTCTATGGTAGTAGTTGCACCAAATTTACAGAAGTGGGGGATTAAAACTCAGCTGCATATGTCATCTTTACACAAGATATACAGTTTAATATTGTTGTTCTCACGACATTTTTCATAGGTGCATACGTGCATGTAAGAGTATTAATACTTCCTTTATAATGTCCTATGCATCCTGTTACATTTCCCTCTGGTATTCTCGGTGGACGATTTATCTTTTTATTCCTGCTCATCCCTTGCTAAATTGACATTAGATCGGCACCGGAAGGAGAGTGTGGAGTCCTTGCTGCTAATCTGTACGCAAAGAGTGTTTTCGGGGAGGATGCTTTAGTGAATTTAAGTGTTAAGAAACAAGCAGATGGTAAGCTAAGTGGATACATCAGAATTAGAAGCAAGACTCAAGGTATTGCCCTAAGTCTTGGGGACAAGATCACCTTGAAACAGAAAGGCGGCCCTTGATTTGAGGACCTCTTGCCTAATTTTGCCGCATTTATACCTACTTCAACCTTGTTAGTACTAGTCTGCTGGTTTCTTGAGCATATCGTATTACATGAATTCTTTAGACCACTTGAGCTTGGTAAAACTACCCCAAGTCTTAATGAGAGTCTTATTTGAATCATAGAATTCACTTAAGAGGTACATAGAATTGAGCTTTTGTTGGTTGATTTATAGAATTGAGTTAGTTTTTTATCTATTTTGTTGCAGATGATTATGACGCCTTTTATACTTAAAAAAAAAAAAAACAAATCTCCATATACGCTACCATTATTCCTTTGGACTCTCCTAGTTTGGTCTGGACTTCCCTTGGGATATCAAATTGATCCTGCGGCTTCAATCACGATGATTGGCGCTTTGATCTCAAAAGTGTTTACACACCAGAATTTCCGGTTTGAGAAACAATGAACTGAAGGATGCTCAAAGCTGGATATCTTTTACTCTATGGCTGGTTTGAAAAACGGGGTGCATTGCCATGTATAGGCATTCTCCCAAACTTTCGTGACAATGGCAAGCCTCCACCTTATGCAATCTACCCCATTCTGCTACCACATTGGTGGACTTTGGTAAAGAGGTTGCGTTTACTCAGTCGGAGCCAAACAACATCCACACCAAGAATTTCAAAAAAATTCCCAAATTTTCCAGCAATGCTCCCATGGGAGAGCTTTGAATCGGGGAAAAACAACCATATCTGGGTTTGAACCCCCACCGTCTTTTATAAACCTGTTTGATCATAGCATGCAGGAATGGTATTGACGTATTGTTGTACTGAAAAGGGGGCACGTATTAGAAAGAAAATGGTTGCTAAAATTGAATGCCATCAAGGAAAGTGACAGTAACTATGGCTTTTATACAAGGAACCTGAAAGTAATTATCTGTTTAATATGTAAACGTGAAAGGAAGTAAGTTTCAAATGAAATACTGATATTCAGATCCAGCCTCAACTTCTGCTTTAAGAAGATAACCAGTACTCAGTCGGCAAAACCCAGAAATGTGAAATAATCTTGGCACGTTGTCTAGTCTTTACACTACCTCGACCACCTGTAAAGGACAGTTATAGTATTAAGTGGGAAGTCACCATTAGTAAACTTGAGAATCAACATCAGAAACATATAACAAGTATTGCTAAACATTTATATGCAGCATGATGCAGCTTATGAGTCAAAATTATGTTCCAAACCGAGTTAATTATTGGAGGACAAAGAATATATTTTGAACTGCCTACTTCAGACACAGATAATGGTCAGTTTGCCATTATTTTCAGCTTCAGGAAGTTGGTAATATGTATGATTCAATTAATGATTTCCTAAACCAAGCCAAACGAAGAAATAATGCTACCATTCAAAGCCGCTGCGAAATTGGAATGGTAGCATTTGTTAACAAGGCAAGGCAGATGAAGGCAGAAAAGAAATGCACAGCCAGCAGAACACCAAAACATCCGATACACACAGCAAAATTATATGGCTTACTCCAAATATTGGAAGACAAATGCATGCACCTGTAGTTAGACAAACCTAAAAGGAGAAGCGACTTTGAAAAGCTGCTGTTGATAGCTCCAAGCCATACTGAAAATTGACCAAAGCAAGGAAACACCAACTGCACCAGCAATCTGAAACAAAAGCCAAAACAGAATACCAACTACACTAGCGAAAATATATGCCAAAACTAGTCCTATATATGCAAGTGTTATCTAGCTCCATGGGAATGCTGTGGTAGTCTAGGAACAGGGGTCGGCCACCATGGGAGGACTAACGGGAATAAGTGACCATTCAGATTCAATTCACTCTTTCCAACCATCTCCGACCACTTTCCTGTTCTAATATTGCACCTAACAATTTCTCCATCAATATTTAGATACCATAGATCATCATTATTTGGATCAGAAGCTATTACTGCGGGCACCAGATCATTCATTGGAGCCAAATCTTCACGAAGTTCATAAACCTTGTGTTCCCAATTTCCAGCAACCATCTGAGCATGACATTCTTCTCGTTTCATGTCCCAAACATCTAATGTAGACGTATCCCAATCGAAGGAACACATACGTAGACAGCCCCTACAAATACCAACGCACTCAACCTTATTCCGGGAATCAATTTTTATGAGTTGACATTTAGAATAGTCAACAGAATTACAACTTGTGCCGTTGGAGTTTGTATTGATGATCATGAAAGGATCCAACCCAAGAAAACAGGTCCTAAAATAACCCATCCAATACAACACTCCTTTGCAAGAAAGGCTAATACCGGTATCAACCTCAAACAAAGGCATCTCTGATAACACCACTGATTCTGTCCATTCACCGGTCTCACAAGAGAAGACCTCCACCTTGAACTTGTATTTGAAAGAACCAAAGTCCTCGTCCTTCTGTTTAAATTGAAAATCAAGTGGGAGAAGTCTGACAACCTTGCACCTGTACTCAGAATTAAGCTGAAATATCTGTCCCTTCCCAGCACCATCTTCCTTGTAGGTATAATATGGATCACAGATGATTCCGGCTTTTGCCCGGTAAGGTGATTGAGTAGGGGTGGGAGGAAGAGCAACCCATTGTGTGGTGTGAGGATTGCAGATGTAGTAATCACGTTCAAATTCGCGAGTCGCGCAGCACAAAACCAAGTCATTATAAGTCCCTACCACAGTCGGCTCTTCTTTCAAACCGTGGAAACTCATGAGATTTTTGAAAACCGGAAGCATCCACTTTCTAGCACGTAAATCAAGCCCTCTGTAGTTGATAAGAGTGGCCACTTGGGGACGCAGAAAACGGCAAATGAAATCAGGATTGGAGATCAATGTCTCTCCGATGACTGTGCACCAGTGCTTGGAGACGCACTTGCACTGAAAAACCAATTGATACCGACCAAGCCGGGAAAGGATATCACCTAGTAAAACACTAGGGAGATCATCAATATGCGTATCAATACGATGACGTTTATTCTGATACATCATTACTTGCAACCAAAATCAGAAGAAAATCCAATTCTTAACCTCACAACATCTCCCAAATTTCTCAAACTTAGCATATAGAACCCAATTCATAGAACCTAAACACACTGAATACCAACTCATAGCAACCTAAACAAACTGAGAGAGTGACCGAGGAACTCACAAATGTTCGAGGCGAGAAAGAATGGATTTGCCGACTTCAATTTGGTGTTGGATCGTGAGACATTTGAAATCAAGGTTCTCTTCTCGATTGAATTTGAGGTCGGGACTGTGTGAGAAGTTCCTGTGCCTCTTCTCGATTGAATTTCGGGTTGGTACTACGTAAGAAGTGAGATCAAGATTCTGTTCTCGATCGAATTTGGGGTCGGGACTGTGAGAGAAGTGAGATCAACTCCCTCTGTCTCTTCCCTAATTTGAATTTGGAACTTTCTTCTCTACGCTTTTCGGAGGGAGAGGGAAATCAAAAAGCTTCTCGATACTTTTCGGAGGGAGAGCGAACTAGAGCTCAGCCGGGCTCAAGCCAGCTATCTAAAGCCACCTGTCACATTGCTCTTTTCCCCGCTCATTAATAATGTTTTTTTTTTGGCTTTAGGCAAAATTCAAAGAGAGAAGTGGTAAATTAAGGAAAGTAGTAATTTTTTTTTGTTGATAAAAGGAAACAAAGTTGTTTCTGAATAGGAAGGAGTTAAAAAACTTAATAATTGTAATAATTGATGACATTCCTTCTTCCACTAGTAAAGTTTGAATTGTCCAAATTCTACTAGGAATCCCCGGCCAGAAGGGAATTCCGATTGACAACTGTTGGCATAAAATGGCAGATTTGTGTTGGAGTACTCTGGCTTTGCTTATAATCCTTAAATATACAAACCAATTAAATCATAAATAAAAGTAGTAACTCGATCACATTAATTCCTTCTTCCACTATTAGAGTTCCAATCCTAATTGTAAGAGGAATCCTCGGCCAGAAGGGAATTCCTAACAGTTACATATACAACCTAACCCAACACGTACAGAAGCTAGGTGTACCACACTACCACGTAAGTGAAAGCATCAAACCATGAAGTTCCAAATGGAGGACGTAACAGTGTATTTCCCATACGACCGCATATACCCAGAGCAATATGCCTACATGGTCGAACTCAAACGAGCCCTCGACGCAAAGGGCCATTGCCTTCTGGAGATGCCCACCGGCACCGTCAAGACCATCGCCCTCCTTTCCCTCATCACTGACTATATTCTCTCCAAACCCCAAAACCAAAACTCAGTCAAGAAGCTCATCTACTGCACTCGCACCGTTCACGAGATGGAGAAGACTCTCGCCGAGCTCAAGCTCCTCCATAGATACCAAGTTGAGCAGCATCTAGGGGGCAAACAGGTCCTCGCTGTCGGTTTCTCTTCTCCCAAGAACCTCTGCATTAACCACAATGTCTTGGCCGCTAGCCGGAAATCGACTTCCAGCTGGATCTACGAGAACCCTAACGTGCCCAACTGTGAGTGTTTTGAGCAGTTTGAAAAGGGAACAGTGGACTTGCCTTCTTCTGGGGTCTATAGCTTGCAGGATTTGAGGGCGGTTGGGAAGGCAAGAGGGTGGTGTCCTTACTTCTTGGCAAGGCAAATGGTGGAGGCCGCCAATGTGGTGGTCTGTACTTATCAGTATTTGCTTGATCCCAAACTGGCTGGGATTATATCCAAGAATTTGCACAAGGAGTCGGTTGTGGTGTTTGATGAGGCGCACAGTATTGACAATGTGTGCATTGAGGCACTTAGTGTTAGTGTGAGGAGGCAGACGCTTCAAGGGGCCATAAGGAATCTCAGTAAGATGCAGCAGGAGGTTGAAAGGTTGAAGGCCACTGATGCAGGAAGATTGCATCAAGAGTACAACCACCTTGTTGAGGGTTTAAAACCTACTAACCTACCTATCACGGATGCTAATTGGCTTCGAAACCCTGCCCTACCGGACGATGTTCTCCAGGAGCCTGTGCCCGGAAATATTCGCAAAGCTGAACATTTTCTGCATGTGTTACAAAGATTGGTTCACTATCTCGAAGGGCGTCTTAAAACCGCAGAGAATAGTAATGTTGAGAAGGAGATCCTTGTTGGGTTTGTTAACCTTATTAGTATACGTGCTGGAATTGACCAGAAAACTCTCAAGTTCTGTTATGATCGTCTACAATCACTCATGATGACATTGGAAATTATTGACACAGATGAGTTCTTACCCATCCAAACAATATGCAACTTTGCAACTCTTGTGGGAACATATGCGGGCCGTGGTGGTTTCTCTATCATTTTTGAACCAACATTTGACGAGAGATCAATGCAACATGATATTCCTCCTGATCCTGTTTTGCACCTTAGCTGTCATGATGCTTCTCTTGCCATAAAGCCAGTATTTGATCGATTTCAATTAGTTGTGATCACATCTGGAACCTTGAGCCCAATTGATCTCTACCCTCGTCTTCTCAGTTTCAATCCGGCCGTCATTCGAAGTTTTACAATGTCATTAACAAGAGAAGAATGCATATGCCCAATGGTTCTAACCCGTGGAAGTGATCAGCTTCCTTTTGATATGATGACAAGTGACATCGGCGGCAGCGTAGTAAGGAATTATGGGAGGCTGCTGCTGGAGATGGTTTCTATAGTTCCAGATGGGGTCGTATGTTTTTTCGACAGTTACTCTCATATGGATGGAATAGTCAATAGCTGGAACCAAAGTGGAATACTAAAGGAAATAATGCAGCATAAGCTTGTTTTCATTGAAACCCTAGATGTGGTGGAGACTACCTTGGCTCTTGACAATTACCGCAAGGCTTGTGATTCCGGGAGAGGTGCCGTCTTTTTTTCGGTTGCCGGCGGAAAAGTAGCTCAAGGTATAGATTTTGATCAACATTATGGACGATTGGTGATCATGTATGGTATTCCTAATTTTCATGAGTACACCAAGTTAAGCAAGACTATGCTTGCAAGGCTAGAATACTTGCGGAATGCCCTGCACATAAGGGAAGTAGATTTTTTGGCATTTGATGCTTTGAGACAAGCTGCTCAATGTGTGGGTCGAGTCATCCGATCAAAAGCAGACTACGGCATGATGATATTTGCTGACAAAATGTATAGCCGTCGTGACAAGCGTTCTAGATTAATGCCTGGATGGATACTTTCCCATTTACCGGATGCACGTCTCAACTTGAGCACCGATATGGCTTTGCATGTAGCACATGACTTTCTTAAGAAAATGGCTCAACCCTATGATAAGGTTGGTAGCGGCAGCAAAGCCCTTTTGTCCCAACAAGAGTTGGCGATGATGTGCTAGTCTTGTATATAGTACGTGTTAGTTTGAGACTGCCGGCAGGATAATTTCATGAAATTATGAAAACATGTTCATGTACGTCATTGGTGTAATGTTAATTTGTTAATAAGGTTTACAACTAAATCTGAGATGATCGATAAAATATGACAAGTTTCTGAAGTATCTCATGGGAGTAAGACACACTAATTAATGCTTATTAGCAGGGACAGAACTAGGATTGGAAACTTGGGGAGGCTAAGTTTATATGTTCAATTTATTTGGCCGAAGGGCAATTTTTTTTTTGCCCAAAGCCATATATATTAGTAATGAATGCAGACATATATACAGTATTCATCAACTGATTCAATGATTTCAATTAGTCAGTCAATATTCAATTTCAATTAATAAAAAATTATACCACTGTACTGTCTACACAAATACGCATATATAATACAAATTAAGATTGCAAGAAGTCCAAACTCCCAATAACCAAAATCAAAGAACAAGAAAGCTTGAGAGTGAGAGGAGATGAATCGAAGACTACAAACCTTTTTTTGTTTTTTTTTTCTGGTGGGGGCTATTACATTAATAACTCTATACTAATTAATATTTTACCAAAAATTTGGGGGGGGCGGGGGGGGGGGGGGGGGGGGCAGCCCCGTGAGTAGTTCCGTCCTTGCTTATTAGTATTCCATATCAAACTGAAAGACAAGATCAAGAAGAAAAGAAAGAGTGACAGAGATTAGATCTGAATCAAATATTATTGTTATAACATCTATGTAATTTTATTTGGTTCTTTGATTTGATTTATTGAATTTAGATACTAAAAATATTATAAAAAAAAACAAAAAAAAAACCCATCCTAAACCAATTACAAAAGAAGAAGCAAAAAAAATGACTTTTATTATTCACTAGAACTGCGCGTAGAACGTATATCTATTCTACTTCAATTTATCTAACTACAACTTATGGTATGTTTGAGATTGCTTCTAAAATGTCAAAAAACACTTTTAAATTTGGTAAAAGTGCTTTTATACAAGGAAACATTTGACAAGTGCTTCTCAAAACCACTTCTAAGTGCTTTTAAAACTCACCCAAGACATATTTTATTTTTTTTCAACTTTTTTTATATTTATAATTAATTTTTTTATTTTTTTCAAAAACGCTTTTGAATCTCCGAAAAGCAATTTCAAACAGACCCTTAATCATTCCAAGTAATTAACCTCTCTATATATAAACAGCCTCTCTCTGGACTATAAATAATGGCCAATCCAAGCCATGATTAACAGTAAACCAAAATAATCACTTAGACCTGAAACATGAGCTCTATCATGGACCTCAATGCCTTGGGATTCGTGGAGTTGCTGGGAGCCTCTTCTAGGGTTCAGAATAGCCGCAGAAGCCAACTCTCGTGCTTCTTCAACCCTGATATTCTGCCTCCAAAATCCCAAAGTCGATCCTTAGCAACCATCCCTTATTCAAGCTTGCTTCCATGTTCTTTGCCATCCTTTGGCAGAGATTATGCCCTAAGGGTAAGGGTAATTAAGGGCCGCCACCACCAAAGATGATATCGGTGAATCCTCCGGTGAAACCAAACATTCCGATTTGAGGGCTAATATGTCGCCGCTGCACCCTCATTATATCGAATATGGCTTGATCTACTACAAGGTTCTAGTTCAAGTACGTTTCGCTAGCTACGTACTACGCTAATTAATTAATATTATTATACTTTTTTTTTTTGCAGCTGACCCATTCCTTTGAATTAGCTTTATTTACTCAAGTCATTAATAAGCTGTGTTCTTCACTAATTATATTAAGATATTATTGTATTCATGACAGTGTTGTCAGACTAGTTGGATGTTGAAATTAAATTCACAAATCCCAGGGTTAGTAAGGAAAGATATTCAGTCATGTTTACGAAGAATTGTTGAAGAATTTAGCATCAGTGATATAAAGAAGATAAAAAAAATCACAAATCATGATCATGTAAAAGCAGCGGCACAATTCTTGAAGCACAAATGCAGATCACATTCCCACATAGACATGGTACGTGACTCATGATGAATACTATGGTTTTATAATTGTTTTGAGGTTTTTATGTTAACTATGTTTTTTTTTTCCTTTTTCCTTGTCCTTTATTTATTTATTTTGATTTTGGGTTTGGTTGACAGCGCTCTTAAATATAGTATGGATTTTAAACTTGCTACATTCTATCTGAAAGAATTATGCTCTTAATAGTTCTGTATTTGGTCACATTGTAGTTAACCAATATACCCTTTCTAATTAACTAATTTCTAACCTTACTTATGTTTGTAGGTTGTTGAGTATTTACCATTAATTTACAATGCCGAGTACATCAACGATCTTGCCCAGGCACTAATGTTAGTAGAAGTTATCAAGATTGTCAAATTTCATGTCCTGGCCGATTTGACTGATAAAATATGTGATCTCATATTAATGGATGATTTTTTATATGCTGGGAACATTGCCAATAGTAAAACTTTGGTGGAAAAGTGTGCGGTCCGGTTGAGGAAAGAAATGCACACAATTTTTAAACTGGAGACAAAATTGATGGAAAAGTTTAAACTTGCTGAAGCTGTAAGAAATTACCTGAATCATGCAGGAGAAGACCAAGTTGTCGCATCTAACAGTTGGCCCAAAATTTTTCATAAAGGTCGCATATCGGTTTTTGAGACTCATGACTACACAATAGAACTTCATAATGCTTTGATACAGTTCAATGACATATTGGAGCCCTTTGGTAAACTTGTATGCGAGTGCTTAACTTGTTACGACTTTGAGCAGCAGCAGATGACAACAACAACAACAACAACGTCGACGACAGTGCATATCGATGATTTTGAGAATATTCAAGAAAATCTTAGACTTGTTGATCTAAGTTTGTATGAGCTAATGCCGCCTTTCATACGTTTGAAGTTCGTTGGCGACATGAGTAGTGACTCTATGAGAAACATGGCTGTTGGATTTGAACGTTCACTTATTGCATACAGTGATACAGGAGCATATGGCGGGGGATGGAAAAGTTTAATAGGAAGATTAATGAAGCTCGATCGTCATCGTTATGACGAAAGACAAGGAATAGTTACTGATGGACGTATGGGATAGCAGAAATTAATATGGGCAACGTAGTTTTTTTTTTCGAGGGGTTTCGTTTAAGGGTGTCTGTATTCTCTTTCAATTTTTGTCATAGTTATTAGGGTTAATTTGATCAAACTTAATAGAAAAATTGAACAATTAATTGTTTGTGCGCAGTCGGTGGACTTGTTGATTCAATATAGCTATGCTAATATTATTATGCTTTCTTATATTTTTTTTGTATCGATCTGACCCCTTCCTTTGAATTAGTTTTATTTACTCAAAGTCTCTCTTCTTCTTCTTTTAAAAAGAGAATAAAAAAATTTCACTCCTACCCCATGGTGACTCGAACTCATGGGTACGTACTCTAACCACTGATCTAACACCAGTACATCAGAAAGCCTCTCATTTTTGCATGAGGTGTTACTCAAAGTCCTTAATACGCGTGATGCGTTTTTAATTATTTGTAGTAAGATATTGTCTTATTCATGTCAGTGTTGTGCGATTTGTTCGACGTTGAAAGATTCACAAATCCCAGAGTGGGCAAAGAAAGATACTCAGTCTTGCTTGCGAAGAATTATTGAAAGATTTAGCATCAGTGATGTAAAGAAGATAAGAAAAATCACAAATCATGATCATCAAAAAGCTGTGGAACACTTCTTGAAGGAGAAATGCAGATCACATCCCCACGTAAAATTGGTATGCGACTCATGCATGACGATTACTATGCTTTTATAATTATTTGAGGTTTTAAGTTAATTATGTTTTTTTTTGTTTTGATTTTGGTAGACAAATCTTAAATATAGCTAGTATAGTTTTTAAACTACATTCTCTGAAAGAATTATGCTCTTAACAGTTCTGTATGTGATCACATTAGAATTACCCTTTCTAACTAATTTCTCACCTTATTTATGTTTGTAGGTGTTTGAGTATTTAAATATGAATTTTCATCCTAATGACTTCGACATACTTTCCCGTGCACTGATGTTTGTAGAAGCTATCAAGATTGTCAAATTTCATGCATGTCTTGAGCGATTTGATTGACGAAATATGTTACCTCTCCTTAAGGGATGATACTACTGGTTTTGGAACCATTGCCTGTTGTACGTACAAGTTCTAGTATAACTTTGTTGGCAAAGTGTGCGGTCGGGTTAAGCAAAGAAATGCTCAGGATTTCTGGAGTGGAGACAAAATTGATGGAAAAGCATAAACTCACTGATGCTGTAAGAAATTACTTGAATCATGAAGAAGACGAAGTTGTTCCATCTAACCGTTGGTCCAAAATTCAACAATTAAGAATGTCAATTATCTGTGTATCGGACTCATGACTACATGATAGAACATTTTAGTGCTTTGAAACAGGGAAAATTATCCGGTACACGGCGTGTATATACACGCCGCGATCTGAGACATTCAAATTGAGTTATAAAAATATTTAATATATTTTTTTTTTAATATTTGGACGACTTAGATCGCGGCGTATATATACACACCGTGTACTAAATACTCTATTTTGAAACAGTTCAATAACATATTGATGCCCCTTGGTAGACATACATGCAGTGGGGAATCCAAGTTTCAAAAATGGGGGGGGCTAACTTCAAAAGGGTAATTTTTTTTTACCGTGAGGCAAAAAAAAAATTTGTTATTGAACAAACCTCATAAAAACTTGCAAAAGCATCATTAAGCAAATTACTACATGACGAAATAACCAGTTGGATCAAAAATTCAACATGAATGCTTTGATGCTATACCAATTTCTAGACTGCTAAACCAATTGGGCAATTTGAAATCCAAAATTATATATATATACTTGCATTCATCAAATTAAGGCCTTGATTGAGGAATTGATCAATTGAATGATCTTGAGGGGAGGATCGAAGAAGGAAGAACAATTGAACAAGGACCACTGCCCAAACTCAAGGAGCTGAGGATGTGAGGGGGCTGGAGGTGTGGAGCTGTAGAAGTGAGAGACTAACATATTTTTTCCTGGGTGGGTGGGGGGGCTATTACTATAAAAGCCCTATACTAATTAATAAATGGGAAAAACCTCCATATGGTACCTGGACTATCACCAAATGAAATTTTTGGTACCTGAATTTTCATAAAGAACCTGGTGGTACCTGAACTATTGTTCCGTTAGTCATTATAGTACCTACCGTTAAATATTCCGTTAAGTGCTGACGTGGCATGCCTATTCATTATTTTTAATATTTTTAATATATATTTTTTTTTTAACTATTTTCTTTCATTTTTTAAATATTTTCTTAAGCTTAGTTTATACAATTATTTTTTTTGTGTATTTTTATTTTATAAATACTTGTGAGTTATTTTGAATAAATTCTTAAAACGCAAAACAATTTGTGAACTTTTTATTTTACAATGAATTTGTGTAAATTATTATTGTGTTTATTATCTAGTTAAAACTTGATTTTTTTTATTTCTCATTTTTGTGAGTTAACTTCAAGTTTATTTTCTTAGTTAAATATTTTTTATATCTTTTTATTTTATTTTTTTAACTATATCCTTTCATTTTTTAAATATTTTCTTAAGCTTAGTTTATACAATTACTTTTTTGGTGTATTTGTATTTTATAAATATTTGTGAACTTTATATATTAAGTTTACAAAATACTAGTGGTTTATTGTTAGCTCAGTGTTAACTAAGAAAATAAACTTGAAGTTAATACACAAAAATTAGAAATAAAACAAAAATTAAGTTTTAAATAGATAATAAACATAATAATAATTTACACAAATTCATTGTAAAATAAAAAGTTCACAAATTATTTTGCGTTTTAAGAATCTATTCAAAATAACTCACAAGTATTTATAAAATAAAAATACACAAAAAAAATAATTGTATAAACTAAGCTTAAGAAAATATTAAAAAAATGAAAGAAAATAGTTAAAAATTAAAAATTAAAAATAAATAAAAATAAAAAAAATAAAAAAAATAAAAAAAATAAAAAATATATAAAAAAATATTAAAAATAATGACTAGGCATGCCACGTCAGCACTTAACGGAATATTTAACGGTAGGTACTATAATGGCTAACGGAACAATAGTTCAGGTACCACCAGGTTCTTTATGAAAATTCAGGTACAAAAAATTGTATTTGGTGATAGTCTGCGTACCATATGGAGGTTTTTCCCTTAATAAATTGGGGGGGGGGGGAGAGACTAATCTAGTAATCTGTAATGTAATCTGTGAGGGAATGAGGACAGGAGAAAGTGAGAGACTAACCATCTTTTTTTTTGTGGGGGGGCTATTACAATAACAGCCCTATGCTAATTAATATATTACCAAAATTTGGGGGGAGAGATTAATCCGTGAGGGAGTGAGGAAGAGAGAGTGAGAGACTAACCATATTTTTTTTTTTCTGGGGGGCTATTACAATAACAGCCCTATGCTAATTAATATATTACCAAAATTTTGGGGGGGCTATAGCCCATGCAGCCCCGTGAGTGCATTCGCCCCTGCATACATGTGAGTGCTTAAGTTGCTACGAGTTGAAGCCAAAACATATGACACCAACAACAACAACAACAACAACAACAACGTGGGCGACAATGCATATCGACGACTTTGAGAACATTCAACAAAATCTTAGAGATGCTAATGAATGTTTTGATAATTAAGCTAATTGCTGTCCCACATTTTAAGTTCGTTTGCGACATGAGTATGGAGTCTATGGGAGACATGGCTGTTGGATTTCAACGTTCACTTATGGCCTATAGAAGCATACTGCGGGGGATCAAATTGTTTCGTAAGAAGTTTCGTGAAGCTCGTTATGACAAACCAGAAAGAATAATTGTCCATCCATTTATGAGGAAGTCTCATAATAAAAGCATGGCCATTTTACGAAAGCTGACACAAATGGGTCAAGGGTGTTAGTGTTCCCTTTCAATTTTTGTAGTAGTGATTAGATTTCTAGTGCCTTTTGGGAATCTATACACTTTTTTTGTGTGGCTAATATATACACCTTTTATTTGCTCAATGTCAATGCCACAATGGTAATTAACCCTGCATACTCCTCTATTCACTACTCGTAATTACTTGGCATGTTCAAAATTCACGGATCAGAGAACATAAAAGCTAGTCATTCTATTCTCATGGTAAGCGTGTATAATTCACCATGATCAAACAAATGAGGGTCAACTATGGGTAACACAAGACACTTACCAAAACCAACAAATTAGCTTTTGCAATGAAATTGAAATATTGGAAGAAACTAACAATATGTATTGAATTATTTAGTTAGAATATTTGTAGTATCAAAATTTACCTTGTTGGGTTCAATAGGCAAATCCTACAATTTTAGTATAACTTATTCAGAATTGTATTTGAAACATGTTTAAAAAAAATGAAGAATTGAAGAAATGGTAAAAAAAAAAAAAACACATGTGAGCTATTGCACACGCATTTTGATAAAAAATAACTCTTTCGATATTTTTTTACATTTCGCGCTTGAGATTTATAATTCCGTGATAATGAGTTGGATAATATTTTGCGCACCATAAATTTACGCTGTTATATGTTCGGGAAATGTGTTTTCTAGTTTTTTTTTTAAAGAACAACTTTTCCCGACGAATAATTCGTCGGGAAAGGTGTTTCCAAATTTTCTAAAAGAACAACCTTTCCTGATGAATTGTTCGTCGGGAAAGGTGTTTCCGATTTTTTTTAAAATAATCTTTCCTGACAAATTGTTCGTTGGGAAAAGTGTTTTTGAATTTTAATTATTTTTATTACAAAAATTCCTCTTGTTTAATGAATTATTTTATTTCATGAGCTTTAATGAATCTTATTAAAATTATAAATAACATGTGACAAACAAATCAAGGTTAGAGATTTTTTTTAGACATAAAGAAACGGCCAAAAATTCGTGAGCTATAACACCCGAATTTTGATAAAAAAATATAGAAATGTCTGAAATTATCTACAATTTATTTTCAATGGATAAAAAAATACTTTTTAATTGAAATATTAAGTCGTATGATGTTTTGACTTTTAAACACCAAAAGGTGACGTTGTTATTAATTTTTTTTAAAATTAAAAATAACATAATAAGAATAAGATTTTCACCTCACCTGATTGGAATGTGAGAACTTTATATTTGCTGTTTGTTTAATGAGATTTAACTATTTTAAACAGCATAACACATTATTTGTTTTATGTGATTGCTGCTTTCTGAAAAAGTGAAGATTTTGGATGTCATTGGTGTATACTCTAGCATTTCTTTTGGTTAGTCCCTGAAGAATAAATGGGTTAACTTTTACGAAGCATGTGATGCGTTTGAAGTTGACACTCTAGTATTTGTCTTCATCACTCTTTCAATAATTATGTACAACCCAAGACTTCCTTTATCTTCCATCGACTACGAAGTGAACATTTAAGTAAACATTACTTCTTTGTTTTCGTTTAGCTACCAGCTAAATCTAGCAAATTTATATCCCGCCAATAAACCTCCAACTCTCCACAGAAGCAAAATTACAATACAAGATCGCCGATGATCGATATACCACATTCCTTACAAAACTTTAAAAAAGCCATCATTACAGGTAGAAACAGATGAACCTATGCGCTATAATTGAACGAACAAGGACATAATTTTCCTCAAAATTAATTGATGCAAAGGAAAGTGGGATTAGAGCTAAGGTACGAAGTGCTTGAATTTTCCTGAGAAACTCAAACTGTATTATTCAACTTTTCGCGAAAATCAAAAGAAAAATAACATATCGTGTGGAAAGAATCGTCAACTCCACCACTCATAACCAAAATCGTAGTAGAGCTAATTACAGAGATGGAAAATAATCATGGGTAGTTTGATCTATATCAAATACTGACATGCAGACTACATTAAGCAGCCAATTTGATATAATCGAGTGAATATATATGTTGTTTGGGTAAAGTCAACATACCTTTCTGAATCTCAATGGCTTGATGCAACCCTTGTGGATTTGGTAGGTTCGGCTGCAATCTTCACTGTTGGAGCTCTCACTGTATGCACGTGCTACCTGAGTTGATATGACCTTCAGGTTGTGCCATTGAGTTTGTAGGTCCCTCATGATTTATGCCTCCTAGTGGGTAGGTCCCTCGGATGACAATTTATTGAGTTAGTATGTCCCTTAATGAAACGGTGACTAAGTTGGTATGTCCCTTAGTCATCACATTTAGTTTTCATGAATTACTATAGATATTTGGGATTGTTTTTCAGTTCGATAACCGCTGCCAGAAATCTCTTATTTGATAGACGATATGTAAATTCGTAAATTCCTATGTAATTCCTAATACAAAAAAGTCTCGCACTTTTTTGATAAAAAAAGAGAGCAAGCTACGGTCCATCAAATACTATAGTAAGGGAATAAAAAAAATGCAATTTAAACGTTCTGACCCGACCCGTTTCATCAGCCCAACTGTCACTCTGTCCGACTTACCCCAACTCACTCTCTCTGCCTTGATGTGTAGACTCGTAAGTCCCTCCACAATTTCGATCCAACCCAGATCTCCTTCTTCTTCTTCTTCTCCCACGGCTTCCTCAGCATCTGCTAATGGAGAAGTCATGCACTCTCCTTGTCCACTTCGACAAGGGCACGCCGGCCCTGGCCAACGAGATCAAAGAAGCTCTGGAAGGAAACGACGTTGAAGCCAAGATCGAGGCCATGAAGAAGGCAATCATGCTCTTACTCAACGGCGACACCATTCCACAGCTCTTCATCACCATAATTCGCTACGTTCTCCCCTCCGAAGACCACACCGTGCAGAAGCTTCTGCTGCTGTACCTCGAGATCATTGACAAAACCGATTCCAAAGGCAAAGTTCTCCCGGAGATGATCCTCATCTGCCAGAACCTCCGCAACAATCTTCAGAGCCCCAACGAGTACATTCGCGGCGTCACCTTGCGATTCCTTTGCCGATTGAACGAGTCCGAGATCATCGAGCCGTTGATTCCATCAATTCTCGCCAATTTGGAGCATCGCCACCCATTTGTTCGACGAAATGCCGTCAGTGCAATCATGTATGTTTATAAGCTTCCGCAAGGTGAGCAATTGCTGGTTGATGCGCCGGAGATTATCGATCGGTTCTTGGCCTTGGAGCAAGACCCGTCTAGTAAGCGAAACGCCTTCCTTATGCTTTTTAATTGCGCGCAAGATAGAGCTGTCAGTTATTTGTTTACTCATATCGATAGGATTATTGATTGGGGCGAGCAGCTCCAAATGGTTGTGTTGGAGTTGATCAGGAAGGTTTGTAGAGTCAATAAGGGTGAGAAGGGGAAGTACATTAAGATTATCATATCATTGCTTAATGCTCAGTCCAGTGCCGTTGTTTACGAGTGTGCCAATACGCTTGTGTCTTTATCGTCTGCCCCGACTGCCATTCGTGCCGCAGCCAATACTTACTGTCAATTATTGTTGTCGCAGAGTGACAACAATGTGAAGTTGATTTTGCTTGATAGGATTAATGAGCTTAAGACTTCACATAGGGAGATTTTGGTTGAGTTGGTTATGGATGTGCTCAGGGCTCTGTCAAGTCCTAATCTTGATATTAGAAGGAAGACTCTTGATATTGTCCTTGACTTGATTACTCCTGGGAATATTGATGAGGTTGTGATGATGTTGAAAAAGGAGGTCGTGAAGACTCAGAGTGGTGAGCTTGAGAAGAATGGGGAATATAGGCAAATGCTAGTACAAGCAATATATTCATGTGCAGTTAAGTTTCCGGAGGTGGCTAGCACGGTGGTGCATCCTTTGATGGATTTCTTGGGCGATACCAATGTGGCTTCGGCTATGGACGTGGCTATTTTTGTGCGGGAGATAATTGAAACCAACCCCAGGTTGCGTGTTTCTATAATTACGAAGCTGTTGGATACTTTCTACCAGATTCGGACTTCGAGGGTCTGTACTTATGCCCTTTGGATCATGGGTGAGTATTGTCTGTCACTTTCTGAAGTTGAGAGTGGGATCGCAACCATTAAGCAGTGTCTTGGGGAGCTCCCATTTTACACGGCTTCTGAAGAAAGCGAGGCGCAAGATGTTTCGAAGAATTCAAAGGTGGTAAGCTCGGCCACTGTCTCTTCTAGGAGACCTGTGATCCTTGCGGATGGGACCTATGCCACCCAGTCTGCTGCACTGGAAACTGCTATGTCTGCACCTGTCCTTGTTCAAGGATCCTTGGCTTCTGTAGGGAACTTGAGATCGTTGATTCTCTCAGGTGACTTTTTCTTGGAGTCAGTTGTGGCTTGCACACTGACAAAGCTTGTTTTGAGATTGGAAGAGGTTCAGCCTTCAAAAGTTGAAGTGAACAAGGCAACTACACAGTCATTGTTGATCATGGTCTCTATGCTGCAACTGGGTCAATCCTCAGTCCTTCCACATCCAATTGATAATGATTCTCAAGATAGGATTGTTCTTTGCATCCGACTACTCTGCAATAAGGGTGAAGAAGTAAAGAGGATATGGCTACAGTCTTGTAGAGAGAGTTTTGTTAAAATGCTTGAAGATAAGAAGCACCGAGAAATAGAGGAAAGTCGAGCTATGGCCCAGATATCAAATGCACAACCAGATGACCTTATTGATTTCTACCATCTTAAGAGCAGAAAGGTAAAACCTCATTACTTCTCTAGGTTCTTGCGTGGAGTTAAATCACTTAGTCTAACAGCTGTTTCCTTTTTGAGTGGTTGTTAAATGGATGCAGAGGAAAAACATACTAATAAGGACTCAGGATTTTTCTTTCAGCATAGCTATATTGTTGCTGTTAGATTGTGTTGGTTAATATTGATTGTTTTTATAAGACACAAAAGTTTGTTAAGTCTGTTTCATTTTGTACTTATTCTACTTGGTCTTATTTATCATCTCAATTGTTCATTTTGTACTTATTCTACTTGGTCTTATTTTCGAAGTTACTGTTCACACACTGATTTATGTTTAATGCTTTACTTTTACTAACCATGATATAATTTAGGTCAACTTTTAATTTGGATGAAATTTTTTTAGGGTCTTTGGACTGATTTCTTATCTTTTTTACTCTTCATATCAATGCACTGTTCTTTTAGCTCTCTTTAATTTCAGTTTGGTATGAAAGATTCTTTTGTGCATGTTGTGAATTTTTTTTATGTTAAGGCACAAGGTGTTTTTTTTTGTAGAGAAGAAACTGAAATACTGTTAGAAAGGCACTATGTCATTATTGATAGTTTGTAAATTTAACAGTTTGAATTTGAGATTTTTGCGAAAAATAGTATATTGAAGTTTATGATTCTGCATTGAGCAAGATAGACCTTTGGCGAATGAAAGTAGTGGATAGATAGATCAGTAACAATTTGGTTTGGATCTCTTAGTTTTGCATTCTTTTCTTATATGCATATCTTTTTTTAGGGTATGAGCCAGCTTGAGTTGGAAGATGAGGTCCAAGATGATCTCAAACGTGCTACTGGAGAGTTCGTAAAGGATGGAGATGATAAAAATAAACTCAACCGCATTCTTCAGCTCACAGGATTCAGCGATCCTGTTTATGCTGAGGCCTATGTTACAGTTAATCATTATGACATTGTCCTTGATGTTACTGTAATCAACCGAACAAAGGAAACCCTTCAGAATTTGTGCTTGGAGTTGGCCACAATGGGTGATCTCAAACTTGTTGAGCGTCCGCAGAACTATACACTAGCTCCAGAATCCACAAAACAGATAAAGGCAAACATTAAGGTCTCTTCAACTGAAACAGGAGTTATATTTGGGAACATTGTATATGAGACGTCTTCAAATGTGCTTGAGAGAACAGTTATTGTTCTTAATGACATCCATATTGATATAATGGATTACATCTCTCCTTCTTCATGTGCCGATGTGCTATTCCGTACAATGTGGGCTGAGTTTGAATGGGAGAACAAGGTATGCTAATGTCACATTATTCTTTGTATTATGTTTCATTGACCAATCTTGAGTGCTTCTGCAAGAAAGTAATTCATAGTTATGTTTGAAACCTATAATCATGACTTGGTCATACTATGTTGATGTTGATGACTCTCAATGTTGAGATAAGGCCTACAGGTCATGCATTTTCATGATGAATCTCGTCACTGACATTTAATTGTTTGATGTTATTGGTTATTATTATGAGGATGCCGACATGCTGTATTGGTTGTAAAGCTAGTAAGGTATAGTGCAGGAGTTGCTATTATGGTCATAGTCATAGTGGTGAGTTTTATAAATAATGGCATATGTGTAGTGTCATTAGTGTTCGGAGGTTGTCACCAATGATGATTTATAGTAAGGTATAGTGCAGGAGTTGCTATTATGGTCATAGTCATAGTGGTGAGTTTTATAAATAATGGCATATGTCATTAGTGTTCGAAGGTTGTCACCTATGATGATTTCTGCAACATGTATGGAACTCTCCTAATTTAAAATGGTTAAGCCACAGATATATCATGCATTTTGGAACAGTTTGTCTTCTTTCCTAAGCTGATTGCATGTAATGGGATTAAAATCTCCACAATATGTCAAGCCTAACAAATCACTTTCCTCGTTATAGTGGATAGTATTCAATTTTGTATTGTGTAGCTGTTGCACCATGTACAATGCAAATTGAGTAATTTCTTTCATCTTATAGTATAATTGCTCAATATTAAAATTGGCTTCTCTTTTTCTATCTTCATACATGAGGCTCATTCAGATGATTCTCCTAATGGATCGTCTTTCCATCAATATATATATATATATATATGCACCTAGATCGTTCTATTTATGTCTAGTTATTGTGGACTCGTATTCCTCAAATAGGAAAGTGTATCTCATGCCCTGACTGAAATTTATTTCTGGTCAGCCTGATTTTAATGTCCTTGCTAATTTTATTATGTCAGTTTAAAGTTTCTTTGGTGTCACTGTTATTGTAATTCTGCCTTGCATTTGGATTCTGTTATTGTTAACATACCAACACACTTTTTCTCCGCCAGGTTGCTGTAAGTACTGTTATTAAGGACGAGAAGGAATTTCTGAACCACATTGTTAAAGCAACTAACATGAAGTGCCTGACTCCACCGTAAGTTCATGACTCTATCAACTGTTTTTATCATTTGCTCTATATTACATTTGGAAGTAAATTCTCCCATGCATACACGCAGAGTCATACATATGTAATACAAGAGGACATTATGGATATAAAAATTACAGATTTATAATATATAGCAAGTGCTTGAGAAATTGACATAGTTGTCTATGGTAGGGAAATTGACAAGTACTTGAGAACTTGTCATAGTAGGCTACGGTAATAAATCATTACAGATTTATAATATATGACAATTACATTATGCACCAAGTTTACGGAAGTGGAGGGTTAATATGACATAAAAGCTTAGCCACAAGATATACAGATCAATATTGTTGTTCTCGCTACATTTTCCATAGGTGCATACATGCATGCATGCAAGAGTAAGAATGTTTTCTTTATAATGTACTGTGCATCCTGTCGTGGGAATTCTTGGTGGATGATTAATGTTCATTTATTCCTGGTCATCCCTTGCTAAAATGACATTAGATCGGCAATGGAAGGAGAGTGTGGAGTCCTTGCTGCTAATCTGTATGCAAAGAGTGTTTTCGGGGAGGATGCTTTGGTGAATGTGAGTGTTGAGAAACAAGCAGATGGTAAGCTAAGTGGATACATTAGAATTAGAAGCAAGACTCAAGGTATTGCACTGAGTCTTGGGGACAAGATCACCTTGAAACAAAAGGGCGGACCTTGATTTGGAGGACCTCTTGCTTAATTTTGCAGCATTTCATACCTACTTCAAACTTGTTAGGACTAGTCTGCTGGCAGCACGAGGCTCTATCTCTGTTCATCTCACTTGTAATTGCTTGCTGTTATATGTTTCCCGAGGATTGAGTTTGTTGTAGATTCTTTTTCCATTGTCATTGCGTTGGATGTTATATTTGCTATTGTTTTTCCCAGTAAGTGGATAGATACTACATAGACATATCCACCATATATTCAAAGTAAATTTGTTGTAATATTTCTCCATTTGTTAATTGTTAATTGTATTGTTTCATTCAGATTGTTGACTCTTGCCACCTTTCTTCGCCTCTTCGTTGTTTTACTTCCAATTTTATCGACCCAAATTGTTTTATGAAGCTCTGTGATAGCTTGCGCTATGAATCAAAAATATAAAATCCTGGGTTCTTCAGTTTTAACAGCAATATGCAATTTTCAGGAAAAAAATAAAGAAAGAAAAAAGACCAAATGCTAATGGCATATCTTGTGACTTGCCAATGCTTAAGAAATGAGAATGCTATATTTGTCAAATTGCTTTGCTGCATCGGAGTTGGTTACTTATACGCCATAAACTAGGATATTACTCGGAACTTTTCGTGCATAATTGTTGGATCTCTCTCTCTTTTTTTGACCGAAGCATCATAGTTGATCTATCTAAAAGGTAATGAAGATTAAAAGGGTAAGATCAAACTTCAAAGCCATCACTTTTTCTTGGATTAGTTGTCGTTATCATCCAATGATCATTTTAATGATAACCTGATGATAATCTCATCTAATTTTTTGTTTGCAGATGAGTATATGTATTTCTATATACAGGTATATATATACGCGTGATCAATTGAAGTCCATTGTTTGGTGGTTGAGGCACCCTTAGATGTTATGTTTGTTTGATTGCATGCAAAGTATCAAAATTAAGGAAATTCATTGCTTGGTAGTTGAGGCCTCTGCAGTGTTTCTGTTTTGCAAGTGAAGGTTGGTTTGAATATGGTATTCCTTTCCTTTGTTTTGGTAAGTTTGGTGGAAAGTAAATGAGTGGTGTAGAAGAAACCTTGAGAGAACTTTTTACTGCACTCTTCTCAAATCTTAGTGCATATAAAAAAGCTCACAAGTTAGTTTGAGTCAATTCTTGGGGTCGCTGAGATAGCTACTTGTTTTGGCAATGGCTGATGTTGAAATTGTTGAGAATCTCAAAGCTGCCCAAAAAATCCTGAGGGCTAGTCTAGAGAAATCTTCTGCTATTTCTTCAAAGCTAGATGAAATTGAGCCTAGATTGGAAGACATTAGGCAGAGATTGCCATCTTTGGAAGCTGCAATTAGACCTATCTCCATGCAAAAATGTGGTTACTTTGCAATCAGGGACCAAATCAATGGTGCCATTGGCCCTGCTGCTGCTGTTCTGAAAGTCTATGATGTCGTCCGTGAGCTCGAGGAGTCGATACTTTTTGAGTCATGTTCTGATCTTCCTGCTTATCTTTCATCCATGAAAATGCTTGAAGAAGCATTGGGATTTCTTGCTGACAATTCTTGGCTGGCCATTCAGTGGCTGGAGGACATTGTTGAGTTTGTGGAAGACAACGTTTTTGCCAACGATCAAAGCCTCTTGAATGTGAAGAAATCCCTGAGGATTCTACAGGAGTTGCATGAAATCGAGGGGCGTGCTCGTCTTGCTGGAGGGTCTCTCAATGCTGCATTCAACAAGCTTGAGACTGAATTCAGAAGTCTTTTGATGGAGGGCACTGCTACAACAACTACCTGTGCTGCTTTATTACCATTAACTCTGCCTGTAATCCAAAAGCTTCAAGCCATAGCTGAGAGATTGGATGGTGCTGATCGTCTTGAAAAGTGCATAGTCTTGTACATTGAAGTTCGGAGTTTGAATGCCAGAAGAAGCTTGCAGGCTCTTGATCTGGACTTCCTTGAGATACAGGTCACCGAATTCGATGATATCCAGAGCATTGAGTCTCACATTGATCAATGGTGCAAGCATTTGGAGTTGGTTGTGAAGGATCTAATCGAGCTCGAGTACAAACTCTGCAACAATGTCTTTAAGAAGATAGGATCGGATGCTTGGAAGCACTGTGTTGTAAGACTAGCCGAGGAGTTTAGACTAATTTCTTTCCTTCAGTTTGGAAGGAATGTCACCAAGATGAAGAAGGACCCTTTCAAGCTCTTGAAGCTATTAGATATATTTGCACTTTTGGAAAGTCTAAGATCAAATTTTAACCGGCTTTTTGGTGGAGAGGCCTGCACTGACATTCGCACCCTGACAAGGGAACTAGTCAAGACAGTAGTGAATGGTTCTTGTGAGATTTTCGAGGAACTTACTTGTCAAGTGGAGTTGCAGCGGCGATTTTCTCCTCCCTCAGACGGTGGCATTCCCGGGTTAGTAAGCTTTATAACTAATTATTGTAATCAACTACTAGGGGATGACTATAGGCCAATCTTGGCCCAGGTCTTGAAGATCCATCAAAGCTGGAATCAAGATGTGTATGGAGATGGTTTCCTTTCCAACCACATTATAATTATAATGAAGGAAGTTGGACTAAATCTGGATGCATGGTCCAAGGCATATGATGATATCTCCCTCTCCTACCTTTTCATGATGAACAATCATTGCTATTTCTGTCAATTGAAAGGGACAAAGCTTGGCGATTTAATGGGAGATTCTTGGTTAGGAGCTCATGAGCAATATAAGGACAATTGTGCAGCTCTCTACTTGAGAGAATGCTGGGGAAAGCTTCTGCCACTTCTAAGTCAAAAGGGTTTAGATTCATTTCAGGATTCTGAAAAGAAGAAGCTAAAGGAATTCAATGTGGGTTTCCATGAACGGTACAAGAAGCATTCCAATTGGGTCATATGTGACGAAAACTTGAGAAGAAAAGTATGCCAGATTTTGGTGCAGGCCGTTGTACCAGCTTATAGGAGCTACATGCACGAGTATGGGGTTTTGGTTGAACAAGATGCAAGTGCTAGTAAATATGTGAAACACACAGCACAAAGCCTAGAGAATATGCTTAGTTCCATGTTTCAACCAAAACTGGTTACCAAGTATTGCAACACCAAACATATACGCTTTGGTAAGCTGAAGAACCTCGTGACAAATCAATTTCGTGCAACTGTTACAACGATATGATCACCTTTAATAGTGATGTGGTCTTAAAAAATATGGTAATACAACTACTAGTATTAGATTTCTTAGGCTACATATGAATTAGTTACGAGTAACTCGTACAACAATGTGACTTATATGCTACTATTTTGTTGTTGGATAACCAAGCGAAAAGAAAAAAAAAACAAATAGTTGTGTTCGATCTGTGCTTGTGCCTGAGCAATATGAAAAGAACTTAAGAACATATATTGCATACTTGTCCAAATTGTTGTAGGAACACACAACTTAAGTTTCAACATGCAAGAGGAACAAAACTGAAGTCATCAGAACTAACAACAATTTAACTACCAAAACGATATGGTGGGACTTGCCACCAGATTTTGTTCTCTCCCTTTGCAGTCATGATTGGTTTAGTTTTCCTAACTTTCATTTCTGCTAGTTTATTTGTTGAGATTTATATGATTATGTTGTTTGTTCTTAAGGGATAAGGTCTATATCCCCCTCTTTTGGTACACTATTTTTCTTTTAAATAAAATTTTCTCGCGTTGTCGAGGATTAAAAAAAACCCTACCAAAACGAAATTAACATCTCAATTTCCTCATGGACTCGAAACTAACTAACAATACCTCTTTTTGTGCTTGCATGCAGTCTTGGAGCACCCGACCAAGCATAAGACAGAATGCAAACATGATCACTATTGTACTTCGTATAAGCTAATAGCTAATTGCTAAGCATTCTTCATAGATAAAAAAAAAATAAAAATTAAAAGAAGAAGAAGAAGAAGAAGAAGCTCTCTTCTTATTTGAGCTAGCTAGCTTTTCATAAGAGATCACATACATGCCAATATGTTTATATTGAGTTGGTAATCTGTCAATCCGAAGAGTTCCCTCTTTCGTGTTAATTTTGTTTGTACCCTAGCCTACTTCGTTTACATAAGGGGGATCAAGACAAAATGATTACTCTCCAAAAGTCTTATGAATCTGAGATTTTCATTAATAAAATATGATGAGTAAATCATTACTGAAAATGAGGTAGATATGCAGGCCCTTAGAGTTGGTTAAGTAGGAATTAGGTTAATTAGATATTAGGCTGGTTCAAGAGTCCGAACCTCTAATGTAACAAAAAAAAAAGACTTACATATGCAAGTCTTGATTTCATTACCGGATCAAAATTAATGGTCCTGCTTAGCTAGCTACTAGGAGAATGAGAATTGAAAGCCGGAAAATATAGAGTGGATTCAAATCATCGTCACCGATTCACCAACATGATATGGCCGGGTGGATTAGTGAAAACTCAATGATTTTGCTCTTGACCTTACCGCAATCATTTTTCCGTCTTTCGTCGCCACTTGATTTAGATGTCGGATTTATAATCCTTCACCTAATTTTAACCCATTTCACCACATTTCTTCACAACTTGAGCTAACTTTAAGGTAGACACAATATTCTTGCTCTGGTAAGAAGACTAATTAATGGAGAACAAATTAATAGTTGGTGTAATGTGGGATAAATAAAAATAAAAACCTGGGTTGTCAGCTAAACCCAAGAAAGAATAATTTTCAAGTTCACCCCGGGTGAACTTGCCCGTACACCCAGCCCCTTAGTTAACATATTTTCACTTCATAATTTCTTAATCCAACCGTTTAAATTATAAATTATGCTCTATAGATCACCTCTGGAAAAAATCAATCGAATCGGAAATCTTTTGGTCACTCATTCATATGAAATAAAATGAATCAAATGAACGGTTATGAGAACAACTATTACTATTATAATGTACCGTCTATTTCTTTCATTTTAATTCATGTGAATGAGTAACCAAACGATATCCGATTTGATTGATTTTTTGCAGCGGTGATCTATTAAAGATAAGTTATAATATGAACGGTTGGATTATAAAATTATGGAGTGTAACTATGTTAAATACGAGGGGGAGTAGACTGACAGGTTCCCCCAGGAGGTGGACGGACAAGGGGTGAACCTGAAAATTATTCTCCAAGAAATGTACGTGTTCATGTGAATCATGCATGTGCTTTTACTATTGCTTAATGTGTATAAGCTGCGCGGCTTGTTTATATTGTAATCATATAATGTTACTCATGTACATTGTAAATTATTATATCAATGCATGAATAATGCGCATTATCTATTGTAAATTATATTGCATTGATCGACAAGAAAAAGTCTGAAACGTCAAAGTTCAGTGTTTGGAGCACTTGGGGCTTGGGAGCATGAGATGCATTTGTAGGGGGGAGGGTGGGGTATAGATGAGATCCAAGGGCTGCCAAGCATGACACGTGCCCAAACATGGCATGCTTGGAGCATGAGAGAATTTCCCGTCAAAGTATATAATACAAATCTTTTTGATTTGCGGCCAATATCTATTCGACCACATAATGTATCAGGTACAAGTAGGGCTGCCACTTTCTACCGAACTTTCCGAACCGACCGATTACCGACTGATTTTTTTTGGATTGGTAACCGACTTTTCACAAGCCGAAAATCGAAAAAACCGAAACCGATTAAAACCGAAAAAAATGCTACCGAAACCAAAAAAATCTGAACCGACCGATTACCGAAAGAAATTACCGAAAATAAACCGAATCGATTATTACCGAAATAACCGAAATATATGCCGATATATTTTTTAAAACGTACTCCTTTTAAAAATACATAAATAATTTATGTGTATTCCTACTCCTAGTCATAATTATTTTGTTATTGTCTTTGTTAATAAAAAAATATATATGACAATATTTTAGGAAAAAATTATATACTTTATGGTTGAGATATCATAAGACTCATCACAATGTCATGTTTAAGTTAAGTCCTCAACATATATAGAATTAGATACGCTAATAATATTTTGACATCTTTACATGTTTAATTTTAATTTATGTTCAATTAAGAAATTTTGTTTTAATTTATATTAGTAGATAGATCCTGACCACATGACAAGTTAGGCGCAAGCAACCCATAAATTGATAATATAACGAAAAAGTTATGGTCGTTTTAACATTAAAGGCATATTAGTTATTGACACTTAATAGAGTTTACCATGTCGACCAATGGTGAAACCATTATGAAAATGTATAATTTTTTTAACATAGGCATTTTACCTAGTGCTTATCACATCTAACGGTTGGATCAGTTATTTTTCGTCTTTAGTTTTACATATTATACAACATTCCTATATATCTATATATCAACAATGTTTATATAATGTAATTGCATAATTTTGAAAAACTATGAAACTATAAATGAAAAATGGACAATCATACCGTTTGATGTAATTAGCATAGAGCAAAATGACTATGTCGAAACAAGTAGACATTTTTGCGAAACTTTCACCACTGGTCCACATGGTCAACATCATTTTGAGTTCAATGATCACAACTCTTAACATTAAAATACATATTTTTTCGTTATATTCATGCCTAACCCTAAAGTTGAGAAATTAATATTGATATTATTATGAAAAGAGTGAGGTATTTCATAAGTGACATATGACTTAAGATGGTTCGGAAACAAATTGGACCAGAATACCTCGATGAATGTTTACTCAAAATTTATTTTTTGATTCGTTATTTTTTTGAAAAAAACCTTCTAGACATTAGTCGTAGAGCATGTTCTTGTGAGTTCGTAGACATATTACACATGTAATTGTGAGATCATATGAGATAGTTATAGTCAACGAACATTCAATTATTTTTTTCCAAAAGATTAGAGAAAAATTAAAATTAAGTAATTTTAATAACTAATTCTTGTTTTTATCAAGTGTAGAGGCTGCATCCATTGACTTCTAAGTACCTCACTTTATATCTCTTTTTTTAATTGTTTTGTAAGTCTCATTCTCTCTCCTTCCGTCCATTGACTCCAATAGGGGTCACCATTTAGCCCATGGGCCTGGGTAGCCCATGGAGGCCCGTCGGCCCATTAAGACCAAGCCCGGCCCGGCCCGGTATAGGCCCATGTAAGGCCCGGCCCGGATAAATATAGGGCTGGGCTTGAACAAGGGGTTCAAAGCCTAGCCCGGCCCATAGGCCCGGCCCATGAAAAGCCCATCAAGTTCGGCCCGGCCCGGCCCTTAAAAGCCCGGCCCGTAGGCCCATCTACAATTATATTAAATATTATATATTATATTTTGTAAGAATGAAGACTTAAAAATAATAAATATTTTGTTGTTGACAAGATTCGAACCTTGAACATAGCTTACACACAAACACCACTAAACCAATCCTACTGAACCAACCATTTGCTTATATTGCATGTTTTAATGTATATATGTAGTTATGTACTGCTTAAACTTATATATTAGTAAATATATATTTAATTATAAACCAACTTATAAATTTTAAATTCACTTACACTTCTCTTAATAAATAATTATAATTTTCATAAAAAAATAACTACTTATAATTAATAAGTTAATAACTATATAGAGTCTTATGTTTTTATATTTATTAATTAGATTTCTCAAAGGGTAACTACACTAAAACGGATTCCGGGATTGCAACTTTTTACAAGGGTATATAGATGTCGATCATATGAGCGTGTGGTCATGGAACACACAAAAATTGGACATCAAAAAGAGCCATTAAGGCAAAATTAAGATAAATAATATTTTGATAAATGACGATTAATAAGGGTTGAGCACATTGACCGAAGTTGAACGAACCATGAAATAGGCCAATTTTTTCACACGGTGTCTATTACTATACGATAAATACATGAGGAAAGTCAAATATACCATTAGACATTTACGATTTATTGGATCACACCCAATCCCGGTATGCATACTAGTATTGTTTACTATATGCATTGGTTATAAATAAATATATACATTTCATTGAGGAAAATGAAATTTATCAAATGAACCGTTGGATATGATAAATGAAATATATTATGTCTACGGTTAAAAATTTAGCAATTTCCGTCTTCGTTTCAAATTTGATCCGCATGGTCAAGCATAATGGTCATTTATACCCCTAAATTTATTAACTAGAGTTCTCAAAGAGCAACTATACTAAAACGTGATTCAAGGTTGAATATTTTTACATGGGTACATGGAAGTCGATAATGTGAGCGTGTGGTGGCGGAGTGCATGAAAATCGGACTTAAGAAAGAGGCATTAAAGCAAAATTAGCCGAAATGTCATTTTGGTAAATGATGTTAAATATGCCTACTAGTGTTGTCTACTATATTCACCAAATAATCATGTAAGTAGAAGTTGAAGTAATTCCATTGGAAAATGATCATTAATATATTGAACTCTTGAAGTATGTCCATTAATATTTTCATAATTTTTGAAAACTTCTATGGTGCCCAATTTTATTTATTGAAATTAGGTTAAATTAAAAATATATTTAGCTTTTGAGTGACAAAATGAAAATATTTACCATATATGCATATAAATAAAACTTGAAGAAATTCCAGTTGGGAATGGTCACTAACATCTTGAAGTATGTCCATGAATATTTTCATAATTTTCAAATTTAAGTTAGATATATTTTCATAATATATGTTAGATATATATATACTAGATATATAGACTAAAGCATGTTAATTATACAAGAAGTGCAAGTCAGTTGGATTGGTTTGTGTGCCTATGTTGGTCATCCATGTGCAAGGTTCGAAACTCCCTAACAGCAAAAGTTTTATTTCTTTTGAAATTTCAGGTATTAATATTAAGCCCGGCCCAAGTAGGCCCGCTAGGCCCATTCCGGCCCGGCCCGATCAGGCCCTCTTCTAGGGCTGGGCTTGGGCTTTCATATTGTAATTAAAGCCCGGCCCGGCCCAGCCCGTAATATTTATTATTTATATTAAAGCCCGGCCCGGCTCCCGGCCCAAGCCGGTAATTATGGGCGCAGGCCGGCCCGGCCCGGCCCATGCCGACCCCTAGACTCCAATCACTCCATTCTCTTTATCACTTTTCCTTTAATTTCTTTTGTTTTCTTCTCTTTTCTCTCCCCACCCCACCACCCAGCCACCTACTCTTCTTCTGATCTTCTTTTTCTTCATTTTTTTTGTGTAGTTCTCACAGTATCATCTCTTCTCTCTCTAGCGGCTGCCTCTTTTGATCTTCTTGTTCTTCTTCATTTTTTTGTGTGTAGTTCACTGTGTCCTCTCCTCTCTCTCCAGCGGCTGTAAAACCACAAACCCCAAACACAAATTGCATGTCCTCCCCCCTATATTTTGATATAGTATTGATATTTGGTGTTTGATTGGAGCAGATCTTCCTTTTTTCTTTGAGTCGCAGGTGGTAATCTCCGATCTGGTTTAGGGGTGGTTGTGGCTGACTGAATCTGGGTTGAAATGGGATGCCTGGAGATTGGGTGGTTGGATCATGGCTTCGGGTTTGCTTGGTTGAATATGGGCGGTTTTTTATTGGAGCAGGGACGTGGTGTTGGTGTGAGATCGGGAGTGAGGTAATTTGCCGAAAAATACCAATTTTTTTTGGTTTACCGAATATCCGAAAACCAAAGAACAACTGAAAAAATCCGAAAATCCGATAACCGAAAAACTTCGGATTCGGATCGGTAAGCAATTTTCAATCCGAAATTGTTTCGAATTCGGATCGGTAAGGCCGAAAACCTATCCGATCCGACCGAACGGCAGCCCTAGGTACAAGCATATAAATGAGTGAACTTGAGGAGTTTAGCAATTTGTAAGTACCTCATTTGTTGTTGTAAAATGAAAGATCTCACATCAGAAAAGTGACAAATGAAATACAACTTATAAATGAGTGGATTACTCCCAATTGCACATAGGCTTTTTGAGATAAAATCCAACACTTAATGAGTGGTTAAGTTGAGACAATATCGGTGCAATAGTGGGCTACAAGCCACGTTTGTCGTTATTTAATATGGTATATGTTTCTGCCGTTTCCCAACTGCCCGGTAGCGTCGCACTTGGGTACCTGAAAGCACAAGATTGGTCAGGGGAGGTCGGCGTGTACCGACCGAAGGCCCTCCGACGCTCAAGTTAGTACCGGTAGGTTCTAAGAGCAGTGTGTTTGGGATTCGGAAAGAACGTACCTGAATAAGGAGTGAGGACTCCTTATATATGAGGTGAGGTCGGAGACAAGCTTCCATGGCGTGGGGGACATCCCCTGACACGAGAAATATTCTCTGATCCACTACCTCGATGTGCGCATCGAGGGATGGCGGCGCCTAGTGCAGCATGGGTATGCGACTTAGTATGATCTGCGAGGTAGTGGACAAGCACGTGTGCCAGGTGGCCGTGCCGGTACCCGTGGGGCTGGCCACTCTCGGTACCTGGTCAGGAGACGTCTATGTGCAGCTGGGGGGAAAGCTTGTTGTCGGTACACCCGGCCTGGTTTTACCGGTACCGCTGGGGTACTGCCAGGGCTTTGACTGCGTCCTGGGGCTTACTTTGCCGTCGGGGTATTGCCGGGGCAGTATACTCGGTAGGGGATCCCTACCGAGTCGGTGGATGCCGCCGGGGCAAGGTCCGTGCCGCCGGGGCGTTTCGAGGTTATATGCTCGGTAGGGGATCCCTACCTAGTCATCAGACCGATACTGTGTGATGGGGATCAGAGGCAGGCTGTTCCCGGTGACGGTGAGCTACTTCGGGCCCTGTACGAGGCTATTCCGGTATAGATATGAAATGGTAGCAACGGGAGTCCCCCAAGTCCCGAGCAAGAGGAAACTTTTGCCAGGGCGCTTGGTACCGTCCCATGTAGTCCCCCAAGTCCTCGAACAAGGGGTTCCTCCCGGTTGGGAACTGTAATCGCTCAGAGTTTCAAGGGAAGCTCAAACGTCGTGGACGTTGAGGTTCTCGGCGTAACTGCCGAGGTAGTGGGGTGATACGTGTCACGCTCAGGCTGATTTGGAACATCGTGGGGGAACTCAACCGTTGCGTTGACACGTGTTGCCATCCTGGGCCGCGACGCTTCACGTCGTACGGTCAAGATGGGTTGACTCCCGCTATATATATGGGGGTGAAGAGAGTATACTTCACTTCATTCTTCCATTTGCCATCCAGAGCTCTGATTTCTGTCGGTAGAGAGGACGATAGCTTGTTTCGGTAGTGCGTTTGCTTTCAGCCGGTTGTCAGCTTTCAGCATTCACAGAATGTAAGTACCGGTACTTTGTGTATAACTTTACTTTTATTGCCCTTGAACGTAGTTTGAGTACCGGTGTCCAGCCTTAGTACCGAGCTAGGTTGCGTAGGGATAGGATTTCCCTCTCAGTAAGAACCTTGTGCGATTTTTGCAGATGTCTGACTCGGAGAGCCGTGGTGCCAGTAGTGGCAATGCTTTCTCTGGTGAAGAGCCAGAGAAGAGTGTGTCGGTGGAGGTGGTGGATTCTGACTGTAGTAGTAGTGAAAGCAGTTCCTGTTCATTGGGTACCGCTAATTTTTGCACGGAGAGTATGTTCCAGGCAGTGGTGAGCGGTGTGAGTACTAGTGAGGACATAGAGCCGCTTGCCTCGATTCCATACCGGAAGTCAGGGGCGAGCAGTAGTTCGGTTCCTCCCACCGAGGCGGGACCGGTGGTGGAGGATGAGGTGATGGTAGGCTTTGCCGTTGACCGGTTGAAGCTGAGTGCCTCTACCGAGGATGACCTGACAGCCATAAGGGAGGCATTCAATATCCCTGCGTCGGTAACCATGCATCTTCTTGAGAAGGGGGAGCTCAGGAGTGCCTCCGCGGTACCGGGTGAAACGCTGGTGCACCCCTTCTTCTTCGGTGAGGGTTTAAGGATTCCACTACCGGCCTACTAGCAGAGGTTTTTGGCCGAGGTTGGCCTGGCTATAGCGCAGCTGAACCCCAACACCTGGCGGTGCCTAAACGTGCTTTACACACTGTACCACCACTGTGGGTTTGGCGAGCCAGACTTGGCTGTGTTTTTTAGCCAATGGGCACTAGAGGAGCACTCAAAGGCAGACAAGGGCTGGTACAAGCTAAAGGTGGTAGTGTGGCCATGTACTGATTGTCCCCGAGACACGGCGTGGATGGAGTTCAAGAAGGTGATCCGGTGTTGTCTGACGAAGGAGGCTCTTGACCGGGAGGAGATGACCGGTACCCATGATGTGGAGAGCCACGAGTTTGGGAGTGCCGAGATCATCAGGTACCCGCTCGTTTTTGGCAATCCTACCTACCAGAAAACTTGGAAGAGTAGGTACTTCTTCATTGGTGGAGAGTGGGAGTTCCCGGTAAGGTCGGTACCGTCTGAGAAGAGGGTCCCGTGTAGTTTTATGGACGCCCCTGGTTGTTAGCCCTTACCGATCTTGTTCACTTACTATATGCATGTGTAATTTTTTTTTGTGGCCGGTACTGACTGTCTGTTTGTGCAGCTGATCAATCTTGGAGGAGGTCGACTGTTCTCTTGAACCGGTACTTGTTAGACCGTTCTGGTCTAGCTCCCCTGCCGAACCCTTGTAAGTGTTTACCGGTAGCTTGTTTGATTGTTTGACGTCGTTGCTTTGCTAACACCGGTGTTTGCCTTTGCAGTTATCTATCAGCATCGCCGGTACTGCACACTCAATGGTGAGCAAAGTATGGTGCGTGAGCGCAGAGAATTTTACCAGCTGAAGAAGGCCACGGGTGAGGACCCAGTGCTGGAGGCTCAATTGGCGGGGGCGGAGCCAACCGGTGCTGCTGCTGAAGCTGCCGGTAGGAGGAAGAAGAAGAAGGCCCACAAAGCTCGGTCTACCGCCGAAGTGGAGGTGGAGACAGAGGTGGAGTTGGATGCCGGTCCCGGGACCGAGGTTGTATCCGAGGGCCCGGTTGGGTCCTCCAAGAAGCGTCTTGCTCGGGAGGAGGTAATCTCCAGCCAACTTTTTCTTCTGCTCGCAGCATTTGTATACCGGTACTAACCTTCGTGGTAGTTCATTAAACAGGTGAGGCAGCACCGGAAGAAGCAGAAGGTGCAGGATCCTGCTGCTGATGGTGAGGAGGAAGTGTTTCCGGGTGCTGATGATGTTGAAGGGGCTGGTGCCGGTACCTCTCTGGCGACTCACATCTCCGGTTCTGCTCCCATATTCGGGAGGCACGTGGCATCCAAGAACGCCAAGCTGTTTGTGGGCTGTGTGAAGAATGCATTGGATGATCCGCTCCCGGTCTCTAGGCTTGCCAGCTTTCCGGAGATGGGTCTGAAGCAGCAACGGGAACTACTTTTTCAGTGCAAGCAGAGGGTACTGTTTGTATACTTTGTCCTCAGTTATCATTCATTTTTGTGGTTGTCATCTTATGTTCTTTTCTGTATTCCAGTTGGCGTATGAGGAGCTGGCCCTGGAGCGCCGGTCCTGGGAGGAGCTTCAGAATGCCGGGAGGCAAGTGGCCAGTCTCCAAGACTCGTGCTACAACATCGATAAGGCCCAAGAGAAGGCTGAGGCTGAGCTTGCCAAAGTCCAGGAGGAGGCCGGTAGGCTTGTCCAAGAAGCTGAGGATAAGGCCAAGGCTGTTGTGGCCTTTGAGGCTGCCAGGATCCAGGATGACTTCGACAAGCGGCTGGAGGAAGTTCTCGGTAGGGCCAAGTCTGAAGTTATGATGGCCTACCGGCGTGACCGTGGTCGTGCTGTTGAGCAAATGACTGCTTATGTCGAGGGTGGCATCTACATCTTGAATAAGATTAAGGAGGCCTTCCCAGATCAGGACTGGACCCAGCTACCGGCCCCTGTGTTGCCGCCCGACGAGGGTATGGTCAATGGTGAGCACATGGCAATCCTCAAGGAGATTGATGAGGAAGGTACCGGTGCCTCAAGCCAGCCGGAGCAACAGCAGTAGTGAAGACCCCCATGTTTGGGTGGTACCGGTCGAGGGCCGTGTATTTTTATGCTTATGCTTTGCTTTGCTTTTTTTTGTTTGGGGAGTTTAAACCCATTTTTGAGCGAGTACTATGGTTGGCCATAAGGCCTTTTCTTTTTTTGTTTGAACAATGACGTGTTTCGCCTTTTCAATGAATTTCCTGTTTTTCATTTTACATCAAGTTTTCACTCGGGAGGACTGGTTTATCCAGTTTCTCTCCCGGTATCGTTTTCTTGAGTACATTTCATGTGGGTAAGTGATACCGGCAGCATGATATGAAAAAACAGTAATTGGTAACAACAAACTTATGCATGGGGGTCGCTGGTACCGGCCACATGGCTTATAAAAGTTTTACATGGGGGTCGCTAGTACCGGCCATATGTTTAGATAAAAACTTATTTTTGGGTTTTCGAAATGGTTTTGAAAACAAGAAATAAATAAAAGAAAATATTTTTGGATTTTTATTCTTTTTGAAAATAAAACAAGAAAATACAAATTAATATACAATTTAAACTAACACAATTAAATAAAACACACCAAAAATAAAGTAATTAAACTAACACACAAATGAATCAAATATATGTTTTTGGTTTTTTTTTTATAAACTTAATTAAATCACACAATATTCAAATTACAAATTAAGTTAACCAAATACAATACAATCAAATAAAATCACACAACAAACATTTAAACAAATAAAATGAAAATGAGTTTAAGGGAAAAAGAAATGCTCATTTGATTTGGTGAAGGATCGGGAACGATTCGGGTGTAGCGAGCATTTTGAATTGGGCCATTGGGCCTTTGAACAGTGTAAAGCCCATTGAGAAAGTCAGTTTGACTTTTCTTTGGTCTTATTCCCGTGTTTGACCCGTGCCCATTCTTTCTTGACTTTTTAACTATGAATCTCATCTCTTTCTTTTCACATTCAGATTTCTTCTTGGCTCGTGCCCAGCAATGGAGAGCAAGAGATGACGCCGGATTGATGCCGGCAGAGGAAGAAATGTGGCTGGCGGAGCTTCTTAGCAACAGGAGAACAGCGGCGAGAGGATTGCTTGGGTTGCGGGCAGAATCGACCGGATTGAGGAGATATGCTGGTGGCCCGGCGGACAGGGACGTGCGGCTTCAAGCTTGATGATGGCTGCGGATAGGAGCTTGGGCTCGCCGAGAGAGAGCATGAGGCGTCTGGGCTCGGATCAACACCGAGATGGCTGGGAGCAGGAACAGATCCGGTGGCGTGATGGTGAGCTGAGCGGTGCACGGGGAACGGCGGAACTGACGGCAAGGGTCAAAGAAGACCGGCGGCGGTGGACTGGAGAGCAACGACGCGGCACAGGAGGTGCGGCGGAGCCTTGGTTCTGCAATTGAATCGAGCACGGACTCGATTTGTGAAGCGGCAGTAATGATTTCTTTTGTGTATTGTGCTTCTTGTTAATTGCAGGGATTGATGGCTTGGATTTTATGGGAATTGAAGGAATGGGTGATTGGATGATGATGATTGTGATGTTTGTGTGTGATTGCAGATGGATTGGGGCAGTGAGTGAAGAGATTTGTTAATTAGACTGAAGGGAGGCCGTGAGTGAACAGAGAGGATTGTGAGGGTGCAGAGAGATTGTGCAGAGGAGTTTGGGGAAGAAGTAGGGCTGAGATAATCTTGGAAAGAAGGCGGAGGAGAGGAGGGGATTGTTGCCGTGATCTTGAGGAATTTGCAGAGAGTGACTGGAGAGGAAAGCAGAGAAACAGAGAGATTGTGGCCGGGGGGAGGAAGATTGTGTTTGTTGCAGGGAGCTTGCAAGGAACAAAGAAGGAACCAGAGAAGTAGAGGGTGAGAGCAGAAGTGTAGCCGGGAGAGCTACACACGTAAGCCGAGAAATGGAGGAGAGGTGAGAGGATGAAGGGAGAAGTCCCCCCCCCCCCCGCCTGTGAAGAATGGAGCAGGGACTGTCTATTTGAAGAGGGGAAAACAAGGTTTCGTTGGTGGTTGCAGTGGAAGGCCAACTCAGAAAGCATCTGACAGCTGGAGTGGTGGAGTGAGCTGGATGGATTTGAATCCATGAAGGATTTGAATTCAAAGAAGGAGCGCGCCTTGTGAGGGAGGAACTTTGTTGGTGGACTTGATTTGTACATATTTTATGTATAAAGAGTGCTCCTAATTGCTTACTTTATGCTTTCCTTATTGCCTAATAATACCACTTACCCTTGTTTTTGTCATTTTGTAGGTTCATATAGGAGAATTGGAACTTGAAGAAAATGATGCACTTTGGAAGCTTTTAAAGGCGTTTTCGTGGAGCAACCAAAAAGTCAACCGTGACTTTGGAGCTCAAGATTCCAAAATTGAAGCCTTAGGAGTGAAAGACAACAATATCTCGGAGTTGAGACCAAGAAATCGAAAAGTCAACCGAAGTCAACCGGGCCCACATGGTCAACCCCGAGGTCAACCCCGAAGGCATCACACAAAGACTCATGCAAGACTTTTCCACATCTACTATGAGAGCTCAGTTGATTGGTTGAGGCATATTGGTGGTGAGTAGAGATTCAAATTCAAAAAGGGGACAACATTTAATGTTTGGGTCACATTTTGTCTCCTAGCCTTCCACCCACATATTTGTCTTCCTATGATCCCAAATCTGATTTTTGCATGCCTAACACACATTACCACTTTACCCTTAATGCTTATACACTTCCCTAACTACCCCATGACATTTTGGTACTTTTATGTGTGTTAGATCTATGTTTTGGACCTTAGGATCATTATCTTTTCATCATAGCCCTTTATCCCCTCATATATATTCCAAAAACTTCTCATTTTCATAATCAACCAACCCTAGACACCACAAGTCCCCAACATTCTCTCAAGCCTCCATTTCCCTTTCCTCCATCTTGCCCAAAAAAGTCCTCAAATCAGCACGCGTGCGACCGGTCGCCGGTTCTGTTCACCGGTCGCCGGTACTGTTCACAGGGTGGTTTTTGGCTTCCTCATCCATTTTTCATCACTTCCACACCTTATCTCACCTCACTTCCTTCATCAAAAATCCTCCATACACCCTCTACTACATCCCCAACCACTTTTCCTCACCATATACTCTCATATACTCTCATCTACTCACCATGTCAAGGATTTCACTCACAACATCAAGTTATTGAAGGCTTTGGGATAGAGGAAGTAAGGAGGAGATCAAGGAGCACAAGAAAATGTCCACTACCACTTGGTGACAGCAAGGACCAGCTGGCCTTCACTATTGAGCCCCTCTTCACCTTTACTTACTCTTTATTTGTCTCTAGGCTTGTTAGAATTGAGATTATGATGCATATTGAGATATATTGTGAGTAGTCCTTGAAGATTGGGGGCTAGGGTTGTGTGCCCTAGCCCAATGAAGATGGATTGATTGATTTATATATCTATGCTTGAGATTTTGATATGGATATGTTCATTGCCTACTTTAAAAGTGTTGAATGCATGTTTAGGAAATTTACTACTTCAAAAGCATGTGTTTGGCCCATTTTGATTTGAATGCATAAGCTTAGTAACCTTGTGTGTCATAGGCATTTGACAATGAATGTGATGAGCTTGTCTTGTTTGAATCCTTAGGTCTTAGTGCCCATTGCCTTAGTTTAGCAATTTGAGAACCATAGCATGGCTTAAGTTGTTAGCCTGAGAGACTTTGTGAACCATAGTATGACATGAAGATACATAAGAAAAGGCCATGGCCCTAGAACCCTAGTACGGCTAAGGTACGGGATTTGATCCACTATTTAATCTCACTTGCATGTTTTTATAAATTAAATTAACCATTGGATTTGAGCTTAGGTGACCCAAAACCCCTTTCACTTAATCAACAAAGTTTTCATCACTTGCTTTCACTTTTATTTCTTGTTTCCACTTTAATTTAAGTTGTGTTCATTGATTCCAAGTTACAAACAAAAAAACAAATGTCCCCATCTACATGTCCACTATGCACATACCCCACATAGCTCATGCATAGCAATCCATTTCTTGCTCCCTCATTGGTGCTTGTTAGTCTAGCTACCCTAGTTGCCTAGGGATTGGCACCGCCAATTCCCAACGACACACCCCCGGTCTTTACTTCCATATTCTATTTTGACGACACGTTATGCATACGTAAAAGCGCTCCAAAAGCGTTAAAGTCGGGAATACTTGGCTGGAAAACCAGTTCACAAAGGTGGAGGATAGAATGCCGGCTACAATAAACCAAACCAAATAAACAAAATAAAAGAAATTATAAAATATCAAAATAAATTAAATGAAATAATAATAAAATAAATACTAAAATAGAAATCAAAATAAATAAAAAATAATAATAACAATGAAATTAAAAACATAAACATAGGGAAAATAAAATGGAGATTAAAATATGTTTCACCACCGCGTGTGGTGGTTGCGTCTCCGTAAATGGTGGTTCGCCGGCAAAATTGCCGGGATTTGGAATGGTTTCCAAAATCTTCGTACAATGTTATTTTCCACTTCCAAATGATGACCGGTGTCATCAAAGAAAAGTCACGGTTGACTTTTAATATTTTTGGAATGCGCTGAAAATCTCCAAAATACACCTATTACGTGCAAATTATCATTTTTGTCATATTTTCCCTGAAAACACGAAAACAAACATTAAACCGAAAAATAAGCTATCAGAATAGCTCAATCCAAGTATTTAGAGTACTTTGTGAACGTATTTTACGTTCACATCAGCTTCGGTTGAAGCCCTAGTCATGAATTCTAATTAATCTATGCATGTTTGATCTGTTGATGGTTGTTGATGATGAGTAGTTAATTTATGTTTTCTTTCCAATCTTGTCTAGTTTATTTTATGCTTAGCTACCATACTTTAAACTCTACAATTGATATTGTTACATAAGTCAATTTAGATGACCGAGTCGTGAGCCTATGATTTGTAACAACAAGTGTCTTTGCGGGTGCTTGTAAATTAATCACCATGAATAACCGGAATAGATACTATGTTCTAGTATTTGTGTGTTTGTCGATTTTCATAGTGCATATTCTTGCTTAAGGAACAACCCATAGGGTATATTGGTGATAACATGATACCAAGCTATATCCCTTGAGTTCGAAAAGAATTAGAGGAGGACCAATCCCTAGTTCGTTGCTTAGGAAAATCAATAGCTTAAAATGGAGGATCAATCCCTTTAAGTTGGCAAACTTCATCATCATCAATCGAATTTGTTTCATACATGTATTGGTTAATTAGGAGGAAGACTAGAGGTGGATACTTGAGCCCTAACCTTTTTTCTATTATTGTTTACAACCTTTACTTTCTAATAATCATATCTATTTTATTTATACTCTTATGATAGTTCATTTAGTATATATATTTATCATTGTTGTAAATCTAGATTAGTGACAAGTCTAGTTTTATTGTTTTATACTTAACTAAAGCATTTCCCCATTTAACTTACCCATACTAACTCTTTCTTATTACATTGAAATTTGGTGTTTTGCAAGAGCATAAATCCACACACATCATTAATGTGTGAGATCCCGAATTTTTTGAAGTTTGTCAAATTTTATTTTTGAAATCACAATTAGATAATAGACATCGTTATGAGTTCGTAGTAATTTTCGTGGAATTTTCCGGAGACCACTTCACCAAATTTTATTTTTGAGGTCACAATTATCTATGCTATCTTAACATCGTTACGAAAATAGAAAATAGTAAACCCTTTTGTCTAGAATTTAAGTTAAGGTAGGATTACGTTTTAAATCAATTGTATTTGTCATAGGAACTTGTGAGTTCGATGAAGATATTTTTCAACAACTATAGCAGTGAAGTGAAGTGGAGCAGACGTAGAACTAGTTAGCATTGGAAATCGAGGTAGGGATCTCGGGGAAGCTTTCTTTTAAAACGTTAAGTAATATAATAAATTGGTGAATTGTTTGATGTTGCTTGATTTGCCTGTTGGATGTTATTGCTTTTATTATTTGATGAACAAGCATCATATATAATTTTATGTTTCAAAAGCATATGAAATTGTTAATTATACGAGTTAGTTGATCATGCACTCATACAAATCATGGAGTGGCATGAGCTATGTGAGATATATGAGCGGTGTGAGATAGTTGAGCTTGTGAATTTGTGATTTGGTCTGAGTCTCGAGACGTCTGAAATTCTTGTATGTCTGGGAGAACACCAGCGTACACCTGGAAGAACACCAGGCCTGGGAGAACACCAGTGGGAATATCCAGAGATAGAGACAATATGACATGAATTTATCGAGATCGAGTTCTAGCATTCTTGTATAACTAGGAGAACACCAGTATACACCTGAGAGAACACCAGACCTTGGAGAACACCAGTGGGAATGTCTAGACATAGAGATGATGATGAGTTGAATTGTACCACTGGGAGAATACCAGCGTACACCTGGGAGAATACCAGTTTAAAATTATGTTGATGAGAATAAAGAGAAAAGTATGATGAGCGTAAGATGAGATTTGAGTCAGCATCGCATTCATGCATTGTAGTTTGATTTATTGTATTTTAATTTATTGTTTGTAACTTGGTTGTAATACTATAAGAATAACCCTAAAAAGTTTGTCCCTACTAAGCAGCGAGGACGAAAGCTCACCCCTACAAATAGGTTGTTGTTGTATATGTTCGACTTACGAGTTTCGAAAGGGCTTAGAGACGAGAGTGGATTAGAACTTAGCAAAAGGCGACATTTCTATTTGTAAAAGTTTTGTAAATTTATTTCTACGATTTTTGAAAAGTATTTGGTTATGCATTATTTTTTTATTTTACTTTTTAACGCTCACACCTCGGATTCGGACTTTGGTGCTTAAAATCCACCGACATCAGGTCCGGGGCGTGACATAATAGAATTTATTTTTTATATATATTGTAAATCTTGTACTACTATAAGGATCAGTTTGAGATTGTTGTGACTTTTAAAAAAATCATTTTTAGAAAAATCAACTGTGAATTAAACCAGCTTTTAGAAGTAACATTGGGGTTGTTTCTATAATCTATTTCTACTTACCCATAATTTTTAATTAAATATGCTTTTTACTAATTTATTAAATATTTTTTATAAAAGCGAAGCAATACCAACTGGCCCTAAACGTACCACCCCCTCTCCATTGTCCCAAAAAAAAAACACCCCTCTCAGATAAGGACGATACTTGGTTGCACACCTGTGTGCACCCCAAGCTGCTTACCCCCAATAAAGCAACCAATAAAGTACTGCCACATGTCTATTTTAAATTTAAAAAATGGATTTTTTTTTTGTGATGGATTTTTCATCGAGGACCAACCGCTGCCTCTTTGTCGGCGACATTTCCGACTACAAAAATGGTCTCGAACTCTTCGTCTCTTCATGGACTTACGATTAATATAAGTTTTCTCACCTATCATTTATCATACGTGATGAATCGAAGCTCGAAAACTCTGTCGAATGAGAAGTTTTCGAGCTTTGATTCATCACTTATGAATTATGATAAACGATAGGTGAGGAAACTTATATAAATTAATAGAAATTCCATGAAGAGACGAAGATTTGTATGCATCATCGGTAGGTTGACATATTAGAGCTAAGTCGTATTTAGTGTATCACATTCACGACATACCAAGTACGAGAGAGTAATATAACTAGATACGCTGCATCAGGGCTAGTTGTGGGTGACTTCATCTAATAAATAGGAATGGATAGGTAGAACATAATGTATGTGTATGATTGTTTGTGGTTCAAAACAATTTCCTTAGTTTTAGTATTTTCAAAAATTAAAAACCCAAAAATATTTTCGTTTATTTATTTATTCTTTTCAATTTTAAAAATCAAAATTTGAAAAACATTTTTTATATATATATTGTATATATTGTAATTTTTTGTAAATAGTGTCCTTGTATAGTTTATTTTATTTTCGTGACGGTAGAAAAATAAATAAATAATCTCATGTGAGTAATGACCCTGACTTCCCACTATACTACTACGACAATCCATAGGAAGTTAGAAAAAAATTATATCAACGGGCTGTTTTGGGCTTGTCAAGGCGCTCGGAGGAATCATATTGAACCAAATCCTAATATCTTCAAACTCATGTCCAAGATTAGCGAGGGCATCAGAAATGACTACATTAATGTACCGGCAAATCCATGTTGTGCAAGACATTAAAACCATTTTGTTGGTATTAGTGATGTAATGTGTGACAGTGTATAAAAAATCACTACAACAATTTACATGCATATATAAGTCATATTTTACATTAATATTTTTTTTGTTATATATGATGAACTGCGTGGAGATGCATTTTACTACATTAATTACTATACCGACCTATATACGTTCTATCCGTATAGATTGTGAATGTAGTTATTGTTTCACTTGGATACAAATAAATATTAAAAAAAATATTAACATAATAAAATTAGAGTTTTTATCCCCAAATATTCATAATTAAGAATAAAAAAAAATTTATTTTCAAGTACGTCATGAACTTCTGACTTCAGAATACCCTCCACCAACATCCATTTTTGGGACAGAGTTCTATTCATTTGACGGTTGGAAGCTTGTATATTCTGAAGAACATAATAAGCCAGCCTCGGGGAGTTAACTTCCCTTGCAGTATTCAACATTTTGACAATCTCAAGAGATAATTTCTGCAGTAGAGAAGTAATGTTTTCTGGGGTGCTGGTATCCATGAATTATGTTAGGAGTTCCACAAGCTATTACCAATATTTTGAATAAAAGGACAATTAGTAACCAATTGCAGAAATTGAAATCAAAATTGGAAATCGATCTGATACATAAATCCTAAGCTCGATTTTTCTGTATTAGATCAAAGAAAAATCATCAGAGGAACCTGGATTCTTGAAGCTTTTCTTTTTGGCAAGGGATAAGCTTGGCGGTGGAGTTCTTTTGGATGGCAAGAACGATGGTGTCGGTGCCACGACGCTGACGGCGGCGTTACTCTTCCGGGTTCCTCTCTCCTCTTGCCGAATGGAATTGGGTTTCTACTTCTTCCAGAATTTTTTTTCTTTATTTTAGGGTTTAGACGCAACGTTTCCGCGTGTTTTGCTAAATTGGTCAAAATGTTTTCCTTTTCCCGTTTTTTTTTTCTATCATAACTAGAAACCCTAACACATTTTAGGGGCCGGGATAGTCTAGGGTGGTGAATTGACTCGATACAGCTTGAATTCGTTTGTGTTAGGCTTGTTTTTAGCTCGTTTGACTTTGGTTTATAAATAAAATAAGTCAAGTTTGAGCTTTAGTATGCTCGGTTCGTAGAGTTCGTGAGCAGCTCGTATTTAATCATGAGATAGCTCGAACTAAACTTGAACTCGGTTTGCTCGTTAAAACTTGGCTCGTTTGCTCAAACTCATTTAATATAGTTTACAATTAAATATTTTTTTTTAATTTTTATTAGCTAAATATATATTCATTATTCAAGCATTAGAAGAAAAAAAATTCAAAAAATGCTTATCTATTCATTTGGTATAGTCCCCCTCCTCCCTTTGTGTAATTTTCTCTGTTTTAATAACAAATTCCACTCTACATAAAAAACAATATCAAGCTTAAACTCGAGTTCGTCAAGAAACAAGCCAAGTCAAGCCAAACTCAAGTTTTGAAATAAGTTTGCAAGCCAATCTCAAACACAACAAATTAAAGTCGACCATAAACAAGCCAAATATGAACATGTAATACTTGGCATGGCTCGGCTCGTTTACACCCCTAGGGTAGTTGGAGATAGTTTTGTATTGATTTTTATTTTATTTTTAGTAATTATTTATTATATATTAATATTTTGACTTTTTGTCCGTGATAGTTGACATCTGATCTAATATTAATTAATATTTGAGAGTTATTAAAGTAAAAATATATCTAGGAATGGGCACGAGCCAAGATGGAGGCAATCTCGATCCCTATCTCGAAATTTATTTTCGAGATGGGATGGGATTGACAATTTCAAAACTGATCCCAACCATTCCGAACTTGATCATAATCGAGACGGTACAGGCAGGGATTAGATTCAAAGCTGGGATTAATTGAATCATAATCAAGACGGTATGGACCATCCACCAATTTGAAGTGATGGTGGAGGTTGTGAGATATGGCTGGGCTGAAGGAGAAAGGAGAAAGGAGAAAGAATTAGGAGAATTAGAGAGAAACTGGGAAAGATGAGAGTCAGACAGAGGAGAGAGTCATTGGGTTGGGCCTATGAGCTGTAAAAAAAAATACAACTTCGGGATGGAACAAGATATTCAGGATTTAAATAATAGGATCCCTAAAGGGACGGGAGTCACGGGACGCTACAATACAATTCACATTTTCACTCCCATCCCGTCCAGCCTCGGTAAGGTTCTGGTTCAGAAATTTTGAGACTTGTGTCCAACTCTAAAAATATATATTATGGTTGACAAAAACTCTTCTCTTAAATAATAGTATTGATTATTAATAATTCAATTTTGGGTTGAAATTACTTTGTCCCGTTTGATTATAGATCAACGGCTGTATTTTGCTTTAGATCAAAGGATATCTACTCCCCTTACTCTGAATGGTTCGTGAAAAGAACTCATATTGTAACGAGGACTATTACAAAGAGGCCAAGGCATGGTGTGCGGGACCGGTTTTGCTCTATGCTAATATTCAAAGGGAAATTGGAAGGTCCCATGGTAAGAGTCAATCTCGTCGTTGTCCGTACACCGAGTGGCTGGACGAGCAAGACAAATCCGACGTGGTGATGTATGTATCATTTGGTACACAAGCGCGGTTGTCCAAGGAACAGATGGACGAAAACGATTATGGCTTGGAGATGGCGGGGGAACGATTTCTTTGGGTTGTTGGATCATCGGGAACCTGGGGTCCAGATAGAAGAGTGGAAGGGAGGGACTCGGATCCTCTCCTCACCAAGAGGAGAGGATTTTGCCTCACCAAGCAATCTCAGCCCTCCATTTCGAAATGGAGGACCAAGATTGTTTACACTTTTGGGGTGGAGTATAAGGTTTGGGAAAAGTGCAAGAAATCTGGGCCCTCCATTTCGAAATGGAGGGCTGAGATTGCTTGGTGGGGAAATAAGAGATCCTCTTGGTGAGGAGAGGATCTCATTCCCGAGGGGGTTGGTATGTTCGAGATTGGGTGGACCAGAGGAGTATCCTAGCGCACCCAAAGGTGGGCGGGTTTTTGAGTCATTGCAGGTGGAACTCGGTGTTAGAGAGCTTGTCAATGGGTGTTCCAATATTGGCTTGGGCAATGGGAGCAGAGCAACCGTTGAATGCCAAGCTTGTTGCAATGGGGCTCAAAGCAGGGTTGATGATTTCAGATGATAAGCTTACGACTATTGATCGCTGAGTGATTTGTGGAGTGAAGGAGTTGATGGGAGGTGAGAAAGGGAGGACGGCTAGGGAAAGGGCAACAGAATTGGGGACCATGGCAAGGCGTGCCGTGGAGAAAGATGGATCATCCGATGGGAAATTTGATGAATTAATCGAACGCCTCATTGCCATCGAAAGGCATTAACGTTTCATCACTGATATGATACTCTTCATACCAAACCACATTGCATTCAAAAGTCGGTTCAAAGTTTAACTACCAAAACGAAATTAACATCTCAATTTCCTCATGGACTCAAAACTAAACTAACAATACCTCTTTTTGTGCTTGCATGCAATCTTGGAGCACCCGACCAAGCATAAGACAGAATGTAAACATGATCACTATTGTACTTCGTATAAGCTAATAGCTAATTGCTAAGCATTCTTCATAGATAAAAAAAAATTAAAAATTAAAAAGAAGAAGAAGCTCTCTTCTTATTTGAGCTAGCTAGCTTTTCATAAGAGATCACACACATGCCAATATGTTTATATTGAGTTGGCATGGTAATCTGTCAATCCGAAGAGTTCCCTCTTTCGTGTTAATTTTGTTTGTACCCTAGCCTACTTCGTTTACATAAGGGGGATCAAGACAAAATGATTACTCTCCAAAAGTCTTATGAATCTGAGATTTTCATTAATAAAATATGATGAGTAAATCATTACTGAAAATGAGGTAGATATGCAGGCCCTTAGAGTTGGTTAAGTAGGAATTAGGTTAATTAGATATTAGGCTGGTTCAAGAGTCCGAGCCTCTACAATGTAACAAAAAAAAAAAGACTTACATATGCTAGTTTTGATTTCATTACCGGATCGAAATTAATGGTCCTGCTTAGCTAGCTACTAGGTGAATGAGAATTGAAAGCCGGAAAATATATAGTGGATTCAAATCATCGTCACCGATTCACCAACATGATATGGCCGGGTGGATTAGTGAAAACTCAATGATTTTGCTCTTAACCTTACCGCAATAATTTTTCCGTCATTCCTTGCCACTTGAGTTAGATGTCGAATTTGTAATCTTTCACCTAATTTTAACCCATTTCACCACGTTCCTTCACAACTTGAGGTAACTTTAAGGTAAGACAGTAAGAGACAATATTCTTGCTCCGGTATGAAGACTAATTAATGGAGAACAAATTAATAGTTGGTGCAATGTGGGATAAATAAAAAATAAAAACCTGGGTTGTCAGCTAAACCCAAGAAATGTACGTGTTCATGTGAATCATGCATGTGCTTTTACTATTGCTTAATGTGTATAAGGTGCGCGGCTTGTTTATATTGTAATCATATCATGTTATTCATGTACGTTGTAAATTATTATATCAATGCATGAATAATGCGCATTATCTATTGTAAATTATATTCATTGATCGACAAGAAAAAGTCTGAAACGTCAAAGTATATAATACAAACCTTTTTGATTTGAGGCCAATATCTATTCGACCACATAATGAATCTAGTGCAAGCATATTGAGGAGTTTAGCAATTTGTAAGTACCCTAGCCTATTTGTGAATCGGATGGTAATTAAGTTTGCTGCTATCTTTTTACTTGTACTGAAGTAAATTTGTCTCTCTCTCTCTCTTTCTTCAATTTCTTTATTTTCCAGTATATGTCTGTTTGATCATATATTTCTCGATCATTATGATTTATGAATAAATGGTATTCCATTTTTAATGTACTGATCATAAGGGTCGTGTAACTTTTTGCTTCTCCTATTTGATGTTAATTAACTATAAACCTTGCTCGGCGAGTTTCTTCATCAACAAAACATGGATAGCAGCCTATCTGAGCCTTTAATTATTAGCTAAAACAAAACTAGACCATGCCAGTTTCCTTAGCATACTGACATTTTCTTGGGTTAATCCTCTCCTTAAATTGGGTTCGAAAGCATTGGATCTCGAAGACATCCCTTCTCTTTTCTGAGGATGAAGCAAATTTAGCTTACCAGAAGTTTTCTCATGCATCGGAATCCCTGTCAAGGGAGACGAGCTCAAGTAATAAGTCGAGAAACTTGGTTCTCAGAGCCATGGCAAGAGTTTACATGAAAGAAAATGTATGGATAGTCATTTGCGCATTCCTCAAGACCATTGCTGTTGTAGTTTCTCCTCTTATACTATATGCTTTCGTAAACTACTCAAATAGTGACAACGGAATCTCTGATGGCCTCATTATAGTAGGGTATCTAGTAGTTACCAAAGTGGTTGAATCTTTGAGCCAGAGACATTGGTTTTTCGACTCTAGGAGGTCTGGCATGAGAATGAGGTCAGCCTTGATGGTTGCAGTGTATCGAAAGCAGCTTAAGCTTTCTAGTTTGGGAAGGAGAAGGCACTCAGCTGGAGAGATTGTGAATTACATAGCAGCAGACGCTTATCGAATGGGGGAGTTCTTATGGTGGTTTCATTCCACTTGGAGCCTTTCATTGCAGCTATTGCTCTCCATAGTTGTCCTTTATGTGGTGGTAGGTGTTGGTGCTCTACCTGGTTTAGTTCCTCTCATCATTTGTGGTCTTCTGAATGTGCCATTTGCAAAGGTACTTCAGAAGTGTCAGTCCGAGTTCATGGTAGCTCAGGATGAGAGGCTTAGAGCCACCTCCGAGATCCTAAACAGCATGAAAATCATTAAGCTACAATCATGGGAAGAGAAATTCAAAAACTTGGTGGATTCCCTTCGCGAAAGAGAGTTCAAACCATTGGCCGAGGCACAATTTCAAAAGACTTATGGGACTCTAATGTATTGGTTGGCACCAACGTACCATCATCTCTTGTGTTGTTTTTCTAGGATGTGTTGTTTTTAACAGTGCTCCTCTAAATGCAAGTACCATTTTCACAGTTCTAGCATCACTGAAGAGCATGGGAGAACCTGTCAGGTTTATACCAGAATCTCTTTCAACTATGATACAAGTCAAGGTCTCATTTGATCGGCTCAATGTGTTTTTGCTTGATGATGAATTAAAGGATTGTGAAGTAAGGAAATTCCCATCACAGAATTCAGATGTGAGCTTAAAAATACAAAGTGGCACCTTCAGCTGGAATCCTGAAGCAACAATAATCCCAACTCTGAGAGAAGTGAATTTGGAAGTACAATGGGAGAAGAAAATTGCAGTTTGTGGACCGGTTGGTGCTGGAAAGTCATCGCTTTTGCATGCTATACTCAGAGAGAAGCCGAAAATTTCAGGATCGGTGAGACATTTGAAAACAGATGACAAATATTAGAAACTATTATTTTGCACTAATTGAATAACTTGCTTTATGCTTTTTTTTTTTTAACAGGTTGATGTATTTGGAACCATAGCCTATGTTTCTCAGACTTCTTGGATACAAAGTGGGACAGTTCGTGATAACATACTCTATGGGAAGGCAATGGACAGGAAAAAATATCAGAAGGCCATAAAAGCTTGTGCTTTGGATAAAGATATTAATAGCTTTGACAATGGTGATCTTACTGAAATAGGGCAGAGGGGGCTTAACATGAGTGGAGGTCAGAAGCAAAGGATTCAGCTGGCCCGAGCTGTCTATAATGATGCCGATATCTATCTCCTCGATGACCCCTTTAGTGCAGTGGATGCAAATACAGCTGCAATTCTATTTCATGTAAGAAAGGTTACAAATTCAAGTATATTCTTATAACTTGAAAATCAAATTTATTGTCATTTATAGAAACAGTACTTCACTCAATTTTGAATGATTCAATTATGCAGGATTGCGTCATGGCTGCTTTAGCAAAGAAAACTGTAATTCTGGTGACCCATCAAGTTGAATTTCTCTCACAAGTTGACAAAATTTTGGTAAGTTATCATAACCATGCATAAGCTCATATACAAATTTTATTCCTTAATTATGTGTTGTACTAGTACTTGTACATAACAAACCCCTCCAATATTGTGTTAGATACAAAAGGAACACTTGCATTTTTTATCCTCATTATTTCATTTTCCAGGTAATGGAGGATGGACAAATTACTCAATCCGGTAGCTACGAGGGTCTCTTGATAGGAGGAACGACATTTGAGAAGCTTGTCAATGCTCACAAAGATGCGGTAACAACATTGGCTCCTTCAAAATATCAAATTCAAGAAGAATCTGAAAAAGAAGATATGATCCAGCCAGAGGAGTCTTATGGGAGTAGCCGGGGTGTACCGGGGGTGCAACTAACAGAAGAAGAAGAGAAAGAGATTGGTGATGTGGGATGGAAGACCTTTTGGGATTATATTTTTGTTTCTAAGGCAACACTTCTTCTATGCTTAGGCACAATAGCAGAGATTGGTTTTGCTGGTCTTCAGGCTGCTTCAGCATACTGGCTGGCTCTAGCCATTCAAATTCCTAAAATAACAAGCGGTATACTCATCGGAGTTTATACTGCAATTTCAACACTTAGTGTTGTCTTTGTATATCTAAGGTCATATTTTGTAGCCCGTATGGGTTTGAAGGCTTCTAGAGTCTTTTTCTCTTGTTTCACTGATGCTATCTTCAAGGCTCCCATGCTTTTCTTTGACTCAACTCCTGTGGGGCGAATTTTAACACGAGTAAGCTAATGTACTTCAACTTGAATAACAAGTGAACGTACAACAATCTTTTTCATTTAGTCTATTTAATTTACCTATATATATAATAGTTCATGATAATATTTATACTTTTGCAGGCTTCATCAGATTTAAGCATATTGGATCTTGACATACCTTTCGCTACTATCTTTTTGGTGGCTTCTGTTACTGAACTGCTGATGGTGATTGGAATTATGGCTTCTGTCACATGGGAAGTTCTCATTGTAGCCATTCTCGCCATTGTTGCTGCACAATATGTTCAGGTAGTTGGAATTTATGTTGCTTTATTTTCTTCAATAGATATCTCTTTTTCTTCGATCACCATCAAATGATGGAACTAAGTACTTCTTAATTTGTTTTGATTGAAGAGCTATTACTTAGCCTCTGCAAGGGAACTGATAAGAATAAATGGAACAACCAAAGCTCCTGTCATCAATTTTGCAGCTGAGACATCACTGGGAGTGGTCACTATAAGAGCTTTTACAATGGTTGACATGTTCTTCCACAACTTCCTAAAGCTAGTTGACACAGATGCAAGACTCTTCTTTCATTCCAATGCAACCATGGAGTGGTTAATTTTGAGGACAGAAGCCCTTCAAAATATGACGCTTTTCACCGCTGCTTTTCTCCTTATTCTACTTCCCAAGGGTTATGTTTCTCCAGGTATACATAATTAGAGCAGTAGTGGTACATTTTTGATTATTTCAAACTAGCTAGCGACCATAGGAGTTTGACAGTTTATCCTATTTTGTGGATGTCTCGATCTATCTGCAGGGCTTGTGGGTCTTTCTCTTTCTTATGCTTTGACATTAACAGGGACGCAAATTTATCAGACTCGATGGTATTGCAATTTATCGAACAACATTATCTCAGTCGAAAGGTTAAAACAATTCATGCAGATTTCACCAGAGCCTCCAGCAATTGTGGAGGACAAGAGGCCACCTTATTCATGGCCTATGAAGGGTAGGATAGAGCTGTCTTCTTTGAATGTAAGATATTCTTCAATAATATATAATTATATATGCATGAACTTCAATTCAATTCCTTATTGGTATTGGTGTGTTTGGATGAAGTATTTTCTATTTTCACAGATATTCTCAAATGATGGGAATTATGATTCCATTAATTTAAATTCTGTTAATTGATAATTCTATTGTTTGGATTTCATCATTTAAATTTTTAAAATGACAAGAATTTAAACCTGCTTGGAAGGAATTCAGAAAAGACACCTATTTTGGGAGGAATTCAAGTCAGGAATTTGTCTCCCCAAATTCCACGATTATTTTCCATAGGAATTGCTAATTTCACTAGATAATTAAGGAAGCCAAACACTAAAATTCGACCGGAAGAATTGTAAAATCCTTATTTTTAATTAAATTCCCTCACTTTTTCCCTCATCCAAACAGACCGTAACTAGCTCAGATATGATTTGACCATTAATTCCACATATTTCTTGTTTTGTTACAGATAAAATATCGTGAGAACGCTCCACTCGTTCCCAAGGGAATCACATGCACATTCAAAGAAGGGACTAGAGTAGGAGTTGTGGGAAGGACAGGAAGTGGGAAAACTACACTCATAAGTGCTTTGTTTCGTTTAGTAGAGCCGAGCAGTGGCAACATTGTTATAGATGGACTCAACATCTGCTCTATTGGTCTAAAAGATTTGAGAATGAAGCTCAGCATCATCCCTCAAGAACCGACTCTTTTCAGGGGTAGCATTCGAACCAACTTGGATCCTCTAGGCCTATACTCCGACGATGAAATATGGAGGGTAAAGGCTTTTTCTGCATCAACTTAATTTTCTATTGTTTCTCAACAAGTTTTACTAATGGAAACCAGTTTAAACAACTTTAATTAATGACGGACTTTTTATTTTGTAGGCTCTAGAGAAGTGTCAGCTCAAGGCAACAGTCAGCAGCCTGCCTAATCTACTAGACTCGTCTGGTGTGTTTATGATATTTTCTATAGACATTAAGTCTTATGAGTATGTGAAGTGAATATATGGATCACACTGTAACATAACGTACTATAACGATTTGAACAGTGAGTGATGAAGGGGAAAATTGGAGTGCCGGGCAGCGCCAGCTGTTTTGCCTCAGAAGAGTGCTTCTCAAGAGGAACAGAATTCTAGTTCTAGATGAGGCTACTGCTTCCATTGATTCTGCCACAGATGCTATTCTACAAAGAATCATCAGGCAAGAGTTTGAAGAATGCACAGTCATAACTGTTGCTCATAGAGTTCCAACAGTTATAGACAGCGACATGGTCATGGTCCTCTCCTATGGTATTTACACTTTTCTGTTACGTTTTTCTTTTAATCACATTTCAATCAAATGTAAAGAAAACTACTAATTAGTATAACATGCAAGCATGTTTGTCGAATCTTCTTTGCGTGCGTGTGAAGTACTTTTTCCTACAAATTCATCTTTGTTTTTAGTAAACTAAGTATATAGATGCTTCTGTCACTCGAAAATTTTAAGCAATTTGATCTACTAAAAGGTAATGAAGGGTGTTGTGTTGTGCGGAAGCGCTTTTGGCACTGCTAATTAAAAGCACTCCCAAATAGGCTTTAGGATGGTGTTTTCTGCTGATCTCTAATGTGGATTTGTTTGAATATGTAGGGAAGCTGGTGGAGTATGAAGAACCCTCAATGCTCTTGGATACCAATTCCTACTTCTCCAAGCTTGTAGCCGAGTATTGGTCAAGCTGCAACAGAAACTGATGCCCAAAATGTCAACACCCACCTAGAGAAACCATCATTTTCCATCTTAATGCATAATTTGTGGTAAATACTGTGACGGGAGTAAAACCCTTTGTTGGGTCCATCATTACCAATTTTACAAGCTATGAATAGGGTAAATCATTATTTTCTCCCACTTTTTATTCTTAATTTGCAATAACCGCTTTCACATCACATGTGGGAGATTGCTACCTTGTTAGTATATAGTAAAACAAATGTGTTACGGCTGTGGTTATAAAAAAGGGTGAGAGTGGATGATAGAAAATATTTAGAGGAAATTGACTTGTTTAAGGAAAAGTGGGGCGAGTGTTATTGTCGAATGAAGCACCGGTGAAGTGCCAACCTAGAGGACCTGATGCTTAAGTTAGGTGATGAGAATAATTTTTTTAGCCTAAAACGAGATGACCCTAGCCTTAAATTGGGCCCTTGACCAACAAGGACACACGTGGCCTTTTTTTGCCCAACAAGTTTGCTACAGTAAAAATTTGCCCATCAAGGACAGAAATATCTCGAAATTTTTATTGTGGTCAGTAAAATCCACTGTTCACCCATTTTTATTGACCTCAATAAAAAAAATTATGAACAATAATTTTTATTGTGGTCAATAAAAATGGATGAACAGTGGATTTTACTGACCACAATAAAAAATTCGAGATATTTTTGTCCTTGGTGGGCAAATTTTTACTGTAGCAAAACTTGTTGGGCAAAAAATTGCCACGTGTGGACTTATGAGGTATTTCCCTTAAATTAAACTCCATCCTAATATTCTCAAAACACCGAAACTTGAATTCCAAGCCACCAAACCCTAAATGCTTTTGATCTACAAAACGAAAGGATGTAATAAGCAAATATATAGATTAGTTGTTAGATTCTGTTGTTCTATATAGCTGATTAAAAATTCTATGCATTTGCTTCCCATGCGGTGTATTGTGCATATATATAGTAAGAATTTGTTTGTCATGTTTTCTTAATTAGATCCAATTTTTTTGGTCTGAATTCTTCACATTTGCAAAGAAATCCACCTACCCAACCAAAAGGGGAAAACATCTCTATGTTTTGGAAAGACATTTAACTCTCTTTATCCTATAATGAAGAAATTTACCAAAATTTCAAAACCACGCATGCAAATTCTTAAGACCTTTACTATGCATTTTGACCCATGCAAAACCAAGTCCGACTCGGACGTCATAGAATTGCCGAGTTTGACACTTCCATTCTCGTTGAGTGCATCGGACCCGCCCGTTTGTGACCCGGATGACCCGTTTTTTCGTGTCATATCGGAGGTTGAGGAAGCAGACAAGAGTAGCTTTTTGTCATCATCCACTATTGTACTCTTCATACCAAATCACATTGCATTCAAAAGTCGGTTCAAAGTTTAACTTGCATTCAGCTATATCAAAAAAGAGATCCATAGAATCTCTTTCTTTCATATAATGATTCAAGGGAGAGTTTTCATAATTTGGTCCTAAATATTGACAAAGACACCATGAATACACCATCTTCACTCCTCACAAGTTTCAGGACAGCTACACAAGGGGCTGCAACAATAATGTCCAGATCAAGAAGTTAAAATGTATAATCAGCTGTCGTCTTCTGGATCAAAATCCTTAATCTTCACATCAGCATCTTCTCCATACTGAATCGAGGTATCAATTTGTGCCAGTACATATCGTATGCTGCCAAAAACGATACAAAAACAACACAGCCTTTACTCTCTATATAAGATTAAATAAAATAAAAAATAAGACAACTAAAGTCTCACAGGGAAACAGCATTAAAATTTTCCCTATTTTAAAACCCCATCCATCATAACAAAAAAATAATAATAAAAACGTAAACTGAACACTTCACACTTGTATATTTAAGATTAACTAGAAAACCAAAGACATTTAGCCTTGTGCTACCAATACTAGATTCACTTGATAATTCTTTCAACACTTAAAGAAAACAAGATAAGATATGAATGAAAAGTCTAGCCCCCATCCAACCATATGAAACACTCCAGCCCTCTTTTCTGACTCTGCCTTAAAAAAATTACAGGCAACCAACCAGAAAACCTGTATGTCCGGAAATTTGGGGGAAACATTACACAACAAGCTGACAGAAAGAACCATCAAGAGAGAGAGAGAGAGTACCTGCTCTCCTTCCTCAAATCAAGTGGCACAAAACTCACCATGCTATAATCGTCGACCTAACAACCCAAAAATTATAACAGGTCACAAGTCATAAAATGCACTGCCACAGAACTGCATGCTAGAAGACATAGTAGAACCTTTAACCTCATACATATAAATCTCTCAGTGTTACATACTCTAGCACAACTTGCAGAAAAGTATTATAAACATCCATATGGCTTTTCCAGTGAGAAAATAATTGATACAGATAATACAACCAAAGACCAACTTTTTTTTCCTGGTCCAAGGACCAAATAAGAAAAATCTTATCAGAGAGGAAGACAGCTTTGCGAAAAGCTATTCCAATTCGGAAACTCAAGTTAATAGTAGTAAAATAACAAAAGTGCTTTCACTGTAAGCACACCAGTTAGGGACATCCATAGGAAAATGATACGGATACAAAACCCCCTTTAACTTTTAAAAAATAATAATAATAAATAAAGTTTCAGTCTGTCTGGTTTCATGATCAAATCAAAAGAAATAACTCTCTCCGAATATAGATATTGTGCATTTGAATACGTGAATGAAATTGTGACAAGTTAAACAGATGTATCCTCAAAGATAAAAAAGTACTGCTCACCAGTTCCATCAAAGCTTTGTTAAGCTTTGCAAATTGAGGAGCCATCCGTTTGTTCAACTCTGACAACAAAACTCGGGGCTCTGGATTCAAGAAACTGAAAACACAAAAGAAACAAAAGAGGTTGAGCAGTACAGTTGCAACATGATAGCAGTATTAGATTAGTAGAGGATAAAGTTGCTTTACTCTTCAATATCCTTTTTGTTCGTCACAAGGTCCATTTTGGAGAGAATATTAACATGCGGTAATTCAAGTTGAACCATTGCAGAAAGAGATGCCATGCACCCACTAATGAACTTGGTCACATCAGTCATGAACTGTTGCAGCAAAAATTGGAAAATATCACTGGGAAAAGAAAAAAAGTAAAAAAAAAACAGTATGCAGGAAGAGAAAATAGTACCCAAAGAACTAAGAAACTATACAGACCTGTGAATCAAGCAAGTATACAGCACAGACGTTGAAACTCTTGCTCTTCAAATGGTCCACAAAGTTCCGAAGCATAGGCACATGTGAAAAAAGTTCTATCTGGCCTATAACAAAAAAGAAAGTTTGTAATTACTATGTATCACATAATTTCCTTCTAAAAAATAAAACATACACACACAATATTACTTTTTTATTCGATGCATCGCACAATGGCCTTCTAAAAGAGAAGCAGGAGCCTTGACATGACTCTACTTTATCCACATCATAGTATAAGTAATCACACAGTATCACCATTTCATCTATATTAGCAACTGAGAATGGGGGTTTTGGATAAATTTCAAAATCCCTCAATATGCTCCTTATTAAACAAACGTTAAGGGGCATACATCTACACATTGCAAAAAAAAAAAGTAGAAGTTTTTTTAGCACAAACTAAATAAACAAATTCAGAAATATAAAAAAGTAAATTCAATGTTTCAGCAATCAAAAGGCCTCTTGCAACCCACTGTAAAAATGTTTGTATCTGCAACACTGCAACTAAAAAGGCCTGTTGCAAACACATACTGCAGGACTTTCATTTTATTTAAAAGTTAGAGCATTCATAGTCGATACAAGTTCTGTAATATCTCCCTACTCTAGACTATAAAAAATTAGATATAAAAGGAGACAGAGAAACTAAAGATCAGAAGAAGAGAATAAAAAGAAATAAAACTGTTGAGCTAAAGTGGAACAGCATAGTGTTACTACACCCGCTGAGAGTGACCACATGTTTATGGTACAGACCCATTTAATTCCAACTCAAAAAGCATATGAACTACTAACTAGCTAGTAGTTTAGTATTTTCGTGGTAATGTAACAAACAAACAACTTCCATTGCATACCTAAACTTTCAACCACTGATGCATCATAATAGATAACAGACAACATAACATGTAGGCTAGTATACATACCTGGGCAGTCAAAAACTAAGTAGTCATCATCCAGGTAATCCTCCAATCCCTCTGTAAGCCAATCATCCAGATTTTCTTCAAGGTGTCTAGAAATCAAGATTAAGGCCATCCACCTTAGAAATCAAAAGTTTTTTAAAGGAGAAAAAGAGCACCCAGAGAGTAGGGTAATTGATTCAATTGTTTTTTCCATGTCCGTAAAAGATATATGGCAATTAGTAAAAGATCATAAAATAAGCAAAGAAAAAAAAATGTGAAAAGGATACTCCATGCAGTACATAAGTCCACCATTAGGACCAAGTCCAAGTTCCTCCATAACATCATCCAAGTTAATAAGCTCCCTAATATCTGCAAGAGGGGAAAACAATTTATATAAGTGCCCTGATTCATCAATGAACTAAATATGAGAGAAAATAACCAAATAAACTACTTACCTAATGCCACAGGGTAGTCAAAATGCTCTGCAGCAGGATCTAAGTTAACAATATGTAGAGTCCTTCCATTATCTAAACAGTGTCGGTGCAAACTGGAGCAATAAGTCGACTGGTTCCAAGAAACAAATAAAACTTACTCAAACCAAGAAACGGATAAACTGGTTCAAACTAGTAATGAATACAAATGGCATCCAAATATATCAATCCTAGTGACTGCCCATGTGATTATGAAACATGTATGTATGGACATGAATGTGAACGTGTTATAGCTTAGAGTAAGATTGGGTAGTGAAAGTACCTTGCCACTGCCTGCAGGGCCAATAACTAGCTGTGCATAACCCATTTTCGGATATCTGGGTTTGCTTCCTTTGGTTGCTAGGCTGCTGATTCAGAGAAAGAGACGGAGAAAGTTAAAGATTTGGAAAGATGAAACGATTCCAATGGCTATATAAGCACCGCACCAAACACCAATCGCCAACAACCAATCGAGACTATCCGCGAATCCCATAAAACCTATTTATAAATATAAAGATGACAACTGTTAGACGACTAATGAACACGAACCTACTGAAAACCCAGAAACAGTCTCCACCTGCTTCACTGATACAAAGGGGTCCTGGGGTTTTTGACTCTCTATGAACAAGAAGCCGGAACCAAAAGAGAGACCTTCATTTTAGCTTTATTTTTCTCTTTTTCTTAAACAGTTCTAACAGTCTACCACCATATCACTAAATTCTAAGAACCACAGCTTAAAGTACTTTAATTTTAGCACTAATGCACCTGAAATTATGCAACTCTTAAAATAAAGCTCTCACTCACTATCTTATTGCATGTTTACAAACTGTTAAAAGGTCACCATTAGATTCATAGCAAGAGGGCAAACAGAGACTATGTAAAGTTGAAATGTGTTTGCTATTTTGAAACCAAGCAAGTACAGTCCACCCAACAAAACTATAACCGAGAAATTCAACAATTCAATTCATAATTTCAACAGCCAATCAGCCACAACAGACTAATCACAATCAAAGGAAGACAATCTTCTGGGTATAAAAACAGTTAATTTGGAAGTACTTGTTTTAAAAGGAATTAAAAAGGATACAGCTTTACAACTTACTTTTGTTGGGTTTCACAATCGAGAAATCGGAGCTCTCTTTCCAATCGCTTCAATATTGTTCTCACTCTTCTGGTCAAGAAATTAGAACAAAGGCACTGAATAGAAACGTGGGGTTTTAGGGTTTGTTATTGCCTACTGCTATTTAATGAGGAAAGAACTCCAGACGATGTCGTTTTGATAAGCCCGCGAAATTTCTATTAGCACTTTATGTTATCAAGCAGGCAACTGCAAGTCTTTGTTTTTTTTTTCTCTTCAAATGATGGATCACCCTTCTATACTTTTATCTCAATGTGGTTTTGATCAGATTAAGGGTATTTTGGGAATCTTCCTGGGTCTAAATGTCTAATTAGATACTTTGAAAAAGTTTTGGGTATGGGTATTACAAAAAACACCTATGTCTGTTTAGAAAACAAACTTTCTACCCAAAAACACCTTAATATTTTTCATTAATTCAAAAATAGTTGTACATTCCTATGCTTGATTCAGATGTTGGTAAACATCTTAATAGGAGTGATTCTTCTTCAACTCCATACCATCTTTCCCTCACCCTTTCTCTCTCTGATTCCTTCTCAACCTCATTCAAGTTTAGTAAACACACCCTATGGATCCTCTCCTTGCCTTGTCTTGGATTAAGGATTATCATTACACCAAATAAATTTCAAAGTAAGCATTCCATTGAAAACTTGATAGAACTGCACCTTTACATCAAGTTAAGATAGAAACCAAACCTCGAATACAATCTCAAAATTGTAATCTCTCTGAATGTTAGTATAAGTGCATGAATATTAAAGCCTTGTACATAATTAACAATCTCAATGGCCTAATGTTCTTCGAACATAACAAGCTCAACAAAGATGCAGCTTTGCAACTAAAGAAACAAGACAGTAGCTATGAATATAGTTACACATTGGTTATCTGCTTAACTTGTTTCACCTTCTCAAAATCTGGGGCATGGAAATTCTTTTCGACCTCCCATGCTAATTGAGCCATACAATTAAACATTGACTTTGCACCTTTCTCATCCGTCACATCTCTGGGAAAGGGAATGCGAACCTCGAATATACCATTCTGAGGAGACCAAAGACGCAAGTCAAGCCCTAGCCTATCAACCCAAACCAACTTTGCTTCAGACACCTGGAAAACAAAATAGTGTACATGACCACATTGCAAGAGTGAAACAGAATATACCGCATGTCACCAATAGAAGTCAGACAAAAAAATAAATTCACTAATAGAAGTGATCAATAAACCAGTCCTGAAAAAATGCTGATGATGATGGTTTTTAGCATCTAAAAAATTAAGGATAAAATCTCTTCGATCTTCTTAAGAAAAATGATTATTTGGTTCATAGGAATTCTCTTAAAAAAAAAAAAAACGAAAGATGGCCTCTTTTGCTGACAGCTCAAATATTGTTGAACATGCAATCATGCAAATCAGGTTGCGCAAAATAAAAATTGTAGTTAAATTAGAATGTCACTTGGTTCAACTTTTAGGCATCCAATAGTTGATATGTACCCTATTTATAGCTACTTTTACTTCGTCAAATTGCATGAACCTTGCTCCACCACAGATTTTCCCTTGTACAATTCTTGGCACCTTCTTTTGACTTGTTTAAGCTAAGTATTGTACATAATTGAGTGTTTGTCATACCAAGGAGTTAATATTAAACTGAAGAAATATCATTAGAAGAAAAAGAAAAAAAAATGAAGACATGACTAACAATGGAAAAGTGGGTTAGCACAAACCTGGAAGTCCAAATCAGCATAAATGTTGCAAAAACGGCGAATATCTTCAATACTGTTGGTGTTTATCTCATTCACTAGCTTTTCTGAAAAGTCTCGAAGAGGATCAGGTTGAGCATTTTTATAATCTGAAGATGTGACCCATGTACCAACCTGCGAGAGGATCAGAAAATTAGAAAACAGATGCTTTTGGATGACTCTCTATCTCAAATGTGTAACAATTTAACAAATACAGAGAAACCTTGGTAGGACTAGGCCATACCAGTATAGACAATACGTCAATAACTATTTCTGATGACTACTAGTGCAGCAACAAAGAATTAAAACAACATAATACCTCTTTAAAGTCCTCTATCTGAAGTACCCGCTCCACATCAACAACATATATTAGATCTTCGTCAATTTCTTCTTCAAACCTTTTTCTCCACACTGAATGAAGGTACTGAAACAAATGGCATCGATACCCAAATGAAAAGGCTGATTATAATAATATCAAACAGACAAATACATACTTGCACCAATTAACACAGATCATATATTTTATGATTTTTAAGTGGATTACTAAGTTATCACTGAGGACCGAGTCCAGCAAATAAATTCAACCACATAAAGCTGGAGCTCTATTCAAAACTGGACAGCCAACTAAGTTATGAGTTAGGAGCTTCTTTCCGAGCCATCCTGGTCTGAAAACCCAACCATGATCACTTACATAAACTGCATCACATTGCAGAAAGCCAACAACTCAGGGTTTCTAGAAAATCATTTCCTATATAGATTTCCTTTTTTGCATTGTAACTGTGCTGCTTTATTATTAGGACGTCATTTTCCTTGTAATATACTCACTGCTTCTCTATAAGCAAAACTTTGTAAGAGATACACGAACCGATTACTGCATCTTCTTGGCTAGGTCAAATTGTTTCAATGATGAGCTTCCAAAAGATCAAATTGTTTAAAGGTTATGCAATCTTTTAAAGCCATGAAAATCTAAAACCAAACTAACATGCATCATATCCTAACACAAACAGCCAATCATAATACGAAATGGACTAGTTATAGTAAGTTGAGAACTACAGAAGTCTAACAAAGGACCAAGCTAGCTCTGCATTCTTCATTTCCCAAAAATCGATCAGCAACATACATACATGATGCATTGACAAGTAGTAAAGCAACTTGAGATGATGCAATTCGACTCTAGGAACTAAATAAAACCTTACCTTCAAAAACTTCCTGTCTTCTGGTTTGTCAATGCTGCCTACAATGGTGCATTGAGGCGTCCTCAACCCAGATTGCTCTAACTATATAAGAGAAGAGAACAACATTCAAGTTATAAACCCCAAAACTTGGAAAAAGTAGAGCCCAAAAAGGCACAGAGCACAATTAGAATAGAAACTCACCTGGACATGGAGGCTAGACCTCCTGTCAATAGAGAATTGGCTATTAGAGGCATCCAAGCACAAGACTGGGGTCCCTTCTGGGTCAACCGCAAAGCGAACCCCAATTCCCAAAGGCCAACCTTCTTGGGTCAAAGTGGAAAGCGTGCCCACAGAGACCAACTCCACAATGGTCCGTGAAACCTCAGCCGGAAAAGGCTTGCTGCTCGTTTTTTCCAAGTGGGTCAGCTCCGAAACAGCGGAAAGCGAGCATCTTGGAGCTCTGAACTGAGTTTTGCGAAATGGGTTCGGCTTTTGAAGTCTGAAGAATTGGGTTTTGGAAATGGGTTTTGAAGGAGTGAGTGGGAGAAGAGCCAGAGATTGGGTTTGGAGAAGCATTTGATGGAAAGATAGCTGACTTCAATTGGGGGAATTTGAGACGAAGAGAGTGATTATGTATTGGCGGTCAATGAGAAAAAGGGGCGGGGACTTGAAATAAAGTGACAGTTTTGGAGTAGCTGTTGAAGATTTGGGGATGATGATAAGTTGGGAAAAGAATAGGAGAGGAGTTATCACGTGTTTCCGGGTGTAGGATATCCTTGGTTGGCTCAGCCAGTGTGTTAAAGTTTGGCACTTTCTTTCTATTCTATTAATGAGAAACAGATGAAGGCAGCAGCAGCAACCTTCAACCATCCCGTTCGTCTCTACCCATCACCCGTTTCCCGCCAAATCAACTTCCCGGCTCAACCTCTCCGACGTAACTCCGTCAAAGGTAAGCTCTTCACTCAATTTAATTTGTACCCAAAGAAAGCAAATTCCTTTCCTTTGCTGAGCATAAATAGCCCAGAATTTGTTGGGTGTTGAGTTAGTGAAGTTCGGTTTAGCTAAAGTTTTGGTCTTTCATCTTCAGTGCTTCCAAAGTAATTGGAAAGTGAAGTTATTGCTCAATTATCTAAGTATGTGGAATTGTACTGTAGACTGTGTTATGCAGAAGAAATTGGTTTGTCAATCTGTAGGTATCCATTTAGTTAAAACCCATTTTATTTTATATGATTACCAATATGAATGTATATTTATACAGAACTAATTGGATACTGAAACATGAGTAAGTATCGATTTAGTTCAGTTCGAAAACAGACTATTTGATATGATTAATTACATGTCTGTATAAACACACACATATGTATGTGTATATCATGTTCATTTAGTTTTGTCATACAGGTCTCCAATTGTAAAAAGATGGTGTAGTTTCATTATGCATATGTGAAGTTTAGGGTTTTTGTGCAGCGTTGCAGTACAGGAATGAGTCTGCGCACTCCACATGTAGTGTAATTTGTGCTATCAATGGAGGTCAGAGAGGGTATGTCTCTGCGTGGGACAAGAAACCATATGAGGTTCTTCCAAATGGGAAAAGGGCTTACTTGGATGAACAAGACATTGTCACGTTCCTTGATCCTCCTAAAGAATTGATTCCTTTGGACTCAGCTTCTTATAATCCTGCTGCATATCTTTGGTCAGTTTTTAATCATTTTCAACTAAGTTTGTCATAAATGTGGGGCAGTGATTTTCACATTTCCCATCTTGTCACTCCTGCGTCCTGCCTTAGTTTTTATTCTTTGGTAACTGAACAAATGAAACAAGAATGAATGATAGTGTACAAAAAGAAGAAAATGTGTGAGAAAACCATTCCACTAAAATGAAACTCTTAAGCTGTTTTGATGATCATGTATTATAATTTTTTTGATATGTAGTGTTTCAATAGTAGTTTCAAACTACACTCTTTGGTTGGATGAATTCTGAGAAAAAGAACAAATGATTTACACACACATACATACAAGGCATGTCACCTGCACAGACAATTGGTCAAGGTGACTTCATTGTGTAGTTAACATGATCAATGGCGTGCAATTTAAAATGTGCATATATTGCCCATGTGCATATGTGATCTATCCTATAAAATTGAAAGTGATATAATTAAGCAGCTACGTTAGATTAGGCTCATTTGAGTGAAGTTTTCAACTTATTTGGGTCTACAGTATAGGCTATGGCTGGTTTGACTAAGATATAAAATAACTTCTTTTTTTTTTACTGTGAATCTTGAAAAGTGTTATGTGAGCACAGAGAAATTTCATTTAAAAAAATAGTAATAATAAAATCTAATCTCTGTGAACCCGATATCTTATACTCCATTTTCCAGTCTACTTGGTTCAGGTGTCTGTTAGTTTGCCATGCATAGGGTTTTTCATTTGGCTTTTATAGAATCGTTGAATGGCTACTGATTTAAAGGTTTGTTGAGTCTCGATGTGAAAAAAAGTAAAGGTTGACCATAAGGAACTTCCCTTCCAGAGAGGTCTTGTTTAAGCTACATAATCAAATTCAAGTTTAACCAATGGGACCAATGAGTAACGTTATTTGACTCTGACCATGATTGATAATGAGTAGATATGGTGTTCTGATTGATTTATATCATGAATGAGAGAAGATTTTCATTCCTTATGGATTTATCTGTTCTTTTCATAATGTGTAGTTGGTGCATGAGACAAACTCGTTAGCAACAATATTTTGGTTTGCTAAATAAACCTGTCACCATTTTTAAAATACGATCGTCTGTTTTATAGGAAAAAAATTGATGATATTCCCCAGGAAAGGCGTCGTCGGCTGTTGCGCCTGCTAGAGCCTAGGTAATCCGTTCATGCTATGCTTTAAATTGATAAGATCCATTAGGTCTCCCTTTCCGTCTTACTATAATAGCCATGGACATACTAAGGCATGAAGAAACAAAGCACTTAAATTACAAATCTTTAATAGGTTGAAGTTAGGATCATTGATGTCTGGACGATGGTTATGCAGGCTCATCTCAAGAGCTTGGGAGATAGCTGGCACACGATATGAAGACCCCAAGTTAGCCGAGAGAAGCTCATCTCAACTGTTGTCTAATGAAGATGGTGTCTCTCCTGAATATTATAATTGCCGAACAAGTGGAGGTAACTCAAATGACTCACTTTTATACTGGTGTAGTTTCTGAGAAGTTATTGTAGTTGCCGTAGATCTCACGTTTTAGTGTTATAAGAGTAACCTGTGGAAAAGTAATTTTCAGTTTCACTTGATTCTCAAGTTTCTGACACTGATTTTGAATAATTTTATAGGACCAATGCCCATTTCTTGGATAAAATTTTTCAACATGGTAAACTCTGCACCCATATCGATCTTTTCTTTTCCCCTCTTTGTATGAGAATGTAGTGTGGACTGTAATGGGTATTCTGCAAATCTCAGGCAATATTTTCTTGCAAGGATGGGAATGTATATGGACGATTTATTGGTAAGAGATTATACCCTCTGTGATGTTTCTTATTTAACTTTGCATTGTTCATTATACATCTGGGAACTAGGGAGCTTTTTATTGACACTTCTCGATAGTCAATCTGCATTCCCCTTCTTAATTTTTGTTTTTGATAGTAAAAAATTATTAGAAAATTTCCTCGCGTCTCTATAAAACAGAATGAAAAGCCCGGGATAGAACAAACACAATCATAAATCAAATAGAAAAATAAAAAATGAAAAAAAGGGGGATTTCTAATTCCAAGCCACAAGGTTCCAAGGTTCCCAGGAAACGACGTTCCCTTTGTAAAGTAGGCTTTTTGATAACTAATTACCATTCTAAGTAGAAACAGCTCTTGCTCCACATTTTATCAATGTAATCGTCAATTTTGCCCCTTGATTTACTCAAAACGTTTAAAGAAAACCCACTTTGACTCTAGAAATTGATGCATACCTATCATTAGCACGTCATCTCTAGCCAGAAACTCAATTGCTAGTTACAGTCAGGAATGACTTGGGTATTCAATTTAGAAATTTCAAACCAATTTGATGATGGATATGTATCACTTAGCAGCTGCTCTCTTTTGATACAAACAGAGATATCTGGAAACTTAGAGACAGAAATATAGTGACTATCTATAGGGGAAAGAAATTACAACCCAGCAACTACCCTAAAGAATACCCAACCCTTTTTTCAGCTTTAGCATTTACATATAAATCCGACTTTTAATCATTTCAGTTAGACCTTCTACCGTTCAGTCGTTCACTTGGGTTGACCTCCAAACATCTTTTATGGGGAATTAAGAGTTTCAGTTACTTGATTTATAAAGTCATACCTATGAAGTTTTGATAATTTTTTTTTTTGTTTCAAGCCTCACCCTCATGCTGTATTAGTTAAGACAAGTAATGACAACCGCAGCTCGCCATAAGTTAAGTAAGCTTCCTTGGTTACTAAATTAGGTTATGTTGGTCCATATATAGAGCATATTATTGTTTTCTGTAGCATTATGGACATAACTTGGAGATAGGCGTGGGTTTCAACTTTAAATTCAAAACCAAAGTAGGCATATGGACAAGCTTTTCCTTGTTACTGATTATCCTTCTAAATGTGATACTATGGTGTACCTATTGAAGGTGAATCATTATGTGTTTTATTAGTACTTTATATCTAATATGCAGTTATCTAGCGCCAAGGTCATAGTACTCGATTCTGTAATTCTGAGGATGGATGATTCTTGCATGAGGGATATCCCCAACACTAAGATGTAAGAATAACTTACAGACATGTAGCGTAGGACTTTAGGATAGAAGTAAGCTGTTCTTTCTAGGGTATCGATGAGGAGTCCTGGGGTAATGAGATTAAAGCTGCAGAGAGGAAATTGAGAAGTTAATCCTTCAACATAGACTTGGGTTGTGCTTGATAAATAGGAAAATGTCTCATGGAAGGTATCAAGTTAAGAATTAAGACAGATTCCTTAAGAAATTCCAACCAAATATGGATGAAGAAATACCATAACAATGTAGTCACTTTCATAAACTTGGTCTTGGGGTTGTTGAGGACAAATACCATCTCACAATGGGAAAGATCAACGGCTAGTTCAAGATGCAAGGCTCCTTTCCAGCATCCTCTCTAATGAGAGATTCAGATCAAAGTAGAGAATGGTCCAACAATTGATGGGCGAGGTAGCAAGAAGGACAAATTTTAGATTTTTAGAATGATTAAGAGGCAGTGCAGAGGGAGTAATCTACTCCAATAGTTTATACTTTGGTGAGATTGGTGAGGCGGTGTTGTAAATTAGAGGAAATTAAGCTTTCCATATTTTGGAGAAGAATCCAAATAGTAGTAGTGAAATTACTGAAATTTAACATGTTCCTTAAGGTTCATAATCTACTTGAAAGTTGTGAAAAGTGTTTTGTATGGTTTCAACTTTCAACCTTACTATTACATTTAGACCCAGAAAGACTACTATTTCATTGCATGACTTGGGTTAATTTTTAACGGTTCATGTAATGAACAGGTGAAACATTTCTTACTGGACTTGCAAATTCCTTTAGTCCATTGTACTTTATAGTGAGACAGCTGAAGGAAGTAATGGCAACTGAACAACCTTGTGATCTAGCATATGAATTCAGGGATGGGCTGTTTGATCTCCATGAATACCCAGAGGGATTTCCAAGACCAGGTTTTTATTTTCCTTATTATGCAATTCAGTGTGGTCATCAACTCATTATTATTGGACTCTCTTTAGTAGAATTTCTTTTGAACGTTAACTTTTTTAATTTTAAGGAAATTTAATCCTGTTTTTCACCATGGAATAAGCAAAGTACAAAATAAACAGATAGTTGTGGAGAGATGTTTTGATCTAATTAGACATATAAAATAGACAGGGTAGATCATCTTAATGACGTCAATAAAACATAACTGGACAAATTGGAGCACTTGGTGCACACATCCGGGAACTGTGATCTCCGGCATACGTTTTTCCTGAAGATAGTTTTGTTTCAACATGTGAAAATAGGGGAGCCCTATACATGTACTGATATAGTATGTCTGTGTACACTTGTTCCTCATCATTCCTTAGCCATATATTTTAGGCTACAAGTATTGTACTCTGAGCATGTTTGTTCTGAGTTTCCCAATTTTGGCTGAACAACTTTATGATTTTGACTCCATTCACGTATCATCTTTTCTTCCTTTTACCACAAAAAAAAAAGAGACAATCTTCTCTTCCTTTTACTATGAGTGAAACTGCCTGTTCAAACCAAAAAGAAACTGCCTGGTCGTAGCAAACTAGCAATGCTACCAGCTGTTTGCCGATTAAGCTGTTTGTTTGCTAAAGCGTTATCTTGGGCAAGGGGCATAAAAATATAGCCCTTAGAGCTTTTTAAATTATTTTTTGAATAGTCCTTGGTGCTTGCTAAAAGTTCAAGCATAAATGTCCATTTGCGAAAAACGATTTGGGTTGTAATATTGCAGTCAAGTAATTTTCACCTTTTCTTCATTTTGTTTTTGCAGTGAAACATCCGTATCCTTTCAACGATCAGGTGGTTGTATATGTTCGCCATCTAGGACCAGGCATGTCAGTAGGCCAAGCATGGCAAGAAGGAAAAGCATTACGACAGGTGCCCCAAAAATTATGTGGCGACATTTTAATGGTGAAGGATTTTTCTACTCTCAGAGATGATCAGTAATAGTTGTCAGGACGATAGTTTAGAGAAAGATGAGAAGTTATGCTGCAATCAATTATAGAGGTAGCTGATGTTTTAAAACAAGTACAGACAGAGTGGGTGGGGATCAGGAGAACAATCAACTGTTGAACTGAGCCTTGTAAGTGATTTGAATTAATTTGAAATGTACAAGTGCTGCTGATATGTGACCCTTTTTGTTTCTGGAGGAGCAAATTGTTCAATTATTTCGATGTAAATGTCCTCCTCAAATTTGAACATGGTGGATATAGAAGCAAAGAACTGTTGAAACAAGAAACATTCAATTACCTCACTAGTCTGGAATATGACCCTTTTTGTTGGCATGTTCTTAAACTAGTCTGATTGGTATCCACTCAATGATTTCTTTCCAGTTTCATTACCTCTCGTGTTCCACACCCATCATTAACTTGAGACTTCATTTTTTTTACTGCTAAAAAGAATAGGCACAATCCTAGAAATCTTTGTTCTTTCTTTTCTTCCATTTTGGGATGTCAAAAAGAGATTTCCAGTCATTTGTTAACTTAGCATTCATAGAGGAGTAGGCAGGACGTTAGAGGAATGCAGTGCATAAAAGACTCTTTACTGCAACGTATACAACTTGAGCAAGGATCCATAGCTATGTTCTTTTCTTTCTTTCTTTTTCCGATGAATATGATCTTTTATTTTTTAGGGAATCCATAGCTATGATTTTTTTTTTTGCTAGGCTGCTTATCTAGCTACATGAAGTTTGTTGAAACGAGCCAACACAAGCATATCATTCTACCTAATTATGGTGATCATGATGTAGATGATGGTATAGCTAAACATGATGGGCATAATTGTCTGCGAGTGCACTAAATTAAGGACACTCCATTTGATCCCAAATGAATAGTATTATTATTGTCAAAGAGAGATCTGATGAAAGTGCTTAACAGACTAATTGGAAAATGACACCGAGTATGTGACAATACTATGAAAGGATGTGACAATACTATAGAAGAAATTTAGTCAATTAGGAAAAGTTTACATCTTATAAATAGACAATCAAACCGAAAGAATCAATTATTTTGCTTTCTTTTAAGCAAACACTTGTTATGTGAACTGTCCAATGACACCCCCACCATTCATATATTAATATTTGAATATGAGAGAGATGTTTTTTCTTAAGGAAATGAATAAATTTCTTGATTACTAATCATAATTGTGTTAGTCTGTGTCAGAATGATACATATATTAGAGCATTAGAGTATCTTTAAAGTAGCTAACTATTTTTTAATCAAATTTTAGTTAAAGTAGCTAAAAAGCTATTTTGACTAGTCAATTTGAAAATATGTCTGCATCAATGCTCTCTATTTTAGCTAGTTTTGTTACATCATTTTTTTTACATAAACAACTAACATGTTTGAAAATAAATTTGCACCAATGCTCTCTACTTTAGCTAGTATTGAATTTAAATCATTTTCATAATAAATAAAAAAGAGATTAAGTGTATTTAATAATTACATAAAACGACTAAAAATGAATGTTTTAAATTAACAAATGTTGTAGAATATTGAGTATGCGAATACGAGAAGTAAATAGCACAGGAATAGATGATCTTTATTGATGAATAGGTGCCTCTATATATAGAGGAATACAAGATACAATCCATAATGTAAAAGGATTCCTATTCAATACATTCCTTATGTAAACCTAACTAGATACTCCTAGGTTGATAAGCACACACAAAACGGGTATCCTTCAACACTCCCCCTTGTGCGGTCAACACTAGGTGGTGCTCCTCGCGTTGTCTCATTAAAAACCTTGCCAAGTAACAAAAAACCCAGTGGGAGAAAAATAACCTTGGTCGAAGGGAAAAAGAGTACAACACACCCTTCACATTTGGCATAGCAAGATGTCAAACTCCCCCTCAAGTTTGCATCTCCCCCTGATTTCCTCAATCATGGGAGGTCAGATAATTTACGCAATCCAATGCTCTTGACATGCTTCTCAAATGTGGATTTAGGCAATGACTTAGTAAATAAGTCTGCCGCATTGTCCTCAGAACGGACTTGATTCACTTGAATCTTGAGGAACTCTTGTTGTTGCTGATTATAGAAAAACTTTGGGGCTATATGCTTGGTATTATCGCCTTTGATGAAACCTTGCTTCATTTGTTCAATGCAAGCGGCATTATCCTCATAAATGCATGTAGGTTCATCTGTGGTAGACCTCAAACCACATGTACTTCTTATGTGTGCAATTATGGACCTCAACCATATGCACTCGCGAACCGCCTCATGAAGAGCAATAATCTCAGCATGGTTCGAAGAAGTAGCGACAAGTGTCTGCTTTGTAGACCTCCAAGATATAGCGGTGGTTCCCATGGTAAAGACATAACCAGATTGGGAACGACCTTTATGCGGGTCAGAGAGGTACCCAGCATCAGCAAAACCTACCAAAACATCACAATCATTTTGGGAGTAAGGCGTAATTTTTATGCTGCCGGTTATCCGTCCGGACGGAAGGAAGGCGTCCGGACGCTTTACGCGGGCAGGGACGTCCTGGGCATCGGGCCGTCCGGACGGAATAGCCTCGTCCGGACGCCCAGTACGTCCGACAGTATTTTCAAACATAGAACCTTTTTCTATATTCGACTCTCTGTAGGGATAGAACAAGCCCATATCAATCGTACCCTTTAAGTAGCGAAAGATTGTCTTTATGCCAGTCCAATGGCGTTGCGTGGGCGCAGAGCTATGTCTAGCTAACAAGTTCACGGCGAATGAGATATCGGGTCTTGTGCATTGGGCTAAGTACAATAATGCGCCTATTGCACTTAGATATGGCACTTCAGCCTCTAGAACGTCTTCGTCATCATCCTTTGGACGAAACGGATCTTTCTTTTGATCTAGACTGCGACCAATCATGGGAGTGCTAACAGGATGGACCTTATCCATATTAAATCGCCTGAGCATCTTTTGGGTATAAGCTGATTGATGAATCAGGATTCCACTATCACGGTGCTCAAGTTCTAAACCAAGGCAAAACCGTGTCTTCCCAAGATCTTTCATCTCAAACTCGGATTTTAAGCATTCAGCGGTGTCTCTTAGTTCATCAAGAGTACCAATAATGTTCATGTCATCAACATAAACCGCGACAATTGCGAATCCGGAACTTGTGTTTTTAATGAACACGCATGGGCATAATTCATTGTTCACATACCCTCTTCCAATCAAGTAGTCACTTAGACGGGTATACCACATCCGTCCGGATTGCTTTAATCCATATAGTGAGCGTTTTAACCTTATTGCAAACGCGCTCCGTGGTCGGGAGCCACTTGACTTGGGCAAATGAAATCCATCTGGAACTTTCATATAAATCTCCGTATCTAGATCCCCATAGAGATACGCAGTGACCACATCCATAAGCTGCATGTTCAGTTTTTCGGAAACTACCAAACTGACAAGGTAGCGGAACGTTATAACGTCCATTACGGGAGAATATGTCTCCTCGTAGTCGATTCCAGGGCGTTGAGAGAAGCCTTGCGCCACAAGGCGAGCTTTGTATCTCACAATCTCGTTTTTCTCATTACGCTTTCTAACAAAGACCCATTTAAATCCAACAGGTTTTATTCCAGAAGGGATTGGCACAACGGGCCCAAATACCGTTCTCTTTGTTAGTGAGTCTAACTCAGCCTGGATCGCATTTTCCCATTTAGGCCAATCAGCTCTACGTTGGCATTCATCAACGGAGCGAGGTTCAATATCATCAGACTCAATTAACTCTCGTGCACAAGCATATGCGAAGACATCGTCAACTACGATGGAGTTTCTATCCCACGTCCCATGTACACTAGTGTAATTAATTGAGATCTCTACATTCTCACGGATAGGTTCTTGCGGTGGAGCGTCCTCCAGAGATGTCTCTTCGACATAACCATAATCCGGAATGTTTTCATGGGTCGGATTTTGAGTATCAATGATGAGAGGGTCATGTGCCTTCGCAGCCCGCTTCCTTGGGCGCGTATCCCTCGAACCCTGCGGCCTCCCACGTTTTCTTGAGGGAGCCGCGGCCTGTGCCACATCACCTCCTACATTAGGGGTGGCGCCAGTGGTGCTTAGCCCATCCTTCTGGGTGGCACTCGTGACGTCTTTGAGTCCGAAGCCCTTTTCAGGTACTTCCATCCTTGCAGGTACATTTGCAGCAGGTATATGAGATCTAGTCACTTTAGCAAGATCAGAGAAAGCGTCCGGAAGAGAGTCAGCGACTTTCTGCAGATCAATAATTCTACGCACTTCAATTTCTCTTTGTGCAGTAGGGGGATCATGATGAGACAGAGTGGGGACGGGCCACGACAATTCTCGTCGTTCCCGTTGAATGTTAACATTCTTATCTCCCCCTAACGACGGGAAGAGTGTCTCATCAAAGTGACAATCCGCGAATCTGGCGGTAGATAGATCACCTGTCAAGGGTTCTATATAGCGGATGATGGTTGGAGACTCAAAACCAACATAAATACCCATTCGTCTTTGAGGACCCATTTTTGTACGTTGTGGCGGCGTAATGGGCACATAAACAGCACACCCAAATATGCGTAAGTGCGAGATGCTTGGCTCGTACCCAGTCACTAACTGTTGCGCAGAGAATGGTTGGGTGGCAGTGGGCCTCAGACGAATAAGTAAAACTGCGTGCAATACTGCATGCCCCCAGGCAGAGAGAGGAAGATTGGTGCGCATAACCAATGTCCGAGTGACCATTTGAATTCTTTTAATGGCAGCCTCTGCGAGACCGTTCTGGGTATGCACATGGGGAACTGGATGTTCAACATCAATCCCAATAGACATGCAGTAGTCATCGAAAGTTTTCGATGTAAACTCTCCAGCATTATCAAGCCTGATAGATTTAATAGGATGATCCGGGTAGTGAGCCCGCAGGCGAATTATTTGTGCTAGGAGTTTAGCAAAAGCAGCATTTCTAGTGGACAAGAGCGCGACATGTGACCAGCGTGTCGACGCGTCAACCAACACCATAAAATATTTAAATGGTCCGCTTGATGGTTGAATAGGTCCACAGATATCCCCTTGGATTCTTTGTAAGAATGGAAGAAGTATTTTAGAATCCTTTGCATAGGACGGTCTCGGTCCCAGTTTCCCTAAGGAACAGGCTTTGCAAAACGAGCGAATGGCCTTAGAGGCATTAGAAGCATAGGAGGAAGGAACAAAATTCGAGAATGCATCAAGGTCAGGTTGTGGCGTCCGGACGGAGAGGGGTCCGTCCGGACGGATATGCATTCTGGAATCGTTCTGTTTGCCCAGAAAGTTTGGCGTCCGGACGGAATTTTCGACGTCCGGACAGAACTTTATTCTGAAAGTGCTCGATTTGTCCAGCAGGTTTTTCGGAGCCCGGGCGTCCGGACGGATTTGTCGGGTTCGACGGACAAGAGCTCTCCTGGAGCAATGGCGTCCGGACGGAATATTCCTTGTCCGGACGGCTGCTACGGACAGTAGCTTTTATGCTTGTTTTCTCATCTCCTTGGATCATTCTTTGATCCATGCTTCGATTTGCTCGATGGAATGGATGTCCGTATGATGTTTTCAGTATACGGATCATCATATCACGACCTGGGTGTCCCAGTCTGTCGTGCCAAAGCCAATATGTGTCAGAATCAAAGAGGTCATCCCTAATGACATTATTTGATTCGATAGCTCGTATAGTGGTAGCATATAATCCACTAGAGATACACATAAACTTCTCTAAGATGCGCTTTCTGCCACAGTCATTAGAGGTAATGCAAAGGAATTCTTTTCCATTCTCTTCATGCGTCTCAGCATGGTATCCATTGGCTCTTATATCTTTGAAACTCAAGAGAGTTCTATTGCCTCTTGGGGCATAGAGAGCATTTGTGACATCAAACATGGTGCCATTTGGTAAAAGGAATTGAGCAGGCCCTCTACCATGCACAAGGTTTGATGGTCCAGCCATCGTAGTCACAGAGGAATATGTAGGCATTAAGTTCAGAAACAGTTGCCTATGGCGCAATATGGTATGCGTGGTTCCACTATCAGCGAGACATTCAAGTTCTCCGGAACTCATTCCTAGATAAGAAGCTCATAATTAAAATAAATTTGAGGAAAGTAATCAAACTCGAAATTTTATTAAGATATAGCCAAAATGGATTACATCCAAAGTCTCAACTTGGTTATCAACCAAGAAACTAAATCAAAATACAATGGAAATTAAGATTTAAGCGAAGTCAGGTGTTTCATCATTCTTCACAGCTTTAAAATCTTCAACCCTCAACTTGACGTTCTCTTCGTCAAACTCTTGTTCCAAGTTGTGGACTTCAGTTGCCTCACGATATAGCTTGTATGCATTAGCAACATTCACAGGTGCTCTACAAGTCTTTGCCCAATGTCCGTTTTGTCCACACCTAAAACATGTTGGTGTCTTGCCGGAATCCTTTGATTGAGTGGCAGCTTTCGCATGCGGTGCAGCCCTATGAAGGGGCACGGCGTTGGCTCCTGTGGGGTTCACAGGGCCGGCGGCGCCTTGGTCTCTAGGGCGGGCTCCATGGCCTCCACGGCCTCCCCCTCGCCTAGTACGGCGACTACCTTCTTGAGCAGAGCGATTGTATGGACCAGGACGTCCAGAATTATCCCTAGGTTTAGGGTTTCGCTCGCGGCGGCCTCCTCTTGGTGCGCCACTATAGTGGGTCTCCGGAATTGCTTTCGTTCCCACGGGCCTCGCATTATAGTTCTTCACAAGAATCTTCTCATGCTTTTCAGCAACAGAGAGAGCAGAGATAAGTTCATGAAATCTTGTGATCCGTCGATTAAGCACTTCAATGCGGTAGTTCTTTGCAACTACTAAATCAGAGACGGGGAAGGTAGAGAGAGTCTTCTCAATCAACATCGCATCAGTAATGGTCTTCTGACAGAATTCCATCAGGGATTTGATGCGGAGTGCTTCCGAATTGAAATCTAGGACCGAGGAGTAATCACAGAAGCGCAGATTTTGCCACTTCACCTCAAGGTCAGGAAGCAGGGATTCACGGACATTGCCGAACCGCTCTTCGAGTGCAACCCATAGTCTACGGGGATCCTCTTCATTGAGGTACTCGGATTGTAGAGATTCGTCCATGTGGCGAATCATGAGGATGATAGCTTTGGCGTTCTTTGCCTCTAAATCCTCAGCGGCGACGCGGGCTATGGCAGCTGCAGCGGCGGCACTCGTTGCTCCTTGAGCAGGTGCGGCATCGGTTGCAGAGCCGGTGGCTGCGACAACGGGGGGAGTGGCGGCGGCGGGTGTAGGCTGCGGCGGCGGCAGGTGGTTCTCGGATGGCCGAGATGATTCCCTTTGCCTTTAAGTGGTTGCGGACGTCGCGAACCCACTTGTGGTATCCGATACCGAGTGGTATCCGGGGGCGTAAAGTCCAACTTGTTCAGGTTGCTCATTCCTGAAAAACAACAAGAGAATTGAGGTCAGTTTTCGGAATAGAATCTTCCCACGAAAACATAATATAGTTTCTGAGCTATGCTCCCAAGAAACGATTTCCAAGTATTAGATTTAGGTGAAACGTTTGGTGTAATATGGTCGTTTCTTCTCTACGGATTGCATGTCCGGAGGTTTACAATGAACATCATGTTCAAGGTCTCTTCTTCTCTACGGATCCCTTATCCGGAGGTATAGCTCGAATCCCCACAATTCGGCTCTTGAGATCGTCACCAATAGCATGATGATATTAGAGGTGCTCATGACTTACATATGTCGCAAGCGACATAAAGCTCGATCACTCCCCTAATACTTCTCATAGTTTGGTGAGTCTCGAAAGGTTATCCCACGTTATAAGAAAGGTGGGAGGTAGAAGAAGGGAGGTTGTAAGTCCCCGATGAAAAACACAACCGCATCAACTCAAGAAAGTGAGAAAAGTTCATAAGACTTACTTGGATTCTTTCTTGATGTCTAGGGAGCACAGGGATCGATGTTTGCAGCGGCGAAGGAAGTAGTAGCAGCGGCAACGATGGAGATCCAGCCAAGTTTTCTTCTCGGCAGAAGCTTCGGCGTCCGGGCGGCGGGGTATGGTGTCCGGACGGATAGTGCGATCGGGATTTTCTAGTTTTTAGGGATTTCTCGGGTTTTTGGTCTCAGGGCTAGAACTCGTGCTGATAACGTGTTGTAGAATATTGAGTATGCGAATACGAGAAGTAAATAGCACAGGAATAGATGATCTTTATTGATGAATAGGTGCCTCTATATATAGAGGAATACAAGATACAATCCATAATGTAAAAGGATTCATATTCAATACATTCCTTATGTAAACCTAACTAGATACTCCTAGGTTGATAAGCACACACAAAACGGGTATCCTTCAACAACAAAGATAATATAGAGCTTAATCTCGCTCTCTAAATTTAGGAGGCTAATGCAGTTGCTAAAATAGTTGAAAAGCTAAACATGCTTTCCAAAATATCTAAAAAGTAAAAATAGAGAGGATGTTAAAGATACTCTTAGAAAGCTGGTGCATGTACTAAAATAGCTGAAAAACTAAACATGCTCTTTAAAATAGCTAAAAAATGAAATAAAAAGTATGTTATCATCTAAACCACACACGGCCTAATAAGGAGAACCCTTATTAGGTATCCCAACCATTAGATCTTGGGTTGCACACTTATTCAAAGTGACTAAATTTAAAAACTTAAAACTAAAATTCTAATTTAATATCAATCACATCACCCAATCAATCCACAAGTGAGGTCGCTTAAGCATACTTGGTGAGTTGGTGGTACAACAACACAAGAAGAGATGAAAGGGATGCGAGGGAGATGTTAAGGCAATGCGAGAGAGATGAACATGAACGCAAAATTATCACTGCAATAACTAGCATAGTAATAATTTCCCCCAAGTTGCCAATAAAATGAGGCTAATTAAGCTAAAATGGCAAGAATGAAGTGGGAAGAAGGGTAGATTATGATTCAAATCTTCTAGTAAACATACCCAAAAAGCAAATTATGGATGCATTGCAAATTTGCAATCATGTATATGATGATAATCAAATAGGCCAAATGGGATTGTCAACTTCTCTCTACATGTTGGAGGAAAGCATCCAAAAGACATGTATCGTGCTAGTAGGCCAGAAACCTCCAAGGCAGTAGGGCACCCAGAATTTGCTCCTTAACAATATATGCATGCAAAGCTAGAAGACAGTAGTGTGTGCATGCATGTGATCCAATTAAAGATCATGGTGAATCTGTAATTCTGTATAATTTCTTTGTTCTTTTTCTTTATTAATTATTTTCAAGGAAAACTTATACTGGTTGTATTATTGTTCGAGACATTGAGAAGATATAAGGGACCCATTATTCTTCTGTTTTATAAGAATAAGATTGGTATATGTAATTATTGTAAAAGAAAAGCAGGAGTTTCATGCCCTTCATATTCTGGTCCCAAGCATTTGTCTCTTGAGTCTTTGACAATAAATTGGAGATTGGAGGGAAGGTGCAGACCACACCACTTGTTTTGTTTTTCTAAACTAATATTTCTGTCAATCCCAGACACTCGTAAAGCCAAAGATGACATTTATGAAGGGTATCAATACCATGAAAGGTACATGTGAAGTAGCTATTCAGTCTTGTCAAATGGGTAGAAGTAGAGTTTATATAGTTGCAGCATTGAAAGGATGAAGGTAGAAGTAGATTCATCTAAAAGAGTATATATATTTTTTATTTGAGGATGTTGGTTTCAAAGTACAAGTTATAAATGAGGCTTAAGACTATGACAAATCTTAACTGTGAAACAAACTTTTACTTGCATGTTCTTAGTGTAAAGTATGGAATAGAATGCCAACAATTTGGAAAAGTATGCATGTTCATGGTGATTAACTGGTTACAACTGTCTAAAGTTCCCTTAATACGTGCCATAAACTGTTTCATTAATTGACATATATGCCAGTTTCTACTTTGCATGATAGTGCCATAATCCAAGGAAGATCGATGATCAGAAAATGATAGTCACTAGTCACTACTCACTAGTCAATGATTAAAGTCCTAGATGCTACATATATATTTCTTTTCATTTGGAACTTTCATGCTTCTGCCTTATTGTTAAAACTTAAGACTAATTAACTTCTTCTGGAGTCTGGACCACTCAAAAAAAAAAAACTCATCAAGCTTAGAAATTTATGATCTTTTCTTCAAGGGAAAAAGAACCCATTATCTATTGGTAAGAGTGGTGATCTAACATAGCAGACATTAATCATATATACTGTACAAATTTTTACAGGCAAACAAATGCAAAGCTTGCTTCAAAGTGTTCAAAAGTAGAAAAAGAATGCTTTGGAAGGACCGAGGTCCACATGACGTGCATGAGGTAGAGGTTCTTTGTACCGACCAATACCATTACCAACATGAGCACCTTTTTTAGAAGAGGGATTGGCAATTTGGCCTACACCCAGAAGCCATTACTCATTAGTAGCTGTAGTAGTGGTGGCATTAGACTAATAGAAATGTGGGACATATCTTAGGGCACCATCCTAATCTTTGCAAATCCAGGGCAAGAGTAACAGCATTTGTAGCTCACTGCCTGCCGACACTATTTTTTACCATTACTTATTTTCCCAAGAGAGAAACTTCTTTGCAAATTAAACAAACAACAAAAGTGACAGAAAGAGAATCTTGGTATAAAATGAACTGATGCGATATACAGAGAGTTTTACATGTATAAAACGGATTGAAACTTCAAATCAACACTTGACTACAGAAATATATCAACCTATCTGGTATTGGAATACATTGTGGCTCATCTAAGAATACACAAATCACACAGAAATCGATAGTTTGAGAACCAAAAAGAGAAGACAAGAAGATGTTATGAGGATATATGTGAGACTATGGGCAAACAATACAAGGACAAAGAATCTATATGGGCAATTCTAATGAGAAGAAGCTCTTTGCATCTACCTGTGTGCCAATTTTGTGCACCAAGCTGAAAACCACATTGGTTTGCCATCTCTTATTCACCCTTTATTTTCATCCTTACCATACAAATGGCTAGCTCATCTGCTCACCAATTAAGTCGAGACCCACCAGTAGGAATGATATACCTTGAAATAGTAGGAAGTAAAAGTGTACCCCTTGAGCTGATAGAAGGCTTCTAACTGCTGCAGTAAGCAGTAAGAAAGCCAGGGCTAGCTCCTTCTTATAGATCTTGTTCAATTTCTTTACAGGAGGTTTAGGAGCAGCAGCTTCTTGATGCTCTTTTAACTTGTTAAGCTCAGAAAGACCACTGTCAGAAGTTCCTCTATAAAGTTGTGGGTGATTCATGGCCTTTGATTCCCTCTCCTCAACAGCTAAAAGGTCAGATTCTGAGGATCGTCCCGCCTTCTTGGTTACAATCCATTCATATGAGCTCCCTAACTGGAACAACCCAGATATCATAGCATTGAATTTGGTCACAGACATTGTGTTTTCAAATAGGAGGTAGGGGACAATGAAGGGAAAAGATCGAGGAGAAGGAAGAATGTTCATGAATGACATAAAAATGGGCACATAGCATATAACCCACATGGATAGCTCAGCTTCGGGGACAAACATGGTCAAGGGAAGTATTATGCAAAACAATGTGAAAGAGTAAAATGGGAGGATTAACTTCCTAAGGAGAAAGAATAGTAGTATCAAGTTTGCCTTTTTCCAGAACATCATCTGCAATATGGCATTTAGTACTCTTAGAATGATATCATTATCAAGAAAATACATTGATCACATTAAGCGGAGGATCTAAATTCTAGAGTACCTTTGAAGTAATGATTGCTGGGAGGCACAAACGGAAGAGATGCATCGGACCAGAATGCCACCGGTGTTGCTGTTTTTTATAAGCTTCATAAGACTCGGGAAGCTCACAAAGGACCTGAACATCAATATTTAAGGTTCGAGTCATCATGTCACAAATTTTGGCCTACTAATACATTTTTAAGATACTAGAACTTAGTATTCATCATATATAACCCCAAAACCAGTCATTTGGATTGAAAAACTACAAACTGAATCAGGCAATGCATATGTTTGATTGGATTTAAAAATAATCTCGAATAAAATTACCTTGACATCATTAAGGAATATGAACTTCCAACCATTTAGATGGGCACGAACTGCTATATCCATGTCTTCTACTGTTGTACGCTCAAGCCAGCCACCAGAGTCTTCAAGTGCTTTGATTCTCCAAACTCCAGCAGTGCCATTGAAGCCAAAGAAATTGAGGAATACCCCATTAACCTGCTGTTCCACCTCAAAGTGGAAGCATAAATTGATATTTTGGAGGCGTGTCAACAAGTTTTCGTCCTTGTTAACAAAAGCCCACCTAGCCTGAACCAACCCAAGCTCAGGATTGTCCTACCACAAAAGTTAAAAATGGCAAACCAAAATCAGTCACCTAAAGCAAAGAAATCGCTAGACACTAAAAGATAGATCTATATGAGATCTAGCCACCTTAAAATGGGGAACTGTCAGCTTGAGGAAGTCAGGGTTTGGTTGGAAATCAGCATCAAAGATTGCAACAAACTCATAGTCCTTCACATAATCACAATTCATTGCAGACTTGAGATTCCCAGCTTTATAACCAGTTCTAACCAAACGATGCCGGTAGATTATATTGACACCCCTTTGGCTCCACTGAGTTACCTCTCCCTTTATTAACCACTGTATGCTCTCATCATCAGAGTCATCCAGAACTTGAATCAAAAGGCGTTCTTTAGGCCAATCAAGTTGGCATACCGCTGAGATAGATTGTTCATACACCTAAATGCATTTTTATGATAAAAAGTCATATGATCAATAATCTGTCGAAAATAGCAAGTGCCTAAAGCATCAATTAGTACTGTTATACTAAGTTAGCTAGTTTTTCCATTTATAAAGTTACTTAAATTTCAAAGAAGAGTGAACTTAAAACAAATGAGATACCAAAACTTAGTTTTGCTACATTAGTTTTACCTGTAGAACATGTATAATTCAGAAGAAGAAAAAAAAAAGATTGGGATTTGACACACTTACCTCTCTCTCATTACACATGGGAATTTGAACAAGAACCTTGGGGTAGTTATAACCGGAACCTTCCAAATCGTCTGACTTGTATGGAACTCCTTCAATTTGTGGCTTAATCTTCTTGAACTTGATCCAGAAGCAACCCAAACAAAGCAGAATACGGTCTGCGGATTGGATCAAAAAGAGAGCAACACAAAAGTTGGTCAAAGCTTGAATTGCAGGCGCAATGTAGTCAGCTCTCAACTCCAACCATGCCACATAAACTGAGTGAAGCCATCCCCTAATCTCCAAAGTCTCAGGGATGTGCAAGCTGCTGTTCTCAAAATAATGCCAACCTTTCAAGTGAGCAACCACTTCAAAAGCCAGAAAAGCCAAAGCCATCACTAAGAACCCCATAATGACCCTATACAAGAGCCTTCCTTTGCCAGATTTCTCATTCTCCATTTGCCCAAAAATCATTCTTTTCTTAATGGCACCAAACAATTCCCAAAGAACATTTCCAAGCCACGCAACACAACCAACAGCTTTATGGGCCTTGAGAAGCAAAACCCATGTAAATTGCTTGGCATTCTTGCCTCTGTCCTTATCAACTGGCCTGAACACTTCATCAGGACCATTTATCTCAAGCACAGAGTAATTGGGGTTCTCCATGGTCACCACCACTGGAGTACCCTTACTTGAATTGTTGTCCTTTGCCCACCACTTAGAAAAATCTAAACTTGGAGCCATTTTTGACCTCTCAACTGAACTATAATGAAGTACAGAATTAAAAGGATTTAAATTCCTCAATATGACAAAGAAATATACAAGGATTGAAATTCTAAAACCCCATTTCAGGTCTAAAAGCACTAAATAAAACTAACATAGCAGGAAACCTTACAACCCAGAAACCAAAAATGAGAAAAGTCACAAACCCAATTGAGGCCTAGTCAAAAAGATTCAGATCCAACACTGCTAAGACTTGACCAAAACCAGTTCTAAGTCTCAGCATTTTAAACCAAATGCAGCAAAGTAAGAAAGACACAGAGAGGAGAGCAAGAGTGTGTGTGTGTGTGTAATTGGGGTGAGAGGTTGCTCTTTGACACCACCAAAAAGTTCCAACAGCTACCCAACATGGGAAATTACCATCATGGGGAGAATGGTAATCAGCATTAGTTAAAAGTTTAATGTGTGGGGCATGATTAGTGATCTGATTAGCCCTTTAAAGAAACATACTCAAACCCCATATCACCTTTCCACATATAACCATTAGCTAGACTATTGTCCAAAAAAAAAACCATTAGCTAGACTGGAATAAAATAGTTTCTTAATATTAGACAAATCATTACAAAGAAAATATATAATTAAGAGTAAACATTATATCACTAAGGAAAGTGAGGAGAAAGCACATTAGCACCTAAACCTCTTTACTAAGATGAAGTAGCAGACCATGTGAGAATGGAAGAGAGTACTTCAATATTCTCAAAGAAAGAGACCACTTTGGTAATGGATTTTCAATTTTGGATTTTGCATCAAGTCGAGGAACTTAGTCTATGATTAAAGTAATGGAATTTGATCATATTATTATAATAACAAAGACAAGGAAATGGATAGAGACTTAGAGAGGAATGGCCACAGACAACGCAGATCCCAAGTCTTATCTGGCCTCGTTCTCTGTCTTGAATTTAAGCTAAATTTGTTGCCAATCTTCGCACTAAAAATAAAAATTGTTGCCAAACTATCCTCTCTCTCACAAACACACGCACGCAATATGTCGGTGGTCTTAAATATCAAGTAAAATTTCTACAAATCTGTTGTAAAGCCAAATAAAAAACATCTCTCATCTCTTTTATGGGTGTCAATTAATAAAATTACATAGAAGCATCAATCATAATAATTACTTAAAATCATAACTAAGTAATGAATTTCATGAATTCTTTATTTAGAATCAGTGGCGAATCTACTTAAGGGGCTGCATGGGCTGCAGCCCCCCCAAAATTTTTGTAATTAATTAATTAGTATAGGGGCTATTACACTAGAAAAAAAAAAAGGTCTAATAGACTAAATTAATGAGTGATGATCTCTCAGTCTTCCTATTCTCAGTCTTCATTCTCTACCCTTACGTCTGATGGCTCCACACTCCTCCAGTAGTCTAGACCATCACATAGCCCCCTCCAGATAAAAAAAATAATTAAAAGTTCTTACTTCCCTCGTGCCTATAGACTCTAAGCCTCTCTAATCCTTCAATTTCTTCAAGTGATCGAGAGTTAGCTATTAGCTTACTTAGTACTTTATTTTGTGTAATTGTGTTTTCCAATTCGCATTTTATTTATCACTTTCCTTGTTGATGAGCTCAATTCCTCCTCAGTCTCACTTCTTCTTTCAATCCTCCCCTCAAGGTTATTTAATTGATCAATTTCTCAAGAATTTTATGAGATTTGCTCAATAGTCTAATTTTTTTTTTTTGCCTCACGGCAAAAATTAAGAAACCCTATCGGAATTAGCCCCCCCTATTTTCGAATCCTAGATTCGCCACTGTTTAGAATCAAGATAAGTTGACAAAGTATGTTATTTTGCTTATTAAGTTGAATTATCTTAGTTTCTTTGAGGGCAATAGTGACATTCTATCAAACACATTGTCTTAGTTGCTTTGTAATTATGTTGCTCCATTGACACGTACATTTTGTCGATCATTGCCTAAACTTATTTTTACATACGTTTTAACATTTTGGTATTGTAGTCGCCTAAACATTTTGCTCTCAAGGCCAAAAGCAGAACACTTGATCGAAGATGTTTTGGCAATGTAATGATTGAATATAAACTTGAATATATAATGTGGCTAGACGATTGCATTTAGTCCTTTACAGCAATGACTTCGAGAACTTAGATTTAGGGTTGAAATCAAAGGCTAGTAGCATGCATTCAAGTGTTGAAATCAATTTCATTATTTTTGTTAAATTTGATGAATTTTCTCACTTGTCCCTCAATTTACCTAGGGGTGGGCATTAAATCCCGCAATCCCGCACGTCCCGTTCCGTCCCGTTTCCCGCGGGATGGATTCTTATTTTTCACGAATTGGGACGATCCCGTCCCGTCCCGAAATGATGCGGGACGGAACATTGAATCCCGCTCTCACCCCGTCCCGTCCCGCAATAATAATTAACCTAATTTAAATTAAATTTTTAATATATATCTAAATGTTATTGGATGTTTGAGCAAGTATATGCATCTATTATGGACTTAACCACTCCCAATAATTTTTCTACCCTTATTTGACCTAATGTTCTAATCACTCTCTCTCAGCAACAACTTTTTTTTTTTTATCAAACCCATAAATTGTTAGTGTTTAATTAATTGGTGTAATATTGTTAGTACTTTGTATGATCAGATTTCATCACTTGACATTTGGTTATTTGGTCAAAAATTGTTATTAAATGTGTTTGATTTATTGTGATTACTTGAGAAGATTGATTATGATCGAACACATCTAAAATTGAAAAAATTAATTTGATCAAGTATGGAATTGTAAGAATTACTTACAATAATGATAATGAATTATGTTAAATTAATAAATATTATAAATTTAATATAGTGGGATCATCCCGTCCCGTCCCGATCCCGCGCGGGATGAGATGGGACGGGATCGGTTTTCAAAATTAGCCATCCCGTCCCGAATTTTTTTTCGCGGGATGGGATAGGGATGGTGTTTTTCTCGACCCGTCCCGTCCTGCGCCCACCCCTAAATTTACCGACTGAATCAAAGACACTAAGAATCATCTGTAGATTGTTCTACTATGTGTTCATTCTTATTCTACATTTTAGTTTTACAGTTCTATCTCTTTATGTAAGAGTGGCCTTGACAAGATAGCTAGATCAGTAAAGCAAATCTAGCTAGAGATGTCAAAAGTCTTATATTCTTTACTTTGATTATCATATATATGCATGCACTTCAGATTATGTACCTACTACCTACAATTAAATTATATTATTATGTTGAATAACTTGAGAATTTGGGTTTACTTAATTATATCCACTACTAATTAAACAAATCATGTTCTTCTTCATTGACCGTCCATATATTGAAAAAGTTTATATTTCAATGGGGTTGTTGCTATGGTGTTTGGGACACCATATAAATACATAACATGTTTTTCTTTTAAACTCAGATCGCATTTTAAAATGAAGACAGCACAATAACTCGATATCTTAGTCTTGCAGATTATGTGGGTAGAATCGTAATTGGATATACCATCCATCATTCCTTGCAGTCGGTGCTGTCCTATTGGGTGCCTGTCTCTGTTGGCATGTTGCTGCTTGCTAGTAAATTAAGATGTTGACGTCAAAATTTATTAGGATCGTCAATGTTTGGTCAACATGATGATGATCTAGCCCAGCCTTGAAGCTGCTTAAACTAAATTTTGGACAAAGAAGAGAAAGGATCAAGACATTATTCCAAGACCTTAATTTACTTCTAGCTATCTGTGAAGCAAATTTTACAGCAGGTTGATGCAATGGTAAATTTGAGTCACTTTCTACCTAATTAATGATTCAGTTTGTAATAGCAGCCGGTTAAGTTTGGGTGCTTTCAACTTAGCCCGTTTTGGGTTGGTTTGCCCTAGAGGCTTTTATATTTAGAGTTAATTATTTTATTCACCAAATCATTCTGATATTTTTTTTCCTAAAATCAGAATGAAAATGATAATTTCCTTTTCTGGATGTTATGATAGGCATCAATTAGCAATTAATTAAAATTATATCGACGTTCCGGTTTTTTTTTTCATATTCAATTTAGAATTTTGATACAATCCAAATTTAAATTAATGCTGTGATTTAGTACGTAGAATATAATTAAGCAGTGCGTATCTGCCTTAGTTAATTACCATTTATTATTACCTCGATCCGGATTTTCATTTCGATCTGAAATACAGTTCTGCAAGATTTAAATGCAATGTGATATAAATAGACACATGTTGTACCCTAGCTAGGGTTCATATCATTCATCACCGGCCAGTTACAGTACAAGGGAAGAACTTTTAGTCAATAATAACCAACAACCTTGTCCTTATGGCTTCCACCAACCCTGCTCGATGCTTTTTCGTGGGGCTCTTTTGCATTGCTTTACTTCTTCTGAGCTCAGATACTGAAATCATTTTCCTGAAAAAGCATGAAAAGAAACTCTCTCTCTCTCTCTCTCTCTCTCTCTCTCTCTCTCTCTCTCTCTCTCTCTCTCTCTCTCTCTCTCTCTCTCTCTATGTATGTATGTATGTATGTATGTATATACACTTAATTATTTGTCTGATATATTATCTCTTCTTATTGAATTTGCATGCAGGGCCTGCAACAGGTGCAAGGCAAATATTCCCTGCAGAAATCCCAGCTGCTGGAGAAAGTTTGGTTATTGTGGGGCGATGCTCGGACTTCCCTGACTGCAACCAATATTGCTTTGAAAACTATAACAAGTCACTTGGTGGACTCTGCAGACGTCCAGCGGTCCAGGTCATGACGAAACAGAACAACTCTTTTGTATGTGCAGAGTTTGAGGCTCATATAGCTAGCTAGGTCTGGAACGCCACAGCTCTGTCAACCCTAGTTTCGTTTTATATGGACAAGTTTTAGATGTACCCAAATGATTTAATCAAAATTGGAAGAATATATTATGGTCCAAGCTGTTTCTTGCTGTTAAAATTATGAGATGGGCATTACCACTGCAACATATATATATATATATATATATATTATATGTATCTCTTCCATTCCACATTCACTATCATTATGTTCTTACATTTTGTTGAAAATTATGCATGACAGAATAAGAGAATTTTAAATATAGATCTCTAATTTATGGGTTATTTTTCTAATCAAACGACATGCAATGAAGATTCCCATACATATATAGTCGCCGGCCAGTATATTTTCAATGATAATGTATCAAAGATGTCCCAATTCCAAACACAAAAAATATCTCAATTTATCTTACCACATGATTAAATCCACAGAAAACAATGGAAAAATGAATGCTTTAAGATGAATTTTTTTGGACAAAAACGGATGAAAATTCGTTCAAGATACAAAAAAATCATTCATAACTCAGAAAAACGAGAGTGAGTTTAATTAGGAATTGAAAGAAGTTGTAGAATTAATGGGAATAACTATTCTCTGTTTCTTGATGTTAATTAATTGGTTGGGTGGATTTGTTGTTTGACTTATAGTGATGGAGGGTGATTTGTTACTCTCATTAACCACTTAGACCTCGTTCGGATCACATAAGGGAAATTAGTTCATTTACATTTTCCATGGTATGAGAAAACGGAAATTCTAGTATCCACCTGGTCATATTTTGAATCACTTATTAACCAGCTCAAATAACTTACCAACTCGATTGAGAATATCTAAGCAAAATAAGGGTGTTCATAAGAGATTTTTTTTGTTCTGCTAAAGGAATTTGATTAATTTACAACTTGAATTACCTCCACACAAGAAGCAATAAAACATAATTGATTTCCAACAAAAACACATAGAAAAATATGAGAACAAGATTATAACTATGAGAAAACAAGATGCAGAGAGGTACGTATATACATACCTCTGGTAAATCACTGATTTGATAAGAATAGTAAGCATAATTCTCAATTAGCTCACTCTTCCTCTTCATCTTAGCCTTGATAGACCTCAAAACTTTAACCATAATTAGTTAGTAAAAGGGATCTGATTGCTTAAGAGCATATTGCCTCATCGGTGTGAGTTTATTTTATAGATGGAGCCAGGAGTTCTAGAGTGGAGGTTTGAAAAGAAACAATGTGCTCGATCTTTTCGGAAAATAGCTGCAGTTTTTGGAAATACAGTGTACGAGTTGAAAATCAATGTGTGATTTTGAAAAAGAAAATTCGTGTGCAGTTTTAAAAAAGAAAAACCGTGTGCGGTTTCGTAAAAGAAAAACCGTGTACGGGTTTCGTAAAAGAAAAACTGTGTGCAATTTCGTAAAGTGTGTCCACGTTTGAAAAAATTTATGTATGATTTGAAATAAAAAGAATGCGAGCTTTTTTAAGTAAAACAATTTAGGTTTGTTTCAAATTCTAGTTTTATTTTTTTGTCTCTCATTAAACTCATGACTTTTACTGCATTAGTTTTACAAATTACAAACAGGTCATAGCTCACTTGCAATTTAGATTTTTGTTTTAATTTATAAAAATTCTATGATACACCAGTGTACAGTGTCGGTATTTCCTAATTTTAAAAAATCTCCTTCCTTTTGTTTTCTTAAAAAAGAAAGAAAAAAAAACAAAACAAAAAACTCTTTTGGGCCTTTGTTGGGTCACCTCAAAATCACTCGACCCGACCCATTTACCAGCCCACGTCGATCACCGCTGCGATTAAATGGTGATCTCTCTCTCTCGTCTAGTCTACGACTCTAGGTCATATTGACACAGAAGCGAGAGAGAGAGAGAGCGAAACGAAGAGAATGGCGTCGAACGCAGCGGTACCGTTTTGGCGTGCGGCCGGTATGACCTACATCACCTACTCCAACATCTGCGCGAGTATGGTACGAAATTGCCTGAAAGAGCCTTACAAGGCGGAAGCCATATCCCGCGAGAAGGTCCATTTCTCCGTCTCAAAGTGGGCCGACGGCAAGCCTGAGAAGCCTAGTAAGCTCATTTCTCATTCTCTTTTAGATCTAGGTTTTTCATTTCTGTTCTGTTTTGATTTGCTCGGTAAAAAACTCATCTTGTTATGGTTGTTGTTAGTCTTCGGTTTTAATCTGTGTGGGTAGAATCAGGGGTTATGGAGATGAAGGGCAATTTTGCAAAGTCATGATTTAATTGAGGGATGGGCTAGTTGAAATCAGTATGCAGTAGCATTTGAGCTAAGAACTTGTTGCGAGCATGGAGATTGTGCATTGTTGTGTTTTGCAATTTGATATGTTGAATCGATACGTAATACAGGGATGGGCTAATTGAGTTTTATATGCTGTGGCAATAGAGCTTAAAATTTCTTAAGAACATTGAGATTGTGCAATGTTGGGTTGTCTAATTGGCTTTGGTGTGAAATACAATTGGCTTGCATAATGGGTTTTTGAATTGTTTGGTCTAAAGAAATAATTGCAATCAGTCCCGTTGGTGATCTCAGTTTATGTTGTGAAATGGATTGCAATCCTTCTGTATATGTCAGCTTCACTGTATTGCTTGAAGTTGTAGTTCAGGATCTCCTCTTTCAGCTCAACTGCCTTCATATAAGGTATCGAACCTAGGAGAACTCCCTCACAAGAGTTCCTGCCATGATTTGCAGGAACACTTTGAAAGAATATTGTTTGTTCCTCCCACCCTACTATTTTGCTCAGCCTATATATAACTCAAATGTGTAATTTTCCTTTCACAACCTGTGATAATGCCTAATGAGCGAGGAAAGTTTATCACTTTTTGTATGATGCCTTTTGATAAAAACTAAATGCATTCTTAGAGCACCTTTTCAAACTTTTGGTCTAAAAGTGAATTGAAATTTCGTCTTGTTGGTGATCTCTGCTTATATTAGAAAATTGATTGCAATTCCTCCAAGTTGTTCATGCGGAACTCCTCTTTGGGCTCTGCTGCCTTCGTGTAAGGAATTGAACCCAGGACAGCTCCCTCAGAAGAGTTCCTTGGGTTGATTAAAGCTATGGTTTCTATGAGTTTAAGTAAGGGGAGATTGATAACAATCATAGCTATCAATAGGCGTATACAAACTTACAAGAAGTATTTTGCTATGTCAGTACACATTACATCATTGGCACTGACATTAATGCTAGTGCATGTCTGTTCTGTTGTATCTATTCATTGAAATGATTTTTGTTTGCTACTACTGAAGACAATGTGGCAAGCAATGCACTTTGAAGGGAGATTATGGTTTCTTCAAATTTTTTTATTTGTTTTCAATTCTTTGTTATTGATGATAGGGTGGTATCTTAATAATGTGATTGTAATCTTCCACAGAAATGCATATATCTGTGTAGTAGTTATATACTTATATTTTGAACTCTGTAGATAAAAGAATTTTTATTCTGCTGGGCATGTGTTCTTACATTTGTTAATTGTTATTTCTTTAACAGCTGTCCGTACGGATCAACCAGAATGAGCTGAGAAATGCTGAATCAGTCATGCCCTTGGGTTACACAGATGCTTTCTCGTTTTTCTTTTTCTTGTCAGTTTGAGAGATGTGATTACATCGGGTTTTTTTATACCCAAAACTTCAGACGGGGATTGTATTCTGTGTTTCTGAGTGATCTTTCTCATTAAATAATGTAATACACTGATTAAGTGACTGATTTGCATAGTAGTATAACCTTGCCTTGCTACCTCTCTTTCACAACTTTAGAAGAATGTTCCTCCAGCTGCATTTGTGGATGGAGATTATGTATTTATTTAGTCAGCGATATAAGGCCATGCAATAAATTTCCACTAATGGAATTCCATTTATCTTTTTACAGAACAGTATGCTACACAATACTATGGTAGAATCGGTTTCATTAACGTTATGCCCATACATTGCTTTATTTGTTATTGAAGTGGCAATTTTCGAAACTCAATCCCTTGTATCTATGGGTTGAATGTTTCAGGACTGCCTATACAAAGCTACAATCCTTTATTTTTATTCATATGGAGTAATGGACTAATAAATCTTCATGGATGAGGATCTTGTTCATGGTCTATAAACTCCACAAAGAGTTTATATCTTATGTTTGTTGACAACAATGGACTAGATTAAATGAGACTATGGTGGGCCCCTCGGGACTAAAAACCTTTCAATTCTTCGTCCTAGAGTACCCCCAAAATTGGGGCCGCTCTGTAGTCCCTCCTTTGGGACAAAATTCATCTCTTCCTCCTCAATTTTTTTTGTTTCTATACCCCTCCCGCAGCTCAAATTCTTGATAGAAGAGCTCTGGGTTTTGATTGATGGTTCTGGGCAGAGAGAGAAGTGAGGGATATGGGTTTTCAAATATTGTTTCTCTACCCCTCCTGTGCTTGTTCGGACGTCGTCGTCGTACAGCCACAAATTGGTGATGTGGTTGAGCTGGGACGAGTGGCTCTACGTCCGTGAAGCTCTCTTTTCAAATTCACCTGATTCTGTGGCCTCCCTTTTAGACCTTGAAGCTTTTGATTGATCATATGGGTTCTTTGTTGTGGTTTCTTTATGTTCTTTGTTCTGGGTTCTTTGAGGTGGTTTCTTTTTGTTCTTTGTTCTGGGTTCTTCACTTCTTCTTGTTCTTTGGAAATTTGGGTCTTGCACAATTCGAATTGAATTCATGTGATTTTGCAGATTTTGGATTAATTAGAGTCAACTCGATCATCCAAACTGAAAACTAAGTTTTTTTTTGTGATCAGTTGTTGGTATTACCTTATTCTGGAACGATCCAACCATTGGATTTTTATAAATTTCGAACACAATATAGAAGACACAATTCCGAACATCTTTCATGAAGAACTCGCGACTGTCCGAACATTGGAAGATTGATATTTTTACCCTCGAAATCAGGTGACGGGAACAGTACGCTAGGAATGAAAAAGTTGTTTCGACTGGGCATTTCTTTTGGTTTTCCTGCTTGGTTTTTCCTCCTGGGTTTACATAGTGTTGCTGCACCAAACATGGGACAAAAAGATTAAATTTAAGCCTAACTTCTGGAAGCCCTGCTACCATTGCACTGGTATTAAAAATAAGCCCGACTACCACAACACCGGGTACCAAACACCCCCAAGGGAACTCGCGAGCACATTTGTAACAACCACTGAAAAAGAGGAGAGAATTTCGACGAAAGTTCGTTATTCAAAAGCCACTGTGAAGAGGGAGAACAGCCCCAATTAACAAATGAGCTTGTCGAGGCCTCGAGGGCAAGAATTTTAGTATATATGAAAGATAAAATTTTGTTTTAAGTCTATCAATGGCAAGAAGTTTGACATTTTACTGCCCATTCTAATTAATCTCCTTTCAATTGGGTAGGAACTTTAATTGATTGTTCGTAGTATTTGGCTTTAATGTTTTTTTTTAGTCACGTAATATACTTTGTCAGAATTATTGACGGAATGTAAATTTTTTAACTCTTACGAGTTAATTTAAATAAGTTGAAAGAACAGCGTACAAAACAATTAGTTTCTATGTTTTACTCCTCCTTTTTTTTTTTTTTTTTTACTCCTAATTCTCTCGTCACAAGTTTCGAGACTATGTATCATAGACCTAAACTAGACTCTTTAGCAAAAAGTTAAGAATGCCCAATGTTTGGCATTTTACCCCTCTTCTACGTGCTTGTTAATCTAGTACTCACTCATCATTTTTGTTAGATTTTCTTTATCTATTTGTTATGGATTTTTCTGGTTTAAGGAATCTTTAGGCTTATAACTTTTTTTTTAAAAGAAAAAAAAAGATAAAAGGAGCGGGGACCTAATTTAGCCTAATTATGATGAGTTCATCAGTTCATCTAGTCTAAGGGAACCTTGCAAAAACATTATCATCACAATATATTACTTCAGAGCAAAAGCCATTGGCTTAAAATAACAATATCTACAACACCAAACACAACAAGAAAGCTTAATGCATGTGGCTAGCAGAGAATAATTGTTTTTCCTTTATATTATTATTATTATTATTATTATTTTTGAACTAGAGGGATACCGCAATATATTATTTGCAATTCCAAACAGACCTGGGCATTTGTTGGCAGTAGTTGATGAATCCAGCTAACTCAATATCTTCTCAAATGATCAAAGAATAAATTACTTAAAGACTTTTTGAGCATAAAAGTTTTTTTTGCCATTTCAACTCTGCATTTTTAAAAATTATACACACACCATTAAAAGGCTAGGGTAAATAAAAGAAGATGTTCGACAACTTCTTTCTTTTTGTAAGAGGAAATTGATTTGATTTGATTATTTTTTTTGGGTAACCAATAGATGGAAAGAATAACAAACTAGGAAAATAACACATTGGGGCATTGGGCCATTTCTATAAGCAACTACGAAAGTAAATTATCATTTCTTACATGTCAAGATAAGGAATCCAATTCAACTATAGGCGAATAAAAAAACTTTAAGAGCTTAAGTTGAGAGATAATTAAAGTTACACTAAACGAGAAACTAAATGACATGACAAAAAAACTAAAGTGCCCAAGAAGGTTTAATCGTCAAATTTGAGTTGCGGCTTTCAATAGTTTGTTCGCGACTAGACAATCTTTCCGTTAAGTTGCAAGATTCAATAGCTTGTTCACGACTTTTCCATCTTGCAGTTCAGCAGTTCTTTTGTCCGTTCCTTTTGTTTTGATATAATACATATGAACTCCAAAAGAATATCCGAGACACGAAAGATTCCTATTTACTCCGGGTATGATTGAATGTGCAATATATAGTGGTTATTTAGATCACCCTCCGTAACTAACGTACGTGACTGTACAAAAATACAGTGGCACAAAATTAGGAGAGTCGTACGGGTAAAAGTAAAATCCTTTCAGACGGGTCAGACCTGATTCTACTTTCCATAATTAATAACTGCGGTAAATTACAGTCGAACCAAACCGTCCGTCCCTCTAAAAACGATTTTTAGACAGACAGACTCGCGTTGGCTCCATCTGCTCAGAAAGCACGCCTCTTTAGGAGGACTCTCTCTCTCTCTCTCTCTCTCTCTCTCTCTCTCTCTCTCTCTCTCTCTCTCTCTTCTTCGCTTAGCTCACAAGCACAACTTCCATGGCCCAATAGCTGTTGCTCACTAGTCCTCACCAGAAAATAGTTCCAATTTTCCATTTTTTGCCCTCCGCCGATCCATCCTCAGCCCTAATTTTCGAGGCGATTGATCTGATCTGGTAATGGCGTCGGCAAAGACGGCTCGGTCCAGAGGGACGCCGGTCAAGGAGAACGGCGTCAAGCTCGAGGAAGGCCTCAATGTGTTCAAGTCTGAAAAGTTCGATGCGCAGAGCTATGTTCAGACGCGGTGCTCCCTCAACGAGAAGGTTGCGTTTTTGCTATTGCTTTACGTATTTGCAGTAGTTATATGCAATTGAAGCTAGATGGAATTGGAATATGAAGCAATGGATTCTCGAAATGCTTGAGTTATACTATTCTGCTTAGTTTTGGTGCTTGGTTTGTTATAATCATTTCTAGATAGGCAGCGGACTTTGGTTTTGTATAGAATTGCGAAGTTGAAAGGGTTGAATTGAATTGTGTTTGGACTGTGCTTGCAGGAGTTGAGACAGTTCTGTGCAAATCTTTTCGATTTAAGGAGAGCGGCTGCAGAGGAAATGCGCAGAAGTGTCTACGCTAATTATTCGGCATTCATACAGTGAGTTTTCCTTAATGATTGATTTTGAAGCTGATATGTTAATAATATCATTAGTGTATCTGTCTGTTAGCTGCATCGTATTTGAATTTGATTTGCCTGTTGATGTGTTTGAGTTAATTAGCTCGTGTTGTTCATTCCTTGGTAAATATCTTATCCACTTATCTTCTTTTTTAGCATTATTATGGAATTTGTATGCTTATGTTTTGAGATGCTTCACCCTAACACCAATGTCTTTGCTTATTGATATTGTTGATATATAATTGGATATTTGGGTGGCTTAGCTCGACTTGTTTTGACTCAACTGAGATTTTATGGTGACATTATTAAGATTTTAGATTGTAGTATGCAAAATATTCTCACCACTTCCACCTCCGTAGTAAAATGTAAAAAAAAAAACCCTCCTTTTATTCTTTTTAAATCGTTTCTCTCACAACGCAGGATGCCAGAATTGAAGTGATTGCATGGCTGCTTAAAGTTTTCTTTGTTAAGTAATATGAAATTTTGTTGCTTTGTTTTCAGTGAACCCACTTTTGTAGTTTTAGCTTTTCAGAGTTCATAACTGGTTAAATTGAGATCCTTAGTTTATTTGTACTTGGTGAAAGACATAGTAACTTTCTCTTGTTTCCGTAAGAGTTGAATCAATTTCCCTTTTTCTAAATTTGTTTGTTTTCAAGGTGCTTTGGATTTTATGATAAAAGGTAGTACCGAAAGTCATATAGTGTCACTATAGTAAAAGTTAAAGGATTGCAAATCTCTGTATTAGAACTTTACATGTTTGTGTATCCTTTTGCATATTCAATTCTGTTACTCTGTTAGGGTTACTTTGATCTATTTAGGTAGCTTAAATGTCATGCGCACAATTACTTCAGAAGGTTATGCTAATCTATTCTTCAGGTATGAAGTGTTTATTTTGATACAACATTATTGTCGAGTATAATTTGAATTTCATGTGAACTGTATTTCTCATTCACAGAACTTCAAAAGAGATATCAGATTTGGAGGGGCAGCTTTCCTCTATCAGAAACCTGCTATCTACCCTAGCTGCTGTAAATCATGATCTAGCTGAGGGGGTAAAGATTGATTTACCTAAATCAGTGGAAGGGTCTACTGAAAATGGTTTATTAACTTTTGAAGATAGAGAGCCTTCAGACTTGGAGAAATGGTTGGTAGAATTTCCTGATCTCTTGGATGTTTTGTTAGCTGAGAGGAGAGTGGATGAAGCTTTAGCTGCCCTGGAGGAAGGTGAACATGTGGCTTCTGAAGCAAAACAACTAAAGATGTTGGATCCAGCTTTGCTCTTGTCTCTACAGAATTCTATTACTGAACGCAGGCAAAAGTTAGCTGATCTGCTTGCTGAGGCTGCTTGCCAGCCTTCTACTCGTGGTGGTGAACTTCGTTCAGCTATATCAGCACTTAAGAAACTTGGGGATGGCCCTCGTGCACACAGTCTTCTTCTGAATGCACATTACCAGAGATATCAGTATAATATGCAAAGCCTTCGTCCGTCAAGCACCTCATATGGAGGAGCATATACTGCTGCACTCTCACAGTTGGTGTTCTCTGCTATTGCTCAAGCTGCCACTGATTCTGCAGCTATATTTGAGAATGAACGAGATTATACTTCTGAGCTTGTTATGTGGGCCATAAAGCAAACCGAGGCTTTCGCTCTTCTCATTAAAAGACATGCGTTAGCTTCATCAGCAGCTGCTGGAGGCTTAAGAGCTGCTGCAGAGTGTGTTCAAATAGCATTAGGTCATTGTTCCTTGCTGGAAGCTCGTGGCTTGGCACTTTGTCCTGTGCTTTTGAAACTTTTTAGGCCTAGTGTTGAACAAGCACTAGAGGCTAACTTAAAACGAATTGAAGAAAGTACTGCTGCCTTAGCTGCTGCTGATGACTGGGTACTTACAACTGCTCCAACAGCAACACGCCAACCTGGCAGGCCTTCAAGTACATCCCTTGGTAATTCAACAGCATTCCAACATAAACTTACAAGTAGTGCCCATCGGTTCAATTTGATGGTCCAGGTAAAGAATTTTTCTCCCACATAAAACTCAAATAATCAAAAGTGTGCCTGTTGCATCTTCTTCACTTCACGTGTTTCCGCTTGCACACATGTATGTGGGATGCATTCTAATTTGCCGAAAACATTGTACTATGTGCTGTAGTACTCGTTTAACTGTGCAATATTCCTGATCTGTCTGTCAGAGTAATTGTGTACATTTGAAATTTCTTTTGGATCTGTCAACTCAGTTTCATATAGTCTTTTTAGCTTGAACATTCTATATTTGAATAATTTGTTTCTTCTTTCACTCTTTCAAGCTAGCAACGAGTGTTAAATATGCTTTTACCAGCAATCTGTTGTTCACTGCTTTTATCATTAATATGTATTACTTGATCCTCGTTTCATTTTTTCATGAACTACCTTCCTCCATTCCAGGAGTTCTTTGAGGATGTAGGACCATTGCTCAGTATGCAGTTGGGAGGTAAAACGCTAGAAGGTTTGTTCCAAGTGTTCAACTCATATGTGAACATGCTCATAAAAGCATTACCAGGTTCAATGGATGAAGAAGCAAACTATGAAGGTTCTGGGAATAAAATTGTTCGTATGGCTGGGGATGAAGCCCAACAGATTGCATTGCTGGCAAATGCATCATTATTAGCAGATGAGCTACTTCCACGTGCAGCCATGAAGCTGTCTCCAATAAATCAGGCTGCATATAAGGATGATCATCGTAGAAGATCATCAGATAGGCAAAATCGCCATCCTGAGCAAAGAGAATGGAAGAAGCGGCTTGTCAGCTCAGTTGATAGACTAAAAGATAGTTTTTGTCGTCAGCATGCTCTAGATCTGATTTTCACAGAGGATGGTGATAGTCATCTTACTGCTGATATGTACATAAACGTGGATGGGAATGCGGATGAATTTGAGTGGTTTCCGTCCCTAATATTTCAGGTATGTTGAAATATTGATTTTGTCTACTAATATTCCTGTTTGATCTTTATGTTTTCTTCTTTTGTCCCTTTCATGTCATTGCTAGTGAGTTGTAAAGAATCCTCTGTTGGTCTTATTTGCATATTTCATATCATCATTAGGGAAAAGTACATTGGCATTCACATATGGTTCACAAAGTTTATGAAGGTCCCAGTGTATTTAGCACTTCATTGACTTCCCTCAGCTGAGTTGTTGGATGATGTCAAAGTTGCTATTAGAAGTAGAAATAGTTTTATATAAAATGGATTTTTGTCTTCTGATACATGTATATTTGTACAATAAACACATACTACTTCTCTTTGCACATATATATATCTCATTATTATGCTGTACTTGATGTTAAAGTTAGCCCCCCTCTTTTTCAGTGTTTGAAATTTCTTTTAAGTTAAACTTATGAATGGGGAGTTTTCTAATTCCAAAATTTCTTTTGTTAATTTGTCCCAATTCAGGAACTCTATGTAAAACTAAACAGGATGACCAGTATAGCCGCAGATATGTTCGTAGGCAGGGAAAGATTTACTACATTGCTATTTATGAGACTAACAGAAACTGTCATCTTGTGGCTTTCCGAAGACCAAAGCTTTTGGGATGATATTGAGGATGGGCCAAGGCCCTTGGGTCCTCTTGGCTTGCAACAGGTAAGTAATTTCTGGTCTAATGAATTAATTTAATCCGAATCTGTTGCCTTGTCTATTGTGATTATCAACAATTATGATTCCAATATTGCAACTGAGACATTGTATGTACAAGAATAGAAAGCACATAGACATTTTCATACGAAATGTTGTTCTTATTTAAGAAATATGAGAAGGAAATTAGGAATTATATGATATGAAGAAGAAAGGAAGTAAATCAACATCTTACATGTAGAAGAACAACAGAAGATTGGAGGGATAATGTGAATGCTCATTGTGGCCATGACTTCTCTTGTTGTTAGTTCTTTACAGAGCTCTACCTGTATGCTAATAACATCCTGCATTTATCAACTATATTATAACCAGCCCTTTCAGAAGGTTATAATGCTTCCCAGTTTGCTAAATGCTTATTTTCACAACCTTACCTTGCTAAGAACCGCTGAACACCTAAAATGATGCTGGTCTTAAATTATAAATATAACCGTATAGTATTGTTATTAGTGCAGATTACAGGACAATGGTGGTCAAATATTTTTTTTTTTAAGGTTATCCCAACTAGGATTGTTACTCAATGCAGTGATACAGTCTTAATTGCAAGAGTTGCACATTGAACACCCACTGCTTCCTGCCATTTCTACTAAATATGGTCATATTAACTTATTTCCATATTAACTTTTTACATGTGCTTGCAGTTCTATCTAGATATGAAGTTTGTCATATGCTTTGCTTCACAAGGTCGTTTCCTATCTCGAAATTTGCAACGTGTTATCAATGAGATCATATCTAAAGCCATGACAGCATTTTCTGCAACAGGCATGGATCCCTATAGGTATGCTACTTGTTTTAGGTTTATTTATATTATCATTACCAATATACGTATACACAGAGACATAACCATAAAATACACAAATACATATGCATAGTAGCTTGTAACTGAAATGTATTGTATTTTACTATCCCCAAACGGTTAAGAACTGCCAGCTTTAAGCATATGCAAGCACAATTTATGTTGGGAAAATGTCCTGGGCTAAAAAGCTGAGCCATACTTAAATGTTATTTTTAAGTTTTATCACATTCTCTATATATCACGCAACAGCTACTATTTGTGTGTAGACACACTTAGTGTTGTTATGGTTAGTCATATAGCTTTTTAACAGCTGCTGTACTTTACACTGAGTTCTAATTTTGGTATCAGTGAGCTCCCGGAAGATGAGTGGTTCGATGACATCTGCCATGAAGCAATTGAAAGATTGAGTGGAAAACCAAAAGCCATCAATGGAGATCGGGATCTTAACAGCCCAACGGCCTCGGTTTCAGCACAGTCAATGTCATCTGTTAGATCTCATGGGAGTTCCTGAGTCTCCAAGTCAGTTTCATCTTTGTAAATTAAATAGAAAAAACAGAATCCGTCATGGATTTTATCCTTATATTCAAAGTAGTTTATCCCCCCACCTATCATTTTTGTTTCCCTTCTGTAGTTTCTTTTTATTTATTTTATTTTCTAGTATAAGGCCCTACAGAAATGTATTGCCTGTATTTGCTGTCACAAGGTTAGGAATTCTTTTTTTAAATAACCGAGGTTGTAAAGTTGTTGATTGCATTGTTTGACTCTGAATACATGTTTGTACAATTCTTTGAACAAGTGTGGATGAATAGTATTGATATTGGATCATTACTCTTGAACTCATGTCATTCCTTACTCTTGAATTGTATGATTATCCTGTAATCTGTTTCTCTTCAGTTATTCACATGAATATTAGCCGCACTCAATGATCAAGTGCTCATGCGCTGAAGTGAAACCTAATTCTCTTCAAGTGCAGGCCACATATGGCAGCAGCACTAGGATTTTAGGGTTGGCTTTTATGAAACTTGTAACCAAACTCATCAGACTCATTCCCAAGGCAAATTTATTTGCATCTTCAAGTCATCAATACTTCATTTTTAATTTGGGTAATGTGAGGGGGTACGTTAGAAAATAGAAACCCCAAAACAAACTAAAGAGCATCGACGTTGACTGCCCCCGCTTACTGATCGAGTGCTCATGCGCCGAAGAGAAACCTGGTTCTCTTCAAGTTGAGGCCACATATGGCAGCAGTACTGAATTTTAGGTTTGTGTTTTATGAATGTTGTAACCAAACCTAAATTTCAAGTTGAGGCCACATCTTACTGCTTCATTTTGTTTTTGGGTAATGTGAGCAGGTTAGAAACCCTAAACATCGACGGCCCTCAATCTGGGAATGCCATGGGGGTCATCCATCAAAGTAGGACTTAAACTAATACTTCAAATTCAAATTTTGTTGGTGACTAACGGAAAAGCAGATTTTTACCAACAAGAACAACATTTACTAGCAGCGAAAAAGAATTGGAAAATGCACATTAATCAACTTAATTGTATAGGGTTTGGAGGCTTGTATTAATTCCTTTAGTCCATTAAGGCTCATCTCTTGGCCATTTATCTGAACGCATGCAATTCTTTCTTTTTCTACTTGAAACAGTAGAGAAGCGAGAAAATGGGGAGAACAAAATTCATTCTCCAGTCCAGTATTTGTTTGTTGATCGAAAATGAGAAAAAAAAACTTTGTACAGGATCTTGTTGTGCCACAGAATGCATTTGTATAAGCAACTCTATTATGGAAGAAATAAGGAAAGAGTCAAAACTTGGCACAAGAATAGGCTAGCTTCCAGAAAAGGAGTAAGTGATGAAACTCAGTCCTAGCTTGATAACTTTCAAACACATTTCAGAATGCGTTTGTATAAGCACTCTTCATACTTCTCAAGAGTATTCGCTTTCCAACATCTGGATGCCCAATGTCCATAGCATATTAAGTCTACACGTTCGAATTCCCATCGAGTTCCAGGGCGGTGTAGCAAAGAAGACGAGAAATATGCATACTCTCGATGTGGGATATCGAAGGAGGATGAAGGATTGCAGGAAGCAACAGACTCCAAATTCTTTACTTTATATTTGTTTTGGTTTCAAGGTTTGAATCCAGAAATTTGTGATCTAACAAAGAACGCGAAACGCTTTCTGTTTCACCCCTGAAGAGTGGGTTATTATATATAACTTTCGATGATTAGTAACATTGACGTTTCCGCTGAAAAAAGAAGGAAAATAAAACCTCTTCCCTTAATATTATAAATTCATAATCCATGGTCATTTATTGGAACAATACTCTTTTCTTTATTCTCTGTGTCTTCTTCCATTTTAAAGTGAAGAGCCAAAAGAATAGTGAGAGCTAATCAACAATTATGGACACCCGGAACAAGGTGAACACACATAAAGAGCATACCATGTATACCCAACTCAATTTTCTCTTTGCTTTGGTGTTTTTTGTGACATAACGGGAAGCATCTAAGGCAACACTTTACGTCTACATGTACCCAAAGATTCTATACCATCCGAGGGAATAGAAACAAAGAGTGGATGTGTATCTTGGTGTGGATTGATGAAATTAGAGGGAAGGATAGAATCAATATTGTCTTTCACCGAAACTTGCAAATCCATCACCACCACCACCACCACCACCACCACAAGCATTCTCATAACATTTTCATCCATATATACTTGCAATATTGCCTAAAAATTTCTGTTATTTGAAAGTTGAATGAAGATTTATGGTACATAAGGTCTTGTGTACATGGGAGAGATTTATAGAATCATCGATCTAATATAAGCATAGTTAAATTGTGATCAGTTGGATATGTCATGGAAAGATAAACAAATTAATATGTTTTTGTTTGAACGAAGGGATGAAAGTAACTTCTTTCCTTGACGTTGCAGAAGATGGAGATTTTGCAGAAGATGACACATACAATTTGATTATCAAGTACAACGCTGCCACCAAATCCTATTTTGGGGAAGCTGTTTCGTGCTTCAATAAGTCTATTGATGGCCTGAAAGGAGGACAAAAGCTTTGCATGTGGGACAATTTTTAATTAAAAATTGTAAATGATTTTAAAGATACTTCATGAAAAGAAAAATATATTTATATGTTTATTGAACGAAGAGGTGAATGAGAAATCTTACAACAAGAGATCGACGTGCATATATTTTAGCTTCATCTAAAGAAAATTTACTTATTTTCATGACTTTGATGTGGTTTGAGTTCTTTCTCTAAACTCAAGTTTATTAACAAAATTGCAATTCTATATATATATATATATATATATATATATATATATAGCATAAGATCGATGATCGATCATTTATTAATAATAAGATTAAAGTACACCAACGAAACTAAAGTATAGATTTTGGAGAAATTGGTTGACCAAAAATAAAACAAAATGAAAGTAAAGTAAAACAAGTTACAAAAGACAATAAGCAAGTGTGAAAATGGTAAGCTTTCATTGCATATATAATAGTCCCGAGAAAATGTAGATACAGACCTAATAGAAGCTAATAGGGCAATGACATAGATGAGCCAACAGTCCCAGTACAAATATTGACAATACAAAACAAACACTCTAAGAACCGAGGTTGTCCCTCCACCAAATTCGTGAGTCGATGAATGTTGCATGAAACAACAGACTATGAGTTCTTCATTTTATTTTTGTTTTAGTTTCAAGGTTTGAATCTAGAAATTTGTGCTCTAATAGAGAACGTGAAAATCTTTTTGTTGCGCCCCTGAGGGTTGAGTTATTATATGTAATTTTGTTGATTAGTAATATTGACGTACGTTTCTGCTACAAAAAAAAAAATTCCCTTAATAATATAAATTCATAATAATTAATTAAGATCGGATATTTAACATAATAGTAGTATAAGAAAGAAAATATATAAATTTGATTTCTATGGTACATAGAAGGCTAATACATACTTATATGTATAATATAGATAATCCATGGTCATTTATTGGAACGGAAAATTCTAGTGTTGTTAACGTATCTTATACGTACAATTACCACTTTTAAGACTTAATTACTCAGACGAGAACGTGTTTACTCTAATAAAGACCTTATTTACCTTAATAAGAGTTTTTTCGTAGTTACCACATGAGTTGTCAAAGTGGTAATATGTGTCCTCAAGTTGTAAACTATTACAATTACCACTTTTAGGACTTAATTACTCAAACGAGAACCTAATTTATTCTAATAAAGACCTTATTTACATAAACAAGGACTCCATCTCTTCATTATGTATGAGAAATGTTAACATACCATAGCCTTACTCTATTGGAACAATACTCTTTTCTTTATTCTCTGTGCTTTCTTCCATTTTAAAGTGAAGAGCCAAAGGGATAATGAGAACTAGTCAGCAATTATGGACACTTGGAACATTTTCATCCATATATACTTGCAATATTGCCTACAAATTTATGTTATTTAAAAGTTGAATGAGGATTCATGGTACGTAAGGTCATGTGTACATGGGAGAGATTTATAGAATCATCTAATATAAGCATAGTTAATTTTGTGAGTTGGACATGTCATGGAAAGAGAAACGAAATATGTTTTTATATGAACGAAGGGAGGAAAGTAACTTAATTCTTTCCTTAACGTTGCACATAAGATGACCAAGACAATTTGATTATCAAGCTAGTACAACGCTGCCACCAAATCTTATTTTGGGAAGCTGTTTTGTGCTTCAACAAGTCTATTGATGGGCTGAAAGGAGGAAGTAAAGTTTGCATGGGTTTTATAGTGCTCTCAACAATGGTAATGTTCGTGGTCTCAATTGTCATTAGTTCTACCTTTAGCTATTGTGCCAGGCACAAAAAGAAGCATCATTGCTAGTGAGGAATGTGGAAGACTGCTTTATTCGGGTCATCAGTAATGACTTTCACCCCAACTTACAAAATTATCACCGTCACAACCATCTTTAGATTTTTTTATAATATTTCGGTTCATATATGTACTCTTTTTTGCGGCCAAGACTTTTTGTGTTTAAGAAATTGTGGCTTGTAATGTCTATGGTTTTATATGGGAGACAATTTTTAATTATATAATTTGAATCCATAAAGGTAAATAATTTTAAAGATACTTCATGAAAAGAAAAATGTATTTAGATGTTTTAAATCTTACAACAAGAGACGTGCATATATTTTAGCTTCATCTCAAGAAAAATATACTTATTTTCATTACTCTTTGATTTGGTTTGAGTTTTTTCTCGAAGATCAACTTTATTAACAAATTTACAATTCCATTTCACCGGCCATAGGAGTGGATGTAGGATAGTTAGCACTAATTTTATAAAATATTAGCCACATCCATATATATATATATATATATATATATATATATAGCATAAGATCGATGATCGATCATTTATTAATAATAAAATTAAAGCACATAAACCAATGAAAGTAAAGTATAGATTTTGGAGAAATTTATTGACCAAAAGTAAAAACAAAACGAAAGTAAAGTAAGGCAAGTTACTAAAGACAAAAAGCAAGTGTGAAAACGGTAAGCTTTCATTGCATAGATAATAATCATGAGAAATGTAGATACAGACCTAATAGAAGCTAATAGAGAAATGACATAGATGAGCCAACCGTCCCAGTACAAATGTTGACAATACAAAACAAACACTCTAAGAACCGAGGTTGTCCCTCCACCAAATTCGTGAGTGGATGAAGGTCGCATGAAACAACAGACTATGAATTCTTCATTTTATTTTTGTTTTAGTTTTAAGGTTTGAATCTAGAAATTTGTACTCTAATAGAGAACATGAAAATCTTTTTGTTGCGCTCATGAGGGTTGAGTTATTATATGTAACTTTTGTTGATTAGTAATATTGACGTTTTTGCTACAAAAATAATAATACAAATTCGTTACAATACAAAACAAACACTCTATTATATATATGTAACACTACAAAATTATCACCGTCACAATACAAAACAAACACTCTAAGAATTGAGGTTGTGTCTCCACCAAATTCGTTAGTGGATGAAGGGTCGCAGGAAACAACAAATTATGAATCCTTCATTTTTTTTTTAAGGAACCGATCATCGATCTTATGCTATATATATATATATTTATATGGATGTGGCTAATATTTTATTCTTCAATATCAAGGAACCGAACGTAGAATTTTATACACAATTCTACGACAGTCATACTTGGCATTCTTATCATTCCAATGGAATTCACATACACTATTGTGAACATAATAACATAATTAAAATGGATGAACTTAGTGAACTTTACTTTATAATTCAATATATGAAGTAAAATATCTTTAGAGGAGAGAGGAATATATTACCAATGGAAATACCACCGCTATAGCGATCTGAAAAAGCCGATTCAAGTAATGCACGATTAAACAACTCAATTGCTACATCTATAGGAGGCCCTTGTGGATGTTTGGTAAATACATGTAGCAACATTTCAACAACATCTGCACCCCCATTGCCTGCTGCTATAAGAGATTCACACTCATTCAATATTGTTGCACGTTTTCCCAAGATATCATTATATCCATCATCTAGTTCGTAAATGGTTGGTTGTTGAGAACAAACACCATCAACATAGCAGGTAGTCTCTTTAACACCAATTCTTTTGGTCCTATTGACACCACATTTTCGTACCTCATGTATAACTTCTGGATTGTTGAAAATCCTTTTTGGATCACTCTTCATGTGTGTCAATGTTTTTCTCACATTGTACGCATTTCCCGTACCTATTCCGAGTATCTTGGGACTATTTTTTTTCAAATTTCTTCCCAAGATCTGAAAATATGACATATATGTTGGAAAATGAGACTATAATAAAACATCAACGTCAACAACAATAATAAAAATTAAGATTTTTATCACAAATGGTACCTGAACTTTACCTCAATTATATACATAGTACCTGAAATTCACTTTTGATCACAACCAGTCTGTACCCGAACTTTTTGTTTTCATTTTAAGTGGTATCTACCATCAATTTTCAGTGAAAAATTTGAAAAAAAATATTGAAAACAACACAAAGATTATATCAACATATAGAGCACAACCTAAGGATGAATTTGTGTAACTAGATCAAAGTGAGATTTGAAGTGAATCAAGAGATATCGATGCCGGAAGTTCTGAAATCCGAAAAGTTAACGACATCAATCCACGTTAAAAATCGAGGGTACCATGAGATTTCTGGGATGGAAGGCTTCAAAGCTCAAGTGGTTTGGATGATCAGAAGTGTCCGGAGGAGGTCGGAACGAAAACTTAAAATTTCAAGCTTTTTCGGCGGTCCTCACGATGGCTTTCCAGCGAGTGTGGTTTCGAACCCGAGTGGATTTGTTTTACCTTTAGCTTCTGATTTTATTGGTGGATGCGGTGACACAAGATTGTGGCCGAAGGTGGTGGCGCCTTATGGTGCAGAAAGAGAGGAGAGAGGTTACGGGGTGGGGGGGGGAGAGAGAGAGAGAGAGAGAGAGAGAGAGAGAGAGAGAGAGAGAGAGAGAGAGAGAGAGAGAGAGAGAGAGAGAGAGAGAGAGAGAGAGAGAGAGAGAGAGAGAGAGAGAGAGAGAATTCAATTTTTTGATGGCAGGGATGAAGTTTTTTTTTTTCAATTTTTTGACGGTATATTGACTGAATGTAATGGCATGTACCATTTAGGATGAAAAGTAAAGTTAAGGTACTACGTATATAATTGAAGTAAAGTTCAGGTATCATTTGTGATAAAAACCCTAAAATTTAAACATTTTACCTATACTTTCTCCCATAGAAACCCTCGAATGGAGACCAACAATTACGTTGCCTGCTTGGTCTAGTTTCCAAGCAATAACAATGCTCCCTTTAGCCTCTCTGATCTGACCATGATGTAGAGAATATGGCTTCAAGAATTGAGAGAACCTAGGGCAAACACAGTGTGATTTATCCTCTGCAGAGCTCACTTCAGGATACTCACATGAGGGTTTCTCTGCCCTGGAGCTAGTGACATTTAACTTAAAAACCGAGGTTGTCCCTCCACCAAATTCGTGAGTGGATGAAGGGTCACAGGAAGCAACAAACTATGAATTCTTCCTTTTATTTTTGTTTTGGTTTCAAGGTCTGAATCTAGAAATTTTTGCTCTGACAGAGAACGTGAAAAATCTTAATTTCTGTTGCACCCCTGAGGTAATTATATGTAACTTTTGCTTATTCGTAATATTGACGTTTCCTCTAAAAAGAAAAGAAAAAAAAATATTTTCCCTTAATAATATAAATTCATAATAATTGATTAAGATCAAATATTTAACATAATAGTAGTATCGGAGAGTCTTCGGTGCACGGCGTGCAAATGCACGACGCAATCTGAGCCGTTTAAATTGGGTTAGAAAAATAAGTTATTATTTTTTTCTAACATTTAGACGGCTCAGATCGCGTCGTGCATTTGCACGCCGTGCACCGAAGAATTTTCGGTATACTCATATATAGATAATCCATGGCCATTTATTGGAACAATACTCTTTTTTTTATTCTCTGTGTCTTCTTCCATTTTAAAGTGAAGAGTCAAAAGGACAGAGAGAGCTAGTTAACAATTATGGACACTCTGAATAAGGTGAGCACACATCAAGAGCATACCATGTATGCACAACTCAATTTTCTCTTTGCTTTAATTTGGTATTTTTTGTGACATAAAGGGAAGCATCTAAGACAACACTTTACGACTACATGTACCCAATGACGAGGTTCTATACCATCTGAGGGAATAGAAACAAAGAGTGGACGTGTGTCTTGATGTGGATTGATAAAATTAGAGGAGGGATATATATATATAATCAATATTGACTTTCACCGAAACTTGCATAACCATCGATCACCACCACCACAAGCATTCTTACAACATTTTAATCCATATACACTTGCAATATTGAATAAGGATATGAGATTTATAGAATCATCTAATATAAGCATAGTTGAATTTGTAAATTGGATATGTCATGAAAAGAAAAACGAAATAAGTTTTGTTTGAATGAAGGGAAGAAAGTAGCTTCTTTCCTTGACGACTATTATTAATTGCATACACAATCCAATCATCGAGAAGTACATACTGAGCATTGGTTTCTCTGGGCAGTTTTTTTTGGGCAAAACACCTCAATATTATTATTGAAGATACAATGGAATAGAAGCATACGGCCTAACGAAAAAAAAAAAAAAGTAAACTAGCGCACTTGTTGATCAGCGTCCATAACCGGCCGGTGGGATTGCAAAACACAAATGCTCCGTTGCGGCCATTTATCGGAACATAATTACTTCTTCTGTGTTTCTATGTCCCTTGATGCATTCTACAGTCAAGAGCTAGCCAAGAGAACAGTGGAAGTCAGCAATCACGGACACCCGGAATAAGGTGAGCACATATTAGGAGCATATGATGCATGCACAACTCTATTTTATCTGCACTCGATCTGGTGTCTTTTGGGTCATAAGGGCATACATTTTCCGCAGCACTTTACGTCTACTGTCTAGATGTACCAAGGACGATTTTGGAAACCATCTGAGGGAATAAAGACAAAGCCTGTACATGTATCTTCATGTGGATTAATGAAATTAGAGTGACGGATAGGATCAATAGGATCAATAATTGCAAAACCACCACCACCTCGAGCATCCTTATAACATTTATATCCATATATATAATTAATGTATACCTACAATATTGTCTTGAATTTGTTTTGGTATTCGAAAGTTGAATGAGAACTAAGGTTTATAAGGTTAATTATGTATGCGTGGGAGCAATTTATTATATACTTTAACATGAGCATAATGGATTGGATATGTCATGCATGGAGAAGAAAAGTCAAAAGTAGGTTTTTGTTTGAACGAAGAGGTGTTTTCTTTGAGGTTTTTTGCTTCCACGAGTCTATCAGAATATTTGTCTTGCAACTACTCAAAAAATAATATTTGTCTTGCAAACTATATATGTTGTACGTCATCATTAAGTCATCAACTATGAAAATGTACGTAATAATTAAGAAAGAGGGATAATATTCTTTTAGTGAAATTAGACATTAATTTGAGCATTACTTGATAGTTGATATCTAGCTTATAAATTATAATTGTCAACATCTTCCTATATTCAAAAATTAATTCAATGTGCAATAATTTCAAAGGATGATGATTAATCTGTAAAGATTAGTATTGCAAGTATAGTGAATTTATGTTGTTTTTAACTTTTAATGACAAGTGCACTGAACCAAAGGCGAGAACTAATGCTCTTTTCTTTCTTTTTTTCTTATTTTGGATTAAGATTTGAACTTGCAAACAAGTTATTTGAATAATTCTTGCAATTAGCGCGTTTTTACAATTTATCTCTCATTTATAGTAATTGAGAAGTCTTGAATTCGACTCGTGGACAAATAGTTATTGTGTAATAAAAAAAAATACACAACCAACAATTATGGTACAAACTCAAAATAAAGGCGAAAAAATAAAAAGCTTAATTATTGTTGATGAACATATTCATGGTTATATATTGAATTCTCTGATAGATTGAAGTTCATTTTAGCAACCTAAATTTTTGAAAAACTTATTCATGGTTACATGTTTCAACAGGCAAGGATGAATACAGTGTCACCAATCGATGTAGTGATGCAATCCTAAAAGAACACTAAATTAAGTGTTGCATAATAAACACTGTTCCAGTTTAATTATGTTTCGGCGTATATAGGCTTAATTAACAGCGCGCGCTGTACATAAACCTAACAATAAGAGTAAGACACTTAACTGATAAGATAAAATTATTGTTAACCCTCTTAATTTAAAATATTTATCTGAATGGACATATGTAATGGCTCTCTAATCAGTTCAGTTCCTTCTCCCGGCCAATTGGTTTTCTTGTCTCTTACGTAAGATTAATTAAATTAAGCCAACAATCTAGTCTAGCTTAATTGATTAGGTTAATTTCTCTCTCCAAAAAGGAAAAAAAAAACACATTGATTAGGCTTGGTTTCGTACTCCTAGCTATTCGAATTGGATTATGTTTCCTTATCCTAGATTTAGGTTAATCATATTTTCCAGTTTTCTAGCTAGCTTTAATCACTTGCCTATATTGTTTTTATCGTAATCTTTATAACTACCTCTCAGATAGAGATTAACATCAGAACAAAATATTAAAGATAAGATGTCTTCTCTCTTAAAACCCAACATTGAATCAGAGCTTTGGTCTTTTGTAATTAATTCTTTCATTAATTAGGGTTTAGGGTTTAGGTACTGTTCTAGATCGTTGATCAACAATGTGGCTAGAACATCCAAACTTTCTTGGATTTGTTCAACAATGTTGGCTCTCTATTTCTTCTCATGGTTGTCCTTTGTCTGTTCTCCAACATAAATTGCGTGTATTACGTAAGGCTCTCAGAACTTGGAATTGGGAGGTTTTTGGAGACATTCATCGGCGTGTTGAAGATGATTTGATTGCTTTGGAAACGATACAACATGATATAGCTTGTTCGGGCGGGTCTGATTTAGAGTTTGCTAAAGAAAATGACCTTCAGGCTAATTTAAATGAGTCTATTCGCTTGCAAGAGATCTTTTGGCGTGAGAAGTCTCGATTGCGTTGGTTGTCTGAGGGGGATCGAAATACTAATTTTTTCCATGCAATGTGTCGTGCACGTCGCTCTCGGACTTCAATTACTCTTCTTCGGGATGGTAATGAGGTGTTTGAAGACCCCACTTCTATTCAGAATCATATTGTTGCCTTTTATTCAGATCTTTTTGCAAAGCATGCAGATTATGTGGATAATGGTCTTGTTGGTCGTGTTATTCCTTTGTCAGTTACAGATGATGAAAATTCTGCTCTGACCCTCATTCCTTCACCGGAGGAAATCTTAGCGGCAGTGAAATCCATGGATCTTGATAGTGCTCCGGGTCCGGATGGTTTTACGGGTCATTTTTTTGCTTCTTGTTGGGACATTGTTGGTGTTGAGGTAGTTAGTGCAGTCCAATATTTTTTCATTCATGGGCAACTAACAAATTCTTTCAATTCAGGTCTTATTATCTTGATTCCAAAGGTCGAACATGCTGACTCTATTAAACAATTTCGTCCCATTGCACTTACAAACTTTGTGTTCAAGATTATTCCAAAGATTCTTGCTAGTCGACTTGGCTCCATTGCAGCTCGGATAATTTCTCCTCAACAACATGCCTTTATCTCAGGCCGAAATATTTCAGATTGCATTCTTACTACTTCAGAGTGTTTTAATTTGTTAGACTCTAAATGCTACGGTGGGAATGTTGCAATTAAGGCAGATATTACCAAGGCTTTTGATACAATCTCTTGGGATTTTCTGCTTCATGTCCTTGAGGCGTTTGGTTTTCATCAAAAATTTGTGCACTGGGTACGAGCACTTCTTTATTCGGCTAAGCTCTCTCTTCTCATTAATGGGAGGCAAGTGGGTTACTTCTCTTGTGGCAGAGGTGTGCGGCAAGGTGATCCATTGTCTCCCTTGCTTTTTTGCTTAGCAGAGGAGGTTCTTAGCAGAGGCTTATCTGCTTTAGTGTCCTCTGGTCAGTTGAATCTTATGTCTTCTCCGCGAGGTACTCATGCTCCTTCTCATGTTTTGTTCGCTGATGATGTTTTTATTTTTTGCGGGGGAACCTCCCATAATCTTGCATTGGTTATGAATTTCCTTTCTGAGTATGGTAGTGTTTCTGGGCAAATTATCAACAAAGCAAAGTCTCAGGTGTTTATCAGCAAACATATTCATCATCGTCGCCATTCTATTGCCTCCTCTTTGGGAATTCCCATAGGTTCAGCTCCTTTTACCTACTTGGGAGTTCCTATCTTCCATGGATGTCCGAAGACTATTTATTTTCAACCAATTGTGGATAAGATTCGGCTGCGGTTCTCTAGTTGGATGGGTTCTTTTTTATCTATGGCTGGTCGTCTCCAACTTATTAAATCAGTGATTTATAGTATGCTTATCTACAGCTTTCAAGTGTATGAATGGCCAATATCTTTACTTCGTCGTGTGGAAGTTTGGTGCAGGAATTTTCTTTGGTCTGGTTCTATTGACAAGCGAGGCATTCCATTGGTAGCTTGGAGGTCTTGTTGTGCTCCGATTAATGAAGGTGGGTTGGGTCTAAAACAACTAGTCATTCTTAACCGGTCTCTTCTTTTGAAGCGGGGTTGGGAGATTTTTTCGTCAAGGTCAGAAGGTTGTTCTTTTATTCGTGATCGTTTTTGGCGGAATGGTATTGCTCGTCGTTCCTATTCACCCTCATCTATTTGGCCTGGTGTGAAGAAATTTTGGTCTGTTATCCAAGAAAATGCAAGATGGCTGATAGGCTCTGGTGATATCTCTTTTTGGCAAGATAATTTTATGGGGCGTCCTCTTGTGGATTTTTTAGCTGTCCATGGTGGTAGGATTGGTGGTCTCTCTGGTTCTGTGGCCAGTTTCATTACAAATGGTTCATGGGACTTTCCGCCATTACTCCAAATTCACTTTCCTGCTTTGTGTGAGCTAATTAGCCAGGTTCCAATCTCTTTGGACCCTTTAGCTACAGATACCTTAGTGTGGTCCTCTTCCCCTTCTGGGGAGCTCTCTGCGAAATTTGCCTTTCAATTTTTACGGCATCCCTCTCCTTTGGTTGATTGGGGAAAGTGCTTATGGTCAAAATTTATATTGCCGAGAATATCTTTGTTGGCTTGGAAGGTTCTGCATGGTAGGGTGCTTTGTGATGATTTCATGCAAAAAAGGGGTATTGCTTTAGCTTCCAGGTGTATTCTCTGTGGGAAGGATTGTGAATCTTTGATTCACATTTTCAGAAATTGTTCTTTTGCCGCCAACATTTGGAATTGCATGGCTTTGAAGTTTGAGCTCCCTGCTATCCCCTTTACTTTATTGGATATCCTTCAATTGGGGTTGATCAATGGTCGCAGCCCTCAATTAAAGGATTTATGGGTGGCTTGTTTTACTTCAGTTCTCTGGTTCATTTGGCAAGCTAGAAATAAGGCCAAATATGATAATAAAATATTCACTGAAGTTGGAGTCTGCAGATTAATCTTTGGTCACATCCAAGCTGCTAGCCGTATTGCTACGGGCTATATGCATAATTCAATTCAAGACCTCAGAATTTTGAAATGTTTTGGAGTGACTTGTCGGCTTCGTCATGCGCCGCGTATTATTGAGGTTAATTGGCATCCTCCTCCTTTGGGGTGGATAAAAATTAATTCTGATGGCGCTTGGAGGCATGAATCAGGGCGTGGTGGTTATGGTGCTGTTTTTCGTGATTACAAAAGTCAGGTTATTGGCGCTTTTGCTTCTAATTTAGACATCCCTAGCTCGGTGGCGGCAGAAGTGATGGCAGTTATCAAAGCAATTGAGCTCGCTTGGGTTAGAGATTGGAAACATATTTGGCTTGAAGTTGATTCTTCTCAAATTCTCGACTTTCTCAAGTCTCCTTCATTGGTTCCTTGGCAACTGCGGGTTCAGTGGAATAACTGTTTGTTTCGTATTTCTCAAATGCAATTTCGTACTTCTCATATATTCCGTGAAGGGAATCATGTTGCGGATGCATTAGCTAACTATGGCACATCTTCTATTGGTTTTGTGTGGTGGAATGCAGCTCCTACTTTAATTGCTTCACATTGTAATGAGGATCTCTTGGGTCTTCCTAAGTTTCGGTTTCGCTAGTTTGGTTTCTTTTTTGTAGTTTTGATGTCGGAGAGCTTCTCTCCCTTGTACTTTCATTTTCTTTAATAAATTTGGGGTGTTGGGAGCTCTTCCCTCATCCCGTTTCAGCCAAAAAAAAAAAAAAAAGAAAGCGCTTTTGCAATATTAATGGGGTCCACAAAGGTTGAGAAAATGAGGCAACGGGGTTGGCTTCTTGGAACACTAGCAATGCTGCTGGTTCTGGTTTTTCTCCTGGTTGGTTATGAAAATGACAACAGCACCCCAGCGAGAAGATCACTGCGGAGCAGTTCTGGACGACAATATGGGGTTCAGATGGTAAATACTTCTGACAGCATTGTGTTAGATAATGGCCTTGTCCAACTAATTTTGTCTAATCCCGCCGGAGACGTTACTGCAGTAAAATATGGATGAATTGATAACTTGCTTGAAATCCACAATAAACCAAGTAATAGAGGGTACTGGGATTTGAACTGGAAGAATCCAGGAGAGAAGAGCAGTATCTATGAAGGACTATAGGGAACAGAATTTCCAGTGATTACGGCTATGGCAGACCAAGTAGAAGTCTCTTTCACTAGAACAAACAATGTTTCCCTACGTACCCCAGGGTGCGACAGTTCCCTTGAATGTGGACAAAAGGTACACATTGCAGCGTGGTTGTTCCTGGTTCTATGCATACGCCATTTTCCCTTACAAGGGTGGCCCGAAGTGCAGGTGGATCAAATAAGAATGGCTTTCAAGCTTCAACAAGCAAAGTTTCGGTACATGGCGCTATCGGACACTAGGCAAAGGTTTATGCCAACAGCCTATGAACGTGGAAGTTATGGTAAGTACGTAACTCGCCTATAAAGAAGCTGTTCTCCTAAACAATACAGGAGAGGTAGATGACAAGTATCGATCAGTACTCAATTGAGGACAAAGATAACAAGGTCCATGGGTGGATTTGTACAGATGACGAATCACCTGTTGGGTTTTGGATGATCACACCAAGTGATGAATTCATGGCCGGTCCCTTCAAGCAAGGCCTCACCTCCCACCTTGGTCCAACTACCCTCTCTATGTTTGTTAGTAACCATTATGCTGGGAATGTTGGGACGAAGTTCCAAGATGAGACATGGAAAAAGGTTTTCGGTCCTGTTTTTGTCTATCTTAATTCTGCTCCTCCAGGCTCAAATGATTTATGATTCCATCAGTATTCTCTGGAACAATGCTAAACAACAGATGTCTGAAGAAGTCAAGAGATGCATGGCCATACAATTTCACTCAGTCTCAAGACTTTCCTTCTTCCAATCAAAGGGGATTACTGTCCGGCCGATTACTAATACATGATCCGTACATCCATAATCTGAGCCTTCATTCGGCAAGTTTTGCTTATGTGGGACTGGCTCCACCTGGAGAAGTGGGATCATGGCAAAGGGAAAGCAAGGGATACCAATTCTGGACTCAAGCTAACAAAAAAAGGTTATTTCATCATTAAAGATGTTCGGCCTGGAAGTTATTGTTTGTATCATTGTATGCATCAATTCCTGGCATTATTGGGGATTACAAATATGAGGCTGATATTACAATATATTGAACCAGGAAGCGAAATCCAACTGCCTTCTCTTATCTACAAGCCTCCAAGAAATGGTCCTACTTTGTGGGAAATTGGCATCCCGGATCGCACTGCCGCCGAGTTCTACAGACCGGAGCCATATCCAACTCTCACAAATCAGTTGTACATTTTTTCAGAAAGGTTTAGGCAATATGGATTGTGGGCACGTTATGAAGATCGATACCCAGACTACGATCTCATCTACACTGTTGGCGTTAACAATATATTACGGCGACGATTGTTTTTTTTGCTCAAGTGACCAGGAATATAGGAAATTAAACCTATGTAGGAACCACATCGCAGATTCAGTTTGAACTCAACAGTGTGACTCATCCCGGAAATTTTACACTCCAATTGGCATTGGCCTCAGCCACTTATTCAAAATTGCAGGTTCGGTTTAACAACTGGAACGCCAAGCGACCACATTTTTCATCAGGTCTATTAGGTGTGGACAATGCTATAGCAAGACATGGATTTCATGGTTTGTACTCGTTGTTCAGTGTTGATCGATGTACCAAGTTCTCGTTTTGCATGAAGGAACAAACACAATCTATCTTACACAGCCAAAAGGCGGATCACCTTTCCAAGGAATCATGCATGACGTACCACGTACATAAGACTAGAAGGACCTTCATTATAAACATCAACCCCATTCTTCATTTCTTCATCTCTTTGCAATAAGATTGGAATTGGCATGGGTAAGAATCAACCCGATCCTCAGCGTAGTGTCTCATATTTATAATTATAAAAAAAAATTGTTGATCAATGGATGAAGGGGTGATATATTTATATATCTATTTCTAATTGGATTCCATCTTCTAGCTATATCTTATAGTCCTTAGATTAATATTTATTGTACTCTTTTGTGATCAAATTAATACTTTCAACTTTCAAGCTTGATGGAGCGTTACATTCTCTGATTTTAGTTTCTTCTATAAAGTTCAACAGAACTAATATTACATATGGCGGCAGCAAGTTATGATATGTAAAACACTAAAACTAATATATGAAGTCTTACCTTTTCCTTTTTATAAAGGGTTTTTATCCAATAAGGTCTAAACTTTGGCGACAGATATGTACCCAATTTTCAAAAGTGATCAATAATACCAAATTCCTTTAAAATGTGTTCGAATTGACTTTACTCGAAAATCTCAAATCGATTATTTTTATGAATTTTCTAGTTTTCCGACTTTGAAACATCGTAAAAAATAAACAATTCGATATTTTTTAGTTTTTCAACTCGAAAAGTCCTTAAAAATCATAATTTGAGTATGGGAAGATTTTGGTGTGAAAATAAGAACATGCAATTTCGGCAAAAAAATCGTGTGTTATAACAATGGTTTTGGCAAAAAAAAATAAACATTTTCCAAAAATTTACCATTGGTGTAAAATAATACTTTTAAAAGGTATTCTAGTTAACAGAACTCGAAAATCTCTAATCGTTTATTTTTTATAAATTTCCTAATTTTCCGAATTTGGAAATTCGAAAAAAATAAACAATTCTATATTTTTGTGTTCTATCAACTAGAGAAGTCCTTAAAAATCATGATTTTGGTGTGACATTAAGAAAATGCGATTTTAGTATATAAAAAATCGTGTGTTATAATCCACAGTTTTGGGTGAAAACCATAATTTCGGCAAAAAAAAAAATTCTCTTCAACTTTACCAATGTCAAAAGTTCATCATTGGTAAAACATGATTTTTAAAAAGTATGGCTAGTTGAGTTTGCTCAAAAAGCCCTACTCGATTGTAAGTTATGATATTTAAACTTTTCCGACTATCAAAAATCATAACTCCCAAATAGGTCAAGTTTTTCGAGTAAAGTCATTTGAAAAAGTTTTTAAAAATTATTTTTTAACTTTGGTAAATTGTTTTCACTGACAAAGTTGTTGGAAAACGGGATTGACATAGTTTAATACATTGGTAAAATTTTGTCATGGACAAAGTTGCAGGAAAAAGGCTTTGGCATAGTTTAGGACGTTCGGAGGTGCCACGACATGTCAAACCTTGTCAACCCCCTTTGCTAGTGCTAGAACTTCACCATTGGTAAGTCATTATTTTTAAAAGGTGTTCTAACTGACTTTGCTCGAAAATTTCAAATTGTTTATTTTTTATGAATTTTCTGACTTTGTAAAATCATATAAAATAAATGAGTTGATATTTTTGTGTTTTGTCAAATCTAGATGTCCTTAAAAATCAAGATTTGATTGTGAGAAGATTTTGGTGCGAAAATAAGAACATGCGATTTTAGCCAAAAATCATGTGTATAATCCACGGTTTCGGCAAAAAATAAATAAAAATTTCTCAAAAATTTTACATTGATAATTTTTTTAAAAAGGTGTTCCAGTTGATAGAGTTCAAAAATCTCGAATCATTTATTTTTTATGAATTTTTTAGTTTTTCGACTTTGGAAAATCGTAAAAAATAAACGATCTGATATTTTAGTGTTCTGTCAACTCGAGAAGTCTTTAAAAATCATGGTTTGATTGTGAAAAATTTTTGGAGCGAAAATAAGAACATGCAGTTTAAACCAAAAATCGTGTGTTATAACCCACGGTTTTGTGTGAAAAACCCATAGTTTTGGTAAAAAATAAAAAATTTCCAAAAATTTATCATACGTATAAAAAATCTTTTAAAAGGTGTTTCAGTTGATAGAACTCGAAAATCTTTAATTATTTATTTTTTTATGAATTTTCTAGTTTTCCGACTTTTAAAAATCGTAAAAAATAAACGATCCAATATTTTTGCGTTCTATCAACTCGAGAAATCCTTAAAATTCATTATTTTAGTATGAGAAGATTTTGGTACTAAAATAAGGACATACCATGGTTTTGACAAAAAAATAAAAATTTTCTAAAAATTTACCATTGGTAAAACTATTTTTTGAAAAGGTATTCCAGTTGACAAAACTCGAAAATCTCAAATTGATTATTTTTTAAAAATTTTCTAGTTTTCTGATTTTGGACTATCGTAAAAAATATACGATCCGATATTTTTGTGTTCTGTCAACTCGAGAAGTCCTTAAATATCATGATTTGAGTGTGGAAAGATTTTGGTGTAAAAATAAGAACATGAAATTTTGGCCAAAAATCATTTGTTATAACTCACGGTTGTGGGTGAAAAACCATAGTTTCAGGAAAAAAAATAAAAATTTCTCAAAAATTTACCATTGGTAAAACAATATTTTTAAGGTTATTTTAGAGATATGTTAGAGAGCAAGATGCCTCCAGTTATTTTGGGTACTAAAAAAATGCATTTCGTGATAGTTTAGCTACCAATTGAGGATTTTATCATTTTTTAAAGTTTTGTACGAAAATAAAAACATACGATTTTAGCCAAAAATCGTGTATTATAACTCACTGTTTTGGGTGAAAAACTGTGGTTTCGGCAAAAAAAAAAATCCATTAGTGAAACAATTTTTTTTAAAGGTGTTTCAATTGATAGAACTTGAAAATCTCTAATAGTTTATTTTTTTATGAATTTTCTAGTTTTCTGACTTTAGAAAATTATTAAAAATAAATTATTCGATATTTTTGCGTTCTGTCAACTCAAGAAATCCTTAAAATTCATGATTTGAGTGTGAGAGATTGATTTCATGTTTTATAACCTACTGTTTTGGGTGAAAAATCATGGTTTCGGCAAAAAAAATTTCTAAAAATTTACCTTTGGTAAAACCATTTTTTTAAAGGTGTTCCAGTTGACAGAACTCGAAAATTTCGAATTGTTTATTTTATTTTTTTTGAATTTTCAAGTTTTTCCATTTTGGAAAATCGTAAAAAATAAACGATCCGATATTTTTGCGTTCTGTCAACTCGAGAAGTCCTTGAAAATCATGATTTGAGTGTGGAAAGATTTTGGTGCGAAAATAAGAACATGAAATTTTGGCAAAAAATCGTGTGTTATAACCTACGATTTTGGGTGAAAAACTATGATTTTGGGGCGAAAAAATAAAAAATTTCCAAAAATTTACTATTGGTAAAACAATTTTTTCAAGGTTATTTTAGAGATATGTTAGAGAGCACAAGTATGCAAGACACCTCCAGTTATTTTGCGTACAAAAAAAAATGCATTTCGTGATAGTTCAGCTACCAATTTTATCTTTTTTTTTTTTTTAAATTACATCTCTATTGAGTGCAAGGCTCCTCGATCTTATCCTTCATGTCCCCCAATAAGGTCTACTTAACTTTCCTTAGCTTAACATGAAATCACCATCTGGTTTGTGGTTGTTTGCGAGCACATATGATGTGGAAAGCATGTAAACACACCTCTAAGTGCTTGTAAGTTTTGGCTTTGTAGCATCTCGGAGCCCATTTTCTGAAGCATACCAGGTCTACGAACAACCACCGATGAGCTCCAGCTTCTATACCATGTTGGGAAGAAGAGAGGACTAATGTAAGTCGATGCGGATTAACGAAAGCGAGAGAGGGATAAGAGGAGCATTATCGGCATATGCACCAGAACTTGAAGAAACTTGATTATCATAATCAGCACTACAAGCATCCTCATCTTGTTTTATCGAACACCTTTTCCCTCTTTGAAATGGCACTTAATTCATGATTTATAAGTTCTAAACCCCTTGATTAATCGATGATATGTCTTTATTGAATAATTTAACATAAGGTTAATTGATAATTTTGGCATTTCTCCAAAAGAAGTATTTCCAATATTTACGTACGAGTAATATTCTAACATCAAGGGACGCCTATGTGTTTGCTCTTGATGACTCCTGGCATTGTGTATGAGGTTTTTTCCCAAGCAAAAGTCGATTTCATATCACATCTACTTTCAAAAACTTGCCCCATGTCCTTAATAATGCATTGGAGGAGATCACTCGACACACCCTATGAATGTAGATAGTCAAAAACAATAAAACTCTGCCATTTGAAGCAATGGCAAATAGAACCTCATTCCCACCTCTATTGGCAAAAGCTTTTTCTTTGCCGTCTAACAGTGCAGAATGCCCTTGGACTGTATCAGGTAATCACACTCTGAACCCAAAAGCCTACATGCAAAAATTTATAACTTCAGTAAAACTAAAGAGAACAGGAAAAAAAAAAAAAAGTGTTAATATAACAGCAATAGCTTGGTGAGAATTGGAAGACAGGGTGAAACTCATAGCCTTTTTACCTTTGTAGTTGACTTGTGTGGCCTCGTATCCTCGCATCCCTGCAAGAGGTTCTGTATCTCTCTCGCTTTCACTTCCTCAGGAGTCAGGAACACCCGTAATGAAAATGTGGAGGACCTCAATCACCTCATCATTTTCGGGTCGGTTGGGGTTGTCAACCAGGTAGTGAGAAGGAGTTGGAGGAGGTACAGTGACTACAACTGCTGGAACAGGGGAGGTGTGGCAGCCGCCGGCTGCCATTCTTGGTGTTATGGGGGAAATGTTGGAATATACATTCTATTCTATTCAAAAAACAGAAAAAGACATTTCAAAATCGGCATAATATACCATATGCAGATACTTATGCATTCCATTCTATTTGTATTTACAACGAACCATAGACAATAATGTTTATTTTCCATTAGACCAGTTTTAGTCAGATGAGTACAACTTTGCACAAAATAATTCATGCTTCCATAATCATTGGAAAGAGAATCGTTGAAAGTGCAGAAAATTGTAAATCTCTGTCAATCAATAAACCATGCATCTCATACAGCTTGAAACTTTCAGAGTAGGGATGGTAAAATTAGTTTTATTTTCATTGGTTTAAACATGTTAATGAAGATTTCTGTCAATTAACCATGTTAGAAGGAGACACTATAAATTCAACAGCATCCTGCAGATGTAGATAATATCTGCAGATTCAAAAGCTCGAAAAAGAGACTTATCATTCATACTGTCTGACATTTGTAATAATTGAACTACTCTCACAGGCCTCAAGAAGCTCACTTTTTGACTAAACTATGAATATGGCTACTAATAGAGACTACAATTATATGTGAAGAAACACTAACACTGAAGAGAAGATTGTATATTAACATAATCATGAAATGCTAGTACATTAAAACTGCAGAGACAGGGTATCCAATTTACCAGTTTGAAGTTAGAACAACCAATTTGGAAAGTTCCAAAGCTAGAATTTTGAGCTCCTCATTGGGGAATTTACATCTAATAATTGCTTGACAACATTTCTCATTGTGGGTCTCATTTTAGGATCGTTATGAGTACAGCTGAAAGCCACCAGAAGCACATCAACAATCTGGTCCCTGATATTTGAATCCAGAAGTTCCTCCACAAGGCTTGAATCAACAATCCTATCAATTTTTTCTGTGTTGCTCCACGCTGATCTAACCCATCCTACAATGTCAGTTTGCTCCATAAACGATGGATCCAATGCCTTCTTTCTAGTTATCAGCTCAAGTAAAACAACCCCATAACTATACACATCAGATTCCACGCTGTTTGCTGTTTTGAATGCATTTTCTATCACAAACCATGGAAAATATTAGTTCGATCAGCGCATAAACTTGTAAGTAGAAACATTTCTAACCAAACTTAAACATAGAAGAATTACCTGGTGCAATGTATCCGGTTGTACCCACAACGGCGATGGACACCGTTGAAGGAGAAGACTGATCCAAGAGTTTAGCAATACCAAAATCAGCAATATGAGGCTCCATCTCAGAGTCTAAGAGAATGTTCATTGGCTTGATATCTCGATGAACTATTGGGGGATCACAATCATAATGTAGATATTCCAAGCCGTATGCAGTTCCAAGTGCTATCTTGTAGCGGACACTCCACTCTAGAATTAGTGGGGGACTAATTTCATGTAAAACATCATGAAGGCTCCCATTTTGCATGTACCTATACAAGATTAAGCCATAGTCATCCTTTCTTAACCAGAAGTCTTCCAATTTAACCAGATTCCGGTGCCTGATCTTCCCAAGGGTTTGAAGTTCTCGAACCATGCTCAAACGCCTTCCTTCATGCCCTGCAAATACGAGCTTCTTGACAGCCAAATCTTTGTCTTCATCCAAAGAAGCCCTATAAACAGTTCCATGGGCACCTCTCCCAATGATATATCGATCATTAAGGTTCTCTGTGGCCTCCATGACTTTGATGAGTAACGAAGACTGGCCCTCTCGAGCTGAGACCCCAACATCCTGCTTAGTCCTTTTGTGCAAGCAAAACAAATACACCAGCAGATACAGCAGAGAAACAACAAGTATAGATGATCCGAGGGCTATAAATGCAATTTCCACTTTGCTAAGTCCTCTCCGCTTGCTTGATTGACTGTTACAGAGCTTAAAATTGTTGTTTCCAGCACAAGTGAAGCCACACGATGGAAGGTTACTGACACATAGGGAGGGATTGTTGGAAAAGGAAAATGAGGATGAGTTCAATAGGTTCATCAATGTTTCTGGTACTGGACCTGTGAAGCTATTGTATGAAACATTAACCTCAATTAATGATTTCATCCCATCAAGAGCTTTCAAAGTCCCTGTCAAATTGTTATGAGATAAATCTAGTCGCTCTAGCACTATCAACTTTCCAAGCTCTGAAGGAACCTGACCAGTCAATGCATTATTGCTAAGGTTCAAAGCATAAAACATATTCTGCAGTGCTCCAATTGACGACGGAATCACACCTCCCAAAAAATTTCCACCAAGTTGTAGCTCCGAAAGCATTTCAAATTCAGATAAGAAGGGTGGAATGCCGCCAGTAAACCTGTTGTCACTCAAAATCAATGTAGATAAACCTGTCCAACTACTCAAGCTCGATGGAATAGAGCCATTTAAGAAGTTGGACCTCACATCAAACAGCTGCATTTTGGCACAATTTGATAGGCTAGAAGGCAAAGCACCCACCAAATTGTTGTGAGAAAGACTCAAAAGTTGAAGATCTGCAAGATACCCTAGCTCCTCTGGTATAACTCCTGTTAACTTGTTCATGGACAAGTTGATGGTGGTGAGGCTGCTACAGTTTCCCAAGCTTGATGGAATTTCTCCATTAATCTCATTGCTGCTGATGTCCATATATGAAAGGTTGGAATTTTTTACAAATTGTGGAAGAACCCCAGCCAAGTTATTTTGTTCGAGTCTCAACCTCCAAAGAGTTGGACAACTCCCAACATCCGAGGGGATGGTACCTTGAAATTGATTGAACCCCATATTCAACACCATTAGCTTCTTTCCAAGGCAAAGATTTGGAGGGATGCTACCAGTGAACATATTGTACATAAAATCTAACTGAACTAAACTGCTGTTAATCCCCAAAGTTTGAGGTACAACTCCAAAAAACAGGTTGTTATACAATGAGATATTTTTCAGTTGCTTGAGCTCAGTCATCTCTAAAGGCAGTTCCCCGGTGAGGTTATTCATGTATACAAGGACAAACTGAAGACTTTGAATCTTCCATATGCTAACTGGAATTTCACCAGTTAGATTGTTTTGAAATAATTCAAGGTCCTTCAAGTTAGTCAACATTCCCAATTCATCGGGAATTTCTCCAACTAGTTGGTTCGTATACAATTGTAGTCCGGTCAAGGACTTGCACTTACCAAGTTCAGGAGGTATTTTTCCAGACAGCTGATTCTCAGGAAGGTATAGAAGTTCTAGCTTATCTAGTTGGCCAAAGGAAGATGGGATAGGACCAACCAAGGTATTATTTGCAGCAGCAAATTGCTCTAAGCCAGTACAATTGCCGAGGGATGATGGAAGCCCTCCACTAAACTGATTGTGTGACAGATCCAAGAAATACAAATTCTTGCAATTACTTGAACCCAAAGAAATGGTACCCTCAAGACTATTCCTACTGACTTGTAGATAAGATAGGTTCTTAAGGTTGTTCAGACTCTCGGGCAATACTCCACTCAACTGGTTTTGATTCAACATCAATTCCTCCAATTTACTACAATTTCCAATGGACGCAGGGATTGAACCATTCAAACTGTTATTGTAAAGATAAACATAGGCTAAGTTTGGAATTGTAAACAAGGACTCAGGAATCTCCCCATCCAGAAAATTATCATTCAAGCTCAAGTACTGTAAAATCTTTAACTTGTGCAAGTTATCAGGAAACTTTCCCTTGAACCCATTTTCAGACAAATCCAAGGTCTCAAGAAGACTACAATTGGCCAACTCCGTGGGAATTTTGCCAGAAAAATTGTTGACACCCAAAACAAGAGTCTGCAAGTGACTCAAGTTCCCAATTTCAGGTCCTAATTGACCAGAAATGCCATAACTAGAGACATTCAAGGAAAACACATTGTGGGCCTTGTCACAATGTATTCCTACCCATTGGCATGGAGTGGAATCAGAAAGATTCCAGCTTGAAGATATGGGTTTGGGGACAAAAGTCCAGTGCTTTAAGAGCGACAGTAGAGCAAACCCATCAGAGTTCAAACTAGATACAATGGTTATGGAAACAGAGGACAACAAGAAAAGGAAATGGCACAGAGCAAGCTGCATGGTATTTAAGGTGAAGAGAAGGAAGAAAAACCACTCACTGATGACAAGTGTTGACAAAGATGAGACCTTTCTGGGTAGAAATGGCAGCTACTAGCGGTTGAATTGTCCTTTTGCAGTGTGAATTCTGAAATGAGTTGGGTTGGAATTTTTGGAAGAAAGAGAGGAAGGAAATGAGAACTTGAATTGTCTGTTTAGTCGGTTGGGTTTAAAACTTTAAATAGATGTTGAACTGTTGAAGCCATAAAACTACAAAAGGACGCGGCCTGTGGACATCTCTGTCGCGCTCACGTTGTAAAGACCGTACCTTTAGAGTTTAGACCCGAGTCATAAATGTACTTACTTTTTTGGTTACAACTAACAAGGGGGGCCAAAGACCCAAAAGGAAGAACCCTAAACTGGAGTAGACCGGGGTTTAGAAACACCCAATATGTCAGCTTAAAGCAGCACCTTCACAGAACAAGGAGGAATCTCAATTCTCAGAAAAAAAAATGGCAGCCAGGAGAATGAAGATTTTTTTTTGGTCAATAACAAAGTGGAGGACTCTTTTTTTTTTTTTTTTGAGAGAACTCCCACGGTATCCCAAAGCGCTTCCAGGCCAGGACTAATCCGCATGATCGGGGATCTTGTCAGAACGCTTCCTCCCCCTGGCCACCACAAAATAAATTGGGATTTAACTCCAATTTGCAGTCGGCAGGATTCGAACCCGGGTGGGGGGGTACCACACCTGGAGGCTCTTACCAACTCGACCACCAGTGGTGGTTAGTGGAGGACTCTTTTGTTTCTTTTTGTTTGCACACATGATAAAAGACTTCAATACTTTTCTTTTCTTTTTCTTTTTTTTGCCAAAGAAAAGACTTCAATACTTGAAACGTATCATATGCTCCTACTTGGTTTAAATCGAAGTGATTTCTATATTTTAGAGTAAATGTCTAAGACCGTGTCAAATCATAAGTCTTGTAAAAACTACAAAGATCAACAATAATCCATCTACCAAATTAGGAATGATTCCATTAAGTAGGGGATTTAAAAATGTAAAGTTTACCAAATGATTTGTTGTTTTCTGTTTTAAAGTAGGTGGGTTGGCTTTGCTATGAGCCAACCATCGCTGGAATATATTTGTATTACTTGACCAAAAAGCATTTGAGATTTAAAGATTTGAACTCTAAAACTTTTTACAAACATTATTTACAAATAAGATTCTCATATCATATCATATTAGATAATTACACACATCACACTAAATATTTGTGGATACCATACATTACGTGATAAAAGTTCTAACCAATATGAATGCATTAGTGATAGAACCGTCAAACTCAATGTGAAACCAGGCATAGAGTTGCGACTGGACTCCTTCGTGTCTACACGTAGCCAAGTAAGTTTGAAATAAAACCATATATATGCTTTAAGGCTATGACCACACCAAGATTAGATCGAAGCAAGAGAAATACAAACTAATTCTGACTTTTCGATAACATATTATAGTAGTTGGTGCGTCTACTTCTGGAAAGTGACAATTCAGGTTTATCTATATTTAACTCAGCTGGATGGCCTATATAGATTATATGTTGATTCAGCCGTCAACTCAGGGTCTTTAAATTGGATCTGTCTAATATACAGTGTTGCATACCATGCAGCCTTTTTTTTTAAAATGCAATTGTCATTTGAAAAAGTAAAACTTATAATTTTGAAATGTAATTGTCATTCCAAAATGCAATTGCATTTTCAAAATGACAATTGCATTATTTGAAATGACAATTACATTTTTGAAATGTCTAGTTTACACATTTTGAACGGCAATTACATTTCAAAAATGCAATTGCATTTAAAAAAAAAACGGCATGGTATGCAGCACTGCATATTAGAATTTTCCCTCTAAATTTGTGTATTTTATGAGATCGCATATGAAATTCACTTTCTAATTTTATATTGGCAATTCGACTGTTCAAATTATGGGTCTACAAAAGATGAATTAAATTAGAAATTATTGAGCTACTTAATTTGGATCAAATATATAAACAAGCCAAATTCATTCAACATGAACCATTTATTATCGAAATCAATGTTTTAAAAATCTCTAGGTAGTAGTCAGGCAGTGGGTAGGGGCATAGCCTTGAGAGAATGTGTAATTTACAAAAATACTTTTGATTTAACAGTAAAATTAACAGAATGTCAAAGTGTAAGATACGGTTGAAGTTGAGTGATCAAATTGATATTTTTTAAATATGATGGACAAAAGTGTCGAATGTAGTGGAGGATGTAGTTTAAGGATAATTATATATATAGACACATATTTGAAAAATGGTCCATAGTTTGTATAATATAGGAAAATAAGAGGGAATAATATAATTTTCATAGCACATGCCAAGAATGAGGACTTATAAAGTTATAATAAAGTAAGTGTGTGTGTGTGTCAGTGTGTGTCTATACATATATATATATATATATATATGAATTTTAAAAATGGTCCATACTTGGTATGGTATAGAAAAATAAGATAGAATAATTTAATTTTCGCAGCACATGCCAAGAATGAGGACTTATAATAAAGTGACATTCTTCTTATTTAGACCGTGGAGTAGATATGACTCTCGCCATGACGCCATTGTCTCTCAAGTGTTTCTTGAAGAAAAGAACACTTTCTAGGAGGAGAGAGAATCGTCTCGGTGGTTTTGAGAGAGAGAGAGAGAGTCCGAACACCTTGGTGGAAACGTTTTTTGTAATTTATTAAAAAAACATGGGGCAAAATGGATATTATAACTCAAAAAAAAAAACAAATTTGAAAACCAAATCAATTTGGCCACACAACTCTTCTTCCCGGTCTCTTCACGCAAAACTCGACTTCAGACCTCTCACCTCTTTTCTTCATCATGCAAAATCCAACCGGTGACCTCAAACCACTCTTGTTCTTGACACAAAACCCAACCAACGACCTCATATCAAAACCGGTGACATCAAACGAGTCTTTAATTTTCTCTATGCGAGTGTTTTGATATGACTATATGAGGGCAGCCAATTTATAATATGATATTCTCACCATTAAGCATTGGTTATGAGGTAATCCTTTCCCTCCAACAATAACATAATCTAGTAAAAGGTCACAGTTTAAAGATTTTCCTAGCTATGTAGCTTCTTATATTGAGAAAATGCTAAAAAAAAATATAGAGCTTAAATCTTCTAGTTTCACAAGGTAGCTCGGTTTGAGACTTAAGAGGAGATGTAAAATAAAAATTCCTATTGATCCTTGGGTGACAGAACAAAATAAGAGTAGTTGATCAGATGTGGAAGATTTACTTTAAATGGCATAATTTGATTATAGATTCCAACCAGTTGTTTTCTTATGTGTTTAAAAACACTAATTTGACCATGGGTTTTGATGTTGTAGTTTTGTTTTCTTCCCTATGTATGTGTTTGAAAAGTTGAAAAAAGTTCAAAATTTCAGAAGTTAGAAAGTCTGGTTTATTGGTTTCCCACTAATTAAATACACTTTGACAAAAATACGTCAAAGAGAAAAAAAAAACATAACTTCAACATCAAACTCCACATAATTATTCTTAGAGGTTTTTCGATCGAAGTTCAATTTGCTATATAAAAATTAGATGCAGTCCGCACATATTTTTGTGAAATTACTCTGTTCCAATTGACAAATTTAGAAAATCTCGACTTTTTTGTTACAAATGTTCTTGTATTCCAACTTTGGAAAATCGTTAAAAAAAAATCAAGTCCAAATTTTTGCGTCCATTAATTTGAGAAGTGCTTAAAATCATGATTCGAGGGTAGAAATATTTTGGTGAGAAAATAAGAATATGCGATTTTGGCCAAAAAACCGTGTTATGTATTCCACAATTTCGGGTAAGAAATCCAACTTTCAAAAGTGATCAATAAGGTACTTAAACTTTCAAAAACAAATTATTGGTATACCTCCATCTATATTCCGTTATTTGTTTATTAATTATGAAGACATATAAGTCATTTAACGTATTTTATTTGAAAATTAATTACTTAATTACTCATTTATTTGTCATTTTAAAAGTGATCAACGAGATACCTAAGCTTTCAAAAACACATAATCGAGATACCTCTAGCATGTCATGATATGTTGAAACATGTCAAATCTTGTTAACACCATTTTTTTTTCTGAAATTTTCTCGTTCCATAATCTCACCATTAGTAAAACATGATTTTTAGAAAGCATTCCAATTGATGGAACTCAAAAATCTCGAACCGTTTTTTTAATGATTTTCTAAAGTCAGAAAACAAGAAAATTCATAATAAAAAAATTTGCTCAAGGTTTTCGAGTTCCATCAATTGTAACATCTTCTAAAAATTATGTCATACGAATGGTGAGATTATGACATGAAAAGTTTCTAAAAAAAACAATAGTTTACAAAGAGGCATACCAAGGTGCCCCCGACAAGTTCAAACATGCCAAATCATGCCAATGCCCATTTTTATTCAAATTGTCCCTCGTCATAATCTCACCATTTGTAGAGCATAATTTTTTAAAGTTATTCCAAGTGACAAAACTCAAAAATCTCGATCCGTTTTTTTAATGATTTTCCCATTTTTCCGACTTTAAAAAATAAAAAAATACTTTTGGTGCCGAAAAAATTCTGATTTTTTTTTTCTGGGCATAGATTACATTATTCTTCCCCTTGCTTTCTCTCGGAAAAAAAAATCTGAACCTTTGTTTCTCATCTAAAATTGTGAACTATAGCACACGATTTTTTTGGCCAAAATCGCATTCCTTATTTTCTCACTAAAATCTTCTCACCCTCAAATTATGATTTTAACCACTTTTTAAACTGACGGAACGCAATAATATCGACCTCAATTTTTTTTTACGATTTTTCAAATTCGGAATACAACAAAATTCGTACAAAAAATGATTGAGATTTTCTAATTCCGTCAACTGGACCAACTTCTAAAAATCATATTTTACTAATGGTAAGATATTGGCATAGGATAATTTCATGAAAATGTGTGTGAACTATATCTAATTTTTAATTTTTTATATGACAAATTAGACTTGAATTGAAAAACCTCTTAAAAATAGTTGGCTTAATTAATAAAGCTGATATTATGAAAATATATGTTAATGCTTTTTTTTATATATGTATGTGTCTTGAAAAATAATATTTCTATAATCGGTAAAGTCGGTAATTTCTAAAATTTCGGTTTCCAAAAGTTGATTCGGTACTTAGTCGGTTCGGTAACTACCAAACCAAATGGTAGCCCTAGTTTCAACAATTAAATTGTTCTTCGAGCAGTTGTAAATGACTAAAAGAAACACCTAGCTAGAGATGGGTGTATGCTCTAGAAGCAGTATCTCAAATTCAAAGGTATAACCAAATGAAATCAAAGGGGTATGGTCTTAACCTAGAGTACCAATTGAACCTTGGCAGTTACAACGAAACAACTACTGTATACTGCAAACTCTATTATACAAAGGTATATTATATGAAACAACTGACATGTTGTCTGATAATCTGTACAGGACAGCAGTAGTACACTTATACTAGACCATCAATCGAACCTTGGCATTTACATTACACCCATCAATCAATAACACAAAATCAGCACAGTAACATACATCAATATGTACACTATCATGCCTTACATCCTTCACACTTGTTTCTTTAGTTCATTTGGATAATTGAGCACTCTCTTTCAAGGACCTCAAAACTTCTTTGCATGCTAATTTTTTTGCCGTCCTCTTATCAGAAGCTGTTGACGAATGCTTGTATGTGACCCCATTAGCTTCAACCTCTATTGTAATGGTAGCCACATCATTGTGGAAGGATTTTAATGGTTTCTTCATATCATAATGCATTTTTGAACAAAGTTCATTCAACTCTCTTGCAGGATGGAGCATCATTGTTTCTGGAGTAATTAAGGTCCCTAAGAGAGGACATATACTGTCAAAGACGGTATTCTTATCGTATCCGGAATCAACAAAAATTGCCCCTCCTAGAGACTCAATAACATCTCCAAGTACCTGTTTCAAATAATAACGAGAAAGTTCTTGTGAGAACCACTTCACTTCACTAAGGGATTAATTGTTGACATCTTCAATTTGGAGATTGATCTATGTGATGACTTTTATAAGACCATTAGTTATGGTAAAAATTTCTTAATGTAATATATACACGTGTGTGTGTGTGTACTTTTTTAAAGTAAGAATCAAAGAGATAAACATATATGGAAACGATAAGTACTAGTGACTAACCTTGGGGAAAGATGTCTCAGATTCCCATCCAAAAGTTGATTCTGTAGATAACCTCTTAAAGTTTACAATTGTGTGAACTATATCCTTGTGGAGTTTGTGTGAAGCATGGAGAATGTGCTTGTGCAATTCAGCCTTCACAGCAGATCGGGCATAACAATCATTATTCACTGAAGCAGACCTCATGTCAGTTAAAACTCCTGGCGACATCCCAGGATATTTGTTGTACAAATAAATAGTGATCAGGTAATCTAGCACTGCATCCCCAAGAAATTCTAACCGCTGCACAACAAAGAAAATACTTTGAGATGAACATAAGAGAGCTTGAAATGAAATACAATGCATTATATTTCCATGCAGGGGTGTGTGTGTGTGTGTGTGTGAGAGAGAGAGAGAGAGAGAGAGAGAGAGAGAGAGAGAGCGCACTGTTTATCTGTTTATTTGTCAACCTATCGAAAAATGAGCAGATCGATGTATAATTTACCAACTGACCTTCATGGAGTAAGTTTAAAATCATTGGATGTACCTGATAACATCCTGGGATCTCAGGGAGCATGTAAGAACCATGAGTTAGCGCTTCCACTAGAAGAGAAGGATCACGAAATGAGTAGTTTAGGAGATTCTCTAGATCTTTGACATTAATAAGCTTCTCTGGCTGCACTGGAAAGTTCCTGTCATATGGTATATAGGTAAGATCTACCTTTATACCAACCCAATTCATGAAGTGCACAGCAGCCATTTCACCACCTGTGCTAAGAAATGCACCAATGAGTGCCTCAACAACATCAGCAATACTCTTGCTTTTAATCTTTCTTCTTCCCCTAATGTAGATTTTTTTTTCATCAGAAAGCAACTCCTCCTCTAATAAACAAGGTGTAGAAAACTCTCCAGGTATAATCCATTTTTTTGGATCAAAAGGCTCGTTACGAATAAATCCCTACACAAAATGAAACAAAGGCGAATGATTATAATACAGAAATGACGAGATATTAGAAACAAAGATAAACAAGAGGCTGATTTTCATGTCATGATAACAATCTAAATGCAGCTTTCAGCAAAATCCATGAGGATAAAAAGATCAAAAACGCTAACATTATAAAGATAAACAATTGTTACCGGAAGTTTGTGGTCGCATCCAAGCCTGCAAAGGGCAGCATTAGAAACTATTCTGTCTTTCTTTATACTTAGAAGCCCTTCATGATTATTTTGATAGGTTCTAAAAAGCTGCTGGCTGACAGCATATTTAAGAAACGAATCTCCAAGAGCCTCTAGGGATTCCAAATGGAATTTTTCTTGGCATTTTCTGGTTGTAATAGCTTCCAAGACCTACACATAGATATCAAATGGCACAAATGAAGTAAATTTCAGGATAAGGCACAGCTTAAGAAACCAAAGAAGGAAAAAAAAGAAAAGAAAAAGAGTTGCGACGATGTGCCACACTGCCACATACAATTGAGATAATTCTAAGACTACAATTTGTTGATGCATTACAAAGGGAAAAAAAAAATAAAGTTAGAGTTAAACCCTGTGACATATACACTTTGATAGAACCCTAACACTACATAAATTTACTGGTACAGAGACTAAAGAAGCTTCTGAATACATTATCTACTATTAGAAGATTTACTCAAACCTTGCTCCATTATACGCATTCCATACCCACTGATGAGCGTGTAAGAATAATCACTTTATCAGTTCACTGTAGGAAGTACTAACAACCTAGACTAACGACATTTGATTTCATAACTTAAAGAAATGTCACTGGAAACTATCAACAAACACTGGAAATAAAAATGTCATTTATCAATTCATAAATGTTTCATTAAATGTAGTATAATACCTTGTCTTATCGAAAAATGTACAAAAGTACCTTAATGGTTGGAATAAGGATATTTTGGGTGCACTGATCCAAAAGCATCTTTTTCAAGTTGACAGCAATAAGTACAGCCTCGAGGTGATGCATGATAGATGGAACAAATGAGAATGAGTATAAACTGCTGATTGGTAGAGGTGACATGATTATAGCACACAGCTCAGGAGGCAACTCCACAGATATATGGCTTGATTCTGCAAACAAAACAAAAAAAAAAAAAAAAATCCACACCCACACATTAAGCTCATTATTCAACAACCATTAAGTATGAAGAACAAGGACTGCCATTGGACACATTTTAATCCCTAAATTCATTTTTGGTGTTCTCAAAGTGCATATTGCAAGAGTTTTGAGTTCTTTACGAATCAAAATATATTGCTAAACCAAAGGAACTTCAATCACTGAAATTACTATGCAATTAAGTCACAACTAGCCTCTGAAGTTTACTTAAAAATCCACTAAATTGCAAATAAATATGTGATACGAAAGACAACAACTAAATTTTCAGAACTCAGAAAATGAATAAAAGAATGATGTCTTATGCATTTCCTTTCCTTATAGTCATACAATTGCAAAGGGGGAACCAACAAAGACTGTACACTCGAGGCTGAGTATGACTTTTCAAACATTATGATATATATATATATACACACATATATATAAGAACTGCATTTAGATTGTTAAAAAATATACTTCTTTCAAAAGGAAAGAATACTAAGTAGTACAGAAAGCAGGCAGATCATAAAAACAAAACTTGGCATTCTTATCTACATATTAGACCTTTTTCTGTATGCTGCCCGCCCCTCTGAATGTGTTTTTGCACGTGATAAACACGTCTCCCATGCAGCAACAACTGCTTATCGAAATGCAAATTGATCCCATGCCTGCAATAAGAGAATACTGTTCAATTACT